>JAVJGG010000059.1:7886568-7910077 GCA_035590195.1 Aviceda cuculoides
GATTAACTCTATCCCAGCTGAAACCAGGACAAAAGGTTACAAGCTGATTAATATAAAAAATTTGCACCCATTAGTATGGTAGAGCTCTCTTTCAAACATCAAGTATACAGGCTAACTCAGGAGGTTTACTTTTTTCAAAACTGAGATTAAATCCATTATTTCCAGTGTAATAACCTTATAACACCTTTGAATTTATCTCTAGGACAAAGGTCTTTTCTCATCCCAGTTATTAAAATTTAACTAGGGGGACAATAATCATCTTGAAAGACACACTGTACACAGAGGGGGACTCGGTGGCGTGACTTATAAGAGGAACTCAAAGTTTGCAGAGTAAGAATGGTGTTTGCAGACTGTAAAAGAGGATAACCCCTGGGACATTCTTTCAAAAAATAGGTGAATCTTGTGCTGCACTGCATGGGAGCATTTGCTCTCCATACAGTGGGGTCAAAAACAAAGCCTGTTTGACAGATAGGGTTTGCCTGTTTTTTTTAAATTTCTTTTTTGAGCCCTGTCTTCTTTAGAGCTCTGTAAAAAGTTAGTTTCACAACTGTAAGTTATATCAGAATTCGCTCTCAGAATGTGCGTTTACACAGTGCAGTTTTCCTGAAGCTGCAGGCAGGTGCTCCAACTAGTTGCCTGGAAAATCAGCTTCTCTGTAAACAAGCCAGATAATCAAGAGCAGATAAAAATGCCTGGATTAGCTCTGAGTATGTGTCCACATGCTGCCCTTACTCTACTATCACAACTGTTGCTGTATTTTCACTGCCAGGTGACTGGCAGCATAGCCGCGGATGCTCTATGCTGTGGGGCTCCTTGTTTCTTCCTCTTCTTCCAGAGGAGGAGGAGGCATCACAGTAGGCATTAGAGGGTGATCTGCAGCCAAACCCTTTTACCATTTCCCTCAGTGCACAGCAGGAGCATTTTGGTTTGCAAGAAGGGGAGCTCACGCTCCGACCCGCACTCCCAGTACAGCCAGCCCCCTTAAGGCACCACAGCTGCACAGCTCACCTTTTTTTGGGTGGTAGACATGGCAATGACCAAGGCATGATACTGCTAGGGATGGCAGCACGGCTGTGACCTTGCTGTCAACACTAACACGTAGGGAAGCTGGCAGCTGCCAGGGCAGGGTTAGCCCCTGCAGCAGGGATGCAGCTGTAGCAAAAGGAAGAGCAAACCTGGCACCCCCAAAATCCCCATCTCATGGCCCCAGCTTCACACCCAGCCTTCCGAGAGGGGGAAGGGGTCCCAGTTTGAGGCTGCACACGTCTGCTCTGCCAGTGCTGCTAAGAGCTGGGGGTACCAGGCTCAGGAAGGGCAGTGGAGTCCCTGCTGAGGACCTCCTGTTGCATGGGGTCCATGCAACACACACCTCCAGGCAATGGAGGTAAGAGCTGGCATTGCAAAGCCAGGGGGAGGCAGGAGATTGGCACTCCTTACCTGGGCTTTGCATGTAAAGAATAAAACTGAGGACTGCGCTGGCCCTAACTAAGGAACAAAGTGCCACACACTACTGCCAAGTAACCAACACAGAAGATAAGAATCACTGGTCACCTGTACGCAAAAGTTAAATGTCTTCATGCTGTTGGCATGTTTTTCAAGTTGCAATACAGCATTTAACAAAGTAGGTTCAGCAGTTAGATTTGCATACAAATTTGCATACCGGCCTCATTAGACAAAATTCCAATTAAGCTTTCAGTGCACGCAAGAATGGCAGATGCGCAGGCCTAACAGGTGTACCGTTTTACGCTATGTGATGGCTGTAGTGTTTACATCAGACATGATTATACCCTCTTCTGCCCAAATACGGTTTCATTAGCTTGCATCAGCTCCATCCATTTCCCATGTTGTCCAAATCTGAAACCTTTTATCTTCTCCAGTTTCTCATTTTTTTCAGAATTATATTATTATCTACTCTACTCCATTAAGACCCCCTTTTTAGCCCATCTAAATGTATTCTCACATACATAAAAGCAGCATAATAACAAGGAAACATATAGGAGCTTGACATTTCTTTTCATGCTGGTACTTACTGTTCAAAATGTCCTAGAAGAATATTAATGACATCTGTCTTTTCACAGGTGAAGGGGACTAATCATTTGAAAGGACTCTCCATCTTTGGAAGCATGCTGCACCAAGCAGGCCGTTTCATTATCCTTTCGGAAAACATGTTTAAATCCCTTGAATGACACCCATATCAGTCTCCTCACTCCCAACTGCACAACCATTGCATTAAAGAACTGCCAAGGGAAGATCAGAGAAGAAAATTAGACAGAACTTTTACATTTTCTGATCCTTAAGGAGTTAGCAGGGTGGGGAGGATAATGGCCGCTATTCTCAGTGATTACATGGTGCTGGTAATAACTTTTGTAACTATCATAGGTCTGTAAAAGCCCCTGATCGCTACAAATGTCTCTGCCAGGAATATGATTCCGTAACTAAAGTGCATCAGCCACCCATAGGCTCCAGCTCTGAGTGATCCCACAGGTGTAGCTCCCCAGAAAGACAAGCAAGCTGCATGGCCACTAAAACCACAACAGTTAAGGATGGAGCCAACGCTTAGCCTCTCAACACTGAGACTACCATGAATTTTTTCCAGTATTTTCTTCCTCTAGATCAAGCTGAGATTAACCAGTTGGCAATTTTACAATTCTGTAATCACAGATCCTAGTGAGGGTCTCCGATGCAAATCATCCCAAACGGGTTTGGCTCAGTTGCAACCCTGACCTCAAGTCTTAGACTGTATCTATCAAATCTAAACACTGCTGCTTCAGTCTAGCTCTAATAAGGACAATTCTACAGTGGTTATCCACATGGGTACATAAAACAGTAACATTTCACTGGAAGCTTCTCAGTTTAAGATTCATTCAGCTTTCTCCAGGGACAACCATGTTCCAGCAGGAAACAGACACCTGTAAGCATAAAATGGAAACAGGTGTCTCCCCTTCCTAGGGGAAGTTAGAGTAGATGTCATCTCTTTTCACTTCTATACCCCACGTTACTTTCTGCTGGAAGACGACTTCATACCATCGTAGCGCCAAATTGCTGGGCAGTCTGCAAATGTTAAGAGAAGCATGGTTTCTACCTCAAGAAGTTGACTGCATAACCCAAAACAGGACATAAATTAATTCAAATGGTGCAATACATGCCCTAGGATGAGCAAGCAGATGATGGCAGCACTCTGGTGACGCTGAATGTTCTGTGGGGATAGCAGACTCCTCCTCCTGCCCTCATTCCTCATGCAGGTCCTACTCATTAACCTCTGTGAACACAGGGCTGGTGCCAGGTTTGGTCACCAAGAGATCGGAGAGACAAGTCTCGAAATTCACAGGGATGCAGAACCCAATACGTAAAATGCTAATTACATTTCTCCAAAATGAAGTTGCCAGTGCAAACCCATTTGCATTTTTTCAGCTGAAGTTTCTTGCTTGGCTTGTGGCAGTGATGGTCACAGCATGTTTCTTCTGCTGTAGTTCAGAACAGATTTGCTGACTGCACCAATCCAACCCATGGCAGCGCAGGCAGGGGCTGATGCGACTGCCTTACACCTGGACAGAAGCCTGCTAGATAGTTTTGGGCAGAGGTGATCTCTTTGCTTCTCAGAGGAGCTTGGCTGAAAGCTCAGATCCAGAAAGACTTTCCCTTGCTCCCCTAGATCTTGCTGGGCCTTATGTTACTCCTGCATGTTCAGCTTATCTGTCGCTTTTAAATCAGGATAATTTAGATATGCTTTCCTCCTGAATTACATAATTTTATTGTAAGCGGATGAGCTGAGTTGGGAACACTGTGCTCAGCTCAGCTAAGTGCAAAGAGCCCATTAACCTCACAGGGACAAAGCAAAGCACACCGGGGTGAAAAACAGGCTGCCTTTACCCTCCCCTGGAAAGACTTTTCCTATAAATGGGGTGTACTTGACTAACAACAGGCATGTGAGCTGGAAATCAGTGACTACTACTGCCTGGGGAGCAGGGCAGAAATGTCATGGCAGGGTCACACTCACACACTTCACCATCTCCTGGGTGAGTAAGGGCTCATTAAAATACCACCCACTGCAGAGGCAGCATGGCTGCGTCTCTTCCAAGGAGCTGGCTTTCCTCCTGCCAGGGCTAAAAACAAGTGGTCAGTGCTCGCTAGGACTAAACTCCCTTTGGTTTGAGGCCCTGAGGGACCTCATTCAGGCAGGGCAGACTGGGCTGAGTCTACGTGATACGCTGCAGGCAGATAAGAGCTTGCTCTGTCCCAACAGGGAGCCCGCCCAGTGTACGCTGGGTGTGGGTAGTGGCTGTGCAGTTTTAGATGGCACGGTGCTGCAAACTGGGTGGACCAGCTCAGGAGCAGCACCGCCAGTAAAACCCGAGTGTGGGTTGGCTTTCGCGGCAGCTGCGTCCGCAGAAGTCCTCCATGGCTTAGAGGTGGCAAGGGTGGGATCAGCTCCCAGCCTCAGTGACGCTATCTGCCCACCTGCCTTCCCTGCCCGCAGCTCAGGAGCGGGACAAGATGGCAAAAGCAAGCTAAAAACACAGTCGCACCACTTCCTTCTCTGTGTGCTCATGACAGCCAGCCGCAGCCAGCTCCCTCAGCTTGTCGGCGTGTCTCGGTGCGTTTGCCTTTGCCAGGCTCACTCCGGCAGGCCTGCTGTCATGAAGGGGAGCCGATCAGCAAGGGCAGCCGGTAGCCCTCTCGCCACCACCCCGCTCCCCAGGGCAGCGGAAAGGACTGAACAGCCGAGTGGTGAAATACCTTACCAGCCCTAATGTCTCCTGCTCGGAAATAAGGCAGCAGCCACGCTTGCAATGCTGTTCATTGCTTACCAGGGAGCACAATTTCCTGACCCTTTCTTCATCTCTTGCAACTGTGACGTCATCTGTATTTAAAAAATAGGTTATTTTATTAAAAAATACATTTTTTTTTAAATAGGCTAACACCAATAGGCTTTGCACATGTTAATTGTCCTCAGGCAAGTAAGATCAACTGGGTTCTTGATGGCAATCACAGAAAGAGCCAAGATGCACACGAGGTATGCAGGCCTGACTATGCCAACAGAAGAAAGAGGTGGCATCTCTCACCGAGCGATGAAGGATGAGTGTGGGAATGGGGAGGCTACTGTACCTCCTGGAGAGCCCTAACAGGAGAGTGACTTCTCTGTTTCTCGTTACTGAACTGTTCGGTGGAACCGCGCACCTTGCTCAGCAAGACGTATTATGCCAGTGACATCTGCAGGGAGAGCCTGACGCCCGTCACTTCTCTCAGCGTGACACAGGGTGTCAGAACCCAGACGGGAGCAGGAGCGCCGGGCGCTGCGCCAAAGCACAAGCAGCACACACGAAGGGGGATCGACCAGAAGAGAAGACACATCAAGCCAGAGGGAGAACGGGAAACAGGGCTCCGATGGCTCACGCACTCCTGCATCCCTCGGCGGGCACACGAGCCTCCTGCCCAGGCCCAGCAGGTTTGGAGAGCAGCTCTCCCTGTGCTGCGCGTTCCCAGAAGGGGATGCAGCAAGAGGCCCAGCCACAGACTGGGTCCCCCAACCTTGCCAGCTCCGTACCAGCGTGGGGAACGACGGGTGCCAGGGCAGGGTGGCACAAGGCAGGCAAGGGGCGAGACAGGGCATTGCCTCTGCGGTGCCAGCAAAGTCCCATGTGAGGCCACAGGGCAATAAGTGAACTGGGAACCTCCTAGGAATTACGGTAATTGTTATTAATTCGTGCACGGATTTCCCCTATGCTATCTAGATAACACTGTTGGGCTTCCCAGCAAGCATAAAAAACCAGCAGATAGGGTGAAAAAGCCTCTTGCTTATTGATTTATTCAACCCGTTTTCAGTGCCTTCCTAAATATACCCATTGCTTATTAACAGGAAGCAAAAATGCAGCAGCAGCTTTTCCATGCTAGTACCTGACACATCCAAACGGAGCTGCTATACCCAATTGTTGCCCAAACTGCTGCATCTGACCAACGATCACTTTGAGTTTTGAGCCATTAACCTTTTATGCAGAGGACTCTCTATAGCTACAAGGGTGAAAGAGTCAGGAGGATTTTTCTCTTATTTCTTTTTACTTCTTTTTACTGTAGATCGTACCTGTGCTGGGTTACAAAACCAAAACCAAAAAAATCCAGAGTGGCTGAAAACTTCCTCCTGGCTGTACCACGGAGAGTAGAGAAGGGACAGAGCCTGATTTGATATGACTATTTTTGATAAGAAATTTGAAATCTTATATAGCTGACTTTATACTGAGCAGAGGGATCCCTGGGGTCTTTTGTCTTAATTTGGCTGTGGGCTTTTTGTTTGGTTGGTTTTGGTTTTTGGAGAGCTTTTTTGTTTTTTAATTAAGGCAGTGGCAAGAGTAGTAAAAGGCTGAAAACTCAGTCTTAGACATAATGACAAAAGTTCCTATGTCTTTGTATTAAAACAAGCAGGTAGACACTACTCTTCTCTCTAAAGAAACTCTCAAGAAATTTCAGGAAAACTGAGAAGAATTGGTTGATTTTTACTGTTCTTACTAGAAGTTGCCTGGCACAATACAGTTCTGCCTTCTTTACAAAACAGAATTTCTTGGTAAAGGATTCCCGAAACGCAGTACATGCAAATCTTAAGACAGTGACTAATTATTACAATTATTATTTCCTTGAAGATAAGAAGCCTTCATTTTCTAATGGCTGGTTTATTTGCTGAATACTGTTGGCCTTAGATACAATGATAAATTATTATTTCAAGTAAATCTAAATGGTACATAGATAATAATATGAATCTTCCACAGACCAGGAAATAGGAAAAAAATCAGATCAATGTTGCTTTTAATTTAAAATAGCTGGCATGTCTCATCCTACCTTTCTTGAGCTCTGCAGTATTAGAAAGCAAAGGAAGCACTGCAATGTGAAATACTGCAATTATACAGGGGAAAAGTCAATGGAGAAATACAAGACACCCAGCACTGTAGAAAACTAACTAGATTTTATATTGGATGCTGCCATCTTGACAACATGCTGATGAGAAAATATAGTAACGCAGTTCTTATTTAAAAGCACAAAACCCTGGTGGGTTGCAACACAGCTGTAAAGGCAGTTAAATCAAGCTACATGGCCAAAAACCTGCACAGATGGAATGCTGAAATGGATGTTTTAACTGGCGTTTTTCATATTGAATATTGTGTTTCCTAGCTGCCTTCCCCCAGTAGTCATTTCAGAAAGGATTAACAGCAACAGCTACTTGCTTACACTGTACTCTTTTTTTTTTTTTTTTTTTTAAACACATGGCATAGAAAACGCAAAAGTGCCGGCATGTACTGCTCCCTGGCCATTGCACAGGGTTTAGGCTGTCCTCTTCTCCTCCCACAGTGGTCAAGAGAGGTGAGCGCCAGAAGCAGTATTGTTCTCTTCCCATTTACAAGTGAAGTTTAAGCCAATGGATGACAGCAAGATACAATACAGAGTGAGGGTCTCCTTACTTCGTGTTAGAAAGCAGTTTGGGTCTCCTACTAATGGTTGGGGATTTTTTGTTTGGTGTGTGTGCATATATATATATATATGATTTTATATTTATAAATATATACGACTAGGTCTGATGGTCCAAAACAAAATTTCCATTCCAGATGAGACTATTAAATGCTTCTTTGTATCCCTATGGGCAACATGCAGAAATACTATATCCTGCTTGTAGATGTAAATCTGATCAATCTCAGACAAGTGAGCAAGTGTACAAAGCTTTTCCATTGAGAGCTCAATCTCTGCTGTTAATAGAAGCAGGCAGGCTCCATGACTGCACTAATATCATATTTGCTTCTACGTGTATTTGCTTTGTGCTGATTCTCTGGAGTTAATACATGTACCTAACTATAATGTACTGTTTGAATTAAAAGTTGAATTAAACAACCAACAATCCCTAACTTCCATATCCAATGAACATCGGTCCCACTGACTCTAATAAAACTTACCAAAAGTCGTTGAGACTTGAGATTGTAAGTACTGATCAGAAAATGGGGCATAGCCACTCTTGGATGTTCAGGGAACATGTGTCTTATGCATGTGCAAACACAACCATTATCTCTATTAACAGAAAAAGGAGGAGGAAAAAAATATAGTATTAAAAGAAGTATGTTGCTGACGCTGTGAGCTTTCTTGAAGACAAAGCATCAGGTCACCCAAAACAGTCTTCTGCCATGTTAATGGTTACTCACAGCTGTGGACCAGCTTCTGAGGCACCCGTAGCCAGGGTAGCTCAATTTGGAGATGAGCTCCGACAGATTTTAGCTGCTAATCCCTGCAGGACAGAGTGGCCTTGCATTACAGGCTTGCCAAATGTCACACGCCACACGAGGCTTGCACCTCGCCACCAGTGGTGACTGCACACTTGCCTGCATGCTGGG
This sequence comes from Aviceda cuculoides, assembly GCA_035590195.1. Lineage (NCBI taxonomy): Eukaryota > Metazoa > Chordata > Aves > Accipitriformes > Accipitridae > Aviceda > Aviceda cuculoides. The sequence goes on from JAVJGG010000059.1 coordinate 7,894,932, forward strand.
CATGGCGTCTCCAGCTCCGGCCGCAAACCATAATGCTGCTGCTCGGGGACCTCAGCACCGAAATGGGGCTTGTGCTTAAAGGTGCCCAGGAGAAGAACGGCCAGTGCCGCAAGCCCTGCCGGGGTGGGCGACTCAGCCTGAAGCGAAGGATGATGCTGGGGAGAAAAGCAAAGACAAAACCAATCGCAGCGCAGAGCAGAAAGCCTGAGCGTTCTTGTTTTGAGCGGCAGGGGTGGACACCAGTGCAACCGCCACCGCTGCGGGGCTGCGCCCTGCGCCCTGCTCAAAGCGGCCACGTGCCAGGTGAGCGGCACTGACCCGCGAGAGCCTCCTACCCACACGCGCATACAGGTGTGCACTCAAACGTGGCCTCCACATGCAGGTCCCTACCTTCTGCAGGGATGTTTCATCTCCTTGCCGCCCTCGGTTTATCCCTCAGCTGCTCCTTTGGCTTCCACTCACGTTAGTCCCCGAGAGGTTTTTTTCCACAGAATTTCTACTCCGACCTTGACCTGACTGAGGGAGGGGGATGTGCAGAAGGTCACTGGGTGAAAAAGTGCTGGTGTGGGCTATCAAGCAATGACCCACTTCAGGAGTGGAAGAACCTTCACTTCTAGTTCTTGCAGGACTTTCCAGAACCCATGTTCAGAGGTGCACAGTAACTTGTGGAAACACGTTGGAAATCAAGATCTGTTGGCCTCTAAAGCCATTCAGTTCTCTACTAATTTTTCTTTCCAGCCTCTGCATCTACAACTACTGACAAATCATGTCCAGCTTGTTTTTTCTCATTTGTGAACCACCACTCAGCTGAGACATCCCGGCCTCGATCATACCACATCACCAGGACTGATGGCAGCAGGGACAACCAGGAAGAGTTAAGCCCAATAGAGCTTTTCCTTTTCAGATCAAAGCACTTCATACAAAATATCTCAGCAAAGAAAGCTGAAGCAGATTTTGGAATGTATCAAAATTGGCAGCAACTTTTTATTAGCCTGAAGGTAAAGCAACTGTAGTGTATTGGGATTTTTTTTTTTTTTAAAGGCAGAATCTTTTTTTTTATAGACATTTTTGTTTATAGAGTAAATATGCTTTCAAAGTTTTGTTAAAAATGTAAGGACAGTTCTAAAGCATGCTACTGGGCTGCATTTGATTAGGATTCCTTCCTGCTAGGACAGATGAAAAGTCACTCTGTTCAACAATGTGTTGCTGAAGGGGTTTCAGCGAAATCCCAGCAACAGGAGTAGGAAGCATATGTTTTGGTTTAAAACGCTGAGGAAAAGAAACTCATTATTGCTTCAACTTTTTCCTTTCCTTACCTGCATTTTTAAAGGCTCCTTGAATTGTCAGTGCTCAGGGAAGAAGCAGGGGAGTCGCACAACCACCACAAAAAGGTCTAGCGCAGTGTGGGGTGAACTTAGGTGGCCTACAAACAGCCCTTGCAATGGTCTAGGCATTCCCAGTTCTGCTAAAAAACTACACCCTTGTTGATGCATCCCCTTTTTGCTAGGAACACATACATGCTTTGGTTCAAGTTCAGAAAATAAACGCAAGCAAGTGACACCAGGTTTAACCACTAGAAATAAATAGTTCAAATACCAGGGAGAGGAGTGTTGTCTCACTCTCCGTAGTAGCAGTATTCACTCCTTTTTAATGATTTATGGGTGTCTAACCATTTTCCATTCAAGGTACAGGCAGACTACAATGGATTTAGACCTTCCAGCAAATTTCCTTTCTCTGATCACTTTTCAGAGACCCCTTCAAAGCAGTCCACAGACACACACAAGCTCACAACTTAAGCTCAGGAACTGTTGCATGCAGAAAAGGAAACATGAAGTGGAATAGGAAAGGAAAAGAAAACTTGCAGGGAAAAGAACAAAAAAGCCTGAATCATCTGCCAGATATCACACCTCATCTCACTCCCAAATGCCACGATTTGTCATCAGCTCAAGCACTGGAAGAAATTTTGTGTTTCTTCCAGGCCAGCAGGCAGGGTGAGGATCACGAGAGCACCCCACAGCCAGTAAAGATCACTGCCGAGGTCTATCCTGCGCTGAGAAAACAGCTGGGGAAAAACATCCCTTGGAGATAGAAACTGCTGACATGGCAGTCTCTTGTCCTTTAGAGGTGTAACAGTATCAACGTTCATGACAAAACCCCATACAGAATCTGTGACCAACCCACTGAAAGCAGTCACCTGTGTCGTCCTCAGAAGATTTTCCTCCTCTATCAGTTTTGTTTATGCACATGGACTCATAACACTCAACATCAAAGCATTTGCTCCATTTATATGACATCACATACGCACACATATACCATGATGCACTGCAGAAATAATTACTTCTAATACAGCATAGTTAAGGACAGATACCACCCTCCCAGAGCAGGGAGGGCACCGCATGTATGAGAACGTGGTCCTCACCAGTCACAGTACAAACCAAGAAACTACCCAAGCCAACTTCCAGGAAACAGCAAGGACTCCCACGTAGCACAAGAGCCTTCAGGCACTCGGTGTGCTCAGACAGTAACCCCGTCATAGGGGTGAGTCTCCACATTAGGCCAGCTCTTTGCCATGACAGCCAGTGAGCCACTCCACCAGGCCAGCCTGGTGGTTCAGGCACTCTCTTGAAAGACAGAAAAACACACCAGCTCAAATTTGTTTGTTCCAGATTACGTAAAGTTAGGTCCGCTTATCTCAGCAGACTCTCTAATAAAAGGGTTATTGCACCTGAGGGGTTAAAACTCCTCATCAAGCACAAACATGCCTACCTACCATCTTCTCCTTTGTCCAAGGGCCAGCGTAATCCAGGAGCACTAGACTGATTTGGTGATACCCAAACAAGTTGCATCAGATCACTGGTATGCGGATATCGGACAGAGGGAGCTGAACTGCTACACAAGACCATAATCTTTGTCGATGTGACACTGCATTCTTACATCATGTAACTGCACACATAGTAGAAACTACCTCACGTTTTATTTGCACCAAGGCAGCTGCTGCCAGAATTAAGACTTTTAACTGAAAAAGACAATGCCACTCTTGATACTTCACAATTTTCATCCAAAGAGACCTTTGCTAAGGCAGAAGGTTCTTTACTTAACGGTAATCACCAAAAGAAATCAGACCCTGGAGGTGAAGGACTGCCTCTGTACTAACGTGGGCAACGCTCTATGCTTAAGAAGGCACTTCCAAACAGAAGGAATATGAAAATCCATGTTATGTCCTACAGCACAAGAAAGACTTGTGGCCTCCGGGACACGCAGTAAAGACAAGACTGCAATTTTGAGCAGACATAAGCAGCGAGTTCTGCTTCACTGCTGTATACCTGCTATTCTCAAAACAAGCTACATCTCAACAATGTCTTACATGTCAGTGTAACTAAAATTTGAGCGCGAAATTTTTGAGTGACCAGATACTCCAAAGAGGACAGCTATATAGAGACCTAGAGAACTATTCATGGTTCATGAGCTAATTCTGAATAATTTTGATCGACTTCTGCATCTGATTTTATGAAATACATTATATTCCACATAGACATTATGCCATCTGGTAAGATGAATGCTATCTTCTCCCCCATGATGAAGCAACAAGTGATCCCATAAGGCTCTTACTGATAACTTTTCAAAAAGACGCATTTCTTGGCTAATTGCAACATGAAAGACTTCTTCTTAAAAGAAGCAGAATGCACTCCAAGCTTTGCACATAGGGCGGTCAAATCATTTTCACAGACACACCAGGATCATATTGTAATAGAAGGATCTTCCAATAACAGCAATTTGACTGACACATTTTACTTTTATTTTCCAGTGTATAAAATCTATTTTTGCACTTCTTGCTATAGAAAGAAGCCACAAGTAAGAAGGAGTGGATTAGAAGCTAGGCAGAATCCCTACCATATAAACTGAAGGTAAAGGGTAAAAACAGGGATGGTGAAGTCTCAGCTAAAAGCTTTCATATACAGCAAAAATTTTGCTACATTCCCTTTCCCATAGCCACGTATGGTAAGTTAGTTACATTAACTAACAGACCTTTTAAAAAGTTAAAAAAACCCCCAAAAACAAAAAACCAACCAAAAACCAACAAAAGAAACAAATAAAAAAAAAAAAATCACATCAACTTTAATCCATGCACCTCCACCTGAAGAAGAAAGCCTGAACACAGTAGGCAAAAAGAAAATCCTGTTTCAAGGAAAATACCATTTCCAATATTCATATATCATGCCTTAGAGATTCCTAGGACTGAACTGCTAACACCTGTATGCTGCTAGAAGTTTAAGAATATTGTAAACTCATTATCTGCTGCAAGAAGGATATTTTCATATCAGGCTACCTGAAAACCTGAATCTGAATAAAAGTTTAAACCAGTCTCCTTCTGTAATTCATTTTACATTTAAAAACAGTCCACAGTCAGATCAGTTCCTTTCAGCAAGGCAAAAGTTACAAGCTAACAAGTGTCATAGCAGTGATTCCTCAGTCTTCATCTTTTTTGTTTGTCCATTTGAACCACGTTGCAGATCCTGCCTTTTCTTTTTCTGCTGCTGTGACCTTTCCTCTTTCCTCTGTAGGTAGGCAGCCATGTTATCAAATGAAGCCTTGTAGAGACTGCTGTAGTGGCTCTCTGCGCCAACAAAACCTGCAATTGGGCAAAGCAAGAACACAAGTCAAGTGTTATTTCCCTTAGCAGTCTCATCAATTACTTTCTGTACTGTAATTCTAGACAGTGGCATTTCAACTCATTTACTGTGGTCCTATCCACTTTACTAAATATCAGCATTTGGACTGTGTAAGCCTGATTTGTGTTGGTAAGCATCTGTCCTGCATTCACACAGCCAAGCACAGCCCTCATTTTTAAAATTTGCAGAGGCAAGCACCTGACATTCAAGCAAAGAGGGCACACAGCTCTTTTTACATGTTGGACACTTGCAGAACTTCAAGGTGGCTGTTTTAAAATGACTGCTGTCACCACTTGTTGTTCCCCAAGACTTAAGCGCTGCAAGTGGCATATGCTACTGAACTCTGCTTAGCTAACTTGTCTCCTAGAGTATTAAAAGAAGCTTAAAGAAGTAGACTTCAAACAGTGATGTCCTACAGCACATACACATTTCTAAATATCCACCCTGATGGTTCTGTTACACCTTCTGTGAACCCAGCATAATGTTCATCACACCATCTCCAAGACTGTAAGTTCAGACAAGTTTAACAGGCGAACTAACTACTTTCCACAAAACCCCAATCAGATTGTTTCTGTAGAGAATACAGAATAAGAATAGGTGGCTAGGTCCACATTTCAAAAAATTGTTAGAGTGGTACCTGACAAAGTCAGTTACTTCTAGTTCTCTTTGTATTCCTACCTTTTCCCACTTCCAAAAATTCTCAATCTTAAAGGGCAAATGCAAGGAAATCCAGTATTTGCTAGGGTTTGGTCCTGAAGCTAGTGTGCTGCCCCACAGTAATGTACATACAACATCCCCTTGTTTCTTGGTACACAAACAAAACAACTTTCCCTCACTGGTACTCAGCAAAGCACATGCCTTTACTTTTGAGGGTCTTGCACTGGCATAGTAACCAATTTATTGGCCTTTGGCCCTGGGAGAAATTGCGTGCTGTCAGTTTGAATAGCCATGCTGCTCTCTACTTGATCAATCTGCACTAAATCTTGCTCTATCTTTTTCTGAGATCAGTTATAATAGAATGTCGAAGTGTTCAACATGTACTTCAAGACTGACCTACACATCTTAAATGCTACAGAATCATCAATCAGGTGAAACAAGTTTATAAAAGGACGATATGCAGGCATTAAGACTGGGTTGAAACAATATAATGATCACCTTTTTAAAAGAAGTAACTACCTTTTCAAGCATTAATTATGCACTAGCATAAGTGCTCATCAAGTGAGCCTGCCCTTACTAATTAACAATAATAGACCCTGTCATCTGAGCAGTCCTCCCTTCCCATCTGCAGATGCAGCCAGCTACCATGTACCACAGTAATTTGCTACACTGGCTAATTATGCTCAGAACCTCTTCCCCTGCCTGCTCTTTTTACTTCTCTGTTGCTCATTTTCACTCAGACCTCATACTTCTAATTATCTGCCTGGCTGCAACTATCAAGTCTGCAACATCTACATGCAAACAATCTCCCTTCTAAAGGAGTATCTGACTTCCTCTTAAATTTCAAAGACTGTACCAAATTAGTGACAACTTAATGACAACTTAATGATAGATAACACCCTAAACCATCCAATAATATTAAGGAGACTTTCCATTAGACTGCCCATTCTTGCAACAATTCCATCTATGTAGGTTAATCACCTTTATGTATGACCACCAGGAACAGATCAAGAGATCAGTGAGGACTGTAACACGTTTTTTAAGGAAGAAGGTTCCCAGTTTCCCAGCAAAGTACAGGAGAGATTTCAATTAATCAACTCTCAATACATAATGAGACATCCACTAGCACATACCACAACCCTTCTCTACCCTGCAGCCATTACTGCCCTAATTTCAGCTTTTAAATAAAAGTTTGATGGTTTTTAAATACAAAAAATCCCAGAAACATAGGGTGCTTCTGAACTAGTAAACCATGTATTATTTTTCTGCCAGAGACTGGAGGTGGGGCAGAAATCAAGAACAAAATGAACCAGCCCTGACAGCAATAAATCTCATCCCTGATGATACCACCCAGGGTCACACCCTCCAGCCACAGCAAGCTCCACATAATCTGCTTTGCCAAAGTAGACACAAATGGCCCACCTTTACAGCAAAGCTGCTCCTCCCATGGCTATTCCATTCTTACTATCTCTGCTGTACTTCTGATAAAGTGTCATGCCCAAGTAAGAGATAAGACCACAAACAACAGTATTTGATATCACAGCAGTAAGACAGACTCCAGCAGCTCTGTCATAGGGTGTTTAGATACATCCCTGTGATAAGGTGTCTATGTAAAACAGCTGTAATTCCGATCTAAATACCTACATCATTTTGTTGTAACAGTAACCTGAACGCACTTCATGATCTACACCAACTTCCATACCAAATGGAGTGATGAAACTGAGAAAACTGAAAGTGACTTCAACAGCCAGCTGAGCTTACCTGAACTCTGATTTTGCTCCTAAAAATTATGCTTTAGCTGTAAAAACTGCATTTCCTGGGCCTTTAGGCCAAATTGCTCACCTTCAAACACTGTCCAGTTGTCTTGAAGATATTTTGACATCTTCTGTAATCCTTTGTCATCAGTTACAGGCTAGGAAAAGAAAGAACATTGCATGATATTTTGGGAATAATAAATAATCTCATGTTTCACAGCATACTGAAAAATGCAACAGCTCTCAGATGAGTACAGTGAAACGAGAGCAAGTGTAAGCCCTCTATGATGTCTTTTAGGCTCCTTTTTTCCAGGACTGCTACAAAAACCTGGCCTGAGATCACATGTTCTGCTGGGGAAGCTTTGCAGCTTGAAGGAAAAGAAAATGGATTCCCACTTACTAATCTGTGAGGAAACGGAATATCACAAGGAACACATAAAGGTCAGAGAAAGTTTTATTTAAAACCACTTCACAGCTACACCATAACTAACTGGGGACTTATGAGGATAACAAGTGAGTTTCCAGTTGTTTAATAGGCTATTACAGAGAACTTGACAGCACATCCCTCAAATTTGACTCCCTGTTCTCAATGAAAAAAAAAAAAAAACCAACCCCTAATGCTTCCAGAATGCCTTGTCGCCCAAAGGATCCCTCAAGAGACAGGCACAGGAAAGGCTGGGTAAAGCATTCCTGAGCAAAGCACAAAGGGATTTTGTTGTTTTGTGGTTTTTTTAAATAATCGAGTGTAGCACACAGAAAGCACAGGCAATAGTTTAAAGTACTGAGTGCAATAGCTGACAACTACTCTGTTTGATCCTGATATGCCAGCTGTTAGCTTTACCAGAGAAGAGACTGGTATTCATGACAAGCTCTCAGCAGCTTTGTGTCATACACAGGTGAGAGAAGTAGAATGAGATGTGTACCTATGACTTTTATTCAGTCTCAAGACATAGAGAAGTGTGCCATTTAGCTTCCATGGAACATAGTTTACTCCATTTTTTTTTACAGCCTCAAGACAACACAAAACATTCAGGATGTTAGCATAACAGAAGTATCTACCTTCCACTGTCCATCACATGGTCTGTACAATTGAAGAGGAGCTTCACTGTCTTTCTCCAAAATCCATAGATCTCCTGTTTCCTCAAATGCAATGTCCCAAACTTTATGTTTCAAAGAGATTTGCTGTCTGTAAACTAGCTGCTGGGCAACGGCATCAAGCTGAAAGATGCAGACTGTGGAAATACTTTTGAGAGGAAAAACTTAATTACTACTATAACCAAATCCACCTACAGCCATAACTTGTACAGCAAACTGCAAACACCCACTCTAATTCCAAACAGCCAAAGCAAAGTCATTAGGAATTGCAAAAAATACCCTAGTACTTCAAGTGCTGTTTGCTTATGTGATCTGAGACAGAAGCTGTAAATACCTAACACGTCAAATGGCTTTTCAAGTGTTATATGAAAGAAAAAGCAGTCAACACTGCCTTTTCTTTAAAAAAAAAGGTAGTTAAGAGAATTTCATAAGGATTACTAAGGATTTATATATGGAATGTTGCATCATAGCACACTGACCTACAGGGCTTCACTTGAAAGAACATGTAGCTGAGCACCAGTCAAAATAAAACAGGAAAGGAATTACATGCCGGGGAGGGGAAGAGGGAACGAGAGGGACAGGAGAACTTTGACATGGCTGAAGAATAGGACTCTGGCACTGCACTCATCTCCAACTCTTCCATCAGCACTCACTCCTCTGACAGCCACAGCCTCTACGTGTAGAGCTTCCTAACCTCCCTCAGACAGATCCCCAGTGTGCCAGGCAGGACAGCTCAGCTCCCTCCTGAGTTGCCTACCAGGTCCACATGACAGCACTGGTTAGAGACGCTGGGCTGTGGAGCTGGAAATAAAAGCCTGATGCAGAGCACGGCACAGCCGCTGGGCCAAGTGACATGGGCATAGCCCTCGGATGACATGGCTTCCCCTTCAGGGCCTGTTTGGATGCCCATGCAGAAAGCCTGATGGGAAGCAGCTAAGGCTCCTTGCTCTGGTGAAAAGCAAGTCCACCGAGGCGACAGATTGCCGATTTCACCATACAGTCAGCTCTGGCAATCTCTCCCTTCCCTGTTGACAAGCTTTTGTCAGGAAGAACAGCCTCCTTGGCAGGCTTAAGGTGCTATGGAAAGAGAGGGGAAGAAGGCTTGTCCATCCCCACAAGACATTTCCCTGCCAGTCAGATTTGTAAGGTTCCTCAGTGCTTAGGCCATTCAGCTCCCAAGCACTCTTTCCTTAGGCAAACACGTACATTTGAACCTAGAAGTCAACGTAGCCTCTCCACAGTCTTAAACTGAAGCAACACTGTGGTTTTAAACAGAATGGCTGAACCCATTTACAGGAGCAGAATACAGGAACAGAAGTTTGCCCACTCGGTCACCACAGCACCCTGAACAAAAACACACGGGTCAGGCACAGCGATTTAGGGAGACATCCTGAGCACCGAGCAGTGCATCCTAGTCTTGCATTTCCTCCTGTGAGGGAAAGGCATCACAAAGTCTGCAAAACTTAACTAAGCCAGGTACCCCTCGCACTCACCTCTGCACTCAGACCAAGTACTATAAGGACTCAGAGGCTCCCTGTGAGGCCACAGGCATGCCCGGGATGCTCGGAGACCCACAGTACCAAGTACTGCAGGCTAGGGGAAAGTTAGTACAGCCAACAGGAAAAGCTGGTCTTGCCTTTGCAGGAGCTGTGATGATTTTAGCCATTATTCCATTTATTCTTACCCATCACAAAGAACAGCAACATAACCACCTTGACAGCAGTAGGTTATTCTTGACACAGGGTATTTCTATGAGGAAAAGAAAAAGAAACATCCTTGTAAGTTAAGACCATTTAGGGGCAGAAAATTCACATTCCATTTCATGACTTAGCCTTTAAAATTTAGCAGATGACTTAATTTACAGAAAGTTAAGCAACATAATTAGCTTTAAACTGCAGTCAAGTATATTTTTGTACTAGTGTTTGCTGTTTTATGAAGTTTTCCACACTTCTCCCTTCACAGCCATCCAAAGAGAGATCAAATGTAAAGGTTTTAGTGAACTACTCTTAACAGACAAACTAACAGATGAAGGAAAAGTACACCACCTTCAAATATTTTCTCCTGCACTGGTAATGGCAAAAACATCAACATTAAGCCTGCTCAGCCAGAATATCACACTAGCAGCTTAGAGATTATAAACACAAGCCATTAGCTGCTGTTATGTTTGTTAAAAAAAAGAAGATAGTGATGCATAGCTAATATTCTTGCTGCACTGTCTATGGTGTTCTGAAGAACAAGGCAAGACTGCCTGAGGCTGTTTTCCTCATTAAAATAAAAAACACACCAAATCAAAACAGCAACAAGAAACTCCCAAACCCAACAACAACAAAAAAACCCCACACCACACTCCTAATTTAGAAGATACATAGTTTTATCTGGAAGAGAATCAGAGAAATACCTTTGCCGCACAACCATATTACCTGAAATATATAGCAACTCATATGAGGCTCAAGTGCGAAGCAAGAACTTGGGAGGAGCAGAGAAGCCCCAAGAAGATGCCCTAGTGAGCTTTTTCATAAGTATCTGTTATATAATGTGAAAGACAAAACTGCAAAGACAAAAAGGCTGGTTCTCAAGTATATTTTATAAGCAGCTATAACACCAGCACTTCTGATTAATAAAACCTTCCTGATAGAGAAGCAGTGAGTTATTCCCTTTAGGTCAGGGAAAATAGATCTACTTGACACTCTGATGGCAGAATTCAGATGCATCATGTCCACGTTCCTTTTACCCCCTTTTCCAGCCTTCACCTCTTTGCCTAACACAACACTGGTCACTAGACAGAACCTCTGGTTCACCAACTTAAACTGAATTTGGGAGTAACCACAAGATTTTACCCTTTGAGCTACCAGCTGATGTATAGGCATTGTCAAGGTGCTTGTTTCAGAATTTTGCAATCAGTATGAGAAAGCAAAACAAGCTGTACAGCTTCTAAACATTCAAGTCAGCAAGTTTAATACCAGAAGCTAACTATTTTGTCAACAGTACATAATGCAACTACTGAAAGATAAACCAACTGCAGGAAAGAAATTTAATTAATTGGATATATATAGCTGAAAACCAGGGTTACGCAGTGCATCTCCAGCACATGAAGAAAAAAAAAAAAAATCTGTTGTGTGATACAATGTTGTGGGAGGGAAACAAGAACAACAGCATGCACACACTTTTCACTCACATAATTGTCTGTTTGGACAGAAAAGGAGCACTTTATAAAAGACATTATCAAAAGGATTATATGTTTCAGAGCTCTTGAGAACAGACGGGACTAATCTCTTGCTACTCTGCAGAAATACTAAGTTGTTAGTCCATTTCTAGCATCAGGACCAAGGACCCCTGTTTAACACGGACATAAAATGCTTACAGTTCCAAATACTGGGTAGGACGAGTGGGCTGAATCTGAAAGGTTCTCTGTAGCTAATACGTGTAAATGTAGTTATTGCAGTATGGAGCCACTTACATCACAGCTTTAGAGTAGAACTGACAGCACCTATTGTAAACCACCAGTGGGTTCTTTAGACATTTAAGGGAACAAGCCAAGACATATAAATATATATATTAAAAAATCCAAACCTCTGATATTTATTTCTAATAACAAAGCTCTGCCTCTCTCATGACAAACATGCAGGGCAAGTGTAGCAATGGGAAGTGCCACCTACACAGCTGAGTGCTTTGTCAGAGAGACAAAAGGTTCTATGAACTTGAAGTATGCAGCAGCTCTCCCCCACCCTCACTGGGGGAGGGAGGAGGCGGCTTTTTTGATTTGAACCAAGTGTTACTCACAGCTGGATGGAGACAGGAAAATACATCTTCTTTGCAAGCTCCTTCCTTTCCATGTTTGGGTAAGTTAACAATCAGCCAAGTGAACGCAAGAGTAGTATCTTGTTCAAGGATAAGCCTATGAAATCAGTTAGCTTAAAGAAGAGCTACAAGAGCAGTCTGTGATAAACAGATGTTACCTGATACTCTCTGAACTTATTCACCATTTATATGACACTGTTATCAGCCTGCCAACACCTTAAAATTAACTTTTGATGTCCTCTGTGAGGAGAGGTGACTCTATGAAAAATTAATGTACTGGAGCACTGGGGTAGAGTTGTGCAATTCATGTTCTGGACTTTAAACAAACTTCTGCCATCAAGAGGATCAGATGAGGTGAAAGCTCTGAAGCAGGAAAAATATTTATATAGCACTACAAAATTAGAGAATTACTCCCATTCTAGTGGGAAAATGAACTGAGGATCTGCAACCCATCAGCTGAAACCAATGCTACACTGCTCAAAACCACTCCTACATTCCCAAAACAGACATATATTCATCATCTGCCAAGCAAAATAAGCCCACATTTATGTGCTCACATAACCCACCATTACTGATGATTCCATTATCATTGTGCTTCAAGTTGTGTTTCAAGCTTCAGTGCATTCACAGTGGTTATCAGCAGTAAAAATGAAATGCAACGCAAAATAAAAGAAAAAACACTTATGTCCTCATCTGATCTTTGGTTGCCAGAGTCATTTACAGACAGCGTGCTAGTGACAACCTACAAAGTGCTGACTGAAGAGATTGTTCCCTTAAATTCAGACTATAAATGTCACACTAGGTTGTGAAGATGATCTTTGATACACCTGGATGCACAGCATGGCTAAATACTACCACCAGACATCACCTCTGGCATTTCTAGCACTATTATGCCAGCAAAACCCAAGTCTCCTTTCCCCTTTGGTCCTGCTGGCCATCAAGATAGTACCTGTTCTAAAAGAAGTACATATTGACACCTGTGTAGCAATACAGCACAAAGGTGGCAACGCACCGCATGAAGGTTTACATCTGTCGTTTATCTCTCTGTAAACCCTGGGACACCGTCTGATCACTGTTACAAGTATGTATGAAATCTGGAAGTCAACCGAGTCTTTTGCACCCCTCAAGCATTGTGCAAATTTAGTGACATCGGAGACAGATTTTAAAACACCTGTAAGAGTGGGCAGTAAGCAGAATTTTACAGATTCAAGGAACAGGCCAGCCTGAGGCTTCCAAGACCACAGTTAGGAGACACATATAGCAGTGGAGAGAAGAACTGCAAAACAGTGCAGGAATACAGTTTATTAACTGCTGTGTTACATTTATTAACCCACAGTTTGTGAGTTTTCCCTTTCTGTCATTGCTTACTCACACCAAGGTAAAGAAGCTAAACAAAGACTCCTCAAACAGTCAAAGGGCACCCCAAATTTCTACTGAGAGACTCCATCAGCATAAAGACTATCATATGGAAGGGGCTTCATCAAGTGTTAGGAGACAAGGCAAGTATTACTAAACTACGTTCAAAAGCCTTCAAAAACATTCTAAGAGAGTTGGAGATAATTTTTTAAATAGCTCTTGCTTGCAGCACCAACTTTTTTTCCTCTAACGTGTTAGTTATCCAATACTACTTTCAAGGTTTATTATATAATTTAATATTATTTTTTATAAACTTGTCTGTAAGCAATGGAGTTAGGATTCAGTGCGAGATCAAGCACGTTAATTTACATGCAAACTATCTTACTAAATGCTAAGCCAGTCTAAGCAACGAGTAACATTTTGAAAACTAATATTAAGATTCCCCACTTCACAGCTAGTTGCTTATTAGTCCTCAATAATCCAATAAAGCTGGAAGACAAAGTATTTTAAAATAAAACTATTCTTCTCTCCAAAAGAAACGCCTTGCAACATTACTGCAGACATGGATTTGGTGTCTATCAAACCACGTTGTTTCAAAGCACTCAATTCATTAGCTACTTTTGAAACACAAAGATAAAACATTTGAGCTCTGAAACTCCCCAAGCCACTTACTTCCAGAAGGCTATATGTGGTAAAGTAATTTTGTAGGTTTGCCTCAATGTTAACTACCCATTCCTCACCCAAATCCTGCTGCGCCCGGACTATAAGAGGATACCAGCTAGATGGGCTTGTCCCCCAATTTGGTACACCCATTTTTTGCTTGTGAAAAAAACCAGAAATGGCTACTTCAGAGAGTTCAAGCACAAGACTCAAGCTGAAATGAGTCCAAGACCTTGTGAATGTGTAAAAGAGGTCTCTGGCTCAGGTGTGCTTTAAAGTATACTTTCAAGTTCAGGAGCAGGCTAAATTGTCCATATATATACTACTCTGAATTCCTGCTAACAGGAACTCTATGCTAAAACCAAGATTTCCAGTATGTAAGCTTTGAATGCTGTGATGCAAGTGGCTGCCTTCTTGGGCTCATGTACGACAGAAAGTTGCATGTTATCACTCCAACACAAAGAACAACTTGTTCACGTCTTCTGCACAGAAAAAACCTTGAGTTGTCAGGCCTGTCCCTAGGAGCTTGGTCCTCCCATAGGTTGTGCTCCCAGTTCATTAACTGGGAATCCCACTAACAAGATCAGGCCAGACCTACATGGACAGCAAAGAATCTCAGAGATCCCCACAAATGGCTCCCAACTGCTGGGAGAGACCAAGCACAACACACTTGGACTAACCAAAACCGTAACAAAACACAAGGGAGGAAAGACAGAACTTTTCAATTCAATTTCAGCTTGGATACAAATTCCAGAGTGGATTTGCCTCAAAAGCCATGCATGGCTACAGGCTTCCCAGTCACCTTACAACTGTGAGACAGCTGTGGTCTTCAGAGAAAGAAGTGCTTTTAGAGATTCACATTAAAAAAACACCCAGTGGGATGGGTGATAAGATGAACAACTCCTAAATGACCCAACAGATTAGCAGCTGGCTTAATACGATGTACACAGGAGGGACAAGAATGAGTGCTGTTTCACTGCTAATAGGTCGTATGCCAATTCACATGACAAGAAAGAACAAAACCAAACATCAGTTACTACCAGAACCACTGCTCACATCAAATTAGCATCCCAAATCACAGCAGCACCCCAAACGCGTATGTATGACACCAGTCATGTATAGGCTTGTCCTGGTTTCAGCTGGGATAGAGTTAATT
>JAVJGG010000059.1:7919654-7948511 GCA_035590195.1 Aviceda cuculoides
CAGCAAGAAAGCTGGAGGAGCACAAGAAGTTGGGACAGGACACAGCCAGGGCAGCTGACCCAAAGTGGCAAACGAGGTATTCCATACCATGGGATGTCACATCTAGTATATAAACTGGGGGCAGTGGGGGTGGGGAATCGCTGCTTAGGGACTAACTGCGTGTTGATTGGTGGGTGGTGAGCAATTGCACTGTGCATCATTTGTATATTCTAATCCTTTTATTGTTATTGTTGTCATCTTATTAATGTTATGATTATTAGTTCTCTTCTGTTCTGGTAAACTGTTCTTATCTCAACCCATGAGTTTTACTTCTTTTCCCAATTTTCTCCCCCTTCCCACTGGGGGTGTGGTGGGGTGAGTGAGTGGCTGTGTGGTGCTTAGCTGCTGGCTGCGGTTAAACCGTGACAACCTGTTTGCTTCTAGTGACATAGCAGTCCCCCAGAACACTTACCAAAGGCAAGAGACATCCCCTGAAACAACTAAACTAGGCAAAAGTAGCATTGTTCTCTAACACCTGAAAAATCCATACAGGGAGAATAAGCTACTAATCTAGATGCTATGTATTTGCCAGAACCAAAGCTCAGAGACTTATTCTTTTTTGAGGTCCAGGCTAATGTCTACTAAAAGATATACTCTCCTTTCTTTTTAGATTATATAACGGATTGCATGAACTTTCGCACATTCTTTCTAGCTTGCATTATTGAGAGGTGATGAATTAATAGGAATCTCCCCATTTATTTTGGTTAAAGTTTTAAATTGAGATATTACTGTCAGTAAAATACAGGTTTTTGGTTTTGGTTTTTTTTGTTTTGTTTTTTGGTTTTTGTTTTTTGGTTTTTTTAACTTGCTTTCTACAAGTGGCTGCACCAGTTCCCAGCATTTTAAGAGACAGTCTGTATTTGGTTGTCATATAACAGGACTTCCCTCTAAGAACTGAAATGATGCTCATGTTTTGCTTACAAGCTAATCAGAACTGCAGCAGACAATGTTAAAAATGACATTTATTATGACGTTTTGCTAAACAGCAGATGTGGTTTTGCTCAAGCATGTAAATGTCAAGGAGCAGAGCACCTAGCAACCAGTTTGCAAGATATTTTCAGCATGCAAAGAAGGTTCATGGAGCCTGTTGGCAGATATAATTTCCTTAGTGCTCAATAACTCTCTTAGCTGCAGCCTCAGGTAGATAGGCTGTCTTCCTCGCCTTTTTTAATTAGCAATCCACTTAAGGAAACAATATTGCAGCATAAGTGTGCTCCAACTAGATGCTTTCTAGCTAGCCCAGGTCTCAAACCAGTCCAGAGACCTTTTATGCAATGAGGGTATGGTGGGCTAACAACCCTTCAATATTAAATCCTCATATCCTAAGATAAGAAAAGGCCTGATGGTCATTCAGTCCATTTTTCTCTCCAAAGGCAGGATTTGTTGCCTGTGACAGGAGTTTCTTTTGAAAAACTTGCTATGATGGAGATCCTGCCTTTTCTCTGAGTTTTTTCTCTGAGCAGTCAGTCAGAAGAATCACTGTCCTTATTGGTAGGGAGACACTTGATTCTTCTTTTTTTCATAACTAACCTGAATTTACGTTGTGTAGATTTAAGCCTAATCGTTCTGTCTTCTACTTACCATGGGTGTGGAGAACACATAGGATTGCAAGAGCTGCTCTTGTGGTCCAGAGCAAAGGTCTGTCTAACACCACAGTCTGCCTCCAACAGCAGTCACAGCAAGATGCCTGAGGAGAAATAGGAACAGGATAAGCTTATGTGATAATATCATCTTACAAAAGCATGGCCAGATCCATTTTGGCTTACAGGATTTTGAGCCTGTTGTGGCTTCTCTACATAGTAACATGAAGTGGATTGCTCTTCCAAATTCTCAATTTGATTTTTTTTTTTACCTCTCCTTGTGACAGTTTTTTGTATTTTTGAAAGCTTTTACATCTTGTTCTTTTTCAGATGACTCCTCTTTAGACTGAACATTCATTTCATCTCTCATAGGTCATGTCTTCTAGACTTCTGATCATTTCTAATTAATCTATGCCTTTTTTTAATGGTATTGTTTCTTACACTGGCCACATCACATCAGCCAAGCCTTCCCCTATGCCACATATTTACCTTCCTTATTTCCCACTTATCTTATTGTTCTCATTAACATGCTGTGTTTTCTGGGAAGTGTGTTCTGTTACAGATAGTATAATCAGGATTTTTGGCTGTGATTTAAACAGTATCTGTGACTTGCTTTTGAAGATGCTTCCATTCTTATTGAACTAAATGGGCCATGAAGGCACTTGCTCTTCAGATGGCTATGTTTGAAATCCGTAACCATGGAGAATATTTATACATCTCCTTCTGCATCTGAGACCCATTCTCATTCTCACTGAGGTTATTGTTAGCAAGCCCTGACAATGCTTGCAGTAGTCTTAACTTATGCTGAAAATGACTTTTTCTTTTGGACTAAGCAAAAGGGTTTTTTTAGCCACAAATTCCAGCCTGTCCCTGAAAGCTTGGAAGGGATGCTCTTCTCTTCATTCCTATGTAAAAAGAAGAGCTTGTGCTTCCCCACCCTGCTGTCAATTAAGTTGTGTGTTCCCTGCAAATGGCACGTCCAACACGTGAGTGCTACTAAATTACAGTGCATTGTAATGCATTTAGTATTGTGGCTAAAATAGGAGAAGGTAATCTCTAAAAACCTACTTCACATTTTTGTGTTTTGTTGTGGGGAACATTCTGAGTCTCAAAATGAGTGAATGATTGTACACATAACAATACTTAGATGTCTAACTCCTGCTTAGTTTCCTAAACTTTAGTTTCCTAAACTTCCATTGAGTAAATATCTGTTAGACTTCTGTGTTGTAATGAATAGAGACTTGAAAGTATCTTTTAGATATGCTGCAGTTGTATGAGGGCTAATGCTGAAAGTCATACTTGTGCACGGACACTGGCCAAATAAAGATTTAAAGGGGAAATTCAAATGACTGCAACATTCAAAGAAAGGTAAGTCTAGCTGAGTCCAAGGGAGCGCAAATACGTGTGTGGGACTGTTTCCCTTTCTCCAAAGGAGCTCTCCTGTTCTTTGCAGGAGTATTGAGAAGCAACACACAAGTCTGGCTCTCTGTGCAATGATGGGAAGTATGGAGTGATGTAGACAACAGAAAATGGGCTCAATCCTGCATGTTGTCATGTGCTCCTTGTCACTGAGACTGAGATGTGAGTGAGTCAATAGGATTACTCCAATCTCTGAGTGTTGTTCAGGATTGGGATAGTGTTCAGTATCTCAAAGGACAGGTATCTCGCTGAATTATCTGTGACTGAAAATGCTTTGTTTCAGAGGAATGCAGTGAGGTGAAAGCAGTCAGAGCCAGGTGTCCCTGTTCTAACTGGGTGCATAATTTAGTGGTATGTTGCCTGTGCTGCTTTCTCAACAGCTGGCTGGTTTAAGATGATATTTTTGTTTAGAGCTGTGTACAGATTGTCCAGCCATATGTATCTCAGAGGGATTTTTTTTTTTTTTTTTAAAGAAGGATTACATTTATGGAAGAAAAAAACCCTACTGTTTCTTTTTCAACCCTCTTCCTCCTCCTGCCAAAATTAAATCAGCAGTCAGAAAACTCTGACTTGGTACCAGTTAGAAAACATCCACATTGTTCTGAATGCTGACAAAATCTTGCTTCTCAGTGAGCCAGCATTTTCCTTCCCTGTTACAAACCAGTTGGTAGGAAGGAAGGTAATAGATCTGACAATTTCGTGGGTCCTGGTCCTCAGCAAGTACTCTATCCTGGCTCTTACAGCTGTCCCAGCAGCTGAGAGTCTGTCCTAGATATTAGAAACGCTTTATCACCGCTCCTTTCAGTCCAAATCTTATTAGCTTTCATTTGCAGAGAGGTTGCCCTGACATGGCAAAGATCATGCGCTGTATTTTTCAGATGCTTTTACTGCATAGCAGCTGAGTTGGCCAATGTATCTTTAATTTCCTTTTGGCATCCAGCCCAAGGGAACATGCAATGAGCAATTTCCTCAAATACAGTATCAGTAGGAAATTCATCTTGTTCCGAGCCAGCTACGTGATCTAAGCAGGGGACAGTATGATTTTCAGCTTTGATACTCTGAAACAGAAATTGGAATATAAAATCATGCTCAGTACTTGAATGTCTGTACTTCCCCAGGGGGGCATTTCAGTTGATACAACTGATTCCTTATCCTGACATTTTCTTAGAATTTCCTTATACTGTAGCTATCTGCAGGTTGTTTACAGAATACTGTATAGTCTACCAAACCTGTGCAAATATATTTTATTTCATGGTAAGGAGAGAGAGTTTAGAAAACAAACCAAAATCAGACAGGATTGTATTGTATTTTTGAGTGTTTAGAATCAGCTCCTCCATTATTAATTGACTTAATTTCTAATCCTGATCTCTATAAAACCACACCACTTCACCTGTCATTAAATTGTAGTGTCCTTATCTGATTCTTATCTTTACTTCTTTTTATCTTCCCAGTTGCTAGATTGTTGAACTATCTCAAGTTTCAAAACCATTCCTCACCCTCAGTTCTTCCCAATGATTATTTTTTTTATGTGATGGAAAGCTACACATGCATTACTTGTGATTCCTTGCATAGATTTTTCAAGAGTTCTTCTGAGCTAAAGGTTTTTGTACAGCCTTCCACTCCACCTGCATAACTGTATATCATAGTTCCCATTAATTTTTTTTTGTCTGATACCTACTACAATTGTATTGCCATACTTTGTGAGTTCAAATATAGGGCTTGTTTTACTGTAAGGAGTTTGCAGTAACTGCTACTAGAGCTTAGCTGTTTTTCTGACCTCTTCCATCCTTTCCTTTCAGACTGGATCTTTGGGGCTGAGACTTGCTACCCAGGTGAATTCTTGAACCTGTTATGTGCCAGAGACAGGAATGCAGGTCATTATGATAAAAAATGAATTATCACTTTGCTGGTTTCATCTGACTTCTGTTTTAATGACTGACAGGTGCTCAGTACATCGGTCCTCAGTTCCTCTCTGCTGGAGTATTTTGACTGTCCATAATGCACAGGATGTTTGGGATACAGAGGCTTCAGTGTTAGATTACTTGACTCTTCCACCTCCCCTCTTTCTTTCTCCTCCCCTGGTGGGTTCCCCTCTGTGGTGGCAGTTTCTTGGAGGGTTTCTGCTTCTTTGTCATTGCTTGGGGACCCACTTAGCTTTGAGTTAGGACAAGTATCATTGCCTTTGCTTGCTTTGCATAAACACACTTTGCTTTTCTTGGTAATCGTAGAATGGATTGGGTTGGAAGGGACCTTAAAGATCATCTAGTTCCAACCACTAGATCAGGTTGCTCAAAGCCCCATCCAGCCTGACCTTGAATGCTTCCAGGGATGGGGTATCCACAGCATCTCTGGGCAACCTGTTCTAGTGCCTCACCAACCTCACAAAGATTTTTTTCCTTACATCTAATCTAGATCTCTTGCAGTTTAAAACTGTCACCCCTAATCCTATCACTACACTCCCTATTAAAGAGTCCCTCCCCATCTTTCCTGTGGTCCCCCTTTAAGTACTGGAAGGCTGCTATAAGGTCTCTCTAGAGCCTTCTCTTCTCCAGGCTAAACAATGCCAACTCTCTCAGCCTATCCCCATAGAGGAGGTGCTCCAGCCCCCTGATCATCTTCATGGCCCTACTCTAGACTTGCTCCAACAGGTCCATGTCCTCCTTATGTTGGGGGCCCCAGAACTGAACACAGTACTCCAGGTGGGGTCTCGCAAGAGCAGAGTAGAAGGGCAGAATCACCTCCCTTGACCTGCTGGCCATAATTCTTTTGATGCAGCCCAGAATGCGATTGGCTTTCTGGGCTGCAAGCACCCATTGCTGGCTCATATTCAGTTTTTCATCCTCTAATATCCCCAAGCTGTTCTCAGCAGGGCTGCTTTTAATCCACGCATTGCCCAGCCTGTATTTGTGCTTGGGATTACCCTAACCCATGTGCAGGACCTTGCATTTGGCCTTGTTGAACTTTATGGGGTTTGCATGGGCCCACCTCTCAAGCCTGTCAAGGTCGCTCTGGACAGCATCCCTTCCCTCCAGTGTGTTGAACACACCACACAGCTTGGTGTCATCAGCAAACTTGCTGAGGGTGCACTCAATCCCACTGTCCGTGTCACTGACAAAGATGTTAAACAGCGCTGATCCCAATACTGACCCCTGAGGAATGCCACTCGTCACTGCTCTCCACTTGGACATCAAGCCATTGACCGCAACTCCTTGAGTGCAACCATCCAGCCAATTCCTTATCCACAGAGTGGTCCATCCGTCAAGTCCGTGTCTTTCCAATTTAGAGACAAGGATGTCATGCAAGACAGTGCCAAACATTTTGTACAAGTCCAGGTAGACAATGTCAGTTGCTCTTCCCTTATCCACCAACATTGTAACCCTGTCACAGGTCACTGAATTTGTCAGGCACGATTTGCCCTTAGTGAAGCCATATTGGTTGTCACCTATCATCTACTTATTTTCCATGTGCCTTAGCATAGTTTCCAGGAGGATCTGCTCCATGATCTTGCCAGGCACAGAGGTGAGACTGACTGGCCTGTAGTTTCCCAGGTCTTCCTTTTTTCCCCCTTTTTAAAAATGGGGTTATGTTTCCCCTTTTCCAATCAGTGGGAATTTCCCCATACTGCCACAACTTTTCAAATATGATGGATAGTGGCTTACCCACTTCATCTGCCAGTTTCCTTAGGACCCACAGATGCATCTTATCAGGTCCCATGGACTTGTGCACCTTCAGGTTCCTTAGATGGTCTCGAACCGGATCTTCTCCTACAGTGGGTGGTTCTTCATTCTCCTAGTCCCTTTGCCTCTGCGTCTTGGGTGCTGTGCCTGGAGCAGTTGCCAGTGAAGACTGAGGTAAAAAAGTTGTTGAGTGCGTCAGTGTTCTCCATGTCCCAGGTAACCAGGTCTCCCGGTTTCCTTCTAGAGAGGGCCTGCATTTCCCCTAGTCTTCCTTTTATCACCAGCGTACTTTCAGAAGCTTTTGTTGTTGCCCTTGACATCCCTGGCCTGATTTAATTCTATCAGGGCTTTAGCTTTCTAACCTGATCCTTGGCTACCTGTCCTTGCTTCCACCCTCTGTAGGGTTCCTTTTTGTGTTTGAGTGTGTCCAGGAGCTCCTTGTTCATCCATACAGGCTTCCTGGTGTTTTTGCCTGACTTCCTCTTTGTTGGGATGCATTGCTCCTGAGCTTGGAGGAGGTGACTCTTGAATATTAAGCAGCTTTTTTGGGCCCCTCATCCCTCCAGCGCTTTATCCCAGGATACTCTACCAAGCAGATCCCTGAAGAGGCCAAAGTCTGCTCTCCTGAAGTCCAGGGTAGTGAGCTTGCTGTGTGGCCTCCTCGCTGCGCTAAGGATCTTGAACTCCACTATTTCATGGTCATTGCAGCCAAGGCTTCCCTTGAGCGTCACATTCCCCACCAGCTCCTCCTTGTTGGTGAGAACATAGGCAAGAAGAGCTTAGAAATGCTCACGGCCGTGTCTCTGAACAGCTGCTACATAAGCCCACAAAGTGAAAGGTCATCACCATGTAAACAAGGATTTCTGTTCAAATGTACTATGTAGTAAGAAAACTAAAGGTAAAGGTCCGGTAGGACTGAGTCTGCTTGGGATATATTTATATTCATAGGCCATGCTATTACTTTGACACTTCTTTCCTGTTTATCTTCACCTTAATATGTTAGCTGCTGTGATGCTTGATCAGACTTAAGGAGAGGTAACATTACATTCATCTTAATATGAGGAAGCTTTGCAAGTTGCCTGAAATTTGGTGGAAATGAGTGTAACAAGTTACTTTTTTTAATGAGGTGCAAAATCTGGTTTTGAACTTCAGATATGCCCCCTTGTCTTTTGAAATGTTTGGATTATGAGGGTCAAAAAGCGTCCCATTTTACAGAAAGAAAGACTTGCAAGATCCGAATATCTGCTCCAGGCAACAGTGTTGAGAAGCTGCAGCAAACTACCACGGCCCTGTTGTGTTAAATTTAGTTATAATGCTTCTTGCCCTATAGGTTTGCAAGCAAGGCAATACATGGACCTGGGTTTGGATGCTGCAGTGCATTCAACATTCGTAAATATTTGAACCCCTTGTGTCCCTGACTAAAGTCAAAACATGAATACAAATTTCAGAGAGGGATGTCTTGTGCAAAATGCTGTTTGTAAATAGAGGCTCCCTGATTCAGTGAGTAGGATTCCCATCCCAAATTAGAGATGCAGGTGCTTAAACAGCAAAGCTCCATGGAACCATACATAGGAGTGATCAGACTTGCTGACAGTTGCTGAAAAGATCACTGAAATAGTAGTTGAATGCAGACTTCTGGCTCCTAATGTTAGCTTCTTAAACACCAAAGCAAATAAAAGCTTAGTTGTTCCATTAAGAAAGCCTTTGCTGCATAGATTGATATAAGCTTGATTGAATAACAAATTGCTTTTTATTATAATTTTTTTTGCATTATTTTAAGTCTATTTGAGATGTACTTTAGCATCAGTTTCTAGATTCATTGTCCTGCAGCTCTGATGGCACAAGGTGTCAGGAGACCTCTTAGGCCACCTCTTTCAGCCAGCTGCTTCCCCTGCAAATGGTTAAGGTTAGTTAAGGTGTATAGGATGCAGCTGTCTTTTTCAGATTCTAGCTGGAACAAGGTGTGCAAATTTGCTTTGCTTTGATAAAATGGTCGTGTTTACTTACTAAGTCAATGATGGGGAATGGAGCTGTAATTTCCGCATGCCACCTTTCTGAGTGCAAACATGTTTTAAACACATTCCGATAATGATACTGATACAAGCATCAGTAAGAATGCTTCTGGGAATAATATTCTTGTTACTGATTTGAATGTATTGTTCTTTTGGCAAAGCGATGCAAATACAGATCTGGTGGTATAACAGAGTTTGAAGTACCTTAATTAAAGTGTCTGTACTAGTTGTATTAGACTTTATGATTAGAAGTTGAAATGTATCTTTTTCACATACCCAGATATTACTGTTTTAAATATTTTTCCTGTAATACCTACTGTTAATGGTCAAGTTGAATGTTACCTGCCGCCTTGGTTTCTTAGGATATCTTAACATCAATACTACTTCAATTTTTGCGCAGCTTTCACTTGTCTGTCATCCCTTTGGGAATTCTTGTGTTAGTTTGACCTTCCTCTATGCTTCTTTGAAGAACTCTTCAATCCTGAGTGATATTTCCTCACGTAGTAGTTTCTGCAGGCTGCTGTTTGGCTGTGTCAGTCTGTGCAGGGAGTCAGGCTTCTTTCAAAGGTGGCTGCCCATCCTCCTACTTCTCTCCCCACCCTGCACCTTGCATCTGGCAGAGAAATATGTGTTTGAAATTATTCAAAGTATTACCTATACAGTAAACTGATTTTTTTTTTTTTCATTTGTACCTATGTTAAGAACTCTGTATTTGTTTCTTAAATACTTTGCTTTTAATTTCATGTGTCTCTCTCTTCTGTGTTTTCATTTGGATATTGCTAAAGACTTGCTTCTATTCAGCACTGATTACAGTAACTCCTTGGATCATGCAAGGTAATACTGTAAAGTACTAGTAAGGGGGAAAACTACATCTGGTTTATGGTCTTGTAAAGTAGATTTGGGTTTCCAAACTGTGCAGATAAATCTGCATCATAGGCTGGAAATCTGTTGAATTGCACTGCTGGTTGGAAGTGGTGCAACTCATGAGTTGGCTTTGCTATAGCAAACTTCAGTGGTGGTTTGTCTTCCTAATGTGCTCCTAGTCCTCTCTGTCCTCCTGTTTTCTGTAACCACAACAGTATTTGCTGTTGATGAGGCTCTTGAGGATAGCATTGGCACAAGCGTCCAAGGGGTATTTGGTACTCTCTGAAAGGGCCTGAAAGTTGCTACTTTCTCTTCAACTGTTGGCTCCTTGTCTGGAGAATTTAGCTTAATCAAAGTATCCATGAGGGAGAAGAAATAAAGGCAGGCTAACATGAAGCATTAGGAGATATTCTAAGACCTTTTTTACATAGAGATCTCAAACCAAAGGAAGTGAAGACTGGAGGAGATAAGGTCTTGGCGAAATAATGTTAAACTGTTAGACACAATTCAGTTGGTAGGTCACATGGACGCGTGAACAAGTATTACTTTCATGTATGACCTCAAGTATCTCTTACTCCGCTACTTTGTCTCTTGGGAGTCATCCCTCCCTACTGCTTTAAAGATAACTATTGCAAGAGGCTGGCTATTGCTATGTCTGTTTACTATGTCTTCTGCTTTGCTGGCTTGTTCATAGACAAATATTATCTCTGTAGCAGCATATCTGAAGAGCTTGGTTAACAAGCTATCTTAATGTTCATCTGAGATAGGAAGGTGTCTGTAAACCATTTTCAGTGATGCAGAATTGAAGCACAGAATAAAACAGCTCTTGCAAAGAGTCTGGCAAAGCAAGGAGCAAAAGGCATTATCTCATGAGTTTCAGCATCGCGGCAGCAAAAACTGTTAAGTGCTAACTAGAACTCTAGTTTCTTTAACTTAAAATGTCTTAAAACTTTGTGCTTCATAATGCCTGTATTTAGTATAATAACTTCTTTCAATTTGCTTTTTGTACTAGATTATCTCAGAAAGTTAAAATTGTATGACTAAGATCTCTAATTAACAGTGGTGTCAGATATAATGATGATAATCCTCTTTATGCCGTTTCCTAGATGTAGTGGCACCACGGGAAAGCACCAAGCTGCTACCCATCAAGGCACCAGTTGAATTTCCTAAAATGTTGTCTTCCAGCTCTCTCCTAGTATCTGCAAACAAAGGTGAGAGCATATCTAGTACTAACCTCAAGAAAGTTTCAGAACCTTCTGCTGAAGACATGAGGATGTTCATGTCAAGAAAAACTGTGG
The DNA here is from genome assembly GCA_035590195.1 of Aviceda cuculoides. Classification (NCBI taxonomy): domain Eukaryota; kingdom Metazoa; phylum Chordata; class Aves; order Accipitriformes; family Accipitridae; genus Aviceda; species Aviceda cuculoides. Next base: position 7,930,544 of record JAVJGG010000059.1, read on the forward strand.
TTGCATTTCCTCAGCGAGTAGTTTTTTCTTCCCTTGAGGAGGAAAACCTCACTACACCTGCAACAGAAGGAGTCTTGAGGAAAGAGTTGGTTGAGGAGGAAATTTCATCTTCATCCAGCTCAGATTCAGATTCTAGCTCAGATTCTGAGGAAGAAAATGATGATGCCTCAGAAGTTGCTGTTAAAACCAAAGTTGAGTTTCCTAGACGAGGTTCCATGTTTTCTGAGAACGTAGCAGTAAAGGCATCAATGCTAGCAAAACAGAACTTTTCCAAGAAATCCCACAAAAAATATGTAGCTAAGAAGAAGCCATGCAAAACAGAAACTGATGTGTCTCCTATCAAGCAGGTCGCATTTTCTAAAACATCAGTTAGCCATGAAACATCAAAATCCAAAGCAAGAGACCCCAAAGTAAAATCAACTCCAAAAGAAGCAGATTGGCAGAAGCTGGTTGTAGACCCACATATGGTTGACAGCCAAGACCTGACTGATGTCACTCATAAATCTGATTATTTGGAGGAAAAGTCCATTGGAACACAAGTGGCAGCTATTCAGCTGAAAGCTTCATCAGTGACTCAGGAAGACAAAAAGCAAAAACTGGTATCCAGAGGAGAACAAAAAAAGGTGAAGGAGGCACAAGAGTCAGAAGCAGAAGTAGTAGCTGCTCCTAAACTAAAAGAGGAGACTTCTGAAAGCACAGTGTTGGTGACGGGCCCTACAGCAAAGGAGGAGACCATTCAGGACACAGGAGTCCAGGATGGAGAAAGAAGCACAATTGAGGGTACACCTTTAATTTGTTTGAACTGTGTTGATTCATCTGGGCTAGGGTTTAACTTTTTTTAAAGGGTTTCCAAATCTTCTCTGTTCATGACTCTCTGATCTTTATACTGAAGCTAACTATGTAGCAGTGACTTTCTGGAAGATAAATTCTTGTTGGTTGCTAATTGTTACAAGTGATTAGTAATACTTAGTTTCCAGTTATGCTGAGAAAGGAAGTCATCTTCATTTCACTGTATTAGTTTCATAAACTAGTTACTTATAAAATGAAACCAAGATTGTTTCCACTGTGAACAAAATGATGGGTTTTATATGACAAAACTTGTTTTCCCTCTTTTCTTGGAAGGATTTGGTAGCTGCCTTTCTCCTGAGCCAAATTTGATGCCATCTGATTTTTTTGCTCAAAATCCTGCTGTCTTTCTCTTACTTTTTTTTTTTTTTTTTTTAATCTTGCAGTGTTTCAGATTTCAGTAGACTTCAAGAAATCATAGTGTAATGCCAGTAACAGGTATTGATTCTGAGATTGGTAGGTTGTAAGCGAGTCATGTTGAAGTAGCACAGAGTTGACCTTATAACCCAGTTTTTGTAGTGAGTTGGGGAGGAGACAGTGATATATTTTAGGAAAGAGCATCGTGCATCATATAATCATCTCCCTAGCTATACTTCCCTGTCTGACTTACCCTTCTTATTGACTGCCAGTCCTGTTAACTTACCTACTGATCTCATTCTGTGTATTTCAGTAGCAAATGCCCCTCTATCCTGAACTGTGGTGGCTTACCATTCTTGCCTTTCAACTTAGGCAGCATACCATTTTAAGATCCCCTTTCTGGTTGGTGTTTTGAATTAAAGAATTTGCCTACTTGGAAGTAAAAGCAGCATAATTGTAAAACTGCTTGGATATCATCCTTTGAATGATATCCTTGCAGAAAAGGCCTGGGGGTCCAGGTGGACAGCAAGTTGAACATGAGCTAGCAATGTGCCCTTGCAGCAAAGACCACCAGTGGTAACTTGGGCTGCATTAGGAGGAGTGTTGTGAGGAGGCTGAGGGAGGTGATCCTTCCTTGCTGAGATGCACCTGGAGTGCTATATTCACTTGTGGGCTCTGCGGTACAAGAGGGATGTGGAGCTACTGGAGAGAGTCCAGCTAAGGGCCACTAAGATGATGAAGGGACTGGAGTATCTCTCCTGTGAGGAAAGGTTGAGGCTGATACTGTTCAAACCCAGAGAAGAGAAGACTTGGGGGAGACGTCATCAATGTGTGTAAAAACCTGAAGGGAGGGTGCAAAGAAGACAGAGGTGAGACTCTTTTCAGTGGTACCTGTTGGCAGGACAAGAGGCAGTGGGTACAACCTGAAACACAGGGTTTTGCCTGAACATCAAGAAACACTTTTTTTTTTACTGTGAGAGTGATGGAGCACTGGCACAGGTTGTCCAGAGAGGTGGTAGAGTCTCCATCCTTGCAGACATTCAAAAGCTGTCTGGACATGGTCCTGGGCAGCCTGCTTTAGCTGACCTGGCTTGAGCATTTGGGGTTGGACCAGATGACCTCCAGAAGTGTCTTCCAACCTCAACCATTCTGTGACTCTGTGAAGAGTCTAACCAGGTTAAGTGACAAATAATTGCTTTTGTACATCGGTTTTCAGGATACGGTATTGAGTAAAAGACCTGTCTTCTGTTTCAAGGGGTTAGTTGGCTCATAATTTGATCCGTTTTAAGAGTTGGAAGCTAAGCTTGCCTTCTTTCCTGACTGCAACTCAAATGGTAAAATACAGCACTGTTTGCAAGTGACATTTTCACTTCCTTGTTCCTCGTCGCAGTCAGCAGCAGAAGCTTTCTTTAAAAAAAAAAAAGGGGGGGGGGGGCAGGGAGGCATTTGTATTTATCTACAGATAATGCTTTTCTCCCCATTCATCCACATTGGAGTTCTAGATGCTCAAACATTTTATTTTTTTCCCCACATTGAAGCCGATATGAAGACCCAAAAAATGAGTTCAGTTCATTTCAAGTATGAGATGGAGGATTTGGTCTTAATATGTGCTAATGATTCAAGGTGAGGGTTATGATACATCGAAGATCTATGAAACAGCCTCCTCTACTCTGATGCTGTAAATCCAGAATAAGGTTAAGCCCGTGTGACAAACTTTTCCTGCAGATCTGTAGCGATGGGACAATGGCACCACTGTGCCTCAGACCCATCGTCATCATAACCACACCAGCAAAACCCTTTTGGGTAGGACCTGGCTTTGCTGAAAGCAGCACTTGCTGTTGAGCTTCTCTTGCTCTGTGGAGGTAGGTAAGGCTGTGACAGCAGGAAGGTTTCTGTTTGGTGCGTGCTAGAGAACCATGTTGCAGTGTCTGTAGGAGAGGTGGGGGTTAGTAAAGGCAAGTTCATACCCCTTTACTGCTGGTGTTATGTTTTTGGATGCCAGAGGGTAGCAAAGAGTCAAACCTAGCTACACCATGTTCAACAGTGTCCCTGGTATCTCCAGGAGTATCTTGTCTCTCTTCCTTTTGGGGCCACCTTTGAGAACAGCTACTTCTTTTCCATGTTTAATGTTCACAGTTAATGATACCTTCTGTAATCTGCTTCTGTCCTGTTCCTGTGTTCTTTTGTTCATCTGCAAACTCTGCAGCAGGCACACTGAAGAGGTAAAAGCAATTTTTCTCATTACAAACCTGGATGTTAAGGTGATGTCATCCACTTTGTAGAGCAGGCATGCTAAGAAGTCAGCAAAAACTGCTGACTTAACTGCTAAGTAAGGAGCAAAATAGGGGCATGGTAACTCAGAAATATACCTCTGATTCATTTCGGGAGAACATCCTGTGAAATGCTTGCTCTTTAAGACAGAAAGCATAGATGAAGTCTGAAGTATGGGGAGGATGAACTCAGGGATAAATTTTTCCTTCAAGAAGCCAAGTACAGTGTATTTGGGCAGGAAAAATGAGACTCCATCTGCTTTTCTTCCTGAGCATCTGTCTCTTAATTTGGAACAACTGTCTCTTGCAGGTTGAATGTACACTTGCCTACGCTTGCCTGTTCTTGGAGCTATTTGCAGGAAAGACCACATCATCTGGCTTTTATATCTGTAGTGTTGTCTCCTATGAGCTGTCTCAGTAGGAACTAAACAGTAGGCACAGGGATATTTCCTTTCATAGGTTGTGTGTGTTCTTTTGCTGAAACCATGGCTTAATACATTGCATTTTATAAGCAAGTCTTGCTAAATGTTACGGATACATGCTCTTAAACGGGTGCTGTTACACTGCAATAATTATGTCACAATTAAAGGGAAATTCTGGTGTTCAGTTGCTTGAGTTCTTGTATTTTTATTGTAGATGGTTGTATTACAAAAAGAAGCTTAATATACAGTCTAACCTAAACCACTACATACAGATTTATATGACGAAGCTTTTAACTAGATTATGCTTGTGTCTTTCCTGTTGTTAAAACTCTGGGTATATGAAAATAAATTAATATTGAAAGTAAAGTTTTATTTCTTGCAATTTCCTTGATTGTAAAATCAGCCCGTAACAATAACCTTTTATGTAAATGGTACTGCCTAAATTTGCATAATATTCTAAAAGTGTAAGAATTAATGTTGGGTTTAATGTGAAGTAAGGAGTTCTGAATAACTTCACTAGGTTATTCTTTTAGGAAGAAGAGCTGATACAAAGTTTAGAAGATTACATTTAGAAGAAAGGAAATTTACATCAAAGGCTCTTGATATATTACTGTTCAGTAGAACCACATTTGAAATTAAACCGTGGAGACCTTGATAATTCCATCACTTCTCCCCATGGAAAAAATTCAATCTGTAGAGTAGTTCTAATAGCTGTATCTCATGGTCTGACATGATGATATATCATTAGTACTGCTGCTTTGCCTCTCCTGGCTTACTAAGAATGTCACCTACTGTTCTGGCTGGAATGAAAACCAAGGCAACTATGAAAAAGCTGGGAAATGCAGACATATGTCTTCAAAATATAAATGAAATGTTCTGCCCTATCCACCCCCAGCATTAGGTGGTAGTTTGGATTTTAAAACCCGTGCTGTATTAGATGACTTGTACTGATTCCCATTCCCCTACTGCATACTAATATCCTGCTTTAGGACCAGACAAGGTACCAGCAGAACTTGGTAAACTTATCCTTCTGTTATAGTTGCTGACTTTTTTTCTTTCTTTTTTTTTTTTTTTTTATTGTTGACTGTATGAGGGATCTGCCAGTATATGAAGGCTGGCTCAGTAATTAAGAATATTGCCCTCTGGTGTGGCATCCTTATAGTCACCAGTTACTGTTTGTTTTCACAGAGACCACAGCAGCTGCTGAGCCTGCTCCAGAAGAATTCGATAATTCTACCTACAAGAACCTTCAGCATCATGAATATAACATTTATACCTTTGTTGATTCTGTTGTGGTTCTTTCAAAATTCAGGCAGCCTCAGCCATCTTCTGGAAGACCATCACCAAGGCACTGAAAGAACCACATTCAAAACAAATGCCCAGGCAGAATGATAAATTGTTCTATTTAGCACTGTTGCTTCATCTGTATTGTAAATCAGATCATAAATAATAAATAGAAGCATAATAACTTGTGCTTGTGCTTTTGAACAGTTGTTCTTGCTTCTTGGAGTCCCTCACTTGACTTTTATGAATGAGCTACAAATGAATCATCACTAAATGAAAATAGCTTTTCTGCCTCTCAGAATATCTTATTTGGTGATAGTGTAAACAAGTCCTGACTTTTCAGCATCTCCAAACTTTTGAAACTGACCATTCTTTCAGTACCATGTCAAAGAATGTAATGGCCCTTGCGTATGTGCCTGCTCAGTATGTGCCATGGATTTTAATGGGTATTGTTATCGCTGTACTGCAGCAGGCTGTTCTCCTTGCACAGAAACATCTTCCCGGCTCTGAAGAGGTTATGTTTACTCTGAATTTGATGTTAAAATCATTGGCTGGAAATAGCATAAGAAGTATTTGTCTCCTGTGGCAAGTAGTGTATGTTTTGTGTTAGTAGAGGAATGTAAGTTTATGTAATGTGATTGAAACATCTCAAAACCTCTGCTGTTGTAAAGGGAGAACATCCAATTTCATTTAATCTTCTGTTGGGGGTTCTAGCGTCCAGGTTCTGCAGTGACTGAAATAATGTAAAATGTAAGAGAACTGCAGTGGGCAGTTCCTAATGAACGATACTACATTGATTAAACTCTGAAGAATAACATATTCCTATGGGTAGAATCACCTGAATGTTATTTTTAAATGTGATGAAAATAGCATTATGGCAAAATTGGCTCCTGGTACTAATTGTTCAGTGGGACTATGTTTCAGTTCCCTCTTTCTTTTTTGGGGTTGGTTTTTTTTTTCCCCTACAATAAAAGGTAAGATTGCTGTCCTGCTTCACTCTTGCTCTGCAGAAAATGTGAGAAATGAGGCACTTCTCAATATATGTTATCAGCAGTTACAGTTGGTCTCAGTAAATTTTGTATTTCCATCCTATTAGTAACAGTCTTCTGCCCTCTGGGAAAACTGCCTTGATGACCACCAGCTGTTGCGGGTTTAGTTCCATTTTGGCTTCTTGTTCATTTGGGGTTTTTTGGAGTTAATTGGTCTTTGAGCAGTTGTAGTTTCAATAGCTCCAGCATTTTCCATCACCTGTCTGTATTCTTTCAAGCAACAGAATATGCAAGATCAAAGGGAAAACAGAGTCAGCTTTAGGAGTCTATCTGGATATTGGACGCAAATCCCTGGGTGCAATTAGTAGAACATATATTTTATATTCTAACTTGGCAAAAATGTGGTAAGAAGGATCAAGAGGCCTACATCAATCTGCTGTGTAGAATTTTAAGTCAGAAACCTCTGGCAAGCAATTTTATTGTCCTGTAAAAACTAAAAAGCATATTACTGACTCTAACTATGAAATTTAAAAATCTAAATCCATGTGCTTAGGTATAAAGAGCAGAAAGTCACTTTGAGACACCAGTGGTACCATGTACACTGTACTTATAAAAGGGAAAGAAATTTGCTGTTAACATTAAAAACATGAAAGAATAAGGAAAAGGGTCTTCCTTTATTAAGGGCCCACCGGAGGGCCCCAGCAAATTTGATGTTTTGTTATTACCCGAGACTCCATGTAGTAACCTGAACCCTGTAGCTTAGATCTGCGTTGGCGCTGAACTGTGTTCCTAACTATTTGTTTTGTGATTACGGAAGGAGGCTGCAAATCGTCAGAATCTAAATGGTGAAAGTTAAATGTAGTCCATTAATATGCTTATGTATTTACTAAATCTACCCACAATAGCTGTGACTGTTAGCTGTTTGGAGTCAGATTTGTTCACCTAGTGCCCGCTGTATTTCTAAGGAGGGTTGGTGTTATAAACACTGACTTAATAAGCTAAGGAGGAGTGGGTTGAAACAGAAGTGTGTCTTGCTTTTAGTCAACTCCTACGCTCTCCTTAACTGCATTTCTAGCTGAGGAGATTCTAATTTGTGTTTGGGCCAGGCTTTGCTACACTTGTTTTGCAATTACAGCAAAAAATAATAGTGAATGCCCTTCCTAATTCTGTCTCGGTGTCTTCCGGTGATCTTTTCTGCGCCTATAGAATCAAGCTGGAAGTCAAATAACTTCATAACCCTTCTGGTACCTACAGTGCATGTCTTAACGTTTGTTCCATTCAGTGAACCAGTCTGCTCCGGGAAGGGCAGATAATGTGAGGAAGGTCACCGAGACTTTTTCCCACTGTTGTGTTTTCCTGGACTTCAATGAAAAAGGCTTAAATTTTTTTGGACTTGGCTTTTATCAGATGTTATTGTGTTTGAGTCATATGCTAGCATTTAAATTTCAAGCAGGATGTGATACAATATGCTCAATTCTGCAACGTTAGTAACTTTGTCTTGCTATGCTAGGCACTTGTCAGATATGGTCACGGACCTTGTTTTAAAGAATGTATAATCCAGGACATTAACATAATTCCTGGAAAACCTCAAATGTGAAAGAAATGGAATCTCCGCTTAGTGTCTGTGAAAACCAGCTCTTTGTAACCAGCATAAACTTCAGAAGTGGTGTTTTCAGTGTTATTGTTGGGGGTGGTGGTGGGGGGGAGTACATGGAAATCTGGAAAGTGGAATTCACTAACTTCTCATTAAAAAGATGAAGCAACTACTTTCCTTTGTCAAAGGGAGTGGTTTTCAAACTTTAGGTCCTTTGAATTTCTTTTTTAGTGTAGCAAACTGCTAATAAAACTGCTTTTTATAATTTCATCATAGAATCAGACAATGGTTTGGGTTGGAAGGGACCTTAAAGACCATCTAGTTCCAACCCCCCTGCCATGAGCAGGAACACCTTCTACTAGACCAGGTTGCTCAGAGCCCCATCCTACCTGGCCTTGAACACTGCCAGGGATGGGGCATCTACCTTCCTGGGCAACCTGTTCCAGTGTCTCACCACCCTCACAGTAAAGAACTTCTTCCTTACACCTTCAAAAGTAACTTATGAGCCCAGAAGGTTCTGTACAGCAGTTGAAAACCCACTAATCCAAGGTCCTGAAGTAGTAATGCAAGCAGAGTTTGTGGTGATCACTTTAGTAGTTACAAGGTCAAGATTTTTTCGGCCTTCCTGGTGCTTCCTTTGGCATCCGGTCATGATAAGCACTGCAATCTATAAGGCTATCTTCAAGATTTATTTTAAATTTTGGAAATGAGAGTTAACTTTTAACTTTGCACTTACAGATCTTCCACAGTATGTCCCCAACTTTCAACAGTCAAAACACATTCAGTGCCTGTCGCTCTGGTTTCCTGTAAACTCATAAGCCATAAAAACCTGCCCTTAGTCTTTTCTCCCACCACAAGAGATGCCATTTTCTAAGCTACTTGTGCATTATGCTGAGTCAGCTCTTAACATGTGATGAAAACATGGTGAGAAATTTTAAGGATGTCTTGGGATGATGTGCAGTTCTTCCTTTAGCTACTCAGAGTAATGAGAATGTGAGCTGAGAACAGTCACTAGACTGTCCAAGTCTGCTGAAGGTCCATAGAAGAGCGAGACTTCTCAACTTTATGCTGATGAGAATCCCACAGCTCATAAAGTGCTTTGGTGAGTTTTTGTCATCTTGTGGTATTTGGGAGGAAGAGTAGGAGAAGCTGGTGAGAGCAGCTGCTTGTCTGTTCCAAACAGTTTTAATTCCTGGTGGGTCCAATCAATTACTATTGTGCAGTGAGTGGCTGAGTAGAAAGCATGCTCACGATATCCTGTAGCATTGTAACATCAGAATCATGCAAAATGAGGTTGGAAGGAAAGCCTTGAGATGATCAGTCCTCTGCTCTGTAGCAGGTGTAATTAGATCAGGTTGTCCTGGACCTTGTCCTGCTGAGTGTTGAATATCTTCAAGGATGGAGATCATACAATCTCTCTGGTCACCTTCTCCAGCATTTGAACACCCTCATGATTTAAAAAAACAAACAAAAAAAACAGCAAGCAAAACCTTTACCTGTTATCCAACTGGAATTTTTTGTTTTCTGACACCGATCCTTACTACATGCCTCTGACAGACCTGGCTTTGTCTTTTCTGTACCCTCCAAGGCGGTAGTTGAAGGTAGTAATAACGTCCTCCTTATTCTCTTCTTCAGACCAGATAACCTCCGTTCCTTCAGGCTCGCCTTGTGCGACATACTCCAGGCCCATTTGCGTCTTTGCATGGTCTCGGCGCACCCTCGGCGCATCCTACTCTGTTCTGTAGCGACAGAGGTTGCCCGAGTGGTCTCTGACTGTCTTCCTCCCCGTAGCTTATGCTTCAAGGTATAACGTGCTAGAAGGGGGCTTGTGTTAGTTTTCCTAATTTTTTAGCATGGAATCTTCTGTAGTGAATGGGAAGGGACCTGGGAGACTCCTGTTCCTCAGGCTGCTACACAGCGACAGTAGTGCGGGGCAGGTTCAGGTCCCCACTGTCCTGCTGTAAAAACAAATTTAAAAAATCTTGGAATCGTTCTTGGTCCAAGTATTTGCCATCTGCCTGTGATTTACAGCCCTCCCACGCTGTTCATTATTGTATGCTGTTGTTTGCATACGGAGTTAGACAAAAGGAACTAACACAATAAGGGTAATATAGGCACTTTAGTACAGGTCCTTTGAACGTTTGAGTGACTGACTTTACAACCGTGGTGTTCTTGTATTGTGGCTTTGTTTCTTTATTTGTTTTAATTTTATCCTTTGAGAGAAACTCCTCTAAGCTCTGGATGATTTAAATCAAACTCTTATGACTAAACAAAATATCCCATCAAGTTTCCAGATCATCCTTCTCCTTTCATGTGCTTCTATTTCATGGAATTATAAATACTTATTTATCTTTTCTATGACTCTGTGGTTTTGGTGCTTACATATTATCCTTTAGTGTTCATCTCAGGATGGTACCACTCCCAATGCACGTATTTTTGAGCTCCCTTTTTTTTGGTTGCCTACACATTCAGTTACATTTGGAAATTCATAACCACCTCTGAAAGTCTTAGGATATGTGGCAGGTTTAGGATAAAAAAGACTGCGTTAATGCATAGTTAGGGACGTAAGTTTGAGCATGTGTGTTTATGATAATAAAGCATTCCACAAACTTTGTGTGAGTGTATGGAGTCAGTGGATAAGCTCTCAGAATTTATTTTGGTTTCCCCTGCACTCTCAACAAACATTTAACTGCAGAATCGATTAACAGGAACATGGTTCTGTACATCTGTAGTATCACAGAGTACAGCCTATGTGCATGTTAACTTCTAATACTCACAGAACCCAAGCTGTGTGTCTTAGTTAAAAGTAATGCCTAAAATTCTTAGCAGTAGTCTTTGTTTCTCCAGTCTGACCTGTGGTTCAAATGGCAGTACCCCTTTCCAAATCTGAGTGTTTTATCAGGTCTGGATAGGTAGTTCCTAAAGCAGTTAATATCCAGTAATGTAGAAAATGAGCTAATTAAGACTATTTATGCTTTCTTTTTTTGTTGGTTGAGTTTTTAATTTGTTTTCTGTTCCTGTGCACTCCAAAAAGCATCTCCTATTTAGTTTAGAATTTGGTTTAGAATCATGCCAGACTAGGCCATTCTAAACTCTACTGATGTTTCCCAAGCTCTCCTGAGGTATCCCTAAAAGTGAGCTATGTTCTATTGTTTGAAGACTGGGAGAAACGTGAGGGGAGCTGGAAAGAAATTCAGAATATAGAAAACAGAAGGATAATATAGGAACTGAGAGCAAGGATAGTCCTTGTGACTCAGGTATTGGACTGGCTCTGGATCGTTTGTGAGACCCTTGGCTGCCTGCGTAAATGTTGGCAAGTCGCATCATTTCTTGGGTTCTCATCCTCACTTTATAGATGAGTTAGTGGTCCCAACTTTCTCTTTTTCTCATCATGTCTATTTAGCGAGCAACTCAGCATAAAAAAGAGTAAAAAATGGGAAAGATTTTTTCCTTACATCTTCTGCATTGAGCGTGCACATCGTTTAGAAACTCTGAGCTAGCTGAGGTTCTCCCAGGAGATGCAGCGCTTATTAACAGCATGACAAAAATACACTTCACATAGTCTGTGCAGAAATGCCAGCAATTTTGAAGTTGCATTTATGCAATGGCAAGGCCGTTTAGATACAAAAAAAGCTTTACAACTGTTCCAAATACTTACTAGTGGAAGACTGTTAACAGACGGGAAAAAATGGGGAGGTGTCCAAAACCAGCAATCCACCCTGGTGAGAAATCCAGCTGCTGGGAAGTGGAATGGTGCTGGAATTCATACCAGGTTGTTGTCTCTGGACACCAGTCAATGGACTCCATCTTTTATATCACCCTCCCATTAGCCTAAGGATTCAGTGTTTTTCAACTCCTTTTCTCTTGGCGGCTGGATGTGGAGAAGGAGCTTTTTCTCTCAAGTCCTTGCTGAAGAACTGTTTCAAAGCTGTTGTCCAGGGGAGGAACACCACTACTCTACCTCACTCCTGCCTCCTGAAGGTCGCCGTTGGGCAGAGAAAAATCAGCCAGTCTACCCTTCCTCCAGCTGCTTAGCTCCTGCTGTACCGTTGTTTACTGCTGGGCCCTGAGCTGCTTATCTTCACAGTCTTCCTCCCCTTTGAATAACTTTAGGATTTACCTCTAGAATCAATGAGTGCTTTCTTCTGCGTGGTCTTGGGAAACCAGCATGTTTGAAAATCTCGAGAGAAAGACACCCCATTCCCCCCCTCCACCCCTGCAAATTTGAGATGACTATAAAAAAAAGAGAACTAAAGAAAGAAATAATTGGGAGTTCTTTCCCTTGATGTTAGTCATACTTTTATGATTGTGTTTTTTGAGATTTTCCACATAGCCTTGAGGAATGAGGAAGCTATTTTTTTGGACGTTAAGATTTCAGGTAACAACTACAGGATTCCAGCTGCTCGGGCCTCAGGCTTCATGATACTCACCGATTTATGTGTGCTAATGTTAAGAGATTTGGCAGCACTTCAAGCAAGCGAGTGAAAACAACGTGTTTATTCTAAGCTTTGCTCTTGCCCTTTGACTCGATAGCGGCTGTGCAACTGGCCTGGCTGCTCAGCTCCGCTCTGCCGGAGCATGGGAAAAGTAGGAGCAGCAGCAAAGAGACAGCTGGCTGGCTGCTGACTTAGAAAGACATCATTGCGTCACGTCACGCTTGGTAAGTTATCTTTGCAATCAGAAGGGCCAGGATTTTCCCTTTTTTCTTAAGCGGGAGGTAGGTGCTCCACAAACTGACCACGGGGATTTGGCCGTGTCGAGTAAAGAATCCCACGCATCAGTGGCAAGGTGGTTTTCAGCCCTGAAATGTAATGCTTTTCTGACCCCTAAAAAAAAGATCTCTGCTGGATGCCTTTCGAATCCCCTTTGAATGAACTGTTTGTAACCTTATTAGGATTTTCTTTTTCATTTTTAATATGTGGATTGTTTGAATGGAAATATTAAAGCCAGCACAAGCAATAAAGATGGATTGCCAGTAAAATAAACAGTTTGGCCTCTGACTGCACAGAGGAAGCAGATCAAGTCAAGAAAATATTTCCTAAAAGTCACTTCTCTAACTGTAAGACTATTCTAATAGCTGCTTCTTATTTAAAACCTACACTATTTCGTAGCTTACTAATCCACACATTTAACTTAGTGTGGAAGTGCAAGTTAATTGACATTCTGCTTCCAAAGCAATACTGATATTACGAAGGGCACTAAACCGATACATGAAATACAGAGTAAAAGTGAATGGGAAGCAATAGAGATGTATTTCTGAGAATCCAAAAAGAGTTTGCAAATGACAGATAAAGAACGAACATGAAATAGTATTTACATGCATATGGGTTGCTAGTAAAATTCTGGGTCTGGAAGCATCTCATGGAAAAATTATGTTAGATTTCTGTCATGCCAGACTTTTGCCTTGTCTCTTTAAAACTCTTATGGTGAAACTCATAGGGAGGTATGTCTTGCCCAGTTCGCATTTACTGTTGTAAAAGTATACATATGTAGAAGACTCACTGGTAGGGAATCACATATGGGACTCTATCCTTGAAGTCACTAAGCCGGTGAGTGTATTTTACACCTATTTATGTTGAGCGGGCTCAGCAACTTGCATGGGGAATGTAATATCCTGAAGGGCTGACTTCATAATTTGCGGCTGTGTATATATTTCCTTCATGAAACCACATTTATGTTTCTTTATTATCGTTATTATTTCAAAGGTTTTTGACTACTCACAACTCCTGTTTCTTTTTCCATAAGCCCTGCTACCCCATCTTCAGTATTCTGACTTTTTAGATTTCAAATCTTGGCTATGGTGTTGAGGATCATGTTGCCGGCTGGGGACATCTGGATGGGTTTGAGATCTGTGCATATCATAATCAAATCTCTTAACTATATATTTTGAGTCCATGTTTTCATTCTTCCTCTGCGTTTCTCATTGTTTTGTATGCTCTCTATTTGTATGAGTGTATGCAATCTCATGCAATTATATAAAAATGGTTTCCTTATGCATGGTGTGAATTTTTATAGCTTTACATTCACTTTCTTTCTTTCTTTCCACCATCCCATTTTGTGTCTAAATAGGTAGAATAAGTTAGGTAATATGTACACAGGGACTGCTCCACCATGGACCGGAGCTCGAAGTATCTCTGTTAACACATGCTGTAGCCAAAGAAGTTTACAGCATGCAGAGGGAAAAGGTTATTGTTAGTGTAACTGAATAAGTATTAGGGTTAATATATAATGTATAGGTCTATGTAATGGATAGTTTTTATTCATCATAAAATGTTCAAATGACTTGCAGATGTATGACTGCTGCAGCTGTTGCAGACCTTGTAATGGCATTAGGCTCTGACTCAGAGAGCAGCTCGTTTGCCAAGAGATTCTGGCAGTGGCTACGGCTGTGATATTCCCATTGAAAAAAGTATTGTCAGCAGTGGAGGCGGTGATACAAAACTGAACTGGAGTATGAGAAAGTGGCAAGGCTGGGTCTAGGTATGACAGGAAAATGGGGGTTCTGAAAGCTTTCATTTTTTTAATGTTTAACTATATTAGTAGCATCCTACCACTATGTGGTCTGCTAGGGGAGCAGCTGGAATTTATAGTCACCACAGATTCTGGCTACATGCAGCTTATGTTATAGTAATTGGGGAAAAAACACAAAACACCAAACCTTTGATAATGTAAAACTTTGCTCCTGAGTTTTAAAAAGAAAAAGCAAGCTACAGTCTCTACAAGAAAATAGAATTGAATCTCAGGGTGCAAATGCAGTCTGTCGCACAGACTGTGCAGCATGGGAGCTCAGCTACTTGCTGCCTATGGAGACTGTGCAGTCAGGGAATATGCTTACTTAGCGGTCAAAGGAATGCCATCATCCTATGGATGCATACAGTACTCTGAAATAGTACTAAGGAATTAAAAAAATCCCCTGCATGTTCTGTGATTGTTGTCCTAGGTCTGATTGAAGTAAATAAAATAATGAAGATTGACATCCGAAATAGGCACGCATTTTATACATGGGATGTCATACTGAGATAAACATGCTGGGCTTGATACAGCTTTTTGACTCCTGTGCGACTGGAAAAGCAGAAGCATGATCTTTTTTAGGAGAGAACTGGAGAAGAGAGCACGAAACAAAAGGACAACTTTGACAGGGTTCGGTGATAATACTCAGAAAGTAGGACTGCAGGAAGCAAACCCCAGAGACAGCTGAACTGTAAATCTCTGAAATGGTGAGGGAGCATAACAAGAGTCACCTCTCAGTGAAGAATGGATTTCGTCACTGCCTTTTCTGATGCTTTAAATTACTTATGGAGTGTATGGGTTAGTTATGAAATGGACTGCAATGCTGACTCTTGCTTTCTATGAACAGTTACAAAGCCATAAGCAGTATTGTTTCTGGCACTTTTTGAAAGGCCTCTGCTGATTCCAGTGTGTTCTTTCTGACCCCGTTCAATGCCATATTTATGAAAGTAAAGCTACCAAAATATACAGATTATTAGAAAAGAGATACAATCTACATGAACTTCACTTACCAGATTTAAAAAACAAAAATTCCAACCCTTACTGACGTGATTTATGCCTTACGTGAGTAAAAGGGAATGAGTTGCTAATAGCTCTTTTCTTCAGGGCTCAAAATTCCTTGGATAAGAGAAAAAAAGCCACCCAGCATGACTGTGTTGGCTGTTGGTTGGGGCTGTGAGCTGGGACCTAGGTCTCCCCTCTCCTCGGTCAGTGTGCTGCTCACTAGACCAGGGTTACTCTTTTAGGCTGGACGAGTCTTGGTCAGCAGTCCAAGGGCTGCTGGAGAACTTTACCAAGGTCCTATGAGTGGGAAGCAGCGTGTGACAGCAGTGGGCTGTTGGGCGCACCAAGCAATTCACCCTGCCTCAGGGGCTGCACTTCAGCTCCTTCCTAAGAGCACGATGTGAAGTATGGGGCTTTCTGATGGGTGCAGGACGTGACTCAGCTTGGGCACGGGGCATGAGAGCAATCAGGGCGTGGTACAGGGCAAATTTTATTTCTGGTCTGGTTCTGGATCAGATGTGCTTCAATAATTCTACAGAGTATCATTCCATCATTGTCTGTGCTGGTCAATAAATATTGTATGCGATGAGGAAGAATCTCAGTAATGGATGGGTGCAGCTCCTGTCCCAGGAGGCCCTGTGGCAATGGTATGAGGCATGTGGGCTGCAGATCTGTGGGATTTCATGCACCGCCTCTACGGGAGGAGGCTTGAGTCTCTCCCTGGGAATCTGCACCTGCTCTGGGTAATGAACAGGATGTTGCAAACTGAGATGAGCTGAAAAGTCACTGCCCCGCAGCTTCCAGGTTAGATGGTCCATGGGGGAGGTGGGTCCGTGTCCTCAGGCATTGCAAAGCTTTGGGAGCCTGCCTCTTGGGATGTGCCAGTGTGGCACAATGCATCTCTGTGCTGCAGATCCCCAGCCCAGCATGAGGTTAGTATTACTTCTACTGCTTCCAGATCCAAAGCTATTTCACGCAGAGCCGGTATACGGATCTCTGTACCTTATTGTTCTGCAAGCTGTTGGCATATCCTTTCTTTCCTAGAATGTTTTCTCATCAATAAATCTTAGAAAAAATGTCCATAAAGTCTCCTGTATCTCCTCTTTCTTGTGAGGAAAGGCTGACTTAGGTAGTCTAACTCCAGGAGAGACTCACTGGTGGGCAAAAGGACATAATAGAATTGCAATCTGTAAATGGGTTCAAAAAAGGGAATAGAGGAATTAATGGAGAAGTCTGCCCATGGCCATTGAATATGATGGTCTGATTCCAACTTCTGATTCAGAAAAGTGCTACACTGTCAACCCCAGTAGCTCCTAAGATACACCAGAGGAAGGCTGACCCAGTTGTTTTCACGTTTCCTACACTCTTTCAGTAAGCACTTACTACTGGCCACTGTTAGGCTTAAGGTAGTTTGACCCACATGTACACGTGGAAGAAAGGAGTGCCCTGCATTTAAGAACTGGGTGCCAGCTAGGTCCGTCCAGGCTGTCATGCATGTGTGTGTTAGCTTTGTGCTCAGATGACAACAGCCCTTCATGTTGAGGAAGAGCCTGAAAGCGTTAATGGGAATGCCGTCCCAAACATCAAACATCAGCTGATCCAGAGCCTGGTCCAGATGTCTGACTGCTCCAAAGAGGAAGGGCTTCAGCTAGATGTGGTGGTAGGAATGTGTGTCACATCTGGAATGACAGTGTGGATGTGGGCCTGGAGGATGTGGTGTCAGTACTGCAGTGTGGACCATCAGAGACGGGCTTGTCTGCTTTCAGCCGAGGGGTGGGTGTGCATGGTAGTTTCCACAAATCTCAACCTGGCGGAGATGAGAAGGGGAATGTTTGTGGAACGCTTCTGCCCTTGGCATTTCCTATTTGCTTTTAGCTCAGTGCAGACGTCTGTGTGGAGCTCAGCTTTTCTTTTGCTTTGTGCTAGGAGCTCGGGTGCCTGGCTAGACAGTTGCATTAGGCAGTAAAGCACCTAATCCTCGCTGAAGGCCACCTAATCCTCTCAGCTTAATGGCCTTCTACTCCTTCAGATAGTCCCTTCTTTATTTTTTCTGTATTTGCTCAGCAATTGAATTCTTTCCCCTTCCATTTGCAAAAGAGTGTTGGGAGCAGGCTGGCTGGCTGGCCATTCTCATTCCCTGTTACCAATGCCTCTCGGTTCTTCTAGGCTCCAAAATGCAGAAACCCATAAAAGCAGCTGGAAGTAAATGAGTAATGGAGAGGAAAGACAGGTCTCTATGGACTGAAGAAAGTGCTCTGTAGACCAGTGTTTGAGAACCTCTCATTAATGCTTCCTGGTTATTTTTTCTGCATCTCACTTTGCCGAATCCAAATCCTGCCTAAGCCGGTGGGAATTGTTCCACTGACTTCTGTGAGAGTTGGATCTAGCCCCTTGTCTGGAAGGTAAAACTAGTCTCACTGGTTTTCTTTTATTTCAGTTGGTTTCACTTTCTGCTTCTCAATTCCCAGAATAACGTGAATACCTTCATAGTCCTCCACAGAGATTCATACAAAATATTCTCTTTTTATGTTTTTCGTAAAATAAAAATCAAGGTGTGTATTAGTAATTCCACCTTGGTCCTTCTGATTCTGCTTTTCTGGCCCGCTGCCCTTTTTTTTGGGGGGGGGGGGGGGGGGGGGGGGGGGGGGGGGGGGGCGGGGGGGGGGGGGGGGGGGGGGGGGGGGGGGGGTGGGG
>JAVJGG010000059.1:7954272-7988115 GCA_035590195.1 Aviceda cuculoides
TGCCTTTTTTTTTTTTTTTTTTTTTTGTGTGTGGTAACAGTTCATTTCTTTTTTTCCCAAAGTTTGGAGTCTGTGTCTGTCTATCCATGAAGACTTACTTTTGGAACTTTGTATTTACTGTTGTTAAGTACAAATAACAGATGCCAAGAGTCTCATGGTATGATCAACGTCCTCTTTTGCCCCTGTCCGTTTGTCACAATGCTGGGTTAGATCAAGGCCAGAACTTCCTTCCGATTTAGACCAAATATAGTTGCATTTCTAACGTGACAAGGAAAAAGATGTTGGCTTTTAGAATCTTTAGATACCGTATTTGAACAAAGCCCTTTGACAGATGCAAATTTTTAATTGAATACTTAATTTCTGCTTCACAAAACACTCAGGCACGTGCTTGGGTTCCATTGATTTCAGCAGGATTAACGCATGTACTTTTCTACATGCTTAAATGGTTGGAAGCTGGTCTTTAAAGATTGTCTTTCAAGGCAAGCATAAATTGGTATGAAGAAAAACTTCAGAAATAAATGTCAGTAGCATTGGCATACTTACATGGAGAATAATACTAGTTTTCAGTGACTATTAGCTATTTTGAAAAATTGGTGTTGGGTTTTACTCAACACAAGTGATGTTTCTGCTCTGGCTTTTACTTATTCCTGGCTGAGGATGTTGCTGCTTAGTTCAAGTGCTGTAATGATCTACTCCAGCTGGAGCGGTAATTTCTAAAGAATTTGTTTTCTTCTAACTTCTCTTCTTTGCCACTAATGTGCCATGTTTGTTAAAGAGCACAGTAAATGAATAATGAAAGATTTAATTAGGAAGGCTTTGACATAGCATAACTATCTCAAAGGCTATTATCAAATCTAGCTTGACCCCAAAACATTTAAAAAGACAGGTGTCATATACAAATCATGCTCATTTGGAAACATTCAGCCTACTGCTCCTACAAAGGGTACCTGAGATGACTAGAACTGAGAGACAGATTCTGTATTTTTCTTAACTCCATAAGTGCTTCATCACCCTCACAGTTTCCACTATATTGTAGGTTATATATGTTGGTTTGTTGGGGGTTTTTATTCAGCTACCCTTGTTTGCGTTTAATAGTGTGTTAATCCTTGTACTTCTAGCACGTAGGCAGACGAACAGTCTACTTCTCGGGGCGTACAGGCCTATGCACAAATATGTGCTTTTCCAAATCGACCTATGCTGGAGGAACAGGCCATTTCTCACTGTCTCCTTTCCCTCCTTGACCAGTTGTTGCTGCCTCAGATCTCCCAGCAGAGCTTTCCCCAGCCTGCTTTGAGGTGGTTTAGGAAGCACCTCAGCTGGCAGACTTGTTTGGGGTAGCAAGTAGCCAGCAGTGAAGGGAAGGGTAAACCAAAATGGGCAAAACTTCTGTGGTTTGGAGATAATGTGGCAATGGGCACTTGCCCACACTTTGAAATTATGAGAACTGAGATCTTAAAAGAGAGAGGTTATTAAGGCAATTTAATATCTATGCAGCTAGCTGGAAGAGGGTTCAGGCATATGTAGTTTATGTGCCACTTGGAACTCAATAGGAAACAACAAGGCCATCAGGGTTTGTAAACTCTCAGAAGTTTATTTTTCAGAAAGAAACTGTTGCCTGGTTAGGCTTTTTTATTTGCCCCACCTTACCTGCGGCAGAAGTTTTATTTCTCTGAAACATTTGCAACCTTGTCTTCACCAAGTTTATCAATATCTGGAAAGTGAAGTTGGCAGAATTTACTGTGAAAGAGGGAATATGGAGTAGTTTTACTGTCAAATTAGAAACATAGGAATGTGAATTCCTAGAACTGAAAAGGCTTTACCAAGTTAATCAAAGGTATTGCCCAATATATGGAACTCAAACCTTGTCTTTTAATTCAGTGAGAATTCTACAGTGGTATGAACTGCACAGAAGTTGTTCTTCTTTTCATGATTTAAAAAAAAAAAATAGTGTTCTCCTTTTTTGCTGTGTAAGAAAGATTGCTGGTTTAAGCAAAGAATCACTATTGTCATGGTCTAACCCCAGGCAGCAACTAAGCACCACACAGCCGCTTGCTCACTCCCACCGCATAGGGATGGGGGAGAGAATCAGAAGAGTAAAAGTGAGAAAACTCGTGAGTTGAGATAAAGACAATTTAATAGGTAAAGCAAAAGCTACGCACACAAGCGAAGCAAAACCCGGAATTCATTCCCCACTTCCCATGGGCAGGCAGGTGTTCAGCCATCCCCAGGACAGCCGGGCTCCATCACGCTTAACCAGTTACTGGGGAAGACAAACGCCATCACTCCGAATGTCCCCCCCCTTCCTTCTCCTTCCCCCAGCTTTATGTGCTGAGCATGACATCATACGGTCTGGGATATCCCTCGGGTCAGTTGGGGTCAGCCGTCCCAGCTGGGTCCCCTCCCAACTTTTTGGGCACCTCCAGCCTCCTCGCTGGTGGGGTGAGGAGCAGAAAAGGCCTGGACTCTGAGTAAGCACTGCTCAGCAATAACTAAATCATCCCTGAATTACCAACACTGTTTTCAGCACAAAACTAAAACATAGCCCCATACCAGCTGCTGTGAAGAAAATTAACTCTATCCCAGCCAAAACCAGCACAACTATTCAGGAAAGGCACATATTTACATTAGTTAAGAAGTCTTTATAGGGGACCTAACTTTAACCCATGTATAATCCCCCCCCTACCCCGAATTAAAGTCATATTCATATGCAATAGAACTAATTTGTTTTAAAATCAGTGTAATTCTTCTGCAATTATGGTTACTGAAAATTTTAATTTATTTTCTATGTAATCTAGATCATTAACCCACAACAGGGTTCTCGGTCCAATTTTTCCAAGATTTCTGTAACAGGCAAGGCAGTTGCTGGTTGTTCTTTAACTTTAGAGACATTGCGTTTTAGTGAATCAATTCCAAATTGATCAGGATATATTTTGAAATGACTGTTCCAAAGAAATAATCATGTTGGAAAACATTTATAATCAGCAGGCCTAGCTCTGGCTCTGCAGAGAGTTTCCTAGATCTGGATATTGGATTAAAGTGGAGTCTTGCTGACCTCATGGAAACTCTGTAAGGCTGCATTTACCTGCAAGTGAACTGGTTCCTTGTTCTGGTCCCTGATCACTATTAGGAACCTTTTGGAGAACCCTCCAACTTCGTCTTGCCTGCATACCTAGGTTTTGTTCCAACGGAAACCAAGGTGTGGACAAAGGGCTTAGAAGGGCAGGAATTTGCGTTGACCTGGTGTGCACCACGTATCGTTTTGATGTTCAAAATGTGGCCAGAAGGCAGACCTGTACTGAGGAGTAGAGTTCCCAGTTCTTGTGCTTTAAAGTAGCTTCGGGTTTATGGATATTCTGGTGGAGTAAGGCCACAAAGACTTAATGCATGAATAATGTATCTATTTCTTTCTCTAATCACATGGAAAAAGAAGGCAGTTCAGCTTCCCGATGTTATGAACTTGACAGCCCAAAGGGTGAAATAAAGTCTTTCCAATGGATGATAGTTTCATAAAACCATTAGACTTGTAGCACTTAAACAAAAACCCAAACCACCCTGGTGTTTTGAAAAATTGGAAGACATGCATTTAATTGTAATTAAAGTTGATATAAGATTTATTTTCTGAAGCTGAGTTGTCTTGGGAGGAAAAAAAATGAATATTTGTCTATGCAAGACATAAATGTCAAAAATGTGTGAAGTACCCATTTTTAGGTGCTGTACTGTTATTGTCTTTCTGACTTCTGTTACTTTGATTAGTCTTTTAAACCTTTCAGCCTTATATTCAGCTTACTTTTTAGAGTTGAATAGGCAAAATGTAGTTTTGAAATCCTGTTGGAAATGTAACTAACCTTCATTCCCTCATGAAAATCTCGCATGTTAAACAATTAAGTGAAATGTTTTGGTTTCCTAATAATAAATTCAAACTCTCACCATCTCCTAAAAACAGAGCATATCCGTGAAAATGCACGTTTAATTGTAGTGTGCAAATGATCAAATGATCAGCCTCGTGCTGAATACGCTTTGGTCTTTACTGTTCAGTGTAGCTGAAGAGTAAAGCAGGTTCGTTTTGCCAAACTCAAACTCAGTGTGGATTCCTTCCCCACCCCCAGCCCTGCTCTTGGCTTGCTAAGCTTCAGATAGGTTTTGGGTTGTTTAATTTTTAAGTCCTAAAGTAACTTGATCATCCAGTGTAAAATGTAGTAAAATTGGCACTAATGTGCTTTTAAGTGATCGCCCAAATCATGTTCTTTGTTCAGTCATGTCACCTGGAAATATAAAATCTGTTCCCTTTTCTGTGACTTAGTTCTTTAGGACCTGCTGAGTGATCACAGCTGGTTTTGCCAGAGAAAAGCAAGGTGTGAGAAAGCAGTGAAATGCCTTACCAACCTTGTAGACTGCTATAAAGATACTTACTTCATGTTAATAGAATCCAGTGGGTTTGAGTCGTGACAGAAGTGGCCCGTAAATCTTTCCGTGGGTTAGCAACATTTGGTCTATACAATCGACAATCTTTAAAATGTGAACCCTGTAACTTTTTTTTTTCCTTGGTTGTTAAGGGATTTTGAAGCAACTGATCTATCAAAGGAAAAAAATTAAAAATGAAAATTTGCTTCATGGATGATTTATTTTTACACTACTGTTTCTCCGTGAACAGAAAAAGCACATTTTTAAAGCAAAGCATTTGCATTACTTTAACATTAACAGTATTGTTTGGCTGGAAGACAAATATGTTTTCAAGAAGTCTTGAGCATAGTTTCAAACTAGTTAACCAGTTCTTGGCCAGGGACAATCCTTGGCCTTTTTATTTGTTTGAGTTTTCTTGTTTACGCAAATGAAGAAAAATGTTTACTAGTTCTTACCAGTATGGGGATTTTTATTACGCTTTTGTATGCAGGAGCAGCTTTGATGAAAGAAAGAATTAGCAGGTAAATAGTCCATAATGTGTGTGGCTTTGGGTTTTTGGTTTTGGTTTTCTTTTTTTTTTTTCGTTGTTTCAAAATTGTTAATTAAAATGGCATGGACATCAATCTTCAGTAATGATTCCAAGCATATATGGTACCGATGTATTTGAAAAGACTTCCCCTGTGCAAGACAGCGTCGCTTATTCCTACTCGTGCTTCCCCAGCCTCTGGCAGGGTGACATCCAGGTGTGACCCCCAAACGATCCGGCCCCGAGCCCCCCGCAGCGGCTGGAGCTGGCGCAGCCTGCGGGTGCCCTGCCTTGCTGGGCAGACACGGCCCGGAGTCACGCTGGACGGGGAGTGGGCACCCTCCTCCCAGTTTCATGGGCTGTGTCCCAGCTGCTCAGGTGAGCGGGCCAGGGTCTCTGTCGGCTTTCTGACCGACTCTACCGCGGATTTCCTGTTACCCTGGAGAAACTGCAGTCACGAGCATAATTGACCATTTTCTTAGGAAATTATCTTTTTACAGCTGTTCGTTTACTCCAGAACATGCCCCTAAGGATTTTGGATCCTATTTTGTTTTTAAAGGGTTAAGCTGTGATTAGCTGAGTAGTGTGTGTTCTAGACACCAGTATTTGATCATTCCTTTGTCTGATGTTAGAAGAGTGCCTGAGAGTAGTGTGAGTAATTCCTGGTGATATCATTGGAAATAGTTTTAACTACACTGCTGTCAGGGACCAATTTTTTCCCAATCTGAAGAGAATAAAAAAATGAACCAACCAGCCAACCAAAACCTGCAAAGCAGATTATTTCACCAAAATTATGTCCAGTATACTGTATTCCTAGTCTGTTGGTTTCAAATTCCCCTGAAAGATTAATCCCCTCTTCAAGAAAGCATTACAGGAATTAGAAGCATAGTCCAAAGTAACTGTTGAGCGGTTTGCTTTTGTGGAGCACCTATTTACAAAACAGTAAGCCTTTAGTATGCAACTTAGGGCTATTTCTAAATATACCTCTGTAGAAAACCAGAGCAATATCTTCAGTCCTAAAACAGGGGAAAATGAGGATTCTGCAAAAAGTAACAGATAAGGCTGGGACACATACTCGGTACTGTATTATTTACTTTAAATGCCTATTTAGATTTGTGCAAGTTCAGAGTGTGCAAGGTGTGCAGGAATAAGCCTGTGGTGTATTTAGAAAACAAAATGACAAACCACCATTTAGATACCCTACTAAAACCTGAAAGCAATGTGACCTTTGTAGGGCAGGTTTCATTTGTCTTCCTGATGCAACTAAGGTGTGATCTAGAGCTTATGAAGTCACCAGGGAAAATCTCCGACGGATATTTGTCTTTCCTGTTGGTCCTTGGACTTTTGTGTCGCTACTAGCACAAGTCAGAAGACGAGGGCCTTGGACCTACTCCTGACACTTATTCCTAGCACACTTTTTATTAAGTTGATCGCTGAATCCTAAATATAAACTGATTCATATACTAAATGTGAATGTGGTAATAAAATTTAATTTAGAGACATTTTTGTTAAGATCCAAGCATTTTTAAACTTTGATTTTTAATAGTCATGAAAAATATGCAGATCGTGCTTAAGAAACTAGTGATTGACTTGTACGCCGTTTTTGCAGTGCCCCCCCGCAACCTTTCACTGTGAGCTACAAACTGCAGAGACTCTCCTTAATGTCTTAACATTCATCAAATTATGTTTACTACATGTTTCTGTGTAGCTTGGTTTATAACGTTATTTGCTCTTTAAGACTTAGACCACTTACTTAAGCAGAGGCTAGCACACAGAAAAGACAAGGGGACTTATTTATACATGCTATTACATAAGCAAAATCAATTTTTGTGCAGGTACTGATTTTTCTAAGAGACTTAGGAGTATATATGGTTTCATGGGTGAGATACAAATTAAGGCCAGGAAGGACAGAGAGAATATTTCTGTTACTGTTGTCTCACTATTTTTATATTGGAACAAGAGGATGGTTTGGGGTTTTGGGGGTTTTGGTTAGTTGGGTGGTTGTTTTTTTTTTTTGTGGTTTGTTTTTTTTCTTTTTACACAGGACTGTTTTGCACAGCTGACTCTGATTAACTAACTCAGTACTATAGCTGGATTGAGACCTTGAAAGCTCTTGAAAATTTTGAGAAGCATCATCAAATGAAACTCGAATTTTGAGGAAGTGGGTTGGCATTTGTTAGATAATACCTATGCTGCCTTTTCAGCTTTTCAGATGCTGCGGGAAACAATACTCCTGAGTCACTTGTAAATGCAGTGACACTTCAGGCAGCTACAGAAATAATAATTTTTCTCTACAATCCTCCATTCTGCTTTTAAACAACTGTTTTTGTATTCCTGTTCTCTTTTTTTTTTTTTTTCCTCCTCCCTTCCTTTCTTTGAAAGCTGGCAACAATTAATCCTTGATTACATGCCCTAGACTTTTCCTGTGTCTCTTGAGCTTTTGAACTGTGAATAGTGTTGAATAATGACTCTGCAAATCACTCCAAGATTCAAAGCCAGCTTTGCTGGAAAAAGCCCAACAACTTCACAGGACTGAGTTGTGGATGCTGCTATGAATGCAGTACTGGAATGATAACTAAAAATAAGCTGTCCTTAGTGTAGATGCACTAAAGCTAAATTGCTTTAGGCCTAAAGCAATTTCTACATTATTTTCCCAAATGAATGTGTGTCATTTTTGTCACTTACATGCTGCTTTTTATGTTTGTGTTTGCTCCAGTAAAAGGTCTTAGGGATAGAAATGCATGTTTTAATACTCCGCATCACTAAATGTGCACATCTTAGGGAAACATGCACACCCCCTCCCTATTAAATCATGCAAATCCTTAATTTAAAGAAATTACACTTAATAAATGGTCAGAAAAATCCACTTCTGTTTTAAATTTTGGAAGCAAAATAGATACTGCATCAATGATGCGTATATTGAGTTTGCCCTGAAACTCCTGACCAGTAAATCCCTTTTCTTACACAGCCCCCTGATTGCTCTTCTGTAATTTTGACTAATGTAACCCAAGTGTCAGCTTCTCTGTTCTTCCCAGAGGACATCTGTTTTACATGCCAAATCTACATTTTTGGTCCCCCCTGCCCACCCACACAGAAGAAGGTGAGGCTGTTATTTGTAAAGCAGAGAACATCTAACAATCGGGACTTCTCTTAATACCATGCGATATTGTTTGCAGTTTCTTCTAAAATATGTCTATGATTTTTCACTGTGATACTGAACCAAAGGAATAGGGGAAGAAGTCATTTTTAAAAAATCTGCTTCAGATCAATGTCCTGGTGTAGGCCAACTTTTACTTCATAATATTTTTCTTTTTATGTTGACCTAATAACATTTGTGTGTGTGAGTTTAGTTCTCCTTGTGGCATTTGTTGGTTAGTACGTGGCATCATTAGCATGCCGGCAGGCATGTCAGAGCAACCCTATACACCGAAAATTTCTTAAAAGGAACACATTCAAAAGATAGTGTCAAATGCTACCTCTCTCCCTGCCCCCAAATTTTAAATAAAAAGTATTTCTAGGGGGGTGTAGTCAGTCTGTTAGCAACACTAAGTGGGTACGGTTTAGTTAAATTGGGGGATCCTCTAGGAAACCTCTGTCACGTTGATCAGGGCTCACGAGTGCAGAACCTGCCACAGGATCAGGATTTCTGACAATTTAGGAGCGTAATATCTAAGCACAGTGACAGATGGCTGTCCACCTACACCCAGGCTTTGCAGATGCAGGCTGGGGGAGCGGAGCAGCAAGGATGCTAAAGCTGTTTGGTGAGCCACCCAGAAGGAATTGACTTCTGGCAGGCTGTCAGGAAAGGTAGAAGGGCTTGGGCAAACACTTTAACTTCTTGGCACTGGATATAGCTCTGCCAAAAGGACATCTCCTACTGGGCTGTCACTCATTAATATTTTATCCTAATATTTTACAGCCTCCTGAGGCAGGAACTGAGAGGACATGTTAAAAGGACTTTGATGCCCAAAACCTGGTCCTATTTAAATCAATGATTAAATCATTAATACAATGAAGAAAGGCCCTGTCAATTCCACAAATAACTAAGCAGCAGTAATGATCTTTTTACAAAGTTCTGGGACACCGAAGAACACAAACCACCCCCCCAAACCTGATTGCACTATATGTAAAATGAGTTCTTTTTAGGAGTTGCAAATTCAGCTTTTGACTCAATTTTCAGGGCTTGTTTAGGGAGGTACAAGAGTTTGTATGCTGCTTTGTACTTAAGAAACATGTATGGTTCCTTACCTGCAAACACGTGACGCAAAATTACAGTGACCGTGCGAAGGGGTAGTCAAACAACTACGCTGATGTCCAGACCATGGGGAAAATCCGAGCTGGAAAAATATAAATAACAATACCAGCAATACTTTGTCCAAAATGTAGACAAGCACACGGGTGATTCATGTTGGAGAATCCAGGAAAACACCCCTTCAAATAAAGCATGCTAAAACCCAAGACATTAAACGTAAGTGAATAAATTCTGACAACTGAATGGTGTGTCATCTTTGAGCAGGTTGTTTTCTTTTTTCTCTTTTCTCCCTGTGCTAGTGCAGTTGTTGATGGAAAAAGTAGCATAATGCAGCTACTTATTTCAGTGTGATGAAATGTAGACACAGATCCTGTGAGACATCCAGGCAGAGGCTGGAAATGCAAGCTACCCTCAAATCGGCCATGGTGGCAGAGCAACAAAAGTGTTCACCACCTACAACGGGTGGCTCCCAAAGGAGCTGGCAGGGACTTTTTGCGCAAATGTTTGAGGAATAACTCCTCATTGTTCCTATGCTGACCCCCTGTAAAGAGCGTTCACACAAACCCAGTATTATTCAGGGATTGCCGTCTGTCGGTCATTCTCTCTTGTTCAAAGGTTATCAGTCACGCAAGGCAGGGGGGGGGACGGACGACAGATAAGATGGGTGACAAAGAATAAACAGCCTCAGCTGGCCACCACCCTCCCCAGGAGACAAGGAGTCTGCCCAAATCCCTCGTGACTCCCTCCGAACAATCGCTACACTTGCAAAACCCATCCTTACGCTTGCAAACTGGTTTCCTTAAATGCTTGGCAAACAGGAATGAGAGGTAACCCCACGGACTAAAATACTCAAGCCTTGCAAGCGTGTACAGGATGTGAATTTATTCAGCTATTTGTAAATACCTGCACAGCGTATAATTAAAAACCTCGGTAATGGGAGGAATTTCTTGGGCTGCTGGCTTCAACAGCAGCACCGGCTGCCTGGTGTCTGGTCTGTAAGGTGACAGGGAGCTCTAACCTTATTAAAAACAAAGAGACTTTTCCAACCAAACGGAGAAGAGCGGCGGGGGAAGGGACGCTGGGTAAAACCCCTTTCCCTGTGACAGAAGCACGTCCTCTGGGAACAGGGCAGGGACGCGCGTGGGGCCAGGGGCTCGGCTCGTGCTGAGCCGGGGAGCCGCGGCAGCCGGCTGGGCCCGGAGCCCGCGGAGGCCCGGGCACCCTGTGGCAGCTTCTGTGAGGCCCTGTCACCTCTCGGTTTGCGGCGAGCGCTCTTCCTCGCCCTGACCAGCCCTCGGGTTCGCTGCGGTTTTCTGCAAATGGCGCAGGCAGCAGATGAAACTGCCGAGCGAGCGCTTCGGCTCTGTGGAGTGGGTGATGGCTGCAAGGGTCGTCCCATCTGCTGGGGAGCTTGCTGGGCACGGTCCCGTGCCTGAGGGGGCACGTTTTCCCTGTTAAAGGCATCCTTCTCTCCCACTCCCTTGCTTCCCCCATCCCCCAGCAGCTGGTGCAGGACGATGGAGTTATCCCCGCTGCCCCGGCTCCACACAGAGCCCGTCCCCTTGTGTCCCCAGCACGTCCCCTTCATGGGCTCTCAAAGTGCCTGGTGTGAGGGCCCGAACCAGCCCTGCGAGTCCCAGAGAGCCCTCCAGCCTCGGGAAAAGGCCGGGTTGGGGGTCCCAGCCTGCTCCCACCCTGCAGCTACCAGCTGAGGGCCATCGGTGGGGTGGCCATGCCGAGGGGGACAGGGCAGTCACTGGGATGCCCTTATTCCCCAGGCTCGGCTTTGAGGTGCAGCAGTTTTTCAGACACATTGATCTCTCACATCTCTGGACGAGGGTCACCAGAGCCCTGGGCAGGGTCAGCCTCCCACAGCCCCAGGCTACAGGGACCCTTGTTTAGTCTTGAAAAGCAAATTCACCTGCTTCCTCTGATCTTTCTCTAACCCTTCACTTGAATCTCATCCACTCACTGGTTTTTTGCAGTCGAAGGGCATCTGACAGAGCAGTAGAGAGTATTAAAAGAAGCCAGGGGCCACGTTTCATGTTTTCAGGGCCAAGGTTGCTGGAGAGAGGCTTGCCTGCCCCCAGTAACACCAACACATGAGGAAAGTATACGTATGCTTACCAGTAAAGTTTTCAGAAGTTTATTGGTAGAACTGATTTTATTCAACGCCTTGAAGGAACACAATTAACACTTGTTAACGTCTCAGCCTGATGAAGCTGTGTTTTTTATTACAGTCTCCCTGTACATATATGTATATGTGTGTATATATCTATATTTGTCAAATCATTCAGAAGATGCTGTTCAGCCATAGCCTATGTCTCCAGCAGTGGTAAGGGGAGAGCAAGAGGGAGGAGGACACAGTTACTGACATGCAATTTGGGGTATCCCTGCTGAACTGGGACACAGCAGGGACTGACAACAGGGTCAGTCCTGGGTAACTGATTCATCGAGGTGGCTGTGAAGGAATGAGCTTTGACTGCCAGCATTTACATGAGTCTTCAAGTCTTTGTTCTGGAGGATGGAGGCACGAGAGGGGCTTGCCTCCTCCTAAGAACATAGCTATGTGCTAACCCACCTACTCCTCCTCTACCTCAAAAAAAGCCTGACTGGGGGATGTCAGCCAATCTGGTTTTGGTCCCACTACTTTGAAGTTGATGGAATTACAGGAAGCAAAAGCCTCGCTCCCAGGAGGAAGTTTATCCAGCAAGTTACATAAATGCACTATATAAACATAAACACGTACGAAAGCCCGATCATCTTACAAATAAATAAATAACTGCGTTGTTTCAGTTATATGCTAGCAGCAATCTAATCCCCCACAGCCCATCGCCATGGAACAAACCTTACAACAAAGCAAGCTCACCCCTTATAGACACTTTGCCCTGGCATATAAATGACATACAATGCGGCACCTCTCCAGCGCTCTGTGGCACGGCCATATTCATCGCCAAGTCCTCTAGGACAGTCTGAAGCATTCAACCCTTTTCAGCGAGGATGCCCCGCGGTGCAGAAAGCCTTCCGCGGCCCGAGAGGCTTCCCTGTCCTCCTGCCCTCGGCCGGCCAAGAGGAGAGGTTCACTCCTTGCTCTGGCCACCGCTGCACTGCAGCCGGCCCCCCTGGGGGGGACAGGTGCAAATCCGGGCACCCCGGGTGGTGACGGTGCCGGCGGGCACGGCCATCTCCTCCTCGTCGTAGCAGACGCAGCGGGGGCAGCCGTCGGCCACGGGGCTGCCCACGGCCCGGCAGGTGGGGGGCAGGGGGGGGCACAGCGGGGCGCAGGCGATGTCCCCCCCGGGGTGGCAGGTGCAGAGCTTGCGGGCAAAGTCGATGTAGAAGGAGCGGCCGACGGGGACGCGGCCGCTGGCGAAGCCTTGCATCTCGCAGTCGCTCTCCAGGTAGGGGGGGCAGGCGCAGGGTGGGGGGCAGGGGGGGCAGCAGGTCCCGGCGGTGGTCGGCCCCTCCACGTCCCTCTCGGGGCACGGGGCGCAGGCGCTGGGGTCACACGTGGGTTTCGGGGCCGCAGAGCGGAGCAGGAGGCAGGCGAGTGACAGGCGAAGGGCGACGGCGAGAGCCATGCTTCTGGGGAGAGAAAGGGGGAGATAGGCGCAGGCCTCACGCTAAGCATGGGCACACCAAAACCCCAAGGTCTGGACCCCCCCTCTCCGAGGTTTAAAGAGAGTGAGATGCAGCTGCCTCTGCCCGACAGGCCTCTTAGCCATAGTTCTGCTCACCTGCAGCTTGCTGGGACCAGGGTGGTTTGCTCTAAAACAAAGCGTTTTGTGCCCAAAAGCTCATCCGGGCTCGACTGAGGTGTCCCCCACCCACCAGCTGTTCAGGCGGCTGCAACGTGGGCACTGGCTTAGCAAAGTCCACGTTGCAGCACGCGCTGAGCTTTGGCACAGTTGCCCCAGCCAGCAAACAGCACTTGTTCACCCCTGTATTGATGCTTACAATTTACATTTCGGTGACTAATTGCTCCTGGGAGGCATTCAGGCACGGACACAAGGGCTGAAAGAAGCGCTGTCTGCTTTGGTGGCTCACCCCGCGGCTACCACTGCAGCTGGGAGCCTGCTTGTCCACGGACTGGGTCTGGATGTCAGCTCCCAGCCCCTCCGGCTGTGCCACTTGCCACCTGGCAGCTCGCTGCCTGCCTTTTCCAGCCACCTCACTCCCTCCCGGGAAGCCAAGAGGGTCACCTCATCCTTGTCTCAAATTGTGAAGCCTTTGCTTTGTAAGGAGGATGCTTCCGACGGCGGGCACTGCTGCGTGACTCTGCCGCCTTCAGTTTTTCGGCCAGCCGGTTTTCAAGCAGAGATCCATTCGTGGACATGAAATCCCCTCCCTGTGCCTGCTCCCTCCTCCTCCACTTACACCTCCTGGGATGCGCAGCACCGCCTGGCAGCTCATGCTGACTCCCTTCTCCGTTTTAAGGCTGTGGACTTTTTTCAGACTGCCACCTTTCCAAGATGCAACATTTCCTTAAGTGCAGCCCTCACTTTTGGATCCCTTCCCCCGTCTGAGTGACCTTACATGTATTAAATACCCTTGCTGCCCTCCTGCACTGGGTCCTTCCAGATTGGGTCTCTTCTCTGGTTGCCCCAGTGCTACCTTTGATTACAGTTATAGCATTACCTTCATGCTGTGCACTTGATAGCCCCCATTTCCTACTCTTGCAGACATGCAACTACTCGCAATTACTTCTTAATATTTCTTTAAACAAAAGTATTTCCAAATTGCATAACTATAAAGAAAAAACTTGACAGCATGAACTCCATCCATCTTCAATTTGAAAAAGAAAGACTTTAAAGCTTCCCCATTTTTAAAGCAAACTCTTGCTTGATTAAGTTACTGGTAACTGCTTCATCCTTGCTGTAAATTACTGTTCTGCCCCTTCGTTTCGCTCACATATTTTAATCTACTCATTACTTTATCATCGTTCCCAGTGCAGCGATCGCTGCACTGGGCAGCACAGAGCCCAGACCCACTCGCTGTGGAAACGCTGCCGCTCGGCGAGGATTTCCTTCCCGCAGCCCCATGCCGAGAGCTCCCTCCCGGCAGCCCCAGCTTCAGCCGCCTGGTTCCCCTGGGCTTTGCACACAGACAGAGCAGGGCAACGCTGTCAGACACCGTTGAGTCAAAGGTTTTGCACACCCAAACCTCCGTCCAACCCCGGCAGTCCCATTCACTGCCGAAACCTCTGACCCCACCTAGCAATGAAATCAGGCTTCTTCATCAGAGCCAGTTTCCAGCAAAACCACGTTTTCCTCCTCCCCCTTAGTTTTGGAAAGCCAGGCTGCAGGCTGCTGGCTCCCCTCCTGCCCCGGCCCAAGTCCTGGCCGCGGCCGTGCCGGCGAGGCACCGAGCGGTGCTGGTTACCTGCGGGGTGGCCGGCCAGGCGGGACGGGCGCTGGGGTGCGGTGCGGGACCCTGAGCGGCGTCTCCGGTCTTGGCCCCGCAGCCCGCCTGGGCCCTCTATTTATGTGAGCCGGTGGTGGCCCCACGATGAAACACTGGTGGGGGGAGACAGGGGAGGCGGGGAAGCCTCCTCCGGAACACAAAAGGTGGCTGGGCAGGGCCAGCAAGATGCTTATCTCGCTAGTGGTGTTGGTTTAGTCCGTCTGACCGCAGACTAATCCAGCATCTCCCAGCAGGTCTGTCATCTCTCCCCACGCCCCTCTTTGCAGATTTCAGCCAGGTTTTCTGAAGAGTCAGCATCCCTCCGAGCTTCACAGGCTGCCGGGGGCACAGACGCCAGTGTCCGGAGGGGAAGCAAAATGATTTAAAAGCTCTAGTGAGGCAGCACACGTGGAGGGCAGCCAGCTCTGGGGTGATGCACCCCACAACGCTCCCCTTCAGGAGCCAGAGGTGGGCAAGGACTTTCTCGGTTTATCCTTGTCTCCACACAGTTTCCCGAGGCAGGGCAGCCCTCCCACGCCACATGCTTAATACATACCATTTAAAGCGCTTTAGATCCTGCGTGGCTGGTTTCCTCTGAATTAAGCTGCAGGGAGCCAAGGCCGCGTATCTCAGCAGAGGAGGTATGCATGAGTTTCACGTGCGTGCGGGCATAACCCATGTGCCCTGATGGGCATGGGCAGCCCAAGCTCCCTCCAGGCCGTTTGCTCCCTGGTGTGAAAACCTCTTAGACTCATGTGCTAATGAGCTCTTTGGAAAAGTGCCCCCCAACCTTGCAGAGCAATGGGATGAAGAGCAGAGACATCTTGCAGCAGACGGGACTGTGGAGAGAAGCAAGAGTTTCGGGAGCATGCGCTCCCCCGTGCACACATACCCATGCACCCCTCCGAGCAGGAGGTCTTGGGAGAAGAGCATGGGCTGCTGCTGCAGGACCAGGGTCCGTCTCCTGCGCCGGAGCTGGGCGCTGCACTCCGGGCAGTGGGATGGGATGCTGCCCGGCCCTTGCCCTCCTCGTGCTGCCCTCTCACAGGTCCTTAAGCCTGAAAATCCCCATTCCTCTGGTAGGTATGTGGGACCCCTGCGCACCGCAGAGCCCGAGAGCACTGAGCTGCGCTGAGTTGGGCAGCTGTCTCTCACTGGATACGTAAAATACTGATAAGGCCTCGGTGGCGAGGGAAGGGAAATGAACTCAAAAGACCAGTTATCTGGAAGGGGCTGTCACTGTCGGAGGGCAGCCCTGGGCACGCGGGGAGAAGGGATGGTGGGTGGTGGGTGAAACACTCGGCTCTTGGTCTTGCTGCCACCGACACTCTGTGCAGACACGTGTTTACAGGTCCTGCGGGGATTTCTGCAGACAAGGCAAACGAAACCTCCTCCCCTGCTTCCCGAGGCCCTTTCCACCCCAGAGACGCGGCAGGCAGGATAGCACCAGCTGATCCCTCTCACCACCCCATATGCCCGAGCCAGCAATTTTTTTTTTGCACCCAACATTTTTAAGTTCTCATACTCATAGTTAACATACAGAAGCTGTTGTAAATATTCGTGGTTAATATTCAGCAGCTACTTCACCCTCTGAGGAAGTGGAGCTGTCTGTCCCATAGCCTGCCTGCGGCTGGCAGCCACTGCCCCACAGCACTGCTGCTGCTGCTGGGAGCGCTGGGGTTCGGACAGAGCCACAGGGGCCATGCGGACCGAGAGGAGCTTCAGGGCAGCAGAAGTCTGGGCAGTCGTTAGGTGTTGTTAGCCTGTCATCTGTCTGGATTTATTTTTCAGAGCTGCCACATTTTGCACACCCAGGTGAGCGCACAGCCCCACACGCTACACGCTCAGCGCACCAGGCAGCAGCCTGCTCTGCGAGCATTGGGTTCAAATGCATCATATGCCTTTCTGTTCAAACTCACTGTAATGGAACATCTTTGGCATAAGCATATGCAATTTCTGAGAAGGCAGCCCATTAGCATGGCTTGTCCCCCACGGCCTTGGGCACTGCTAGAGCAAAAGAGGAGCTGTCTCAAGCTCTTGCTTGCACACACATGCAGCAGCAGCCTGGAGCTCTCATTCCTGCTGCAAAGCTCTTGGGTGGGACCCAGGCATCCTAAAGCTTCCCTAACCCCTTGGGAGAGTCCTGCCCAGCGTGCAGGGTCTTATATCCATGTGCACTTAGAGGGGCTCTCTCTGGGACAGGGTGGCAGCGGTCTCCAGGCACGGGCAGGTCACCCCTCCAGAGGAGCCCATGTCTCTGGAGCAGACCAAGGAGCTGTCTCATGCCTGAACTTAAAAACTCATGAGCTGCCTCTGGGACAAGAGCTGTCTCATTGGGGTATTCGCATAGAAGGTGTGGGATCTGGGGGTTGGAAAGGAGGGTCCCAACTCCCAATGAAAGGAAGCTCCCTGCAAAGAGAGACGTGCCCCTGGCTATCGGGTGGAGGCAAACCTCTGCTCCTTCTCTTGCAGCCAGGTCTGCTGCACTGGAGGACGTACTGCAGTGAGGGACATCAGGAACAGTCTGGAATGTGCCAGGCTGCAAAATGGCCCAGATTCAGACTCAGTTCTGGACTTCATGGAGTTACGGGGCACTTTAAGACTTACTCATGTGAGTTTGGCATACATGCATGGACTAATATCCTTCAGTTTGCAAAAGATGCTAAAATAAATGCAGTACAATGACATTGAGCTAATAAGTTTTTACTTTTTCTGGACAAATATGGTTGTTACTCAAGCAAAAACTCGCAGATCTGATACAGCTTGTGTCACTCAGGAAACAAAAAGCAGCGGAGACACTCTTCCTAAACATAAATACTTCAGCATCCTATAATTTAATAAGCCTCGTACAAACTGGATTAGATTGAAGGTATGGACTAGCCACTTAGCAGCAAGCCAAAATCAAAATAGGTTGTTGTCCCCTTGGAGCAGCTCCCGAGAGTTAAGGAAAGATTGTAAAGCTCTTTGTGTCTTTTGAAAGCAACTCCCCCTAACCACATTTCAA
This sequence comes from Aviceda cuculoides, assembly GCA_035590195.1. Taxonomy (NCBI): domain Eukaryota; kingdom Metazoa; phylum Chordata; class Aves; order Accipitriformes; family Accipitridae; genus Aviceda; species Aviceda cuculoides. Next base: position 7,971,859 of record JAVJGG010000059.1, read on the forward strand.
CTGCACTTCAGTTTAGTCCCACAGCCCTCCTTTCACATTTGCTTTCATTTATGTTTTTTGCAGCCATGGCAAATGGCTCTTCTGACCTTCATTATCAGTTGCTGGAACATAATACTCTGACAGCAAAATTAAGATCAACCTCTCCTTCCCCTCTACCCCTCGATAACGAGCTCTCGGGATGCATATTCATGAGATGACTGTTGCGGGACACAGGGATGAAGCCATATCCCCTCTCCCACTTACTGTGTTGTGAGGACGAATCTCTACGTCTTGAAGGGGTTCGGTTCACTGCCCCCTCCCGCGGGACCGTGCTCAAGGCACCCGGTGCCACCCGCTCCCCCAGAGGTGAGGAAGGTGCTTTCCAAAGGCCGGCTGCTGCCACAGGAGCGATCGTTCCCCACCTGCCCAGCACCTCGTTCCCCCGGCCCATCACAGCCCTCGGCTGTCCCTTCCCGCCCCTCCTGCCCGTGCCTGCCCAGCTCCCCACATTTTGTGTACTGGGGTGCCATGTCCCACCCGCTCCCCAATTTGTGGCTCCTCCAGGGCTCTGCCTCTCCCTTTCACCCCCAGGGAAAGGAGGAAAAAGCTTCCCCCTCGGCCCCCAAACGGAGCCGGGGGGTGCGAAGGAAGGTCTCTGGGGGGGTGCCTGCAGCCCTCCCTGCGAGGGGTGGGGAGGAGCAGAGGGTGCAGCTGCGACGTGGCTTGCCACCAGCCCTCAAGAGGGCTGGATCTTCTCACAGCGGAGACAGGCTCCAGCCCTGGCAGGACCAGGAAAACTCACAAAAACTACACCACCGGCAGTGCGTGTGTAGCTACTGCTAGCAAACGCACCAAACCCCACGCCTGCTAAAAACTGGGCACCCTTCCCATCCCTCCCACTGTGTTACCTCTCCGGCCCCGGGCAGCTCCATGTGACCAAACATGGCTATTAAACGCAATTTCTTTAGTTATCTTCTCTTTAGTGACATTCTGGGTGGCATTAAGTGGACAAGCGGTTATTACATTACAATTTTCACCTAGTCATTTTGAGACACTATCAGCTGGATTGGACCAGAAAGCAGCCTCGGCCGGGTGGTTCAGGCTCGGGGGGAGCAGCTGGCCCTGCCGGAGGAGCGCAGGTGGGTGCAGCCAAACTGCTGTGCTACTTCTTGTCATTTCTGCTGACAAAGGTGAGGAGGTCCATTGCTGTGACCACACCAAACACCATCTGCTTCATGAAGGAACTGCCGTTGCCATTGACTGTAAGCACAGAAAATGCCAGTTTAGTGGGAAAAAAAAGAAAAGAAACTCCCCCCACCACAGCTGCGCAGAGGCTGCTAGTTGCTTATTAAGAGAAAACTTTATCAGGGACAGCAGTTTGCTCTGCTCTGCCTCAGCAGAAATGACTGATGCAGCCTCAGTTGGGTTACTGGGATAACGTCAGGGAGGCTTTAGCTGCAGGTAATGCACTCCCTACCAGAGCAGGAAACTTAATTTCCCAGTTGTTTTTACGCAACCTCTGTTCCAGTCCTGCTTCTATCACCAGAAAACTTTTCAGGGCAAAGTAATGGGACTCTTTAAGAGCAGAACTTTCTGCTCTGTTCTCGTAAGCTCCTACACCACCATAAATAAAACAGCATTGCAACAATTGCTTTAACTATCTGAGAAATGTTTTCTTAAATAAAAATAAAACTAGCCACCAGAGTCCAAACACAAGATAAAATGCAAGCTCCAAAGGTGTGGGAAGAAAGTAATAAATAAGGGGGTCACTGTGACGGCATTAAAACAGCAGCTCTGGAAAAGAAAACGGGTCTTGTTTGAAAACCAGAGCAAGAGGCACTGTGTACAGCTGGCTGATATTTTTTGGTGGGTACTATTTAATTTGCAGATACCATATAATTTATATCAAAATGTGATACAAATAAATTTTCATTATTTTAGGACAACATAGCTGAGAAAGGAAATTCTGCCTAACATTATTTTTGGAGAGAGAATTAGAAATGTGTATCAAAGGCAGTTTTGAGTGAGAGACTTTTGTTTGCAACATTTTGTGGAAACGTAGCTGGACTTGTAAGCCAGCCTTAGAGCTGATGGGGTTTGGGGGCAGCAGGCCACGGAGTTACAAGCAGAGGGGTTTGGATGTTTGTGCACGGTGGGTTTTGGAGGCCCCGAATTCAGCAGGCAGCCCTTTGCTGGCAGTTGATACAGTGCACTATTGCATGCTGCTCACCGTAGGAATGCTTTGCACGTTCAATGTGTAAACCCATAAAATCGGTATAATTGCACCCTTCAGCTCTAATTTAGAAGACCTAAACATGGGTCTTCTGACTGCTTTTTTCACGTTGCTAACATTTTAAACAAAGCAACTCCCTTGAGATAAGGCCAAATTTGTACTTCTAGAAGTTTTACGGTATAATTATACTGGAAGACTGTGTTAAGTCAGGTTTGCAGAACAGCACCTGCCACCACACCTCCTTGGGTCAGGGGAGCAACAAGGTGTGATCCCTGCCGCCATCAACGTGTCAGCGGCCCCTGCGCTGACGTGGTCCAACTGCACGTGACTCTACTGAGCCGGTTTGCTCAGCGGGGAGGGGGTGGCTGTACAGTGGGTTGAGAATAAACCAAAGGTACTGGTACGGCTGCTTTATTGGACTAGTCTAATGGTGCTCCGGAACTGGCAGAGCATCCCTGTACCCAGCCATGGTCCAGGTGAGGCTCATACACAGGTGCCTCAGGCTGCGCGCATCGGTGTGCGTTGTGCCTCCTGACTCCCAACTCAGGTGCGTCTGCCACAAGGCTTACTCACAGTCCAACAACGCATTTGTTTTCAGCTTTCTCCGCTTACCCTGCACCTCCAGGGTAGGTGTCCGATAGCACCCAGCACGCAAGGCCCCTTAATGTATCAATTTACCCAGCCCCCTTGGGGCACACAGGCATGAGGACATCTCTTGGCTTCGAATCCAGGGGTGGCAAGTGGGAACAGAGGTGTTCCGAGAAGATGGCCCAGCCTCTGGGCATGCCCAGCAGAAGGTCTTTAAGCAGTGAGATGCAGACTGTGTATTTTGTTCCCTTGCACTGACATGCCTGAATTCCACCTAAGCTTTATCTAATATGCCCAAATGCTCCTTTCGACCTTTTCCTTGGGATACTAAGTCTACAGAGAGCCCTAACTTCCCCCGTGTTTCCTCTGTTGCCCACAGCCAGCAAGGCAGTGATTTGAATTCAGGGTCGAGAGAGTAAATGAGTACTAGAGGCCTGAGCCTACAGCTGTGCAGCAAAGGCACTGCATCCCAAACTGCTACCTACAGTCCACCTTGGCTGTCAGAGGGGACCAAATGAAATCCCATAATGAATACCTTCCCATTCCCAAAAGTGGGTTTCCATGGGAAACCATGAGAGGAGTGGAGGGGATGGAGCTGATGGGTGCTTCAGCATCACCCCTGCGTGGGGGGATGACACAGCTCCCATGGCCAGGATCTGGGAAGTGCTCCTGCAGGACACACACTACTGTGTGCTGGTCCCAGGCTCCTGTAGTTAAGGCTTCCCCCTTCTCCCCTCATCCCTGTGGTGTCAGGAGAGGAAATGGGTGAATAGTTGGTGGTTCCAGGGCTTTGCAGAGCCACGGGCAGGAATCCTTCCTGCAAAGGCTCAGGGGCTGCGCATGTGGAGCAGCTGCGCTGATACCTACCAAGCTCAGTTTGAGAATTTCCCTTTCCCCTCTCAAACATTCGTGCAAAGCCCGTACAGTGCTTCTGCAGATACCTACACTGCATTTGCTCGTGTACAACAATAGCGAAATGGTCATTCTCCAGGATGCAGGAAAGCTTCCCGAGGCTGTCCTCCAGGCCAATCTAAACAGGACAAAAAGAGACATTTTATGTTTCACTTCACATTTAAAGGACAGTGGCGTGGAGCCTGACTCCTGCCTCTGACTGTGGCCATGACTGAGCATGGTGGTACCCAGCTGGACCAAGATCAGGTGCACCCCACCCACCCGGCACTGTTCCGGAGAGATGGGAGGGGATGCAGGCAACCTGCAGACCTGGCTTTGCTGTAGCTGAAATACAGCACTGTCTCCCCTCAGCCCAAAGAGCCTCCATGGACCAGCATGAGGCGATGGCTCCAGCTGCCCTAAAGCACCACTGGTTCGCCTCACTGCGTCTCTGGACCATTGATGGCCGTCTGACCAGGCATCCCTCCTCTGCACACCCACAGGACCTGCCCTGCGCCCCGTCAGAGCCCACGGCTGTTGCCCCGGCCCTGCTGAGCCCTGGCAATGGCTGGGCTCTGATTGCAGAAGGTGCTGATTCCCCAGCTGGATGAAATTCTCTGACAATGTAAGACTGGGAGTGGACATTCAAACACTTTGCTCCTGGTGTAAAAGCTCCCATGCCTGAACCTCACAGGCTCAGCAGCGTTTTTGCAGGTGTCTGTCCTTGCTCTCACCTCCATGATGTTGCCATCACCCTCCCCACCTCTCTCCACCTTCACCTCTCTGTCTTTTCATTAACCTCTTCTCCCAGCTCCTCTCACACCTCAGGGTGGTGGTGCACCCCTTCCCCTTACCACAGCCTTAGTGGTACCTTTGAGAACTGGTCGTAGATGACCTTCGTAACAGGGTCTGAGAACTGTGCGTTTCCAGCCAGCACTGAGGTGAGGGTGTTGCTGAGGGTCACCATTCCCAAAATAAGTCTGTAAGGGAACAGGGAGTTTTCCAAAAGGTCAGACCTGAGGTAGGGCACATGTTTTATGTAGGGGGTGAACTGCTCCCCTTGAAGTCAGTGACTAAATTGCTGCTGCCATCAGTGGGAGGCACCAGGTTTCTCCTCATGTGAGCAGGACAAGAAGATCCTTTTCCTCACCAAGCTGTTGGTTTAACAGCAGTTAAGGTCTGCTATTGCAGTCCAGGACTTGGCAGCTGGGAGAAGGAAAACTTGTGGGCTCTCCAGTTGCTTATTTGTCTGCATTTCCCACCCAGCCCTCACCGCTCCTCTGGCCTTCCCTTGCCTGTGCACTGATCCAACCTCTGCTGAGTCTGGTGGGCACTGGATTTGGCTTTGACTTTAACTAGCTCACTTACAGGGAGTTTTCTTGATGAATCTTCAGAAGGAGGCAGATGATATTTTAAAAATATGCATCACATATTTACTGGATCAGTAAATGGGACTTTCTCTTTAGCTTCAGCATAGCTGCTTTTCCTATGTGAATGGCCATCTCCATAATGAGCAAAAATAGTTACCCTGATTCAGCAACAACAGGAGCTTGGTCATATCCCTTCTCCTGGAGGATCTCAATTGCCTTTTGACAGCTGACTTCTGGGAGGAGAATGAGAGGGGCTGAGAGATTCAGTTTCTGCACCTTGATGTTCCACCACCTGTTGGAAGACAAATGGCAGCACCAAGCTGTTCCTCTCTGCTGCGTAGCTGTGGGCCTTGCTCAGGGAGGCAAGGCCAGTGGAGATGAGACCAACCACGCAGAGATATTCTGCCTGCCTGCAAAGCTTGCCCCACTCCTATCCCCAAAGCAATAATGCTACAAGTCCACCATGGCCAGGTCTTGCTGAAGCCAAGATTTTCCTATGCCCGGTGTTCATACAATGCCAGAGGCAGGGTTGAGGCCAGCAGTTGGCAAGGTGCTGAGCTGCCCTGAATCTGAGGGCGGGAGGTTACTGAGGGCTTCACTTCAGGCTCGTGAGTGGGGAGGTCTACCAGTTTTACTTCTATGGTTTGTATCTTTGGTCCTCAAAACGCAGCATTTGCAGCTCCTCCAGGAGAGAGCCTGGCACAGATGCTCGCATGACTTATGAGGGACAAGCTACGCTTGTTTGCTGGGGACCACCCATCTCAGCCCTTTCTCCTTGCAAAGGCAGGGCGATGCTAGAGGCTACAAGGGCCAAGAGGAATTCTAACCAGGCACGAGAGGCTTTGGAAATGTATTAAGTTTTTAGGAAATATTTTGCAATAACCTTTGGTGATAGTAACCCAAACGAGCAGGTGACATCAACAATACCTGTTGTCTTTAAAGTGAGACTAGGTGCTTTCTAAACAACTGGCATTTGCCCAGCAACATTACTGGCATTAGCAGTTTGTCTGTGATTCCCTGCCTTGAGGGGACCCATGGTGTCCAAGAGACAGCTGGGTTGGTCATCTTTTCTGGCTCAGAGCTCTGGAAAGTGAAAATTTACTGTTCCCTGCCTGAAAAGACCTCCAGAGCTGTTTGAAGGGGTGCTTGCTGCAGCAGGGACCCATCACCCTGCTGGCCCGATGTTCCTTTGAACATTGTCTGTGGAGTAGAGAGAGGAGGTTTTGAGTGGACCTAGGCGTCCACCTCAGCCACTCTGCTCATCAGGGTTTAGGTGGCCTGGACAATGACTGCCTCATGGGAGTGGATTGGCAACTTTGGTACAGAAACAGCTCCTTTATAGACTTTGATTGAAGAACTGGGTTATCTAACCACTCAAAGGAGAGGATCTGACATTACGGCCTCCCCAGAGGGATCTGGACTTAACTGCATTTTTTCTAAATACTAAAAGATAATACTTTCCTTTGAAGATAATAATTTCCAGACCCAGAAAGCTGATTCCCATAGCACAGTTTATACTGGTGGAAGTTGTCTTACCAAGGCTTGTGCTCCTGGACGTCATTTAGGAAACCATTTTTTATCATCCACTTATCATTCAAAAATTTGGACCTAGAAATCACCAACAAAGAGTGAGTCTGTGAGCCTTCCAGAAGAAGTCGTGCTTTGTTTCATGCACTAGACCATAGCACTGCCCCAGGGCTCCCATGATTTTTGCAGCTGGCTGCTCTTAGCCCCTTTTAAGGTCAACGGGAGCTGCGGGTGCTCAGTAACTCTTAGAAGCATGCCAGCTATTTGCCTTCCTAACTTTAGGCATGCAAGTTCAAAAACTGTAGCTTGACTGATTCCTGCTCCGTGCAGTAAGTCAGTGACAAGAGGAAATAAACCCCAAGTGTCCCAGCACCCAGCCCCTGGTGCTTGCTATGGTAATATGCTGTTTCTCCCTGTTGTTTTGTTGGGTTTTTTTCCCTGTAAGCTGCTCGAGGGAAACTCCTAGCTCTGGGCTCACTCCAGCTGCCATGCTGTCAGAGTTATTGGGGTGGTTCTCCAGCAACCCACACCACGTGGGCTCAGCAGTGCTAAGCTCATGTCACCGAAGTGGCCCATGGCCCCAGTATGCAGAAAGTGAGGGAGAAGGCTATGGGAGCTCCCACCCCAATGCTGGAAGGCAGGCGAGGATGCGAGAAACTCACATGTAGTTCCTGACGGAGTCGGGCAGGATGACGACGCAGCGCTGACCTTCCTTCAGGTCCTTGGCAGCCCGCACGGCGACGGACATGGCGCTGCCCGAGCTGCCTCCTGGATGGATACCAAGAAAAGAGAGACAAGCATTGGGGCTGCCCAGGGTGTAGGGCCACAGTCCCGGTGCGTGGGGCGCAGAACTGCCCCAGCTAATGGCGCAGAGGCACCCAGGCAAAGCCGTAGCAGAGGTGGCATCTCGTGCGCCAGGGCAGCTCAGGACGCTGGGAATGGGAGGACAATCGGCCCCACAGCCTTGTAGGCTTTAGGGTCAGGAAGAGGTAGGGACTGAAGGGATGTGTTCATACGGTGGCTCTTGGCAATGGGCTTTTGAGGCAGCATAAGAGTCACCTTACGAACTTCAGGAACTACTTCTTGCGGTGAGTCCACAGGCAGACCAAAGGCTGAAATACAGGGACATTCGTACCACTGCTGCCCACACCTCACCCTTCCTTTGGGTGAGGAGAAGACCATGCCAAATCTAGAGCTTCTGGCTGACATATTTGGCAATCAAAGATTGGTTTTAAATACATCGTAAAGACTGAAAAAACCATAAACATTACATTCATGCTTGGAATACCAGGCCAATGTGAAGGGAAGACTTAAACGCTCCCTGTGTCCGTGTGCACGCATGTGGTTTGCTGCACGTAGGAAAAGCAGGTCCCTGCTTTACAGAGGCAATTCTTCCACCAGTAGTTCGAGTACTGGAAGTCAAACACATTCCACTATCTGTGTGCCAATTACACACTGCATTCAAGGCAGCACGTATTTTACGGCAGGTTAATTAGCACTGGGTCACATTTTTCAAACAAATGAGGCAAGGCCCTGAAAAATGCAGTTCAGGGAACATGAAGCTATTCACAAATTATAGTTGAGTTCAGCAAGTGGTTTCTGTTGAAACACAGTGACTCTGTGCCTGCTAGGTTAAATCAACATTTAAGCGTTTCATTACAAACGGCCCAATCTTTTTCAAAACTCCCTGGATGTGAGCGTGCAGGACTTTTATCAGCTGTAACTACAAGCCTACGTATTGTCTGGTTCTGGATGCAAACCTATAGTTACCTGCTTGGTAGCAAGGAAGGCTGAAAAAACACTGATGCTGTGTAGAGGCTCTTAGGGTACAGGCAGTGTTTGTCTGAGGGCACCTGTTCATTTTGGAAAGCTTGTGGGATCACTTACAGCTTGTTGGCACAGGGAGAAATACTCAGTAAGAACATCTTACACTTTCTTTACTTTCAAACTTTCCTGCTCCAAACCTGGCACCTCTAGTGTGGCAACCGTTCAACGACAGAGAGTACAGCCTCGCAGAGTTGTTAGCGGAGCGACAGTTTTAGCCCACCTGTTCTGCCCCGAGTCCCATTAATCCTCTCTTCAGCCCGTGTAACACTACACCACGCACAGTTAGGTCTGAAGATCCAGTTCCATGTGCAAAAGTGCTCCGGTAAGAGGAGAGTTATTGCTTCTATAATTATTGTGGCCGATGAGTCAGATCCCAGACCACGGACTCACTGCCACACCTCTGAATTCTACAGTGACCTGCACACCAGCTCGGGGTTCGGCCATTCAGCCCTCTTAACCTAGCAGACACAAAATGCAGAGAACATCTACCCCAAAGCATTTTGGTCCCAAAAGGATAAGGTTCAGAAAGTTTGTTAAGAGAAGCAACTGTTGTCATTGGTGCTTACCGCACAATAATCCCTCCTCTCTGATCAGCCTGCGAGACATGAGGAACGAGTCTCTGTCATTGCATTTATACCACTGATCAACCACCTGAAGAGAAAGCAAGAAGGTTGGGTCTTGGCGGTGTTATCTCAGGCTGTCCCGACCCTCTGAGGCATGCCGCGGTGCTGATGCCTACAACACCTGGCAGCTTTGAGCTGCTTTCCACACTTGTTGAAAGCAAACGCCTTTGTCAGGGCATCCTTGGTCCGGAGGGTGTGTCCTTGCTTGCAGGCACCCACTCGAGCCTTTCCAGCCAGCACCCTTTCCTTGGAGAATTAGGGATGTCTGACAGGTCCAGAGTCAGGATGCGGAAGAGGGAGTTGTGTTCATGATGTCCCAGGCTAGGCTACGCTAATGTACAAGATTTTGCCAGGGAAAGTCAGATCCAGCTACAAAAAGAATTTTGGGTTATTACAGGTCACAGCTCTAAAGCCAAGTGCCAACAGCAGAGATGTAGTTAACACAACATCTGAAAGCAGAAAGAATCTGGGGTCTGAGGTTGTGGGGGACCTTTCTAAGAATGAGGCCAGGGGAACACACGCAGCTTGAATTAGGGCTTTAAAGTTCTGTGCCTGGTGGCAACCGATACACTGAGAAGAAACTTGACAAGAAGCGGTACAAGGTTCACGATCTGTTGTCTTACACGGCTTGGGTCTTGTCTTCCAGCCCATAAATGGTGCAAGCTTTCTGCTGTGTGAGTGTGGTGCCTATGACAGTGAAGGCTCGGAAAACGCTGGTGTGATGAAGAGCAGCCTCAGCACTGACATCTTCTGTGTGATGGTAGGGAGAGAGGCACCCTCTGAACATTGGTGAGGCTGAGCTGAGAAGCCTGGTACTGTGGCATATTCCTTGTTTGCCCCTGTATTTGCCTTCTCCTTGTAGGTCAGTTATAATCAGGTTTACTCAGAGAGATGCTTTAGTGCTGGGGTCCCAATCCCCCCCCCAGCAGCCTGTTCTGTGCTGGGAGGGTACACAAGTGGCCCTAGGACTGGGCCATAGCCGGGTGCCAGAGCCGGCTACGTCTGAGCTTGGGAGTAGGCTGGATGCAACGCTGAAGATCAGACAGAGGCCTGTCATCACATGCTACTTACTGATCTGTCAAGGACAGTGGGGATAAAGTCATGCCCAATGCCCTCCACTTCGATCGTTGTGGTGTTCGTCCTGTTCATCTCACTGGGCAGAGCGACGATGGAGCCGTCGGGATCTACACCAATGATCTTTGAGGGAAGGAAGTTTTATTAAACCACAAAGGGAGTTCAGAAATAGTCAAATACACAACTCAAAGGAAAAATTACCCATGCCTTATCAGCAAGTTTTCCTTCCCATGATATTCATTAATATTCCTATCCACTGGTAGCATGGAGAGCTTCCAGGATAAAAGGGTACTGTTCCCTGCTGGCCTTTTAAATAGATCCTAGGTAGTGTTCAGCTGCTGCAGAAGTAACTGGTGGCTTAAAATGTTATCAGTCTCAAGGTGTTTGTCATCACCCCTTTAGCAGAGCCTGCTACTTCCAAAGCTCAGCCCTTAGGATAGTGTGAGTGCTCCTTAATCTGCTCCAGTGCAAAGCCAGCCGGCTAGCTCAAACCTGTGGAAACCCATAGCTACAGACATCCTTTCTGGATCTAGTCATGCTGGCTGACAGTGGCACCTCCCTGGTTGCTTATAGCTTTATGTCTGGGCTGAGGTTGCCTCCCTCAGCACACAGCTTGAGAAGGGATGGTGACACTGCTCCACACACAGCTTCAAGCAGTCGGTGAGTTAATCTCATGCCCAGGTCCTGCAGTGGCTGGGTCCTCACCATCTCAATTTGCCTCTGGTGGATCAGGGATCACTCACACACTGGCCACGCCAGAGAGGCAGTAACTGTCAGGCCTCCAGTCTGCCTTGAAGCACAAGCTCCGCAGAATGAGCATCTATGACTGGTGTCAACCATAAAGCCCGGAGGCTTTTGCAACGGCGGAAGAGAAGCACTTGCACAGTCTGCACCACTTGCAGAGCTGCTAGAACAGAACCTTTCTGCAGGCGGGTTAGGCAGGAGCAGTAATGCCGTCAGCTGGGACAGCCACTTCTGCAGTGGATGTCTGACAGTGTCCTGCGAAGGGCAGGGCACCAGGCAGGGTGGGATCAGTGGCGGGGCTATGCAGCCTTTGACTTCTACGGCGCTCAGGTGGATCTAGGTCAAGGTGAGCGTAACACCACATTGCTTCCAATGAAAGCCAAGCTCACTGTGAAAAACCAAATAGGTGGAGACAACTGCTAGCTCACGTGAGCTGTGGGGTTAGGCTTGATCAAAAGCACAGACGGGAAAACCCAGGGGGGCCATGGCTCCCAGCAGGCAGCCCTGCCTCCCAGCTTACCTTGCACTCTGGGCACTTCTCCTTCAGCTTCCTGGCGACGCCGGTGATGGTGCCTCCTGTGCCAGACCCAATCACCACCATGTGGACCTTGCCTGCAAGTCAGGGAAGAGAGAGGCTTGCAGGGACTCAGCACGGCCTCCAGCACGGTATCCCCTTTATTCAGGGCCCTGCACAGATGCAGACCCCATGTCCCGTGTCCCTCGGCTGCCAGAACCCCGTGTGCGGAAAGGACAGGCAGAGGTCACGCTAGCGGCCAAAGTGTGGTCCTGTGAAGAAGCTCAGGTGAGCTTGCAGGATCTGAGCACAACTGATCCTGCCTCAGTGCAGAGGGCTGGAGGTGACCTCCAGGTCTCCCACTGGTCTCCACGATTTCTATACCTTTGGCATCTACTGGCTTAGGGGGGAGGGAGTATCTCAGCCCTTCCAGCCCTTTCAAACCACACCACTTCGAAGGAAAGCACGCAGGTGATTAGCAGCACGTATCAATAATGGGCACAACTTTTCAGCTAGTGTTAGCATCCACAGTGGAGAGATGGCAGAGCTCTGCCCTGGCATCCGTGTTGGTCAGATGTAGCCTGCCGGCATCAGTGAAATTATACTGATTTAGGACTGGTAGGAGCAGAATCAGTCAGACCTTCAGAGCCTTATGCTGCAACTGCATTGGGAAAAGGGGACTTGTAAGTCACTGCTGGCAGCCAGCAGGAGCAAATCTAAACATTGTAGTGGAGGGAAGGCTGGGACTCTCTTGTTCCTGTTGCTACCCAACTGCTTTACTGTTATGATAACTGCTCTCCAGTTAAAACCCTTGAGTCCTGTTTACATTTTGCAGTGCTCCCAGTACTGGCAATAAATTTCACTTTTATCTGCACAGACACGGGCTGGGATAGTCCTTTATCCTCCCCCAGCTGTCACATCAAATGTCATTAGGCTGTGAAGTTTCAGTCCATTTTGATTTGCAAATGAGTGTGCTGGATCAGACACGGCCTGCCATGCCCTGATGGATTTATATTCCCCAGTGAGGCCTCTTGGGCCAATTTGTGTTCCCAGCTGACAGGTTGTGGAGATGTTGTAGCCACCAAGAGACGGGTTCTTCCTCCTCTGGCACAGCCTGAATTTGTTAAGCCTCTGGTCTCCTCCCTCAGGCTTTTGAAATGGGAGGCCATAGCAGGGAAGCCCTGCAGGCTCAGGTGTGTCTGGAGTGGATCATGAGAAGTCGCTACACTCTGCATGTCAGTATTATCAAGGGTGCCTTCACCTACAGAGGCCCTTTTGGCCCTTTCTAGACATTTAGGTCAATAAATGGTGTAAAATAAACCTCTCGGAGAGGGCTATAGCCCTCCGCACACTCTCGGCACATAGAAACAACAGCACAGACGGTACCTTCACACTGCTCCAGGATCTCCTCAGCTGTGGTGTCGTAGTGAGCCAGGGGGTTGCTTGGATTTCGGTACTGTTTATTTCAACAGAGAACAGCATGAGTTACTGTGTGAAGCATCGGTCAAATACCAAACTAGCAATAGCTCCTGACAAACTTTACCCAAAGCATGCAACTGCCCCCTCCTCTCCTGGTGAGGGGTGGACTGCAACCCGGCCAGGCCAGGTCACAGGTATTCCTCCTGGTTGTCACTTTGGGACAGATTTCCAAGGACACTTGGGATTTGTCCACACTGGAAGATTAAACGTGCCCACAAACACTCACTCTCTGGCATTTGGTGCCCGTTCAGTGTGGGGACGGCACGGCTGTCCCATATGCTGCACTGCCAGGTTTTGTGGGGTCTGGTGGTTTTGTTAAAGCCCTAGCTGCCAGAGGGAGAGGATTGCCTCCGTGTTGTAGCTATTGCTTAGATAGAAGCATTTTAACCTTTTCTGTTGCCTCTAAAAAGTTGAAAACACAGCCCCACAATGCTCCTAAAAAGCTTAGAAAACAAAGCAAAACAAACCTCCTCAAAAGCCATATTAGAAAACTTTTTCAAGTGTCTTTTATATATATAATTTTGAGAGCCGCTTTGTCATTTAGGGGCATTTGTGGTTGGCAGTGCAACATGTTAGGTGGCTGGGAACTCTGGGCCGGAGTACTTGTCCTAGCTGTCCAGAGGTGTTTACCACGGGGGGTATACAGGTACAGCACTGAAATGTGTGCAGCCCCATGTTCACACACGTAGGCCAGGCTGCTTCTGAAAAGTGTATTCAGACATTAAGCTCCCTTTTTCTTAAAAGGAAGGAGCTTCCCTGACTTTCCTGCACTATAGGGGCTCCCTATTCGCTATAGGGATGCCTTCCTGCAGCAGGGTCAGACCGAAGGGAGAAGTGCCCTCCTGTACAAGAACCAGTGCTGCAGGAACTGCTGGCATGAATCATTGGTGTTTGCCCTTTACAGCATGAAGCATATTTTTGAGGCAGAACAGAGGCCGCCAGCCAGGGATAAAAAGTGATTTTTTTTTTTTTTTTTTTGTAGGTCAGAGTTAAATCTGAAGCAATTTGAGGAGTCTTTGAATTGTGCAACAAATCCCAGCCTCACCCACATCCAGGCTTTGGCAGAAGCATTACAGGTTTGGAAGTGTCCCTTATTTTGTTTCTGCCACCCCGTGCTTGAGAGAGGAGAGATTAAGTTTCAAACGCCATAAAATGCTGATGAAATCTGCCTCCGTTGCCAGTCTCAACGAAGCCCCCAAACACAGGCACACTTGGAGCACACGCTATAAATATTCGGAAAGAGAGTCAGTGGAGGAACGGCGTTTACCTGGTCCAGGATGTGAGAGTTTGGGATTTCATTTTTCAGCTTCCAGGCAACACGAATGTTAGACTCCGGGGCATCAAAGCGGGTGCACGGGGTCCTCACGATTTCAACACCCAGCGCCTTCAGAATATCGACCTTTGGGAGGCAAGAGAGTAGATGTAACGCAACTGATCCCATGCAGCGATGGTAATCCGAACCTGCGGGCTCATGGCAGTGTCAGATGCCAGAGGAGCTTTGCAGGCGGGAGACATTTAGCGTTTGGAGATACAATGTCTGATTCTCAGTTATACTATCTCTGACATCCTCCTGGCACCCAGGGCCTCCTGCCTGAAGCTGGCGCACAGATTCTAGCCTGGCCTCATGCCCTGTCCTACTCGGAGGGCAGGCTGGGGACTCGGCGGAGGTGGGTAACACTGCGCTGCTCCTTCGTGCCTAGGGAAAGGGGCAGAGGGAACCGGGGTAGGGAGCAGGTCTCTCTGTACTGTGGTCTGAGCTTCTGCGTGCAAGGAGGAGGTCTTAAAGCTGTCTTTGCCCCACGTCTCTTCTCTCCCTTCACCAAGCATGGGGAAGGAGAAACTACATATCAGCCTTAGGGTACTAATCCACTGGGAGGTGCAGTTGTTGGGGGGAGAGGGGGTCAAAAGAGAAGGGTGGGTGAGTGTTGGGGGGGCTGGAGATGAAGCCCATGGCAGCTGGAGGTGGCATTTGATCCAGACAGAGCTTAAGTGAGATTTAGGCTGAAATGAGGGTGGTGCTTTGGAGAAGGGCTCCGTTTTGAGCCAAGTCAGCGTCCGGGTCTGGCTTCACCGGCATGACTTCAGCTGAGCAGTTTGTGAGACTTTTGGCTCCCCAAGGCAGAGATTTCTGCCATCTCCGGGACAGCAGTTTTACCCGATCACCAGCTCTTGTGCAAGTGACTTGACTTCCACCATCTCAGGAAAGCAGCTCAGACAACCGTAAGTGTCTCTAGGTTAAAGAAAACCGTAGAGACACATCAGATGTCGGAGGGGAAGTTAGCAGGACAGGCACCTGCCTGCCTCTCCTCCACTCCGTGG
The DNA here is from genome assembly GCA_035590195.1 of Aviceda cuculoides. Classification (NCBI taxonomy): domain Eukaryota; kingdom Metazoa; phylum Chordata; class Aves; order Accipitriformes; family Accipitridae; genus Aviceda; species Aviceda cuculoides. The sequence continues at coordinate 7,987,027 of JAVJGG010000059.1, forward strand.
GCCCTTGCCCTCACTGACAGCAGATACTGCTCCATTTCTCTGCAGCCACACGCTGTTTGCTAACACACGACCCCAGCTGCACCGCTGACACTAGATAATCAGCCAGGCCATCACTGTGTGCTTTTTTTTTCATCAAGAGGAAATCTTCTGAATAACTACAGAGCTATGTCAGTGTGTGCGGCAAGGCTCGTTACCCTTTAAAGGAGAGGGCACTCCATCTCTAGAAAGAGAGAGGCAGAGAGAGACAGGGAAGGAGATGTTCCCCGGCTGCGGGGTAATACCGTACAGAGCTCTGACCTTCTCCATGCTCATTTTCTCCGGCAAGACAATGATGCAGCGGTAACCTTTCACTGCAGCTACCAGTGCCAGCCCGATTCCTAGGTGGGGGGGAGGAAAGGGAATTGGTTGACAACAGCACTTGGCAAGGCCAACTGACACGCGTTGCTTCCCACGGTCCTCTCTCCCACCAGTGAACGTAACCTAGAAATGTTCACCGTCGAGCTACAGGTGAGGACATCCTCCGTGAGCCTCTCGTGATGTGCCGGGAGTGCCAGGGAGCGTGGGAGGATGCGGTAACAGGCGAGCCGAGCTGCGGTATCCCTCTTGCTCGCAGGAGTCTATTAGCGTGGCGCAGAGCGAATGGCAAGGCTGGGGAGCGCTTTCGTCCCCTCACCGAGGCTCAGGCCTCTTCCTTTGTTTTCCAAAACACGGGAGAGAGGTGATTTCGCTTCAGGAGTGCCTTCCCCTCCCCTTCAAATGATGTCAGTGGAGGGGGGGGACACCCACCCACGAAGCTGCACGTGTCACCCCGTGGCGAGCAGGCAAAGGAGACCTCTGCTCCAATTTCACCGGGGGTGATGGATGGAGCCAGCTGCTCCCCAGCTAGAGGAGGAAGGTGAGGCTGGAGCAGCGTGTCCCTGCGAGAGGCTGCAGGGAGGATGGTACTGCCCCGGGTGGGCTGGCAGCCAGCACGAGCCGCCTGGGGAGCAGCCCCCGGGGACACACAGGTCCCCTCACCCCAGTGTCTGAGGGGTGGCCAGGAAAAGGGGGGGGGGGGGGGGCCTGGCGCTGGGGTGCCGGCAGCAATGA
>JAVJGG010000059.1:7988215-8001672 GCA_035590195.1 Aviceda cuculoides
GGGGGGCCTGGCTCTGAGGTGCCTGCAGCAATGAACCAGCAAGGAGCAAAATTCCTGGAGTTGAGCCCCATTCTGCGTGGGGAGCGCCACGAGGGATGTGGCATCAACTCCGTCCAGAGCACCTCAACAGCCTCCGCTGTGCCTTTTTGCAGGAAAGCACGCTGTGCACACACGTGTCCCTGCTGTGGTGGGTATGCTGGTGCAGGGACCAGTAAAGGGACGTGGAAACTTGTGCTGATGGTCCTGTGCAGGCTGCAAAACAGTGGGGGGCTCCTCTGTTGTCCGCCTCTCATCTCATCCCCACCATAATCTAGCACCTGAGCAGGATGACAGTGACAGGAAAAAAACCCAGATGGTTTATCTTCCAGCCCATCAGGGAAACCCTCTCTGGGAACCTCTTAATATTCAAGAGCTTCCCAGCCTGAAAACACCGGAGGCTGCTCCAGCTCCTGAGGCTGTTTGCCTTGCCACAAGGCAACCTGCCATGCACACCCGTGCAGGCGTGGGACCCCCACAGGCCCTTGGGAATTGCAGCAATGAGGCACCTCAACACCCCGGGATGCCCATGGCCACCGGGAGGGGGACCAAGGGGAGGATAGAACCAGAGCCGTGGGGCCCAACGCTGACCTTGTAACTGCAAGTGCAAGAGCTCCTGGAATCCCTGCCCCTCCTGCAGCCCCTCAGAAATGCCACCCTGCCCAGTACCCACGCGGGGGGAGCATCCCTGCCCTTCCCACCTGTGTTTCCTGAAGTGGCTTCAATCAGTGTGTCTCCTGGTTTTATAATCCCAGCTCTCTCTGCGTCTTCCACCATCCTCAGGCTGATGCGGTCCTTCACACTGCCCCCCGCGTTGAAGTACTCACATTTTGCCACTGGAAACGAAAGGGGAGGCTCTGTCAGGGACAAGCTACAGCTGGGAGCACCAGCTCCTTGCTCCCCCAGCCCTCGCTGCTGTCATTTGAGGACACCCATTCCTCTGCTGCAGGATGGGCCTTTGCTCAGAGGAGCACATCCACCACCTGCTTACATGGTGCCACAGCTTGTTATGGGATTACCCATCAGCATACCTGCCCATAGTCCATTTTTCTCCACGTTTTATCTGCCTGCAGCACCCTGAAGGCAGCAGGCAGGCCTGGTTAGTCCAGGATGGGTTTAAAATCAACTGGACGTACAGTGATTGCTAGGTGGAAGGTCCAACCCCGGTACAATATACCTTGCTGCCCTGCCTTGAGGACTCCTTTCTGAGCAAGGCACTGACAGGGTTAACAACAAGATGTCACGGTCTTTCCTGGGGCATGGCAGTTATTAATAGGTATCTAAAAAGGTGCCCTTCTGTATGGGTGCTCTGTAGTCCTGAATGGGGTGCCATAAAGAAAAACAAACAATAGAAAAAGCACTTTCAAGTCAGTCAAAATTATAATTCCTTCACTGAGCTACCAAAAAACCAAGTAATGGAGACTTCCCAAGGCATGCTTAAACTGCAAGGCACATCTCGGTTCCTAATCAGGTCCTCCACACCACTAGTGCTTGGGGCAGGACTCTTCTTACCGAGGTTTTGATGAACATCTACATCTGAACTGATGGTACTGAGCTCTGTTTTATGGACAACAGGGAGAAATGGGTACTTTCAGGGTGTCATTCACTTCATCCTAACGGAGACAGCTACTTGAGGCTGAGAAATCAACCTGATGATACCTGAGCAGCCAGAACAGGGAAAAAAAAATCTTGTGCTCGTCACTACATTTTATAACGCAAAGTGCCAAAAATTCAGCTACACAGAGAACCCTGGAGGCACAGAGGTCACAAGGCAATCGCATCTAACCGTAACTGCTTCCTTGACGCAGCAGTGCTGCCAGCCTTCCTACATGGGCTCTGTGCCCACCTGCAGCTCAGAGAGGACCATGTAGCTGCTCTGCTGGTCCTGCTCTCCTTCCCTCCTGCGCCAGGGGAGGGAGACACCAGCCCAGCAAACTGGGTCTCCCCGGCTTCCCCGCTGCTGTCTGCACCAAATCCTCCCATGGATCTAAGGCGCCGGCCCCAGCAAGACATCCTCCAAGGGACAGACTGCTTCAGAAATGGACCAGGCATGGCAGACCTGTCCTCCTGCCTCTGCCACCTCCGTTCCACGGATCCCCACCATCCCCTGAGGTCTCATTCTGGGAAAGTGAGAGGTGGTGCAAGGTAGAGGTTGCAGGGTGAACACTCGAGTCTCTCCTTCTTACCGAGCCATGCGACACTCATGACTCTTACTGCCTCTGAGACATCTGTCTTTCCGCCCAGTTTGGCTGAAATTAGTTAATAGGGTTAAAAGTTATAGGAAAGGAGACTGAAAACTCCATAAGCACAGAGATAGCCTAATCTTATCATCCTTATGTCCGTAGGGGACCAGGCTAAAAGCAATCCTTACATGAGATAGCATCAGCCCTGCGTTAACGTCCCCTCAGGGGGGGAGGACGTGGGTCCTGCTGGAGAACCTGGCCCTGCGGCCAGCGCCTTGGCCTGGCTTTTAGCACCAGGGCCTGCCACGCGTGTCGCTGATAAACCCAGCTGTCTGCAGCCCCTGCCGCTCTGCCCGGGGCTGCGTTTTGGGAAGGTCCCCAAAAGAAACTATCGCTGCCCCCCCGGGGCAGTGATGCAGAGCTCCTGGCCCAGCTCCAGCCCACCCGGCGGAGACGATGCCATGGCAGAGCAGAGTCCTCCCTGGGTGGGAGCTCTGCCGGGCAGCCAGGGGCTGCGCTGGTGTGTGTCCCCTGCAGCCCAAGCTGCTCCCTCTGCCCGGGCAGGCTGCGGGAAGAGTGCCGCCCTGCCCTTCGCCCCGTCCCAGACACCACTTTTCGGGAAGGCTCGGCTGGTCTCTCCCGCACACGCCACATGGTACCCCGGGTGCTGCGGCATCCCTGCCCGTTGCCGTGATATCATCCCAGCCGTCGCCAAATTCAGCCCGGCTCTGGTCTGAGCTTATGCCGCCGTTATCTGGGAAAAGAGATGCCTCCACCACCATTACCCCCCTGCTGACTGCAGCTTGAAACCATCCTGTTTGGTCTGACAAATGGCTGTAGTGAAACTTAGTAAGCGGGAGTACCCAACACGTGCCGCATCTGGCCCTCCCCATCTGCGCTTGCTCTCCACACAGCCTCTTCTGAAGCCCCCCTCCTGCATCGCCCCTCACCCTCACCTCATGGCATGGAAAAACCTGGTGGAAAGGGGACACTCACAGAGCTCACACTTGAGCCCATAGGACTTCCCAATCTTGTTGACTCGGACCATTGGGGTGCAGCCAATTTTCTTCAGGATGTTGGGCAAGATCTTGGTTTCTTCTGGCCTGAAATAATACAGGGAAAAAAAAAGAAATATGTCACCTCAAAGCAACTATTATGCAACACGAGTCAAGATAAAATCCAAGTGAGGTTTCAGCAACTTTAGCAAGGCCACCAAGAGACACCCCAACGCCAAGAGAAAAGGTCCCCATCGACAATTAATGGCAACAGGAACTAGTTATGGTTTTTCATCCCTCTTACACTGAGTTATTAATTCTTTTGCATAAAAAATAAGGTAATTAATTTTCAGGGCTGTTCTGAAATGTCTTGTTCTGCAAGGCCCTAGGCCAGGCCTATACCTAAGTGAAATGAGAAGAGCTGACAAGCCTTGGGATTCTATGTAGTGGGTGAGAAAGCCAGAAAGCCGTGCACAATACAAGGCTCCTCCTCTTTCCTCCGTCCTACCCAGCACCACCTCTGCTTTTTGCATTATCAGCTGTCCCTGGGCCAACTCTTTCTTGCGTGGCCAGGACTCCCAGACTTGCAACGATGGCTCCAAGCCATCAGAAAGGCCCAAGCCAGAGAGGACTCTGGAGGGTTTTTGCAAATAATTAAACTGAGCTCTTTGATCAGCACAACCCAGCCTCCCAGTTTTGCTAGTCTCTGTCAGACTCCGGCCGAAGCCAAGAACCACGTCACAGCAATTGCAACCAGAATGGAAAAGACTTGTTTGCCCAACACGCAACTGAACGCATCTTGCCACGCAGCCAGGGAACTCGTGTCCTTGAACGTTTTAAAGGACAGAGGGAAGAGAGTGATGAGGGCTGTGTTTATTGGGGCCACAAACGTATTGCCCCTGGTTGATAGCCAGCACGTCTCTCTCTGAGTGGGGTGAAAAAGCCCCACTCCCTCGTTGCTCAGCTCTCCTTTGCACAGCTCTCCCCTACTATCATCCTTTGAACCTTGAACCCCAGTTATCCTTGTCTGCTATCGCAGTTAGGCAGATGGGTGTCTGCTGACAGAAAGTCCATATGTTGCAGGGATGACATGCTGATTTAGTTAAAGACACAGACACTTCCCTCCAGGTTTTGCAAGCGTGATATAAACACTTCTTGCTTTGCAAGAGTACAGGGGTAGTGGTTTAGTGCAGGTCTTTACTACCAAAAGGAGCCAGCCTCCTTACATCTCGAGCCCAGAAGTGATGGAGTATTACACGCGTGCTGTTACCTCTCCCTCCATGAAAAGTGTTACTGTGCACATCGCAACCTCTATTGAGTGCTGGTAAATGTGAGGCAATAACTCAGTGAAGAAGCTTCCCCCACAGCTGCAGTCATTTTCCATCTGCTCTAACAGCCACCGAAACGCTCAGCGGGGCTGAGCCACGGCACGAAGAGACTCAGCTCCTTCAGGCAGCATTTAACTAGAGCCTGGCTTTCCAGAGAGCGACCTGTGTATTACGGTACACACCTAGATTGCAGGAAGGCAGCTCGAGAGAAGAAAGAAAGGCCATTCATTTACCTTCAGCTACTAATTGTAATCGTGGTAAACGAGATGCTACCGTGCCTTTTGAACCGCAGGGAGGCGTGACGTGGCATGGTGAGGTGCTGTGCGGCCCTGGGGTCTGCAGTGGTGGAGCCTGGCGAGGGGACAGGGAAGGGGAGGGCAACCTGTGCTGCCCTGCATGCCGGGGCGAGCCTTGCTGGGAGGGCAAAGGTGGGAACCAGAAACCGGACTGCTCTTTTGCACCGCCACCAGCTACCCTGCCCTAAAAGGACTAGCTTTTCTCTCACTCTGGGGCAAATTTTCTGCAGTTCCTATCAAATTCCTTTCCTAATCACTACCATATTTAACTACAAAAATAATAGCTGCATGGTCAGCTTCCTTCCCCAGCTGCGTGAGCTCTGTGCCTGTGTGCCTGAAGGCAGCAGGTCTATGGGGGTACAAGGATCTGTGGCAAATGCCTTTGGTGCTCCTAAAGGATGTGGTGGGGACACTCTAGTCCTGCAGCTGCTGGTATCAGTTCAGGATTGGAGCGGACAAGGATGGTTTTTCTCCAAGATTTCTGCTTTTGCTCATGGCATGTTACTCTATAAGTTGTCCAGGGGAAAAACAGTCCTGGCAAACCAAGTGATTCTTGCTGAGGGTATAGCAGGTCAGATCTGGTTCAAGCGATATCAGAACCAGCCTACCTCTGTGTCTTTGGGAAAATTTAAATGATTAATATTCTGAATTAAAATAACAACTTGCCTTCTCCCTTCCCCGCCATTCTCTGCTTCTATCCCCAAAACTCAATCAGGTTTCACACAGGAATCTCAGAAAGTCCAGAGATTTTTGCTACCTCGGCTGCCATCTGTGGTTTACCCAGAGCAGAGCAGAGCAAACCAACCAACCCTCTCCATGCACTTCTGCAAAGTAAAAGAAATGATGTGGCAGGTCCCGGTGTATTTTCTTCACTGCTACATGGTGGGTTATGTTTCAGCCCCTGCCTCAGCGATGCTGCAGGGGCCCCCTCAGCCAGCCCCCAGCCCCAGGGAGCTGCCCAGTTCCCTGGGGCTGGGGCTGCCCTGGTGCCCCCCCAGGCTGCCCACCTCCTGGCTGGGGGGTGGGATGGGCCCTGGCACTGGCCCCCACCTTGCTGCCCTGCGGCACCCTGATGCTAAATTGCTAAAACCCAAGAATGTTATCCTGCTCAGCATGATAACTGAGAAAAAAAACCCCAAAACAAAACCAGGTTGACTGAAAAGAGCTGATCCCATCCTCGGGTGCTAGCTGCAGGGATTGCACTGGGTGAGTGCCTGGGTGCAGGTTTGCTGGGTCAGCTCTGGGGCTGTGGAGCCCGCTCCACCCTCCTTCATCTGCCAGACCCAGAGGCTGTCCTGGGCTTCACAGATGCCGCCGGCTGTGCTCCGGCCATCTCCTGCCTGGCAGGAGGTGTGAAGCTCCCCCAGCCGGCTCCCGGCTGGCAGGCGTCCACGCAGAGCGGTGCCGCACCTCCCATGGGCTCCAGTTCCTCACGCGATGGAGCTGAATTCATGTTTTACATCTTTGGCACAGCAGGGACGTGTCCGCAGTTCCCCTGACATTTATAGGACAGCCTTATCTCTAATAGCTTGTCTGGGTCTGGTTTGGCGGGCCATTAAAGCACCTCTCTTCAAGTCTAGTCTGGGCACTTTGGCAGGCTTACCTCGCCCTGGGAGGACACCCACTGCTGCGAGGACAAGAACCGCTCACAGCGATCACTTTACTTTGCACTGCGCTCTTGGGTTGCTTACCCAGAGCAGGCAGCTTCTGCGGGGGCCATTTTCTACTTATTTAAAAGCCCTGGCCCTGGTAATCCATTTTTGTGAAGGTGTCTTAGCCATCGGTGAACACACTGCTAGTACGTTGAAATCTTCTTATGTGCAGCTTCAGACTGTTTGAATGCACAAGGGCAGCCAAGCTGCAGCCCTTTTACTGATTGCTGCATGGCTGTTACTGGCTGTGCTGCACAATGGGATGGGTGCAACAGCTTCGGGGTACGTGCATGCATCACGCTGCGGCCAGGAGAGCCATTCCTGCACCTCCTCGGGTGCCTAGCGGCTGGGAGAGCCTTCACTTCTGCTGTGCTACCCCAGACCTCACGGAGTTCACTCTGCAGAACTGTACAAGTCCCTGGTTGAAATCTACCTCTGAAACGCGTTCGTCTTCATTCTTCTAAAATAAGATGCAACAAACTAGCAGGTGCTTTCAAACGTGCTGGAAAACACAGAGCTGAGTCCTAAGCCAGCCACATCTTTCTGCAAGATTAAAGGGAGTGAGAAAGTTCTTCCTGGAGAGGAGATACTAGGAGGGGTTTGCCTTCTGGAAAATAAACCTTCATTAATGTAACGTATTGTCAAACTACTGACTTCTGGTCATGACCATCCTGGTGTAACAATAATACTTCTTCAGAAAAAAGATACTGAGCTGTCCGCACTCTGAAATAACCAGCATGAAGGAATTACTTACAAGGGCATGCAGGAGTGTGGAGACTTGGTGGCAGGTGTTGCAGCTGTCCATGTGCACTTACTGGGCAAGTTGGGAAGAACCCATGTGCTGTCGGCTTTGCTTTCCTGACTCCCCATGCAGCTGCTGTTCATGAGCGGGCATGTCTTGGGCAGCTCCTGTGGTGTGGAAATAGAGACCCACAGTCACCTGGGAGGAAAAGCGGGCAGGCAGGCACCTGAGCAATGATTGTCAAAGGCAAGAAATTACATTTGGGTGTGAAGACAGGGTGGCCAGCCTGCCTGGGGCATCCCTACTGGCATTTCAAAAACCCAGTTCTAACAGATGCATAAAATTGCTCTTTTCGAGTGGTATGCTAGACCACGTACATGGTAAACCATCATCTGGCCACCATCTCTAGTAAATCTTCCCCTGCTCTAATGTATGTTGAAGCATCCCCTACACTAGAAAATTTAGTGCTCTGTATTTAATTATTTGGTCAAGAGCACTATTTTTCACTCTAGCAGTGAAGAAACTGCATATAACTCTACCCAGCAATAATATGAGAATACCTGTACGGCGGTAGCGGGCCTCAAAGGGCCTGAGGACACCCATGCTTTAGCATCTGAGTTTATTAAAAGTGAAAAAAGAGAATTGATAGAAACAAAACATCAGGAAAGGGCATCAAAGAAGTACAGAGCAAGTTCCACAGTAAAATGACTTAAATAGAGGAGGAATCATCAGACTGGAAATGAGACAGGTGGCTGGTAGTGACAGTGGGCTGTAAATCCTGGGGGATCTGGAGAAGGTGACTGAGAAACATTTTTTCTTTCTCAGCATCAAATAACAAGGCAAAATGAAATTATTGGGAACAGCTATAGGAGCAGAGCAGGTAAAAGTGGAACCATAAAAGGTTTAAACAAGTTTGCAAAGGTCGAGTTCTTTAGTGACTTTTAAACACTGGCTGTAATGGTACCTGCACTCTGTGAACATGGTAATTTGCTGTGCTGGTTTCTCTGTGTTGCTGGCACACATACAGAGAAAAGGAGGCTGGTTTTATAGTTTATTCTCAGCATTTGCTACTCACCAATAGCAGAAATAAAGGTTACATGAAGGTTTGGTGTGACCCTCTCCGCAGTTCATCAGCCACCCTTTTGTGCTAATGAAACCAGCCGCATGGAGAAAAGACACATGATTTTGGTAATTGGAAGTTTCTTTCCTGACTCGTTCACAGAATGAATTTTCCTTGATTCAGCCTTTGTCGAATAAAGGGATCTTGCAGCTCAATAGGGTCATGGTTAGAGACTTGTGTCTTACTTTGATTGAGGATGAAAGCTGGCGTTGACCTGCTTGTTGTAGCACAGCCTGCCCTATCTTCCTACACTACTGTGCTGGTGCGCTTTGCAATTAGAGCAAGTGTAATACTCTGATAAATTTTACTGTGGTAGAAATTCTCAAGGACATGATGGTGGACCTTCCTTCTGCATTTAACTTCAGTTTGAGAACAAAGACGTAATTTTGAAGTTCGGTAGAACCAAACCAGCGACACAAAGAAATACCTCATTTCTAAACGCAGAGGACTGCCTGCAGAAGGACCAGGCCTGCTGCCACGCGGAGGTGGGGGGATGTGGGAAATCCACGCTGGCTACCGCCCCGGGGGGGAACTCAGGCCGCTGGCAGGAGGATGCTGGAGCCGACGTGCACAGCACGGACAGCGGAGGCCGACGGGCCTGCGGAGCATCGTCTTCACCCCCGGCCATAAAGCCACCTCTCTGCCCCTCCTGGTCACCCGGGCTGCCTGCAGTGCCTGCGAAGCCCAGCTGACTCACAACAGCCAGGCAAGCGGCCAGCAGGCTGTTATGGCTGGGTCCTGATTATCTAATTAATTTGTGGCTCGACATGTGAGCCCGAGGGCAGCCTTAATTACCGTTTCTGCCATCCTTCTTCCGCTCGCTTGCCCGTTTCACCCACTTGGCAGGAGCTTCTTTGAAGCAGGACGGCGGCACTACGTGAGGTCAGCACCGTGCTTTCCCAGTTGTTTCCCCACCAGCTGGGCAGATGGGGCCCTTGTTCGCTCCCTGAGTGTTGGGCTGCCCCTGAAACACAGAAATGTACCACACCATTATTCTGGCAATAGCAGAGGACTGAAATGGGCCACGGCAAATAGCCGAGCTTTCTTCTCAGCCAGAAGCCCTAGGGCATCTCCAAAGATGGAGGTCAACAAGCTCGTGTCTCTACCTGGCCCCGTGACCGAAGCTCGAAGCAGGATGGCAGGCAGGGGCCACCGGGCCCACATCAAGTGCTGAGCTGCTTTTTCTCCTCCAGAGACACTGACCCCAGACTCACAAAGCAGCAAGAGGATGCAGGGCGGTCACGCCAAAATTGCTTGGACCCAGCAGCTGACAAAAAATCTCTTGGCAAACTTTGCCTCCCAGTGCTCTTCCCCCCCCCCAAAACCCATTGCTTCTTGGGAGGGATTAAAGGGAAAAAAAAATGTTCATTTCCTTGCAAGCCAGGATTTGTGTTGGCCTTGAGTGTATCTCCCCAACCAAATCCTTGTTTACCTGATGAATTAACTGGGAAGGAGCAAAAGTCACTTGTGGGTAAAGAAGAGATAAGCCACAGTGTATCAGAGGCAGTTATCATGCTTTCACAACTGAGGTCACTGGTTACCAACCAAAATGTTGGCAAACTAGATTCTATGAGGGTTTTTTTTTTTCTTTTTTTTTTTTTTTTTCTGGTCATCCCCATCCTGACCATGTTGGAAAGAGAGGAGAGGCAGGGGGCTGAAGTTATTAGGGCTGCTTTTGCATATCTTTTCCCTCTTTGCTGGCACTTGGTTCCCTGCCCCGGTGGGTGCCAGCCCCAAGGGAGGCCGGCGTGGGCTGCAGGACCCCCGCAAGCCCCCTCTCCCCTCCAGCCCCGGCTGCTGCCCGTGCCCCATTTTTTCCTCGTGGGGCAGCTCGGCAGAGCTGCAGGAGTGACATCAAGCTGCGGGGACCGCCGCAGAGGGCCTGGCCCCAGAGCCGCCTCACGTTTCAGCCGAGCGCAAGGGGACCCAACACCACGCGTCCGCCTGCCGAGCCCTGGGTGGGGGTGGGCGACCTCCTCGGGGGGCTCAGGAGCAGCCTGATGGCCCTCGGGCACACAGCTGGGAACGGGGGCATCCCAGCACCTCCCTTGCCACCGGTGAGAGGTGCCAGAGGCCCCAGTGTCACCCCTGCCAGGAGCAGCCGGCCTGGCCCTAAAGCCAAGGCTTGGAGGCAGCATGTCCCGCTGAGGTGGCTGGTGCAGGAGGGCTTCATGGAAGGAAGAGCTTTACTGGCTTTCCGCCTTCTAAAATAAGGTTGCTTTCTGCTTGTTGTGTTCAGTTCCCTCAACATCTGATGTAAAAAAAGAGCAAGAATGGGGCTTTCGTTTGTTCGCTCACCCAAAGTGGATACAGGCATATTTTCTAGATGCCCAGAGAACACAGAAACAAGACCTGATCCTTGACTAGGTGAACATCTACATTCCTCTCTGCTGGAGAATTTCTCACCTATCTCCTTAAGGCTGGTTAATTCCTGGCATGGTGCTGCAGGACTGCATAGATGACCATCCAGTTACGAATCACTCTAAAATCTCTGCATCGCCGTGCCCAGGGTCTGGATTCATATTTAAATTAAGATATGTCTAAAACCACTGTGGTTCTGAAGGTTACCTGAAAAAGTGCCTGAAGCGTAGGAACCCCAATACCGTCTATGAGAGACGGCAGATGACTTGTAGTGGTAGCACGGGATGGGAAGAATCTGACCTTCCTGTATCTTCTGGAGGCCTTGAAGCGACACCAGCGAGCTGCTCCCCTGCTGACGGTCTCAGCAGTCACATCCCGTGAACACGCGGGCTGGGTGGGCAGAAAGAGGCATGGGGCCAGTGGACAGTCTGACTACAGCCAAGGAGGGCTGAGAGGAGTAATGCCCAGTGCAAACATGTCCCCACGCTGCCTCCAGTGCAGTTTTAAGTCACCTTATATCACAAAGCGAAGATACACCCTCTCTTAATTACCACAACTCTTACTTATGTCCCAGTCCTCCTCCTAAGTCCTGCCTGAAGCTTCAGCTATCGTCTGATCAGCCATCAGATACATCTGACCTATTGTAGGTGTCCTGCAACAGCCCCGTTACTCTCCTCTAAATAGAGAAGCTTGAGGCAGCACAAGACAGGACAAAGGATAAATGGAAATATCCACTGGAGCTGGGAGGCAAGCCAAGAGACCCAGCACGCTAACACAGAATTCTGCAGCTGCTGCCACTTACTGAAAATATATAACAAAGTGCATAGGCTAATGCTTATAGAATACTTTGCAGGTAGGAGATTGCAATTATTAGGTTATCAGACTGCACTGACAACTTCAAAAGGAAGAAAATCAAGACACTCATTAAGTAGACTAGAGGGAAAATAAGATGAACTGAGCAGGGCAGAGAGAATTACATAAGAACTTGCCCCATTCAACGCAAAATGCCATTTTATGGGTTTATTTTAAAGAAATGGTATTGCTGTCACTGAGAAAGGCAAATGCAACTTCGGTTTAACAGAATCACAGAGTGACCCAGGCTGGAAGGGACCTCAGAGGGTCCCCAGTCCAGCCTCCTGCTCAAAGCTGGGTCAGCACTATGTTCAGACCAGGTTGCTCCGGCCTTTGTCCTCCTGGGTCTTGAAAACCTCCAAGGATGGAGACTGTACAAGCTCTCCAGGCAACCTGCTCCACCACCCAACTGACCTTGTAGCATAAAGCCAGAACCTCCCCGCTTTTCAGATTTATTCAGATCTTGCTGGAAACACAGACACTCCCCAGAGCAGAGTCAACCTTTGAACAGGCTGAGAAGCAGAGGCTACCAGATTCCTCCTCTTTTCCAGCCTCTCCACAACAACAAAGTTATCTGGTTAGTAGGCATGGCTCCCATGTGGTCTGCCATTAGAAAAGCAGCACGTTCAGTAATAGATAAGCCATACTTACCACCTTCAGTGTATCAGCTGAGTGCCTTTGCTGCAGTCCAGCGCTGAGCTTATATGTGCCCGGTGGCAGGGGACACCAATGAGCAGCGGTAAGCGCTCTGCGGAGGGACGCTGATTGGGTCCTGCCCCGCGCCTAATTATGCCCAGCACCTGATTGCTCTCTGAGTGTAAATGATTGGGGTGTAAAAAAGAGATAAGCGATTTATTGTTCTTTTTAATTCATACTTATCTTCAGAAGTGCTCTCAACCCATCCCCCAGCAATTTTGTGGTGGGTTTAGAATTTTGTTTCTGGTCTGATTTCATGTCTTGTACTTAACCTGCTGCTTAAACCCAGCTCGTCTGTGTCAGCATGTGCCTTGCTGGATCAGACACAAGCAATGACAGAAATGACATATTACATTGGGTGCTGTCTGATACGGATTCTCTGTGTCTGCTGGGAATCTAGGATTAATCTCCGCACCAGCTCCAACCCTAAACCTCTTTCTTTCTCATGCTAGCTCCCACTCCTCGTGCAATTGCTTTACTACTAAATCAGCCAAAAGCAACAAACACCTTCTGCTCTGCAGTGATTCCCAAATGCTGGCTGGGCAATCAGGAAATTATCTGGGTGCAGGATTACTGGAAGAAGAAAATCCCACAGAAATTTCAGTCCCTCCTTTCCCTGCTCCTTCCCATGGCCGGGGCAGCGCATGGAGCCGTCGGGCCCAGGCTGGGGCCATGCTCCCGCAAAACAGAGTCACGAAGGAAACTTCACTGCTATTGAGATGATCTGGCGAGAATAAGGCTTATTGGAATGGTTATTTGGGAATTAAACCTTTCAAAGATGCCACTGCTGTAGGTATTAGCACAGGAATGACATTATCTTTGGTCTTTTTGCAATAAATGAACTCTGTGGAAAACATTGCCAGAGGTAATCCGTTGTAGAAAAATCTTGTGGGCTATCTGATGTGACGTAGAGCATGCAGGTCTCTTGTAAAGAGGCTGCAAATAACCCTAACCCCAGCAAGAATTGTGTTTTCTGGGCATTGCAGTTACAGAATAACCCAGCCACCCCTTCCTGGCTACCTCCCGAAGCAACGCCTGCTCGAAGTGAAGCCACGGTAAAAAATAAGATTCTTCCCTTCAGCGACCAAACTGCAAGAAATGGAGATCTTTTCAGCCTAAAAAGAAATGGAGATATGGATGGGCATTTGGAGAGACAGAAGATAGTTTTGAAATAAAATACTTGGTTTAACAAAATT
>JAVJGG010000059.1:8001736-8021925 GCA_035590195.1 Aviceda cuculoides
TCAAAGACATAGTGCTAATGTTAGTGGAAGGAATTTTTTTAAGAGAAGATTCTTCAGAGAAGATTTAAATTACAAATTTGGGGACTTGGAAAACATTTCCCCGTGACCTCTTTTGGGGCAAGGTAAAAGCCGTTACCCAGATTTGATCAAAATGCTCAAGTAGTTTGCCCACCACCCCCACCCCACCACCGCTACGCGGTCTGACTCTGGCATCACCAGCCGTACGGGCGCGCGCGCAGCCGCCTTGGCTCCCGGCAGGCGAGGATGGCAAGCGTTTTGACACGGGTTTTCCTGCTTTGCCTGTGCCTGGGTGAAGGGCAGAGGAGGAGCTGGTCCGCGGGGGGCTGGCCGGGGTCTGCGCCGGCACCCTTGTCGTGCTTCCACTCCACACAGACACACCGGGCGCTTCACAGCCTCTGCGCCTCGTAAAATCGCGGCCCTTGGGTACCTAATCTTACCTTGCCGTTGCGTCGTGCTTGCGCTTAAGCGTTATCAAGTTGAAAAAACAGGAGAGGACATGGCGCAGCTGTTTATTCCACAGCAGGCACGCACCACCCTGCCCTTTATCTCGCAGCTTTCACCTTGCAGGATTCCGCTGACTACACGGCAGCGTCCTCAGGCCGGGAAGCAACAACTGGAGAGAACCGGCCGGCCGGCCATAAAAAGGGAGGGAGGCGCAGGGAGCGATGGAGGCGGCTGAGAGCACCGGGACGGCTCCTGGCTCTCACACGAAGACGTAACGGGAAAGGGCCTCTGCTTTTAAAGCATCATCAGAAAGACTCTTTGCAGAGGTAATTTCGTAGCACTCATCTCGGCGGGGTCGGAAGGGGTGCGACACTCAGGCTTTACTTCTGGGCGCTTGGAAGGAGAGACCTTTCGTGACCACAGATCCACACCCCACCCACTGTGATTTCTTCTCCTAGAGGAAACAATCCAGTTTTAAAGTGTTCCTGATTCTGCTGTACCAAGCGGGAAGAAATCCACATTTTTCCCACCCCCATATAATTTAATAGTCAAAATGGCTTCATCAAAGGAGTTGAAGCTCCATGGTAGGGCTTAATAGGGTATCAGGAGAAGAAGGGTTAGCAATGTTCTGGGGAGGCCCAGAAGATAATTCAGGGCAGAACAGGCTTTCCTTGGCTCTTCTCTTATCTTTGGCCATCAGAGAAAGCCATTTTGCTCTGACGACATGGGGTCAAAAGCGCTACTGGTCAAGTTGAATGGGACTATGAGTTGGAATATCGATTATAACACCCGCTATCTGAATTACATGGGTAAACTGGGAAAAAAGGAGGATGTTACTTGCTGTTAAATATATTTTTCACCTGTTCAGCACACTTGATGTAAAAGTCTTATTTTAGTGTAAAAAACTATTCTAGCTGAAATATGACATGTGCCATCTGTCCAAAATATGGATTTTAGTAAGCCCTCCTCCCCATGATTTAAGTCTTACCAAAAACAGATAAAGAATTTAATTGCCTGTGGCTAGGCCCCACTGACACTGCTGAGCAGCACCGTGCGCTTTGACTAGCCTCCCTCACCTCGGCAGGGATGAGGGATGTGTATGCCAGAGCAAGGTACTCGGTGTAGAGTCCAGTAGCCCAAGCTTGTCACAGTCCGAGGCAGAAACGGGTTAGAAAAGTTACATTTTTGTTAACTGCGCTGAAGAAGCCATTCCCACCCACCTGTTTCAGGAGAGGTCAGCATGTTTGTAAAACCCACGGATGGTTTCAGTGCATCTGATGTGCCTCCTTTGACGGTGCATCTACTGCTGGCTGGCTGGAGGGAGAGCTGTGCTCCAGAGACAGGCGGGGGAAGAGCAGACCTGCTGGCTTTTCTTAGCAGGACACTGGAAGGAACCCAAGGCACGAGCAGCTCCAAACACGCTGGGTTTCCCACCCTTCGCAGGTCAGACCCGCTGTGCTTGTCCCGTGGGGCTAATCGGCACATTCCCGTATCCTGACGGGCCCAAAAGGCAGTGGTCTCACTGTGAATCAGCATGTTGTCCTCACTCCAGTTTCCCCATGGACATGAACGGTTACATACCACACTATGGGGGGAATATAGGGGTGGTTGGTGCATGCAGGCCACTCGCTCTGTTTGTCTGGGCATACAAATCCAGCTGGTTACCACTAGAAGGGCCAGCGACTTTCCAAAGCCTGAGAGTTGGCAGGTGTGAAAGAAGGTGTATTTGTGTGAAGAAGTTATGGCCTATTTTTAGCTACCAAAAGAGGAGTGCAACCTGCAGCGTAAACAGCACTTAGCTTTCCCCCAAAATAAGGGTAAGCTTTTTCTTAAGCCTAAGGCAGGGGTGCACAGGTGGTGGCAGATGAATTGGCTCCTCTTCTTACCGCCACACCACGGGTCAGGCCCTGCAGGCTCTCCCCTTGCTCACCGTCCTCCAGCCGCCGGGTGACTCCTGGTGTTTGGCACCGCACAAAGCAGTGGTTGGACATAGCCACGACACGTGGCTCTCCTCCATCGTTCCTCCCAACCTTGGGGAAGGCACGGGGGTGGTCCTGCTTCGCAGGAGCCACTGTTCGATGCAGCAGGGTACCCAGCTGAGCAATCCTTGCCTGCAGTCCTCCCTCCCATTCCCCTTCCAGCCATCCCTATCCTACATTATCCTCTCCATTACGGACACCTAGAAAAACAAACCAGAAAACCGACTGCGCTTATGAGCTAACGTGGCGATGGTGGGAAAGCTGCATTTCAGCTGGATATGGTTTGCAACGCAGTTCACTGAGCTTTGAGGACAAGCCGGGAGAACAGGGGGAGATGGCAGCGTGGGTGGCTGGGCGCAAGGCTGGGCACGGCCGCAGCACAGCTTAGGCAGGGACTGAGGGAGAGGGCCCGGGCTCCGTGGGACCCACACGCACACAGAGCATCCCCGCTGTATGCATTTAGCCCCGCAGCAAGCGGGGCCAGCACCCTGAGCCTCCGCACGCCTGCGCGCGGCCGCTTCCCTCCCCACAGCTCCGCTTCCGATAAGCCCGCAGAGGTGAAGAACGCCTTCAGGAACATTTCGTGAGCAAAGCTCAAACACGTCTGCCTTCACGGTGGGAAAAGGTAGTAGCACTTCCATCAGCAACACAAGTGTGGGTTGGTGGTGGTTTTTTTTTTTCCCAAAGGGAATTTATTGCTTTTGTAAGGTAGTTTTCTGGACTGAAGTCCTCCGTTTATCTCCAGAGCCAGTACAGCAGATTGCACTCAGTAATTTTCCCTGCATCGGTGACCTGTGAGGAGGGGCACCTCCGCACCCGGGGCCAGCTCCATCCTCGCCGTGCCGTGAGGCAGTGCCTCAGCCGTCAGGGAAGGTCTTGCCTCCTGCAAAACCGGGGTGTGGGCTGTTCCCTGGGCACCGCACTCCAACCTGCGGGCTGCTGCTAACGGGACGCCCTTGGGCCGTGCCAAGGAGCCCTCCGGGTTTCTCTCGAGGGCTGCGCTGGCTAAAGCTGCCCCTGGTCTACCTTGGGAGGGTGGTATTTAGCTGGTTCAGCTCCCCGTTCGTGCCCGCGGCCCAGTGGCAGGGGCAGCAGCACAGAGCGGGGGCTGTGGCTGGGGCAGGCATGCCTTCAGCCTGCTGGCACATGGAACTTGATCCCGTGTGCTGCCTGCTGCTCTCTGTGCCTGGTTAGCCTTTGACCTTTCTGCTGAAATACTCTTTTCCTCGCATGGGTGAGCCTGGGAGCGACGTCAGCCTTCTGCTTGTCAGACTGCAAGATCAGGATCCTTTTTGCCTCCGAGTAGACTGCCAAAAGGTAAAGGTAAGGCAATAATCCGCAATTGCTGCCGGCAACGGCAGCATTTCAACTGGTCACATGAAAAGGATGTGTAAGGTAAAGAAAGTTTAGTGTACCGTTTGTCTGCTGGGTGAGTCACCCCATGCTGCCGGAGAGCACGCTGGATCGGGAGCGAGAAGATAACGCTGAGGACAGAGCACTCTGTGTGAGGAGGCAGACGAACCGTGCCCCTAGAAGAAAACCCGGCATGCAGGCGAGCGAGTCAGCAAGGAGTTCATGCCGCACGTCCGCAGGACTGGCCCCGGCGCCTGAGGCAGGCAGAGGAACCCCCCCTGCACCCCCCACCCACCGGCCTTCCCCCGTGTCTCTGCGAGACGGAACAATATCCCACCGCGACTGGCTGACAGGGTCTCAAGCTATTTGGATGGGGCTGAGCAAGGACTGACCACATAAGGAAACGGGGACCAAAAATCCAAGGGATGAGGGGTTTACTCACTCGCCCAGCAGACATAAACCACCTTCACCCTGGTTTAACCCGCACAATCGACCAAGATGCTGAGTGGCAGCACAAATACAAAGCTCTGAACTAACACAGCCAGTCCCTTCACTTTCTTCCAGCTGCTCCTTATCCACAGAACACCACCCATGCGCTTCACTTGAATTCATGCACTTTTTAACATTACGGCTTCACCATAATTCCCCAAAGACACTGCTTTCCACAGACGCAAAGGCTGGCCAATACCCCTTGCACTTATTCAGAAATATCTATCCAATTGACCACACAGGCACCTGTTGCTCTGGGAACTTCACCAGTGCATTGGAGCCCTAGCTCCACACCTTTCCTTTCCTACCCTGTACAGAAACACCGGGATTGTAGTAAAGCCAGCCATGAGAAGCAGGCCATGGGCTGGCTCACCAACAGTCCTGCCACATCAGCAGCTCTCTGGAGACAGAAGAAAAGAACTGCAGAGCATTGCAGTCCACACGCTGAAAGCAAGAGGTCTTCTGCAGCCGATTGAGAAATTTCTCACTGTCTACTGTCTAATACACTTTCAACTTGAACTGCCATTAAAAAAACCAGAGTCATTCTGCAATCAAACAGCTTTTATTGAACTCTTTATATTGTACATTTGTGAACATTTGTGGAATAAATACAGCGCACGGTATTGATTTTTCTGGGCTCCTTAAAGCATAAGAAGTCCTTCCTTTGTGATGGTAGCATGTTGAGGCTATGCAGTAAGAAAGGCTGTTGGATGACAGTGGCAACGGTAGGCAACTCCTGACAGTGAGCACGTTGTGTGAAATTCATAACAGCAAGCAGACGTTTTCAGAAACCATTTAGCGACGAGCTTGGTGGGCAAATGAGACTGGCCTGGCTGCTTAGAGGAACCTCAGTTAGACAAACTTCTGGAGTCAGCCACGGCTTGTGGAAGAAGCGGGAAGTAATATTGGATACAATGACTTTAAAATGTTCCTTAAGTCATCGCCTGGTAACTGCTTGCAAAACATTATGCAGATTTTACTGGATAATTGTCTTCAGGTGAGAAAATGAAAGTATTTTTGCAGAGCCAACATTAGACCAAAAGGACTGATATTCTCTTACAGTGACAAACAAATACAGCATAAATTGTCAATACAAATATCCATGTGCAAAATAGTTTTCAGGTTTAGTCAGCAATTGCATAATCAGCACAGGTAAATGCAGAAAGACCGAAAGGAAAGACAGAAAAGCACAGAAAATGCAGGCACCTACTTCAGAAAAAAATACAGTTCTGTTCAAGCTCTGGACTTCAGGTTAAAGGCCAACCAACCAAACTGCAATATCTTTCTTGGTCCTCACAGTATTTGAAACAGATGAGTCAAGCGTTAATCCAGCCTTACCACTACTAACCAGGACCAGGCTAGTAACAACATTCTCACACATACAAAAAAGCATCATACTCATAAGCTTTTGCATCAGAGAAACTTTGACTTTGCAGGACTCCCTGTCCCCTTCTTTTTGCTGCCTTCATCCCTACTATAGGGAAGAGCTCTGGAAAGTTTTGCAGTCATTCAGCAACTCCAATAATTTCCCCAATTCCTCTGGCCAAACAGGGTTGCCACTGTGAATAAGAGTGGCTGGTAGCCACTGTTTCCTCCTTGTGCCAGTGTAGAAGAGGAGACAGCTCCTGCTCTTACCAAGCCGCATAGGCAGAGCAGTGCAGGTGGATGTCTTGGATACTTTGGCTTACTTGGATTGCTTCAGACTCACATCCCCTCTTCCCTACCAGCTCTAACCACTCCTTCTTTCTTAGTCAGCAATACCACCTGATTTCATGATGCTACAGATTAATTTATGAATGGTAAACTGAAAAAGCAAATTAAAATCTTTACACTTTTCTCTGTGTCACAAGTGAAGCTACCCATTAATCTGCTGCTGCCCCAACTCTTAACTTCTCTCCTGTACTGCTGTTCCGAAAGCAACTTTGGGAATCTCCTTCTACCCTCCTTCTATTTTTGCTGAATCCAGTTAGGTTGGGACATGGAACTTTTACAGGCACAAAAATAGAAGGAAAAAAATGCCAAATACTTAAGCATCCCCCCCTCTCTACCACTGACAGCAAAGGTCAGGTGGAAAATGGGAAAAATCAGATAAAAGCAAGTGAAGTAAATTTTCAAGGGCAACAGCAATGCCAAAATTTAGCAGCAGTGGCAGCTACGATTGCAACAAATCCTTCAGTTAGTAGCATGTAGTGAAGTACACAGGTTCTTTTAACAGCGTGGGAATCAAAGGATACAGTGAAAATACAAATAATCAAATAAGTCCCTCAGCCTTCCCTGTAAATTAAGAATAGATCTGAAAATATATCTGACTCATATATCACAGACTTTCTCTACACTGAGAAACATAAAGGATGTTAAAAGTGCTAAGATCAAAGACCGTGCCCTTAACTGTGCTAAGTTATTTATGAGCCCTTGGGAAGTAGGTAAAAAATAGTTTGAAAGATGAGTCATTAGGCTTTGCCGAGCAGCAACAGAGGTAAGACAGAGCTGTTCAGCCTAGAAAAGCTAATCCAGATTCAAAAACAGTGTCTTTAACGCACAGGTACACACACCTGATACTCACACTAGTTCGGCTTTCCACTAGTCAGAGCACCCAAGCTGGGGTTGCTACCACAGCGAGGGGGAACAGTGAGAATGGAGTCACTGCACAGCATAAGGGTAAAAAAAAAGCAAAAAAAAAAAAAAAGTTCAAAAAATCAACCATCCTTTAGAACCAATTATTATTGAAGTTGCACATTTTTAGACTTTATGGTAGTTTATTCCAGAGCCTGGGGAAAAGTCCTCTTAAATCTTAAAGAATTATATGAATTTAATGGTTAAACCATAGTTTAAGGTAAATGTGGGTCATGTTCCTTCAGTAATAACTCTAATCTGAAGGGACAGCCAACGTCTAAGGAATTAAACTGAACGAGGGCAGAACAAAAGTTAGTATTTACCAGCATGGCATTAGAGAGTTATCAGAAATCAGTCTGAGGCTTTTTATTATTACAACAAAGTATTTAACATTCGTGAATTTAAGGTGAGAGAGAAGCAGTCAGAAAACAAAGCAGGCTGTCACACTGCTGGCAGGCAGACACTATCACTGGTGTCACTTCTTTGGCTTTGAGCTCTTGCATCCCTTCTCAGGCCAGCATCACCCAAGGCACAACTGCAAGGGCTCTGCTTGATGTTCTTTGCTCAGCGGTGACGTGGGACGGGGCAGC
Organism: Aviceda cuculoides; assembly: GCA_035590195.1. Taxonomy (NCBI): domain Eukaryota; kingdom Metazoa; phylum Chordata; class Aves; order Accipitriformes; family Accipitridae; genus Aviceda; species Aviceda cuculoides. The sequence goes on from JAVJGG010000059.1 coordinate 8,009,226, forward strand.
TTCCACCACCTCTCTCCTCTGAGCGCACCCTTGCAAAGTGTACAGCAAATTCCACTGCCATGGGGAGGCCAGCAAGGTAGAAAGAAATCTATATACAGGAGGTAGTAACTGTGTTTTTTAAATAACCCCTCTGTTTTCTCTTAGCTGACTCACAACTCCTTTCAGCTTTTTTTTTTTTTTTTAAATAAAAACGAACCCCCAAACTTTGCTATCCTACCAGCAATAACCCCAGCCTAAACAGTATTCTTCTCCTTCAGTGGAAAGAGAGACAAGCTAAGAAAAGTGTCACTCTTGCTGACCAAAAACTTACTCTTGGCAAAAGACCAGTCAGAAGAGGATCAGAGCAGCCTTTATGAAGAAGAAAACCAGCTACTTTTCTCCTGTAACCACAGTGTGATTTCACTTATTACCACTAATAGCAGTCAGTAGCCTGAGCACAGCAGTGTACAGACAGCACTGCTAGTGCCAAACTGTGCCATGGCTACGCAAGCCAAACATTACTGAAGAAGCCAGAGTTACAGAAGTGGTGAAAAGTTGTAGCTGCACAGACCTACTGCACATTACTCTTGTGTACTCCTGACATTACCAGTCCACACCACGTTTGCCAGTTACTTCCAAGCTTGGCTACAGTGAATTCAATTTGTAGTAGGGTTTCTGTCCTGGAATAAGGTGCTACACAGTGTGGGAGCACTTGAGCAGGACTTGAAGGAGTTTATAGCTCTTGACAGATTACCTTTGGCTCTTCTAAAACAGGCATAAAAAGAAGCACTTTAAGATAAATAAGATGGTGGGGAGGTAAGGGGAAGGTACTAGATGAAACAGTGTGATTTTCAAAAACCTTCAGGCAAGAAGCTTGATCTTGCCTTTTAATCTTTTCACTTGTGCTTACTTAACAGGGTAAAATTGGAAAAAAAGAAAGGTCTGTCTTCGCAGCGAAAGCTGGTGCACTGTGTAGAACAAAGTCACTCGTTCACATTTGTCACTTCACTGTCAGACTTCCACTCAAGTCAGTTTTTCCTCAGAGCAGCTGGTTGAAACAAGCCTCAACTCCAGCCCTCAGGATTTCCTCTTGCTTTACAATGATGTCACCAAAGGGAAATCCTCCTTTCTTCTCTCCATGCCCCAGTCCCATTTTTGTCTCCACACAGGTATTACCTAACTTAACACCCCTGCACAAAAAAAAAAAAAAATTCCAAAACTTTCCAGCGCTCTCTTGGGCCTCTGCTTATGTAACTCTATTTCAACACATTTTATGAATCTGAAACAATGTTTTGGAAAGCCAGACTTTAGACATAACAAGTAAGGAACATACCAGTTAATTTAGGCAATATTTTTACACATATATATAGGTAAAAAAATAAATTGTCTTGATAAGAAATATCATGTAACCTGATTAAGAAACAAGTCCCCAGAAGCTGTGCAATACAGCAAAATGCACTGGTTGTATAGCTGACACCAGGATAGCTAACTGCTTATTTTCAGAATTTAAAAAAAACCCCAACACCCTAAGGACAGACCATTCTACCTAAGAAATAAACCTGATTCTTTGTTGGAGATTGCAAAATGCTGTTGAAGAGGCTCCACATTGCTACTTGACTTTAGCTGGACTTCCTTTCCCGTTCTCGCGCAGTCACAAAGTTAAGGAGGTCGATGGCTGTAACGATGCCAAACACCATTTGCCGCTTACTGGAGGAACCATCAGTGTGATCTACACAGAAACAAAAAGGGATTCTGGCTTTAGGAGGCACAAAACCACATCATCCTACTTGGTTTTAATGGCACTGTTTGTAAAGGCAGGTGCCAAGCCAAGGCAGCTCCATGTGTCAGGGCCCGTTGGTGGAGCTGGTTATCACTGATGACCCTTGTACATTGAGGGGGAACCCAAATGGCATCTTGATCAACAGTCACACAGGAGGTGGCAAGGATTTTCATTTCAAAAAGGCTCCTCAACAACAGGGATATAGAAATTGAAACATTATGGAATGAAGGACAAGAGTCCATCAGATTTACTTTTCTTGACGTGAAAATTCAAACCAAAATCCTCTTGTTATAAAGCATATTTTCTCCATACATTAGTTTTGGTGACTCTACTTGAAACAGCTGCAAACTGATACTATCCTGTTTGAAGTGAGGGACACTAGAGAAGGACAATGCGACACTACCATCTTCCTACACCACTGTCAAATACAGAATTAGTATAAAAATCACAATACAACATTTTCCCATTTATATCCAAAAAACTTATTAACCATCCAACCATTGTTGCATTGGGAGCACAGGTTCAAGGGATTTTTCATTGTGAGCATAAGCTTTTGACCTGAGAACCAAGTGGCCAAGTGACCTCTGGCCCTTTATCCATGGTTTAAGTTCCCTGTTCCTAAAGTCTGGCTGTACTAAGATGTTTAACCTACTTATATACTCAGTTTGTTCAGCCAGCTGGATTGTCCTGTACTTTTCATTTACTCAGTCTTTGTTCCACTGCAGGCTTCAGTGAGATTCCAGGTTTATAAATAGCCAGTAGAGAGTCAAAAGCACATCCTTATGGAGATTATCAGGGAACAAGCCCAAATTTGATTACTATTTTTCATCTACAGTTATAATTCAGCTAGCTGTCAGATAAATTTATCTAGTAAGTCTTAATTCTGTTTTTAGTCTAGTTTCTCAGTGTTTTGTAATTTTGCAAGTTACCTGCTATAAGGAAGATAAAACAGGAAAAAATAATTATTCACATATAACAGTGATATACCCTAGCTTTGAAGATTTATTTAGTCATTTCCAGTTCATAAAGAAGGCAGCGTAAAGAGTTTTGAGAAGAAGAAAGAAAAGTAGAGTTTGGCGGAAAAATATCAAGTAAAGGGGAATAAGTTAGCTTAAAAAAAATAAACAGGAAAAAATATTAAGTTGTTTTGAGATGGTGATGTCAGTGCTGACACCTAGATCTTACTAAACTTTATTTAGCTGTAATAAAGGTTTTGCTTTAGAAAGGCAAAAAATTGAAGTGTAGTTAACCTGGGACACTCACTATGATGGAACTACTGGAAGTTGCATGACACAAGCAGGAATAAGCAAAGATCAGTTGTACTGCAGAAGCTTATTCATTGGCTTAATGCTACTAACAAAGCCACTGTACAGTGGAGTAGACTCGGGCATTCAGTTCTGAGCAGTAGCCTGCTCCAAAAGCAGGTACACTACAGTATGCAAAGTTATTAATGGATGTAACATTTACTCCTCAAGTATTAAAGTGCTAGTGTCTTATGAAGTGTTAGTAGCACATAGTTACATACGCAGGAAGAGGATTTGGGTTCTTCAAAACTTGCTTACACACCCACACTTGTACTTGTTTCTTGTTACCACTCAAAGATTACCTCTTACAAAGTGCAGTACATCATACTCACATTGAATTTGTTCATGAACCACTAGAGCAAAGTGGTCTATTTCCAGAATATGAGAGAGTTTCCCCAAGTTGTCTTTCAGGTTAATCTGAGGAGAGAGTTACAAAACTTAAATAAAATGGTCCTTTACATGTTTAGTGGTCAATAATCCCCATACACTTCATGCAGCATTAAAAATAACACATCAGCATTTATATACTGCTCCCATCTGAAGTAAAATGCTAACAAATCAAAGCCAACTTAGAAGATCAGTTTTCTTTGCTTCTGATTTCCAAGAAAACAGAACAAGAAAATGAAGCACTACATGAAGTTATTCATTCTGATTCTGTAAACATAATGAATATACAGAACATACTGACTATCTGAAAAACATTAATAATGGAAGAAGATCAAGTGTTCCATGTGTTTAACAAAAGAAGTTACCATAAAACTCATTATACTTGGTGATTTTACTCTAGCAAGACTGGGAAAAAGTGAATGAATCGGGCTGCAAATCATTGTGGAAGTGAATATGATCTGCAAAGGCAGCAGGGGAAGAGAAAAGCCCAGACAAACCAAAAACAAAACCAAGGGTGAGGATTGCTCAGCTAACACTATCTTCAGGTGCAAATGAAGGAACTGAGAATTAAGAATTCATTTTTAGTGAAGTTCAACCTTGCTAAGACTAGACAAGAAAGTATCCCGTTTTGACTCTGCAAAAAGAATACAGATCCTTCTGAAACACTTAGCTAATCACCTGCTGGAACCATTTGAAAGAATGCGTAAAACTGTTATTCCTACATGCTTTAACGTATATTAAGCAGCAGCAATAGGTCTATTACCCAAGTGACTCTCCCCAGGTAAGAGCTGCACCCACCTTTTGACACTTTCATTAAAGGGGATCAAAGGAATTTACAGCAAAGAAAAGTCTTGCACTGCAGATTGAAAAAGCCTTTATCCTGCAGTGAGCTCAGCTTGTGACTGTGGAATAAATGCCACAGCACGAACAGTTTTGCTGCACTGGAACACAGAGCTCTGGTCTCCATACTGTGAGTTAGAAGAGATCAAAAGGTTTCCCAGCAGCCTGTGTTTAAGGGACCAGCAGGCTATAGCACATACTGAAGCATCAATCCTTAAGCTTGTGAGCCAGGCAAGGGTTGGGGGGGAAATCTGGTCTTACTGCCACATCGACACAACTATCAGTCACCACCACTGACAAGCAGTTTTGTGCAAATGTACGTGCAAAGGCTAACTTTTGAACCTAAGTTCAAAGCTCACCGAAGGGGTAGAGCCCCTTGCCATCTGATTGTGTATAATCAATAGACCTGTTTTCAGGGACTGGGTAGGCTAAAGATAACCAGGACAAGCAGCCCATAGGCAGCACTGAGACAACTGTGAAGACATAAACATGTTTTGAAATGCTTAATGGAAATTTAACGGAACTCCCATGGAGTTTTCACCTGTCTCACTACTGCTCATTCAAGCTCCCTAAAAATTTTGCCCACGAGCTTTCCCACATTTAGGTATTTTTTTTTAAACCTACTAAGTCTTAAGACAATTAGCCTATGCACATACTACTACACTGCACATGACTGGGACTGCTTGTTTGGCTCTAAGGGCAAGTGACATGGCACTACTCACGGCCTTACAACTAAATTCTCTTCTTCCCCAGAAGTAGGCTCTGGTCCTCCAGGGATGCTGGGGACACCAAGCCTTGCGTTGTTTAGCAGAGTGCTGAATGGTTTAGGACACTAACCAAAATCACACCAGGGAACAGGCTAACAATTAAACACTAGGTATAGTAACAAGAAAGCCTCAGAGATCATGGCCCAGCCCTATTTTCTGGTAAGGGCAGACAAGAAGTCTGCTAAGGTTATGTCTGCACCACACCTAACAGATGTTAGTAGTTGATGCAAAGATCCTTTGAGGAAGAAGGGGTGAAGAGACCCCAAACCACTGGAACTGACATCTGACTCCACAAGAATGGCCCTCCTCCCCACTAACACACAGCACTTGTTTGGATTGGCAAATTATCCTGTGACTAGAGTTTCAAAGCCCTAGAGTGTTATCTTAGTGGAGACTAAAAAAAGCTATAATCATTACTCTTCCATTCTAAGAGATCGCCACAAAATAATTGTGGTGATCAAAGAAAGCTTCCTGTGTTGCCAAAAGATAGCCTTGCCTTGCTAGTCACAAGCTAAGCCGACCTCTTATTGATGCATGCTGTGGTACAGATCCCAACTGTAGGATATCCTAAGTCATTTCAGTGACACAGATGATCCTTTTTCCCAATTTCACCAGTAAACAAGCCAAGTAAGCTTGACTAAAGTGGTAAAAAAAAGCAAAATCCACAATACTTCTGAGGTTATGTGCATTTAACCATGTTTCTCCATTAAATCATCAATTCAAATGGAAAAGAACCAATGAATGATGCTTTTAGTTAGCATGTTAGCAATACCACCACTTTTGTGTCACTCATCTTCCATCCTCCACCAAGAAAAAAAGTCAGAACTAAAGAGAAAGGAAATGGTTAAGCTGTTCTTTACTGAAGAAGCACGAGAAACTTCAAGCTGCCCATGGAAAAAAGCCACAACCTCAGAGGCACAGAGAACTGGCTACTACAGCTAACACCAGTGTAGCTACAGAAATGATTGCACACCACCAGCCCCAGAAACTCTTAAGGCGTCCAAGGGAGGAAGAACATGAACTAAGCAGTTTTGTTACGCACCACATTTCCACCTGACGCTTGATTGTCTGTCTGGGAAGGAAAAAATACATTTACATTTGTCCATAAAGAACTAGCATCCTTTCTCAACCTCAGAGACTTGGTAGGTTGTAGACTGAACTGAAGCATTACACATACTTCTGGCATACAGCACATCATCTACTATGAGACAGTGTTGAAACGAAAAGCCTGGTGAAAACTAGGTCAAGTATTTCATGTCAAAAACAAAATCCTCCTTCTGCAAGAGAAGCAAAACAGCAATAACGATACTTATATATTTTAGAAGAGCACCCATACAGCTGGGAAGTTATGGTATCTTGGCATGCTACATTGGATGCACAAGTGAAACTGGCTAACATAAAAATTCACATGTCTTGACAACATCAGCTTTCAGCAGCCATCCCCCTATTTCAGCAAGGCATCTAATACAAAAGGCAAACGGTTCCTTGTTTTTAGCTCATACAAAAATTATTTAGAAGAGCTGTTTCAACATCTTCCTGTCTCTTCCCCTGGATAGTTACATTGCACAGATTTGTGCCAGAGTTTTTTGGAAAGGACAAGCATGCTAGAAGAAAGCTTGTTAAAGTAATTGACCAGTGCAATATAGAGCCACAACACAAACCTGGGAGCTATTGAGTGACCTAGGACAGAGTTCAGACTACATCTGTGCTCAGTAACAGCTGCTCTGTATGGTCCCAGGTAAACCTTACCCAACTGGATGCCACTGTAGTGTTAGGACACCTACAGTAGTACTTTAAACCAGAGAACTAGGAGTTGTAGAATATACCTGCTTACCTGTTTAAATTGCTTGTAGATTACTTTGCTGACTTCATCAGAAGGCTGAACTTTTCCAGCAAGTAGTGAAGAAAGCATGTTACCCAGGGTAACCATGCCCAAAATCACCCTGGGGAAGGACAGAAAGAAGACAGGGCTAAACAACAACACAAAAGCCTTAGGTGTTCCTGTAGGTAAAAGCATCTACTCTCAGCCAGCCTGGAGAAGTCAGTTCAACTGCTTCATGGTATAAAGCAACTTTATTAATGGTATACTTGGATTCTGTGTCTCTGCAGGAGACGGAAACCAGTTCTCAGAAGTTCTCACACAGAAGTCAACAGATGCTGTGTGTGCCTGGCCCTTCTGAGCATCAGGCTCTTTGTATCTCTAATTCTTGGAGCTGGAGAGCTTCTTGCAATCTGAGAGCGCTTTTGAAAACCACAACTTGTTTTACACTCTCATCTGTCCTTTTAAAAGGTGTAACAGGGCCAGAGACATCCTTGCCTCAATTTTACTCATTCCCCTTCTCCCTGCAAGGATGTTGCAAGTACCTGCAACAATTAATCCCTTGAGTTAGCACTGTAACTGGAGAGTAACTGTGTAACTCTTCGTTATTCAGCCTGTCCTACAGGAGACCTACAGGGTAATACGGCATACCAGCTCGCTGGGGACACCCTGGGGAAGGGTCACTACAGCATTGCACTATAATGCAGTGTTCTGAAGAAAGTGCGTGAAAGCTGTGGTGAAGATGGGTAGGTTTGGGGTTGTTTGTTTTAAATATGTATTTTTGCTTTGTTAAGTTAAACAGCTATTATAAAAGCCAGTGAAATTATCCTGCAGAGACACACTGAGTAAGTATATCATAATAATCGTTAGATGCTTATTATGTGAAGGGCAGTACAGTCCTGGCATGACAACATATTAAGTCTAGCATTTTTGAACTGTGTTACTATAGCTGAAGGAAGATGAGTGAAAGGATATTATACTTCTAGTAAGCATTTAAAAGACATCCCCTGGGAGCTGGTGACAGAAGCAATACATATGGATGAATAGTGATATATGTGGACATACCCAGATTCATCAACAACTGGTACCTGGTCGAATCCCTTCTCCCGGAGAATTTCAACAGTCTTTGCACAGGTAACAGTTGGAAGCACAGTAAGGGGAGCAGAGAGGCTTAGCTCCTGAACACTGATGTTCCACCACCTGGGGATGAAATAAAAACCAAAACCCGTGCAAGTCTTATGGAGAGAACAGAACCAGTTGTTCACATACAGTGGCCTTCAACACTACAGGAATGACAAAAGGCTGCAAGGAAGAGTTAGGATTCAGCCAGAGTCAGTAAAGTTTCAAGGCTTCCAAGTTTTCTCCCCAATATCAGAAAGTCACAGAGGCATGAGAAGGCTTTAAGACCAAAACTCTTTTCCTCATTTCATCTACTTTCTAGGATTACAGATAGTGGAGAGTACTAATCTCCCTAGCTTCATTATTTGTATCTTACACAGAAAACACTGTGCTCCTACTCAGAGTGCTAGCCATATTTACAGTCATTATAGGTAGCAATTTAGGGAGGATCCCCCTCCACCTATGTAGACTTGCAGTGCTTTGCACTCAAGAACTCTGATCTCGGAAAGGTTCTCTATATACTACTTTTTCATTTTAGGTATGACTCTTTTCATAAAAAAAGTAAAAAATCATTAAGTACCAAGTTTTCTTCTGCTGCTGTGCAACTCAAAGGAGGAACTCAAGTAATTTAAGCAGATTTGATTAATAGCTGCAATTACACATCAACACAATAGCATGAAAGATTAGCTAAATCAAAGGAAGTAGTGTAAATTGAAATAAGCTTTAAATTAGCAACTGCCATAAAGTCAATTGAATAGACTCATGAAAATCCAAATGGATCTGACATACTTACCAAGGTTTTTTGACAAGGTCATCATCTTCTTTCAGGAACCCTTTCTGAATCATCCATTTGTCACTCAAGAACTTGGACCTGGAAAGCATCAGGAAGTGAAAAGCTCATTAGCAGGCTGAACATATGACAGCATACCTAAGCACACAGAGGCAACTGTTTACAGCTCACTACCACCACCAACTAAAGCGTAATTGAAAATATACTGCCATTTGCCATCCTGCCATTACCAGACAGGAACATTGAGAAGAAATACTCCTAGGAAGAAAAAAGAATCCCATAGGAAACAAAGTTTCAACTACAGTCTCTTGCAATATGATAAAGACACAGCCTGGAATGGAGAACTGCCAGCCTGTACTCAGGCAAGGTCTGCAGTCTCTAGTTGTCTAGTATTGTGTTGGATGCAACAGAAGTCAGGAAACGTGGCTAAAAACATCATGTTCTGGGATATGCTTCAGTGCAGTAGGTGAGAAACTTCTCAGCACAGCTGAAAGTCCTCACACTTCCACCTGTAAACTCACCCCAACACTGGCTGCTGCTACAGTAGTGCTGTGTTCTGCTGTGGACACAGGCAGAGAGAGCAGACAGCCTTACAGGGACTCTTCCAGGAATTAGATACCACCAATGGTCCCCAATAAATAAAATGGCAAAAGCAAGTCTTTTCCTGTGAAAGATGCTAACCAGTAATGGCTATATACTTAAGTCAGACACAAGGAGGAGCTCAGCTTTCAGAGGTTTCTTTCTACTCCATGTCAGACCCTTTTCTAGATACGTCAGAAGCTGTGCCCCAAACACATTCCTTGCTTGGGTAACTGAGTGCTATAAGAAATATGTATTCGACTTGCCACTGCTGTAAGGAGGTCTGAGGGACTGTCTCACTCTTTTCCCAGAGAGAAAACAAGCAGGTTCTTACATGTAGTTCCTGATAGAGTCAGGTAGGATAACAACACAGCGCTGACCTTCCTTCAGCTCTTTGGCTGCCTTCACAGCTACAGACATGGCACTGCCTGAGCTGCCACCTGCCAAAATGCAGATCAGAGGCAAAACTGTCAAACTGTAAGTGAAATGAGAAAGAATGAAAAGAGAGGAGGAGAGGCAGTAGAGGAAGCCAGGGTGAGGAGGACAGCTTCTGAAGTGGAAGGAGGTCTCCCTGACCTGCACAAGGCTTCAGCCTCCCACATGCTATTCAGAGAAACCCAAAGGATTCACATCCACTCTTACCACACAAAAGTCCTTCCTCTCGAATCAGCATGCGTGCTAAAGCAAACGACTCCTCATCATTGCTCTTGTACCACTGGTCCACTGTCTAGGGAGGGGCAGGAAGACAGAAACAAGGGTCTATTTAAGTGAGGAGGGCTAGGGGAGCTACACGACTTGTGTGAATTTAACCCGTGCTCTCTGAGCTAACAGCTGACCTACTGAGCCATGTGCCTGGGTTTCCATCCTCCAAATGCCAAGTGGGGTTTTTTTGCCAAGGTAAGACGATCACATTAGCACAACAGGCTCCTTATTGAAACCTCGCTGTGAGAACAGGCTGTTGTGAGACAGCCACAGAGAGCACCAGTTTCCTCCCCTCTTGGAGGGCTTCCCAGGGACACAGGCTCTACTCAGGACATAGTCATACCACTTTTGGCTGGGGGGGGTTGGTGCTTTGTTGCAGTTTTTTTTCAATTGGTTAGTTGTTGGTTTTTGTTGGGGTATTTTTTGTTTTGTGGGGGTTTTTTTCTGTTTGTTTGTTTTTTTAAGTACTATATTCTAGGAAAATGTTATCTGTTCACAGCATTTCAACCTGGTGTGGTAAAACAAACGTGGCCAGTGCAGAAGCCTTCCAAGGACTGCTTTTGCTGATGGAAAGAACAGGAACAGTTCCGTCTGGTAGCCTTCCCCTTTCAGCTCAAAGAAATACTTCTCCAAGTTTTTCCTCCATCTTTCACCTCACTTCTACATCCCAACAGAGGGCAAAGGGCAGTAAACCAAGAAGCATGACTTACAGATCTATCCAACACTGTGGGGACAAAATCATATCCAATTCCTTCCACTTCATACATTGTCTTGTCAGTCTCATTCAGTTCTTCTGGTGTAGCAAGGATGGAGCCTTCAGGATCAACACCTATAATCTGGAGAAGCAGTTTCCACTTTGGCTACAATGACACACTGCTTTTGAGAACACGGCTATTTACTCATGAGTACTGGCCTCGTTACAGCTGTTGGTGTCACACTGGCTGCACACACAGGCAAGCTAACAGCAACCTAGTTTCCTATTCATTTCTTCCTGGCAACACTCACCTCCCCTGTGAGGAAAATGCTTTGCTGCTTCTGGCCCCTTGGCAACCCATCCTGTCTCCTCAGGCTGTGGACACTAAGTGAGGGGCACCACTTGTTCTACATGGGTTTTGCTTGGTTTCCCCGAGACAAGATTGTCCTCATTCACATGTCAGACATCATTACAGCCAATACATTTTTTGCCAACTGTAAACAGGTAAGTTTTATTTTGTTTACCACTCCCTACCTACATAGGAAAATATTCACGATTGAAACACAATACCAACTTCTGTGAGGAAATCTAACACAGCATGCAGGTAGACACACAGGTTGGTGTGTGCAGAGAAAATTTCACTTAGTAAAACCTCAGCAGCTCGAGACAAGCTAGTGAAGGCACAGCCAGAGAGGAAACGGAAGACTGCAGTACACACCAGAGAAGGAAGTTTCTCAGACACCCCGTGAAGGGATCCAAGGGCCAGTTTTCATCTGCTGAGCCAGACATGAACTCTGGTCACCAGTGAGACCAGAGCATGATGATTTCAGTCTGAAAACCTTTCTTTGCTGCTTGGAACTACCTTCTAACCGAGAAGATTCAAGAGTTTCCCATAGAGACCCAGGGCAGGCTTTCAAGGAATGGGATGTGCCAAGTGGAGCAGTTTGAGGTTCACCCCACTAAAGTGAAATGCTTTAGGCTTGCCACTTACTTTGCAACCTGGACACTTCTCCTTTAGCTTTCTGGAGATGCCAGTGATAGTACCTCCTGTGCCAGCTCCAGCCACCAGCATGTCTATTTTTCCTGTTTAAAGTTGAGGGATAGAAGGCAGTTGTGAAATCTCCCCCAGAATGATGGATTAAAAACCCACATAAACCTAAGTATGGACTTTCTTTAACAAAAATGGGCAAGATAAGGATCTTTGCTTCCCAAGAGCTGTGTTGAGACCACCTTGCTCAATCCCCATTTACTTCAACAATGGTTTTGAAATGTCCATCCAGTGGCCTGGCAAGACATCAATTTGTTGTACTGCAGACAGAGCTCGAGGTGGCCCATACAGCTGACACCTGTAGTTTTCTTGTTACTGTATTTGATGATGTAGATATTTCATTCTCTAACTTAGAATTAGCATCCCATTGTATTACTTAATTTACTAAATGAGTGCCAAGAGCATGGGATAGGTACCCACTGAGAGAACTGTTAACACAACTACTCTTGCATTTTCATGTGAAAAATACTATTTTGATCATGAGCACTCAGAGTGAGTGCAGGTACGACAGTTCATTCTTTTGCCACCTCCTACAGTTTCCATGGTGCATCCACATGATAGCTTTGTTAATAAAAAATACACACACACCAATTCACACACAAAAAACAAATGCTTACCAGTCAAAAGAATAACACCCTGCCGAGCAGGGGTATAAGCTCAGTAATAATTGAACAGTGACTAGCCTATGAGGAAAAGTAAATACAAACAAGAAGCCTAAAGCTAGAACTCATCTAGACTCAGTTTGTGGGATGGCAGTTTGTTAAAGTATACTCATTTTAACTGAGACTTAAAGAAAGATTGCCACAGAAAGACAAGCCAAATTCTCAATCCTCTGAACATCTAAAGTTACTTGGGGGGGGGGGGGGGGGGGGCAAAAAGAAAAAACAGTAAC
>JAVJGG010000059.1:8021935-8045213 GCA_035590195.1 Aviceda cuculoides
CCCCCACTCCCCCCCCCCCCCGCAAAAAGAAGAACCTTTCACGTGGTCCTCACCTTAATGAGAAGGAATTTAATAGCCATTTTTTTTTATTAGAGGGTTCCATCAGAAACTGTACTGTTTTATAAGACAGGTCAGTAGCCTCCTACAAAACTTCCTTCCACCACCTATGGCAAATGCCTACACGGTAAGCTGTAGCATCACACTGAATGCTTCCAACAGCTCTCAAACCAATTCCTCTACTGGGTGAGTTAGCCCAGCTAAAGCTCTCTGCTGCCACAGCTCAGTCACTTCTGGTACTCCAACCTGGCTGCCTAGAGCTAACATGAAAGCAACCCCTGCAGAGTAAACAGGTCTTACTGGCGACAACTGCAACACAGAGCAGTCTGTACTCCCGAGAACTCCGAAGTGAAGAAGCTTCCAGTGTAATGGAGTATTTGGCCTGAGAATGTAAAAATACCTAAGTGACAGGTCCTGCACTTGGGTCATAACAACCCCATGCAACACTACAGGCTTGGGGAAGAGTGGCTGGAAAGCTGCCCGACAGAAAAGGACCTGGGGGTGCTGGTCAACAGCTGCCTGAATATGAGCCAGCAGTGTGCCCAGGTGGCCAAGAAAGCCAACAGCATCCTGGCTTGTATCAGAAATAGTGTGGCCAGCAGGAGCAGGGAGGTGATTGTTCCCCTGTACTTGGCACTGGTGAGGCCGCACCCCGAGTACTGTGTTCAGTTTGGGGCCCTTCACTACAAGAAAAACACTGAGGTGCTGGAGCACATCCAAAGAAGAGCAACGAAGCCAGTGAAGGATCTAGAGAACAAGTCTCATGAGGAGTGGCTGAGGAAACTGATGTTGTTAAGTCTGGAGAAAAGGAGGTTCAGGGGAGACCTTACCACTCCCTACGACTACCTGAAAGAAGGTTGTAGCGAGGTGTCGGTCTCTTCTCCCAAGTAACAAGTGATAGGACAAGAGGAAACAGCCTCAAGTTGTGCCAGGGGAGGTTTAGACTGGATGTTAGGAAATACTTCTTCACCGAAAGGGTTATCAAGCATTGGAACAGGCTGCCCAGGGAAGTGGTTGAGTCACCATCCCTGGAGGTATTTAAAAGACACGTAGACATGGCACTTAGGTACATGGTTTAGTGGTGGACTTGGCAGTGTTAGGTTTGCAGTTGGACTCGATCTTAAAGGTCATTTCCAACCTAAACGATTCTGTGATTCTATGATTCTGTATTTGTGATCAAAGAAAGTGATGCTGTTCTTTCATGCCACTCTAGCTATGGGGTTTTTTTTGTTGTTGGGGTTTTTTTTAAAGATAACGTAAGCATCACTGCTTTCTCCACCTGGTCACAAGCAGAGGAATCTAAAAACCAAAGCACCCCTCTTTAATGGGGGGGGTGGGGAAATTCATTACTATGACTACTGAAATAAAAGGATTCTCTAGTGACACACAGCCTACGTATGGGATTTGCTGTATCAAAATCCATGCATTTCTCAACCACCTCAGGTCCCATTCTCCAAGTACCTAACAATAAGAGAATACTAGGGACTCACTGAGGAGGGGGTTAGTAGTAGAGCAAACATACCTTCACACTGCTGCAGGATTTCTTCAGCTGTAGTGTCATAGTGCGTCAGGGGGTTGCTGGCATTACGGTACTATATTGAAAGATAGAAGAGCCATTAAGTAGACCAGAAAGACAACAAAATCCTCATTGTGAGGCATTTCAAGAACATGACAAACATTATCCAAGCCCCACAACAGCTACATATACTCTTTCCAGACTGTTTCCTTGATAGCTGGACCTAGGCAGAATGTCCAAGGGGAAGTACAACCTCCCTAAGTGACCTAATTTCAGAGGAGCTCTAAGGTGCCAGCACCCTCCAATGCCAAGACCTGTCCTGTCTGTAGGGCAGTTTCTTTTAAGAACGTGACCCTTGTACCTATTCTTCCATGCAGGACTGCCAATTCAGTGGAAAGCCACCCATGTTATGCAGTCTCTGCAAATATAGGCTCGTTGCTGCCCTCTAGTGACCACAAAAGCTTGCTACCCTACAGCATGGTGATGGCTCAACTACAGCTCCAGACCTGCGACATCTTTTCCTCCAGAGACACACAAGGCTGTTGAACAGTCAACCAAGGACACTAAGGAACAAGGCTGTAATACCTCCTCCCACGCTACGTCTGCACCTCTGACACTGTGGTTCTTACCTGGTCTAGTATATGTGCGTTGGGGATTTCGTTTTTCAGTCTCCATGCTACTCCCACGTGAGATTCAGGAGAATCAAATCTGGCAGTAGTGGGGGTCCTCACAATCTCAGCACCCAGAGCTCTCAGGACATCCACCTACAGCAAATAAATATGGTCACAAAACTCAAAACTGCTCTCCCAGCACAGAGACTTCATTGAGATGCAGGAAAAACACTCCAACAGTGCTATGGCCCAGTATTTTATGTTTAAGTGCAAATTATGTTTATTTACCTCCTCCTTTGAAAACAGGCAGCAAAGGAGATCTTCCAAGGCCCTATGCACCACTCAGCTGCTATGAGGACAAGAAAGTCTATGACATTGAGCTAAGGCAAGGCCTGTCTTCAGAGGGGAGGCCTTTGGTGCTGCATGGCCATGAGGTATCTCTCCCTCCAGAGCAGGTAAGAGCAAGCAATGGGTATATGCCTTCAGGTGACATTGTTCTCATTTGTGCTGCTGCCTTTCAGCTGGAACACTGGAAGTGTTTGAATTGAGGTAAGTGGTTTTGCTGACAGCTATTTGCTGCCTCAGCTGTGAGACACAGGGGATCTCTTCTCTTCTTTTGGCTGCAGGTGCAGCAGCCACCCCAGTGGAGCGCACGACAGGGCTTGCTCTAGAGATGGATATTTTGTGCTTTCCACAGTGAAGGTAAGGGGATGTTACCCAGGTGGCTTTTCCTTCCCCTTTGTTACTGTGGTGACACAATTCAGATACTTGCCAGTACCCACCAGTGTAACCTGAGGAGCTCAGCAGGTTCCCTCATGGCCTTGCTCAGCCCAGTGCAGAACAGAAGAATATTCAAAGCTTCAGCATTGCCTTACTTTGTCCTCTGTCCTCCTTTGCTCAGTGAGCAACAGCTAACCCAGGGGCAGGTAGTTATTTCAATGGGCTGGGTAAATCTCGAGTTCCCTTGACATTTGTATTTAAAACAGTTATGACAGTTTTCCAAGTGACAATGCTGTGGGGACAGGTCTTAAGCACATTTCTGTCCATGGCTAGCCAGCCTGGCTTTCTCTTGGCACTGGCAATAGGCCCTCAGCAGAGTTTGGCCTAGCCAATGACTTGGAGGCCACAAGCCTACACCTTTGTTGCTAAAGCCACAGCACTTATCTACACCAGATGCTCATCTGCAAGTGCAAACATGCTTATTTTTTTAATTCTTGAAAATAAAAGCAGATCAGACCTTCTCCATACTCATTTTCTCTGGCATCACAATGATACAGCGGTAACCCTTCACTGCTGCAGCCAAGGCCAGCCCAATTCCTGGAAGCAAGCAAAGACACGTAGGTCATACAGTGAGGAGTGGCAAATAACAAAACCCACAATGCTAGCTTTGGCATGCCCTGGCTTTAATCAGATTTTCACCAGAAGCTTAAGTACAATGTCTCTAGAGGGGTGGCAAAGGGAATGTTTCTGGCTACTGGGGAGAACTGGATTTACAGCTGCTGCTAGTTCTTTGAGGATCACAGCCAACAGAAAGTTTAGCTAAGGGTGGGAAAGCTTGACATGTACAAACCGCTAGCTTTACCACATGGCACATCACCTTCCTCCTGTCTCACCCATTTCATTTCTACAGAAGTAATTTGGGAAAGGAATGAGCTCTAAGCTAAAGACAACTAGAGCAATCATTCTGATACTTTCAGCAGAGTATTAGAGCCTCTATTGACTCAATTCTGCACTAAATCCCTAGTTTGCAATGTGCCGAAACCAAGTCCTTTCTAAAAAGTCACGATTTAGATGCTGTATGTGATTGAGGTTCTAATGCACTACTGTCAACTTGCTACCACAGTGAAGTACCTTGACTGTTAAGAGGCAGAAACCTGATTTCTACTTTAAAAATCTGCACCTCCAGCCTGATTTCTGCCTTCCAGCTTGTCATTGCCTGCCTACCTGAAGAGCTAAGCTCAGAAGTGCCTTCCCCATAACAGAGAAGCTTACACCTGTTATCAAATCACCTCTCTGTTGCATAAGCTAAACAGATAAAGTTAGTTCCTATGTGTCTGAGGTCAGGCTGCATGGCACCTCCCCTGCTGTTTTGGGTACCAGGCACAATACCAACACATGCATATGACAATGCCTCACAGGCAGTTTACCCTAGGCAAAGACTTGCTTGTTAAAAGCTGGCTCCGTTTCTACATTGTGCTGGATTGTGTGGGGGTGGAAAAAAAACCCCCAACTTTAACTATTCTCGTAAGAGAAGCATAACTCACAACTCAAGTAGTGTTTAAATATTGGGGGGGAGGGGAAACACAACATGACATAATGACTTTTCCTAGTATATTATAGATAAATATGGATGGGGAAAAAAAAAAAAAAAGACGGCAAAGGCCTCACTAAGGCAAAAGACTGAAGAGAAGCCACCCAGCATCCTCTGTTATGGTCTGTGATGAAGAAAGCATTTCGAGACCTGAACTCTAACACTTTGTACTTTCTGCTACTCACCTGGAAATGCAGCAAACATCACAACAGGACTTTGGCTGAGGGAGAAGTGGGATGCAGAGACGACAAAAATATAACACCTTAGCTCTCGGATTCAACATACTCAGGAGCTCTGAGCAGTAGCCTAGAGCAAAAGCCAGTTCTCTCAGGTTATTGTCTGCCCTGGTCTTCACTTTTAAATGAAAAAAGAGCTTTCTGAACTAATTGCCCTGTGCCTCCTTCAGTTCTGCCTTCTTTCTGTCTTTTGAATTCTGTGGCAAGGAGAACCATTTACCAGGTACTGACCCAGAAAGCAGGATGTCATAGTATGACCTCAGATACTGGAGGAATGCAATACATGGATATTTTCCACTTCTTGCCATTGTTCAGGCAAGAGGTGTAGACACAGTCACAAGGGCTTCAGTTGCACTGCTCCCCCCACAGAGCACCCGCTGAACAAACGGCAACAGATATGACTTCCCAGTTTTCTGCTGAAGTCAGGGGAACTGGTCACAGATCAGCTCATCACTCCAGTCCCTCCATTAGCAAAGGCTGGACTGGATCAAAAGAACAACAGAAAGATCTGCCTGGCCTGTGTCTATTAGAAGGCAATGGTGGATGGATGCCCAGGAAAGAGTTTAAGAACAGGACAGGACACCTCTCCAGAACACATCAGGCAAGAAAGTAGCTTGCAGCTCGGCTCAGGAACCTCCTCAGAGGAGGCAGCATGTTTTATATTTAACTAGCTCAAGGGGGAACATTCCAGGTACGTTTACTCCCCACCAGTAGAGCAGCTTAACAGAAGTACAACAGCTGTGACGCAGGAGACCAGAGTTACCTCCAGTTTGCTCGGATCATCAGATACTCTGCCCTGGCCCCTGACTAGCAGGACTGTTCCTTCCTCCAGCCCTCCAAGGAAGAGATGCTGACCTGAGTGGAATCTGTTAAAATCTGCAAGGGCTGTGTTAGCAGATAGCGCTGTAGTGATGCAGCTTATTTCCCATCTCAGCTGCACTGCGTGGGAAAGGCTGTTTCTTAAACCAGGCTCATCTCACCTGACAGAGTGTAGGGAATGAGGACCATGGGACTTCCCAAACAGAAGGAGAAGATCCAGATTCACACCAGTCTTTTGGTGCTTGATTTCCAATAATTTCAGTCAGACTTTAACTCCTGAATAGGACCTAAAGACCTGGCCTAATGCTTCTTTTCTCTTAAAGCAAAAACCCCTGCAAATTTAGCAGACCTCCTTCCCAGCTGTTCTGGCCAGCAAAAGACACTGCAGAATTGTTCCCTGTGTGAGATGGAAGAGGCACTCCTCCCTACACCATGCAGGCAGGAAGAGATCCCCTTTCTTCCTTGCACAGGTAGCTTTCATGCTCCAATCTCAAGTCTGCCTCTCCAGGAAAACCACCACAACATTTTCCCCCGCACTTTGCTAAGGTCTCTCCATTCCCTACCTGTGTTTCCAGAGGTTGGCTCTATGATTGTGTCCCCAGGCTTCAGGATCCCAGCCTTCTCAGCATCCTCTACCATCCTTAGGCTGATGCGGTCCTTCACACTGCCCCCAGCGTTGAAGAACTCACATTTTGCCACTGGAAACAAAGAAACCAAGCAGAGTTCTTAAACAGCAGTCATTTGCTGAACAGGCTGCTGATACCTAACATATCTGCAAAAGCGACTCTGTTAACATGTCTGCCCAATTCACCTCCCTACTTTACAACACCAGAGACAGGGGTTCAGTTCACAGCATCTCCACTGTTATGGGTCACAACAACACAGCACAACACAGCAAGTTTGGTACTTGATGCTGGCCACAGAAGCCAGAACTCTTCTGTCTCCTCAAAATATGACCCCTGCTTTCATCCTTCCTCTTTATTACAGCCCAGTCATTAGTATAAAAAGCCCCAGGGCTCTTCCAGCACAATAGCACAGGGGAAGAGAACTCTACCAACATGCCTTGCCTTTTCCCTGCTACATTCTCCAGCCAGTTTCTGATCAAACTGGAAGTTTCTCCCCTCATTCAGCCTACACTTTCACTTCAGTACTCCCAGCATTAATCCCTTCAGTGGTGTTAAACACCACCTTTCAGGACTCTGATCAGAGCCTCCAGATATCTCTAGTATGGTTGGGTTTAAAAAACAAAAACAAAAACAAAGCCAAATTAACAAAAACCACATTCGTTGACAGTTTGATCCCTTTCCTCATTTTCAGTGAACTTCAGTGGTAACTGGAGATCTGCATTTTACACATACTGATGAATACTGTGAATATGAGAAGCAGTCAAAGACTTCATACAACTTTTTTAAAATTAAAAACCAAACCATTTTCTATGAAAAAAGTTTTACTTTTTCTACAAAAATGGAAAAGCTGCAGGAAATATCCTCATGAAGTACAAGTTGAAAGATGTTTTAGATGACCAAATCCTAATAACCTGAAAATCTGCCAAAGAAAAAGAGGAAGTTTTCTCACCATTTTATGCAGGGTACCTGCACTCCTCCTACGCCCAGGTTACATGACACTGCTAACCAGGACTACACAAGTTTCTGAAACAATGTTTCTTATTTTGATTTTCTGCCTGCAGCAGTACTCACAGAGTTCACACTTGAGCCCATACTGCTTCCCAATCTTGTTGATTCGCACCATGGGTGTATTGCCAACTTTATCCAGGATGCTTGGCATGATTTTCAGAGGCTCTGGCCTGGTACACATACAAAAAAAGTCAGTGTATTCACAGAAGGGGTCACAGGCAAGTCACACAAAAGTAACACAGTATTTCTGAAGCTTTTTATTTCAACTAGCTTTCTCTCTCCCATTTATCAAGCTAGTTATTTTAGATATTTTGGTTTAAAAGAATGTCCATTGGATACAAATACACAAAATATCAAGTCCTTGATCCAAAACAAGGATTAATCAGACATCAAGCCAAATGCTGAGGCAAGAATGAAGTGCTCTGCACTTCCTCCTGGCACGAAGTAGCTTAGCACTGCTCAGAGTCAGCTACTTTAAAAGCAAAAGGCATTAACAGTGCAATCTTCCATCTAATCTTCCAGAGAACTGCTTGCCAGGTTACTTAAAATAAGTTAGTTCCAGTCCACGTCGTTTCATGTCTTTGGTGCAAGGTCCCTTGTATGCTTAATCTGGGTTCTTAGCTTTGCTTATATGTGGAATTTAAGAAGTACCAACATATCTACATGCTAAACAGCATCAATTTAAATCAGTCATCTTTTGTTAAATCCACATGGCTCTGAGGAGACCTGGATTAGTGCTGTACTGAAAATCAGCAAATAAAAGCAATACTTACAGAGTGGTATGACGATGGGGGGAGGCAGAGAGGGGTTTCCCAAGCTTCCATGTGCATTTACTAGGTGTATCAGGGCGGATCCACTCCCTTTCCTTCTCATTAGCCTTGCAGTTCTCATTTTCCATCCCACCAGGGAGAAAATACTTGCCAGGTGTATGAGGGCATGAGTTCGTATCTGGCTTCTCCTGGGAAGGAAGTGTAGGCATTTCGCCCTTGGGGGAGGGGGAAGGAAAAAAAAAGAAAAAAAAGAAAAAAAAAAAAAAAAGAGGGAAAAAAAGAGGGAAAAAACCCCAAACAAACAAGTGAAAGTGATTTGCATGCCCTGCTGTAACAAGGTCAGAGCATCTTTCAAGACAGTTATTCAAGTGCTGCACCATGGGGAAACCACCCATTCACATCATTGCCCCTCTACAATAGCTAAAAATTATGTTACTAACAAGGAGTCCTTATTCTTGTCTGTCCCTTCACCAACATATCTATTTCAAGCCTAGTGCTTCAGCATGCAGTTCTTCGGAGGGAAGCCTAAACAGAAACTACCCTAGTGGGAATTTTCAAGAAAGCAGTATTGACTAAGCCAAAAGAGGCAATGGCAACAAGTAGCTTTTAACAACCAAGAACAGGTTCTGCCACTGACTACAAGAGATCCTGTCACTATACCCAAGAGCCAGGTATTAGGTGAGAAAACACAGTATGTCTCAGATGAATCCCATCCTCAAGTGTCGCACTCTTGTTTTTCCCTTCTATAAAAAAGGTCACAACAAACGGGTATTTTAATGGTCAGTTGATGTTTCCATAGTACTGTGAAGATGGGAAAGCCTTTCGGCATAATTTTGATTTGCTAAATCCTTATCACTAAAACAACAATCTTGCACTGCAACACTGAGTGCAAAAGCTCAATACAGTGCTCTACATGAAGATAACTTAAAACACACTGAAGCATGTGCTTACTGTAACTAGCCTCCGTAAATATCAAGAAAACAGGACTTAATCTCATGGGAGACGTCCCTCCCACTTCAAAAAACATCTCTCTGAAATAAAACCTCCCCATTCCAAGCAGAGAGAAACAGAGTAAGACTACTTGGTGACTAATTAGAAAATAACGCCAAAAGATTCTGCATTGCTACTTGTGGTCATAAAGGAAAACTCTTCCAGAAAGGACACTGGTTCCAATAGCACCTACTTCCGACAAAAAACCTAGAAAGCCTTCTGAAAACAAACAGATAGGGCTTTCCCAAATTCTGATGACAGAAAGACAGGCAAACAGTATTCCCCAAAGACCAATGAGTACCTTAGGCACAGAAACAGGCCTTTCCAATACCAGCTTCTCCATGTTCTTTGGTGAAAGTGATGGCACAGTAGACTGGACTTTCTTCAGCAGAATGAGTACTGGAGGTCAGAAGACTGGAATCCTCTTCAAAGCTGCAGATCATGCAAGCTAGAGAAAAAAAAAAAACCTCAACCTATCAGCAAACAGTCTCTCATGGGGCAAGACAGACATCCCACTTTCATAGGGAAAAAAAAGAAGCTGCAAAACAAAGTGAAGATGACTCGTATAAACAGTATTAAAATAAAAAAAAAAAAAACCCACCATGCAGCAGAGGTATTGTGCAAGACCAATGGAGGGTCTCCTGACCCTGTTCTTCCTGCATAACCTAATCTTCCCTCTGCCCTGCCCTCCACAGCTCAGAACCAGTAAAGTAAGCAGAAAACATCTCTATTGGACTGTCTGCAATTTCATTAGCCTGAAAGCCAGGCAAAGTAATAGAAAATACTCCAGTTCACAGGATATATACTTCTAGAGACACCAAGGGTGAAAGGCTTCATGGTGCCACCACCAAAAGACCCAGTACACAACTTAAAAAGGCTTTATACAAGAACACTTACAGAGGCCTCTCTACCTTCGAGGAGACAAAAAATCTCACAAGTTTCTACCCAAACTGAATTAGTGTTGCATGCACAACTATAGTGATGCTGGATGTAACACACAGAGCAAATACTTCAACCACAAGGAAGGAAGGAAGCTTTCTAGCAGGCTTTTTGTTTCAGAAATCAGTAAATATAAAATGGTAGCAGTTAAGTTAATTTCTCCTACTCCAGCTAGTTGTTAACAGACCCTGCCTGCTTCCTCTCCATTGAGGACAAAAATCTGGCTGAAGTCTTAGAAAGCGTGTGGGGTTTTTTCCCAATATTTGTTTTTCCTATCACCGTTTTGCAGCAAGATTCAGCTCATTCCATTACTGAATTGTACTAGGCCTGGCAAGGGTCCCTGGCCTCATCCTCCTTCATCTGAGAAATGCACACAAAACAGATACAGCTTAGATCAGCCAGAGTTGATGGTCTGGTGACTCATTGGAAAAAGATCAGACTCATAGGACCAGTGAACTTTAACATTTGATCCTGCAAGTTAACATTCACCACTAACCACTACTGCCTTATGCATACCAATTCCTTTCTTGCATGCTGATTTGAAGAAAATGCCTAAGGCATTTAAACTGCCCTCCTTTAGGAAAAACAGCCTCTGAAAGTGCCAACTTCCCAGACTAAGGCTTGAAATAATTCCCCTTCTGGATATAAAGATTTCCATGCCACCGAAATGATATAATTCTACTTTATTTAGGTTAATACATGCCCAAGAGTCAAGATGGACTACATCCTGTCCTAGACCACTGACTGACAGACACCAGTCCCAGAAAGCTAACATCCCGTAAATATACATATCTAACACCAACCAGTCTTTGTTACCAGAAATTAGCTTACTTCCAGTTCCAGAGTGAAACCCAGCCTTCATTTCTATTTCTAGAAGGTGCTTGGTTCACAGTTCAGAATGTCAGTGCTTTTTTCAGTAAAGAAAACATACTGGAGAAGTTTCAAGGCTTCCAACGAGCCACATCCACATGCTCCTTCAGACAGCTGGCATGCAATACTGGACATAACATACCAGCTGCCTCTGCTCACAGGTAAGAGTGACAATATCCATAAAGTCCATCTAAAAAGGGTACCTTGCTGCCAGAGAATCAAACCATTTCAACGTGCAGGAAGAAAACAGCAAGGGATTATAGACAGGAAACAGCACATTTTGTTCATCTTCTAGGTTCTCATAAAATAGGAGTGCAAAACCTTTAAAAACTTTAAATCACCAACTCTCAGTGTCCTTCAGGAGGGTCCAAAAATTGAGTAGAAAGGGAGAAAAATTTGTTGCAGTAAAAGTTGCAGAGGTTTCAGAAAAGAAGTACTTGTTCTTTATATTGATACCAGGAAAGAAATGAACATGGGTCTCTTCAAAAGCTGCCTTTTGGAGGACTCCCTCCAAATTGGCCAAGACAATACTGTCTTATTTCTTCTATTGCAAGGCAAAAAAATAATCTACAATCCACTAACAGCAACACCCATCATCTCTTGAACTAGAAACAGCAGAAACAGAGGAAAAGCTATACTTATTGCCTTCAACTATGCTGTGAGATTTCCTCATGTGCTTAGAATGGCAATACTCTGATGTTTGATCAAAGCTTCAATAATGTGACTAAAACTCTGAATGAAAGCAAGGAGAGAGAGAAAAGCTAACCACAAGCATTGCCAACAAAAATCCTGTCCCCACATACTAACCTTAAGCAACATCATTCATTGGAAGGAACACAAGGTCCTGTTCAATAAATCCCTTCAAATCATGTTATTAGGCATTATTTTAAATAACTCCACACCCATGCAGCCTAAAGTAAATAGGTATGCATATATAAATTTATAGAGTCAAATTCTAATCATGCTAATAGAGAATCAGTCCCAGCTATGGTCAACCTAATATCTTAGGGTTGTGAAGAAGGACAATTCCCAGGACACATTTGGTTGTTCTCCAAAAGGATTACTTACTACAGCATTCAATGGAGACATATACGCACCTGCAATGGCTTACAGTTATACCTAAGAAACAGGTCAAGAGCCCAAGAGTGACTTGTCATGTTCGGAACCAACAAGAAGACCTCAGATCTTCGAGCACCTTCAGTGCTACTGATGAGCTTCCTGACACAGCACTCAGAACACCCAACTGGTGCTTACAGCCCTACACGATGCAACTTCAGCAAAACAGAGGGCAGAGATGGTCACTCTAGAATATCCAAATTCCCCTCATGATCCTGCCTACAGGCCCAAATCAGGCCATAGGAAGCTGGTGCATCTTTCTACTGGGGAGATCTTTAGGGAACAAAGGAAAGGGGGTGAGCAGAAATCACCAAAACAGAGTGTGACGACAACTTCTTCGCTGGCCTGACCCTCTTCTCAGTCTTTCTTCTGGGAATGCAGACTGGGGAGACAGGACAGGAGAATGGCAACTCTGCTTCTCTAACTGCAATTGAACGCTTCTCAGAAGAGTCTGAGGGAGATAAGCTGCAGGAAGAGTTGCTCATCTTCATGAAAGAAATTCTATCAGCCTGAATTTAAGCTTGCTGTAAAAGGGAGCACTCCCATAACCAGCTGGAGGTGTAGGCAGAGTCTAACTAGAAAAGCCTGACTAACTTCTACCATTATATCTGCAGAGCAGGCGAAAGAAAAGTCAGAAAGACAATTTACAAAGTCACTTAAAACTAAGTCACAAAGGGGATTGGGACATAGACAGAGATACGAGATCCAGAAAGCCTCATGGGCAAGGCTCACATCTCTCAATCTATCTCCACAGGGAATCCAAGACCTAAACTATTTTTCAACCCCCTCAGAACAGGATTGAAGGCCAGTAAGTGAAATTAATACCCGAACAGCCTGAGATGAACTCGCTCTATAGATATGTTAGGAGCTACAGTTTCTATGTTTACAGTATATGATGTCAGCACTAATGTAGATATTTAAAGAGTATCATGTATGCAGAAACCTAATTAACTTGAGTCTTGTCTGAAGCAGAAATGAAGCTGTCTAAAAGGTAGGTGTAAGAGGTAGATCAGAGAGAGATACCCCAAGGGCTGACTACTCAGCAAGAGATGAGATACAGGATTGCATTATGCTGCGGCATGAGAATGGGAAACTTTGACGTTAAGCAGGCACTTTGAACACCCTGTGTTCACCCTGTGAACAAGTAAACCACTACAAACCAGTTGTCCTACTCACTCTGAGTATCACAGGGTCTTCGAGAGCCTTTAGATCTTTACAGGTTACCAGATGTAGCAATACCCATCCAGCCTTTGGAAGCTGTTTGGAAACATGACAGCTATAAGTGAGTCAGGAGGCAGTCAGACATTTGGGGTTTTTTTGTGTGTGTCCCCTTGCTACTTCTTCAGTAGCAGGCAGCCATCACTCCTGTGTCAGGAAACATCAAGTGACCTGAAGTAACCGGGGTATGAATTAACAACACTGTGGCTCTAGGAAGGGATTCTTCAAGAATCGAAAGTCTTATTTCCATTTTCTGCTATAGAGCAGATGAGCACATGCGTGTCCTCTCAATGATCACTCTTTCTTTCAAGGCCAGACTAGCATACTCATAACCTTCCTGATAGAACATGGGTAGTTCTTTAATGCCCCCACCTTTGTAACACCGCGAAGATTTTAAAACTTCAACAGCAAAGCAACTTCCATGGCTATGGCAATTGTTATGCTAGAGATCAGACAGTGAAAACATGAAAGTGTTCAGTCTGCCTTCCCCCTACAGAAGGGAAGCTCTGCATGCAGCCTTAATGCAGGTGTCTTCTGACATCTCCATTTCCTGAGTTCACTCCAACCCTGTCTGGCCTCATCTGACAAATCTTCTGACTGACGTCTTCAAGAAGCACAACAGCATTACAGAAAAGACTGGAGAATGCTTTATCTGCATTTTTACCTGCTGCAGTCAGAAGCTTTCATTATTTCTTTCCGTTTCTAGTTCTCTCTCCTTAGTCAGTGCACAAAGACAGAACAACACTACAGCCTGAACAGTGCTCTTGATCTGCCAAGCTCACCAAGCACAGGGTGAGAAGCATTACAGGTAGCATAACAGAGACTCAGAGATTAGGCAAGTTGCCCAGCATGACAAAAAGAGGGAGTTGGAGCTCTGCTCTCAATTTCTGACCAGGTCTATAAAACAGGTAGAAGCACAGCTCCCCTTCTCCAGCACTATGGTGCCCCCCACCAAGACATCACATCTTTTGTTAGCCCAGGGACCTCTGATAAAGACTGGCCGAGAACCCCTGGTCACCACTGCCTGGGCGAGAAGCCAGCTTTTTGGCCGATGCATGTTTTGTGGGAAAGACCAGCTGCCACCCACTCTGGCTACATCTGTAGAGCTTTTGGCAGGCATCCACAGTACAACCACGAGCACGGTACACCCTGCTGTCTGCCTAGTTCCTGTGGATCTCAAGATACAGACAGCAGGCACCTGCCAATAGCCAGAGGCCAGTCATCCTGGCAGCCTGCTATGCTGCCAGTGCCAGATTAGTGACATACCTGAGTCAGCATGCACACTCCAGGATATGGGCCCCTCATGACCCTGGCTACCAACCACAACTTTTAGAAGTACTGCTCTGGCTTCAGGGAAGCAAGCTGGTTAACCCACACACAGAGTGTCATGATAGGATACTAAAGAGCCACCAACTAATATCAAAAAGGATGACCTGCCCAAATGACCAAAGTACTGGACCTAACGTAGCACCTTAACCGTGCTTCATTGGTACTGATCTCACTACGGCCATTCTCCTGCTGAGAAATACATGTTCTGAGCAGGTCCCAGTTTCCCAGAAAACACTTTTCCTCTCCGACATAAAATCCCTAGATTTCACCTATCTCCATACTCTGAGTTTTCCCTCCATTCTGTAGCCCAAGTTTTGCAGAACATGGAGCTCTCATACCTCAAATCAGCAAACAGACTCATTGAAAGGGTAAACAGTCTGAGCAAATTCGCTGGAACAGGGCCCAGCACTCCAAAACCTCCGTAGTCAAAGGCTTCAGGATTACAGAGATACACAGAAGGAACAGAAAGAATCACTTGTCTTTCAAGTTATGTCTGGCTCAATAATATGCCAGCAGCATTAATAACACTGCTCTCCCAAGTTTCAGTCAAGTTCAGTCCCTTCCCAATAGGGGAAGGGCAACGTATGAAATAAACTATAAGAGAAGCTTCCTGGTCCACTGCATCAGCCAGACTTGCCAAAAAACACTGCCGAGAGACCCTCACGGTACCCACGAGAGCAACGCGGGACAGGCCAAGAACGGCTGAAGAGCCGGTGCCAAACCCAGAGAGAAAAACAAAAGGCCCAATGTCATCTCGCGAGCCTGTACAAGCAGCAGAACGCCGATCCTTCCTCCCCCTGCTCCCTGCTCGGAGGGGCCACCCGGCAGGCGCCCTCCGGCCTGCCCACAGCATCCCCGCCAGCCGGGACCCTCCCGAGGCCTGCGCTGCCATCCTCCCCGCGGGCACGCCAGGGCCGGCTCCGGGGGCTCCACTTGCCCAGAACAGCTCCGAGGCTGCCCGTTCCTATCCCCTTTCTTAACGACAAAAAGGAAAACAAAAGCCCAACCGCGCAGCACAACCGCATTCACCCACCGGCCCGCAGCCCTCCTCCCTTCGTCTACCCCGTGCCGCAGGGACCGTTTAACGGCCGCCCCGGCTGAGGCGAAGCGCGGCGCAGCCCACCCCACACGGCCCCGGGTGGGCGGCGGGGGCGGGAATGAAAAGGGCAGGGCCACCCCCGGCTCGCCACCCCCGGCTCTCCTCCCCCGCCCCGCGCCCGCGGATGATGCAACGGGCGGCGAGAGGGATGCAGCCGCCCGCCGCCCCCCACACAGCATCCCGCTACGGCCGTCACCTCACCCACGCGAGCCGCCCGCCCTGCACCGGCGAGGAGGAGGAGGAGGAAGGGGAGGGAGTGACGCAGCGGCGTTCGGCCGGGGCGCGGGGGTTAAGAAGAGCCCGCGAGCCCCACAGCCCCGCCCCGCCTCAACGCCGGCCCCGCCCCCAGCCCGCCTCCGAGGGGCGGGAGCGGGAGCGGGCGCGGCGATTGGGCACCACGGGGGCGGTGGCGTGGCAGAGAGAGCCAATGGCGAGGCGGCGCGCGGCCCACGGGGGGCAGTGCCGCCTGCAGCCGTGTGGCGGCCCGGGCGGGGGGTGCCCGGCGCTGCCCAGCCGGGGCCGTGAGGGGAAACCGGGGGCAAAAGGCCCGGGTTTCTCCAAAATGGCCTTCGCGGAGCCCGGGGCGAGAGGCCTCTGCCGGCGCTGGGGGCGCGGGACGGGCGGGGGAGCGCCCAGGCCCCGGCCTTCGAAGGCGACGTTTAGTCGTGCGCCTGTGGACACGGGCCGTGGGGAGGAAGCAGGCACACGGACTGCTGGTAACTCCCGGGGGAGGGCTGCAGGTGTTACTGGTCACCGCTCTGATCTGGGGGGAAAAAATAAAAAATACTACACATCACATCAGAGGGGGCTGCTGTGAGGGGAGTTTCACAGTTGGGCCCGCAGCCAGATGCTCCTCCTGGCACCCGAACCCCCCGGGAAGGCCTCGGGCTTGCGCTGCCTCAGGGCACCCGCCGGCACTGCGGCCTCACCTCGGGTCACCCGGATCAGCAACGGGGAGAGAGAGAGGCCAGGCATGTCTCCGTCTCCTGTCAAAGCCTGGAAATATCCAGCCCGGGGCAGGGAAGAGCTGGTGAATTCCCCAGCTGGGAGCTACAGGCTGGAGACGGTGCCACAGAAAGTAAGTGCAAGTGCCTCGCTGAAACGAACCCACAGCAGTCATTTCACTAGTGGTAGTTGTGCCACAAATCGGGAAATGGGGTTATCCCAAAAGATGCCAAGCCCTACACATGACTCTGTAAAACAGCTAAACACTTTCTTTGTTTTAAGGTCCCATGTTGCCTACAGTTCGGCACTCGTCTGGTGGTGCGCTTCCTGGCAGAGGGGCAGGCTGCGCGCTGCTTGTGAAGAAGGAGCAGCCATCTCGAGCCTCGTGGGGGGCTGTGTCCTAGATGAATTGGCTTCATCTCCATGAGTCCTTATGGCACCAACACAATGGATAGTTGTTATGCTCTGATGTAATTATTACACTTCTGATGGTGTCTAAGAATGTGATGATGAGGTATTTGCCTGGGAAATCGCTTGGTGTCACAATGGCTGCATCCACACTGTTGTGAAAAGTTAAAAAAACGAAACCAAAATCCTTGCATGAAAGCATGAGGTACTGAAAAGCCTTACCAGAGTGAAACATCTCGAGAACGTAGCTTGATGCTCTACAAAGTCCAAGCAGCAATTTCTTCTGTATCTATAAAAAATACCAGTAAAGAGAAAAGCAATTCAAGGTAGCTTTCTCTTAGAACATGATTCACCCTGAAGTGTTCCATGTGTTTTAGGTAATCGAAGGAGTGGAGACAACTTTATGTCTCCATCTGTACATATAGATATTATGTAGTATAGCTATTTGGAGAGTATTGCATGCTGTATAAAAATAAAAAGGAACAGAATGTTTTAAGTGGTAAAAATGACAGAAGAGACTTTACAACTGGATGTGACTGGTCTGAAGCTGAATGACCAGTCTTAGGGTTAGAAAGTGGCGAGTCTCTCTGGCAAGAAAATGGACCATGACTAGAATGTGGGGTGAAATTTATGAAAAAAACACAGGAAAACCACTGGGCAGTTAAAAACAAATCAAGAGAAGAGCCAGGTATTTTATATTGGCCTTAAATAAACAGCAACACTGAAGCAGCTCTTAAATTACATAGGCTAAAAATCCACACAAGTTAGAGAGAAAAATCCATGCTGATGACAAATTACATTGCTTTTTCCCTGGCCCTTTCTGGATCAAAGTAGATGTAAACCTACTTTCTATTCCACGTTGTTATTCTCATTTTCCTGAAGAAAGATTTACTAGAAAATACTGCTGTTAAACAGGACAATTATTTACTTTAAATCGCAGTTTGCCTAGCTAATTATGTCTGAAATATGCATGTAAAGTGAGGTTTGCAGAAGTAACCAGCAGCCCCATTGGAAAAACATCAATTGGAAAAGCATGTGGAATCAGATTCTAGCTTGCATCTGGTGCAGCTAAATTACAGAATGGCACAAGAGGAACGCGGAGTGCGAAAACAGTGATGTTAAGAACGTCTGGCCCTTGAAATGGGTATTAGAAAACACGTGAGACACCAGGGCACACATAAGGCCCAGTTGCAAAGCACAGCAAAGCAAAAATCCATTCATATTTGGAACAGAATGGGTGCAAGTATTTGATGACTGCAGTCGTACCCACAGAGGGTAGCCAAGGAGAGATAACCATACCTTTTAATGCCTTTCAGGAGGGACTGAGGGAAGAGGCACTGAGTCAGCTGTTCTGTCTGAAAAAATGTCAGCCTCACAGCAACCACTGCAACTTCAGGCAGATGGACGTCAAGATACGAAATTGGCAGCACAGATGGATTTGCCAGATCCCGTAAAATGTAAGACACATACTTCAGAGGAGGCTTGTAAGACCAAGTGACAGCGCTAGGCATGTTGGAAACTATCCGAACATAATGTATGAGGCTGATGAGAGGGATCTGTAATTGCACCACTTTGAGCTCTGCACTCAAAACCCAATCTTCTTCACCATGGCAGCAGCCAGGTGAAGGTAAACTGGCAACACTTACAAGAAAATGGGAGTTTTGACTTAAAAAAACCCTGACTTAAGAGATATCCACAGCAACACCAACCCACAATGAGCCATTGGCATTAGTGGCATTAAAATCAGTCATAGTGCTTGGGAACAAATACACAAAACTCTTCTCCACCCCACTGCCTGCTAATTAGGCCCATTACGGTTAAGCCCAATCAGTGGGACACTTACTCCAACCTAGCCTTGTACATCACTCCCATAAAACAGCAGGTCACTACCAATTTCATAAGTGGGAGCCACTTAAGCCATTTCCTGAGATCTGGCAACACTTAGGATTATTTTTCTCCCAAGGAACAAAAGGAGTTGTGATGAGGGTTGGTATATAATCAAAATTATAATTCGATCAGCACAGCAGCGATGTGACACCAACTGGAATATTAACATAGAAATAAACAGCTTGTTTAGGAATGGCAAGCAGAGAATGTTGTTTCTTGTATCAGTGATGAGCAGACACGCTGAAGA
The DNA here is from genome assembly GCA_035590195.1 of Aviceda cuculoides. Classification (NCBI taxonomy): domain Eukaryota; kingdom Metazoa; phylum Chordata; class Aves; order Accipitriformes; family Accipitridae; genus Aviceda; species Aviceda cuculoides. The sequence continues at coordinate 8,040,938 of JAVJGG010000059.1, forward strand.
CTGAAAGGTCAAGGAGGGAGATCCCTTGGACAAATGCAATCAGTGATCAAAGGAAGGGTGGGAAAAAGGTAAATGCTGTTGTGGTAGGATCACTGAAGGAGGAACATCAGGTGGAGGAGGCTTTTTGTGAGTGACTGAAGAAGTTACCTAAAGAACCAATGGTGCTTTGGTGGTACCCAGAGCCCTTTTGGGAAGGGAGAGCACAAGGCTATCGCACAAGCTCATGGAAATGTTTCTACACAAAGAGAGAAAAAAGCAGCCCAAGAAAAGCCACTCTACATTTAACTGCATGGGAGAGGCCATGAACAGTCTGGAGGACAGAATCATAGTTCAAGATGATCTTTGACAAACTAGAGAAATGAGATGAGAAAGTAAAATAGGAAGTTGGCCGATAAGGACAAATGCAAAATTTTAGAGCCAGGCGGGAGCAATCAACTGCTTGAGTAGCCACTATCTGGACAGCAATTGTGGTAGAGTGGAAAGTATGACTATAGTGCCATGCAAACTCAATGTGAGTCAACAAGGCCCTGCTGTTGTGCAAAAAGCAAACATCATACAGGGTTATGCAAACAGCAATATAGTCTGCAGGACACATGGCACTCTCAGCACTGGTGCGCTTTGTTGAGGTACCATGTCCCATCCGGAGTGTGGCATTTCAAAAAAGATACAGCCCATGTGGGACATGGCCTGAGGAGCCCAACAAGGTGTAGAGGAACAAGGCCCAGGAGTAAAGACTGAAATAAATATAGAGTTCAGAGAAGATAAAACTGAAAAAAAGAGAACTGCCTTCATTTAGCTAAAGGGCAATGAGGAAGGGGATAAACCATTTTTCATGTTCCTTCAGAGTAGGAGAAAGTGGAAAAGGTCCAAGTTACAGCAACGAGGTTTTAGTTTGAACATCCAATCCACAGCATTGCTCAGGCTGGAAGGGACCTCAGAACATCTGCAGTCCAGCTCCTACTCAAAGCAGAGTCTATCTGGAGATCAACCCAGGTTGCACAGGCCTTGTCCAGTCAGGTCTTGAAGGCCCCCCAGGACAGAGACTGCACAGCAGTCCAGTGCCTAACTATCCTTTGTAGGGAAAACGTTTTCCCTACACCCAGCTGGAACCTCCCCTCTTTCAGTTTATGACTTCAGTAAAGATCCTGACTTTTCCTCTTGCTGACCTCCCGGTAGGCACAGGGATGTTGCTGTTAGGTTGCCCCACAGCCATCCCTCCCCCAGGCTAAGCAAACCCCGCTCACCTGGCCTGTCTTCAGAGGGCCACCACTCCAGTCCCTGCCTGTCTCGGAAGCCCTCTCCCCCACCCCTAACTCACCTCGACTTACTGATGTTTTTTCCATACTGGGAACCCAAAACGATAAGACAGTATTGGATGTGGTCTAATGGGTGCCAAGTAGAGGGGGATAATCACTTCCCTCAGTCTGTTGGCTGTCCCTGTTCATCCCACCAAGGATGCAGTGGGCCTTCTGCTGCCAGGACACACTGCAGCCTCATGTCCAGCTTGCTGCCCACTGTGACCCCCAGGGCCTTACCTGCAGAGCTGCTCCCCTGCCAAGCAGTCCCCAGCCTGTGCCCTGCCAGGAGTTGGTCCACCCAAGGGGTAGGACTTTGTCTGTGTCCTTGCTGAATTCCACCTCATCCAGGTCTTTGTGGATGACTGCCTTGCCCTCTCCTGTGTCAGCTGCACCACCCGTTTGGTGACATCCACAAACCAGACGAGGATGCACTCACTTTCTCCTCTAAGTCACTGATAAATACAGTAAAACAGGACAGATGCCAGCACAGACCCATACAGTACTCATAACTGGTCTCCAGGGAGGGTATGAACTATTTATCGCTGCCCTCTAAGCCCAATGACCCAGCCAGTTTTTCTCTTGTCTGGCAAGCCACTTACGCAGACTGTAATAACCCAGCTTGGGTACCAGGGTGGAGCAGGAGACTGTCAGAAACCTTGCTTAAATTATGTACTAGTACTACAAAGAGGACATAACCTGCTGCTGTCTCTTCACCTACAGATCTATTCCCTTTGCTGAAGATGGTCTTTCTGTAGTGTTACAACTGCCACTATGTGTGTTTGAGAATCACAGAACTGCCCAAAAGACCAAAGGCTTGCCTCCTTGAAGGCTGAGCAAGAAGGCAATTAAATGTCTCTTTGTTGTGGTTAACACAGTCACGTGAAAGGGTCAAAAATCATGAGTCAAACCCCTCCAGAATGAAAAGACTGGCCTAGACATTAATGAGACTATTACTTGGTCAGATTTTGGCCTGTCTTTGACTCTGGAATTTCCCTTGCCCATCCCCAGTCCAGCAATGCAACAATTAATGTTGCATGCAATCCCAAAGTCAGTAAGGCTGCCTGCTCACTTTCCACTTGTGCTTTGTCCAGAAACCAGTTCCTTATGTCCTGCCTTAGAGTCCCTTTATCAAGTCTCTTCCTCCTGCAGCTTGAGGACTTTTTTTCTCCACCAGCACAAGAGGAAGTCTCCTTCATGTTCACCTGAGAGGAAGGAGGAAGGAAGAGGAAATTATAGAAGATGCAGGACTGTTGATCCATGAAGCTTGCTCTCATCTCTCTCTCAGACACGAGCAGTATTAGCTCTCAAGGGAAACAGGGGTGGGTAGAAAAGGGAGGAGCAGTCGCTCGCCCTGGCTCTTCCCACAGCTCTCAGGCCCAGGAGGCAGGCTGGTGCATGGGCTGCAGTGGGAGCTGCTCCCTCCCTTCCTCCGCCTGGCCAGAATCCCAGACAGCTCCAGGAAGAAAGTGAGAACGATTTGAAACACATCCAATATTCTGCTGCATAGGTAGCAAGACTCAAAATCAAGCCAGGTGCTGGCAAAAGCACAGCAGGCCTAAGCCTGGTAGACTAAAGGCTTTTCTGTGAAAAACACAGAGGCAGGGAGATGGGCTTGATTGCTATCTGCTGCCTTTCTCCCCACTTTGTCTTGCGGCTCATGGAAACCAGAGCAGAAACTATTTTTTTTTTTTTTTCCCTCCAGACCTAACTAAACATGCAGGTTTGGAAACTAAGAGCTGGAAGCGGCCTACAGCGCATGGATTTCACAGCACTCAGGAAAACAGCGCTCTGCATAACTTTGTCAAAAATGCATCGGCTTGTCCCAAAGGCGTACCTGAATCACACTAATTTTCTCTTCCTAGTGGGAACAGCTTGCAGAGCTCTGACTATTTTTAAGGTACTTGGATCAAAGGGGCAACCATACTCACACAAGCTGCTACAGGGCTCCAGCTCACCAGAGTTGCTGTCCTCAGCCTCACTCGCATCCCACCGTTTCATCAGAATTTAGTACCTTTCTGCTCTGCTGATGTACGAATGCATGTAACTTGCCTTTGGTCCTGTCGAAACAATCTAGTTAGAAAGCAAACACCAAAACTGAAATTATGAAAAAGTACTGAACTCAGCAATTATTGCAGCGCTACTAAGAAGTAGGTATTTGTGTCTTAACAGTTAGAGGCGAGATAAGCACACCCTCCCCACCCCTCTGTTCCAGATGCTAAAATGAAGCCACCGGCTACCAGAGCTAGTCTGTTGGCAGCCCATCTGGTTTGTTAGTTTCTGTCATTCAACCCGACTCCACAAATCCAATTTAGAGTTGAAACTTTAGATCAATTGAATTAACACCTTATTTGGTAATAACCTCCAGCAGGAAAACAGGAACCTTCTAAAGTGGTTCTGCTGCTGCTGTGGAAGTACTACGGGACTGTGGCATAGGATAGCAGTGTGCTTTCACTAGAGGTTCTTCTTGCTGAAGGTTACAATTTTGTAAGAAATAAAACATGACATGCATTAACAGGGGATTAGATGTTTATGACCAATGAGCACACTGCTGACAAGGAAGGATTGTCCACATAGTTCAGGAGACATCCTCCATTCTCCGTACATGTGGATTTAACAAAATGAATACTGCAAAAAGAAAAATAATTTGGGGACATATGCTAATTGGATTAATTCAGAAATACTTGTGCATAGTTTTAAAATGCATCGTGTATCAATTCAACTTGAAGATATTTTGATTTATTCTACAGACATTTGGCTGTCATTTTGATTTGAAAAAAACTGAAATTCAGGCACTCCAAGGTAAAATTGTGCTCTACAGTAATACAGCTCAGCTTCAACCTTGCAATAAATGACAAACACAGCTACAAATATTCTCTCCTTTGACAGCTTTACCAGTTAGGCATTACTTCCTTACCAGCTGAAGTGAGTGCACACCAACTTGGTTCCATTTTTCAGCTCTGATTTTCCTGAACAGGACT
>JAVJGG010000059.1:8050130-8063447 GCA_035590195.1 Aviceda cuculoides
GACCAGGTTGCTCAAAGCCCCATCCAACCTGGCCTTGAACACTGCCAGGGATGGGGCATCCACAGCTTCTCTGGGCATTTTACTATGACAGACACACAGACATAACTCTTGCATACCACCGAACTGTCCAGAATTACTAAACTAACCTGTTATTCAAAAGTTTTGGTTTACCCTCCTTTTCTCTACTCAAACCTTATATATTTCATTCTGTGTAGAAGTACTTTCAGGTCAGTCTAGTTTATACAATCTACCTGTGAAACCCCACTGACACAAGAACCAATTTTTTTATATCAAACCTTACTGCTAACCTGTGACAGCTTTAGCTGCACAAAGAATTTAAATAGGGCCAATAAAGACAAAACTGGATGGAGGATTCAGCTATTTTGTTTTACCACAGACTGAAATTGGGCTATGGCTAAATCATATTCCAAAGCCAAACACACATCTGATCTCTCTTGCAATAAAAGGTGATACCTTTATTTAGCGTTACTATGTCTGAGAGATACAGAGTCATAAAAATGACCAAAAGGCTAATACAAGAGCGTACATTGTCTTTTTCATAAATCATTCAAACATCTTAAAAGCTTACATTTCAGTTTAAATTAGTATTACTTGGGATATTTTAGGAAAGTATTTAGGCACAAATACATGTGCCTAAGCAACACAATCTACATTTTCCAAAGTTAAAGTCATCCTCACAAATTCTAAGACACTGCCAATTAGAGACATCTATAGAAAAAACATGTTCATAATCCCAGGCTCCTTCTGTGATTGAAGGAAACCTACAAAATTGTGCTCTAGATTAAAAGAAACTCAATAATGTTATATGCCTATCCTAAACAGCAAGGTCCTAAAAGCAAGCAGATTGAATCCAGCTCAAAGTGAACCATCCACAAGACAGGTATCATAGTAACAGCAGTGGTATAAGCCTTTCTACAAGGTACCTTAATAAATAAGTAATTTAACGTAAATAAATAATAAAATGTATCACAATCTTTTTTTGCCATTAAGCAATATTACTATTCCTTCGGCCTACTAAGAATTCCTACCAAGAAGGGTCACACTGTGAGGCTAGTGTTAACAAAAGGTGAGCTCAATACAGTGACTGCCTGTTACAAACACTAAGGAATGAATATGGGCTAGAAAAGATAGCTGTTAACTGTTCAATAAGGTTGAGTCCTGAATATAATCTATAGATATGCCTGATTGTGCATAATGCTGAAAGTGGCCAATCTGATCCTGCCAAAATGCCCATTAGCCAAGTAGCCTGCTTCTAACAGAGGCCATGAGCAAATACATTTAGAAGAGAATAAAATACAGAAAAGGCATAAAGCAATACTTGTCCCAAATAATGTCTGCCTGTAACAGTTCGCAGTTTGGAGATCTGAACCACAGGTAGGTCCTACGTACTTAGTAACTCAGTCAATATTCTTCTTGAAGTCTGCCTTCTCTTAAAGCCACATCAACCTTCAGCACCCACAGCACTGCAGAGCAAGCACCATAATTTTTTTTTTTTTTAAACAAAGTCCTATTCCTTTGTTCTCAACTGGCCGCTTGCCAGCTTTACATGATGCCCTTTCACTGGCATGTGTCAGAACTGCATTAGAAAAAATGAGATGACTTAAGTTTAAAGATTTGCCTTCAGAATTTTCAGCAACTGATCCTTAATTTACCTGCTTTAATCATGTTTAAAAGCAAACTTACTTTTTACGACGCCGCCCATACAACTCACGTCTTAACTCTCGAGAAATGGGCTTCAAATGCATAAAGTTGCAGAAACCTCCTCGTGTACACTCTCTGAAAACAGAATTCAAGAGAGACAGTTAAAATTCCCAGCTCTACACTGTATCTGTTTGCCCTAAGCCCTAGGGGACCTCTAGCCATCTAAAAGTTAATCATATCTAGCATTAAAACCCATAAACTGCAAGCATCATTTACCGACACTGACTCCCTAGATCAAAATCCTAAAAAGATGGCAAAAGCCAAGAGGTTCACTGCAGGTCCTCCATCTTAACATTACCTGAAGTGGTTTTCTTCCTACACATAAAAGCCACACCCAAGCAATCACCCTGTCAGTGCAACAATTTCAAAGATACTGTCATTGGCAAAGAGGGAGTCACTTTTTACCCCATTTCATATTGACGGCAACAGGCCTCTCTGAAGTCAGTCACAGGTGAAAGCTCGGCATGAATGGGCTGTCCATTAAACCAGCGATTGTTCAGGTCAATCACAGCCTTTTCCGCATCTTCTTCACGGCGAAACTAAAAAGCAAAATTAACAGTTTCTCACATTAGAGAAGCAACAGAAGTAGATCAAAGATTCCTATCAAATCAGTTATGCAATATCTGAGGCTTAGGACTAGTAATCAAACTAGAAGCTACTTCAGGGTTCTTGGGATAGTCCATCAAATCAAGGGTAAAGATGCTAGCTTTTCATTAACCAGGTCTCAGAGCTAATAAAAAATTGACACTTTCTCTTAATTATGTTCTATTTGGTTTTACAGGTTTTGTGGCTTGTATTAAAAGATATGACATTTAAGAGAAATCTGCATAAGAACTGAAGCTCTCATTCATTTAGATTAGAATTTACAAAAATCTGATCCTGTTTTACGATGAATGTAAAACTAAAAAATTTGCAGGTGTTTTACTGTGAAAAGGAATTTCAAATTAAAAAACAACTTATTTCTGATTATGACCTACACAGCTGAGAATTTTAGGTATGAAAATACTTTGCGGTTAAGGGAATGTACAGTAAAAATATTCAAAGACTCTCACTCCTCTCCAACACTGTGCAGACACAATACAAATTTCTGCAGGTGACAACTTTGTACTTGTTATTCAAAAGATACCAGACTTAAGAGCTGAACTTAAGTGCTCCAGTTTGCACCTTAAACCACCCAGCTACTGCCAAATTAACTTGTTTACAAGATGTTTTCTTTAACTGGGAAGTTAGAAAATAAATGCACCTGTTGAAAATAAACACACCTGTTGCGAATTAACCTTTGCTCATAATGAAGTGCTTAAAAGGCAGTGTGATGGGAAGACAGACCCCAAATTAATCCTGGCAAACTAAACAATCCAGCAGTGGTGACTGTTTATAACAATGTAAAAAAAAAAAAAAAAGAGTGTTAATCTTTATGAAAATGACACAGACTTTGACTATCAAGAAAGCTTCTCATCATCTCTTTAAAATTTCTTTCAGATCCCATTCACATTTTCACTCTACTTTATATTGTGAAGTTGTAGAGCAGTTTATATCCTGAAGAGCTACTCTCGCAAAATCTACAAGCATACAGTAGCTTTTAAAATTATAAGTCAATACCACCCCTGTTGATTATATAAACACGTCTCTTTATCCTACCTTTACGTATACATTTCCAACTAGATGATCTCCAAGGTTATCACAAACATTCATCTCCTCAACTTCACCATATTTTTCTTCCATTTCTGTGAAGACCTCCTAAGCACAAAGTAACCAATTAAAAGTTTGCAGCACATTAGTTGTAAGTACAGAAGTATTGCATTTAGCTGTTAGTAAGCACAAAAGAAGGCTTTTCTTAAAAAAAAAAAAAAGCAGCAAAACAAACCCCCCTTTTTTTAAAACTTCTGATTTTAAAATTAGTACTTGCTTGGCCTGTACTGTGTCCACCTGTAAGTACGGCACTAACAAGATACAATAAAAAGCTATGGAAAACATTATATGTACAATTTTTACAGAATACATAAGATCCACTGAAAACACTACATATAAGCCTTGATGTTATAGTTTTACTTAATTTGATTCTATACAAATAATTAAGTATTTTAAATTTACAGGAAAGGAGGGGATTACGGAATCAAAATGCTACACTGCTTAAGTTGCTGATTTTTAAATAAAGCCTATTATAAACAGTAAAGTTAAAGCCAAACTAAACAAAGGTTATACCAATAAATATTTAGCATTGAAAGTTGTAAGTTTTATACAAACGCCTAAGGAAACAAGCGCTTTTCTCTGAATCCTTCTAATTGTGGTGTACACTGAATCCATCTAACTCATTTGTGTTGACAAATCCACAAACATTTTAATGCATTTTTACATCTTTTACATACCTCAAAGAATTCATCATAATGTTCCTGCATCTCAACATCGCTCACAGCACCTGTAAAAATCAAGAGTCATCTTGATTAGAGCCTACAAATAAGGAAGAAGAGATTTTGATCATACTACAAAACAATCTAGAGAGGCCATCTGGAGCATAAAAGACACCACATAGCATGGAGCTAACTAATAGGAATATTAAAAATTATTACGTGTGAAGAGCTTTGAGTCCCCAAAGTATATGTCAAAACATTACATTGACATGATCAAATCAAAACAAGTTTTAATCAGAGCCAAACTTGTATGCCACAAATTTAAAGAAAGGGGAAAGGAATTACTTTGAAATATCGCTTAAATTAAATGTACAGTCCCACCCTCTATCAACATTTTTACCTAAACAGAAGGCAAGTGCTTTGTTACATTTGCATATTTTAAAGCATTATTACAATTTAGTGTTCCTCTTCCTAAAGGCAGAATTTCATTTTAACATGTCCACCTCTCCAGCATATACACTAGAATTTGAGAGTTCACAATGTAACATAGCCCAGAATTTTTTTTAAAATCTGCTCAAATAGTTATTGAAATGACATACTTTTCTCAGTGCCCTCAAAGAAGGGTACCATAGTGCTTTGCAGTAGAGAGCAATTTTCTAGTTTAATTTTGAATATCACTTAATTTTTCTGTAGTCCTGCAGAACACCTTTTAGTGCAAGACAAGCCAGCCATATATTCAGGTTAGATTATTTTCATGCTCCAAGCTGGACTTCACAAATGAGCGCTGCTTGCCTGCTGCTATAAAAAACAATGTAAGTTTGGCTGATTTTTCAAAGCATTAAGAATATAAAAATGAATTTCATTTATTTCTTCCAGTCTACAGCATTTTAAACTACATTAAGCTGTATACATTAAAGCCTAATGTATTAGCTCTTCAGCAGTTACGTGGTTTATTAAGATCAAGCGGAGCAATTTTAAAATGAACCCTGCATTTTATGCTAGAAAAATATTCTAGCCTTTAAATTACAAACATTACTGTTCTAGTTCACAGAACGTGAAAGACAAGAAACTGAGACAACAAAGCTGAGTTTATTCACTTCTTGCTGCTATGAAAAAAAAAAAAAATGCTTTGGCCTCATTTATATTTGGCTAATATTACCATTTGGACAAACTTTACATTTTTCTTCAAAGGCTCTAATATTAACCAGCCACACTCTCTGGAACTGTATGTAATTACTTTTCTTCCACCCAGCTCACCTCCTGAAGAAGGCTAAGGGGCATTTGTTATACAGTTTAGGCTACCAATGTTGCTGTATTTGAAACATTTGCTTTTAAGAACTTTCTTCTTCCCCACAGTTATATAGCAGATTAAGGAATATCAAACATTAAACCAGTAATTCTAGACAGTTTAATACTTAACTATATTCCCAAGGTTCTGCCAACACCACTGATAACAGCTTACTAATACCTAGGGATATTTTTTTTTTTAAAAGATGTCAGGGGCTCTGTGAGCCATACTGGGAATAACTACTTTTTACCAGATGGACAAGTGCTAAAAACTTATAAGGAGATTCCATTGTCAAATTAGGAGATCACAAGCAACAGTTAGTTAATGACTACTTGAATGTCCTTCTAAAGTGGGAAGCATACATATGCACAGGCTTTACAAACACTCATATTCCAGGGCTACTGGTATCTGAACCTTGAAAAGCCCAATTACTAATTAAAATACTCAGGAAAACTACTGCTGTTCAAAACTAAGGTTAATCCTCTACGACGGCAATAGAAAGGAAGACAGTTAAGCAACAACAACAAAAGCATTAAATAGCTACCCAAGTTATCCATTTAAAATACATGCAGTACTTAAGTAGGGACAAATATTGAAAAACCAGGGAGCCAGGAGTTTCAGCAAACCTACTGGTAACAGAGCTCCAGCTCTACCACAGAAGGTACAGTTAAGTTATTTAACAGAGTTAAATAGCTACCCGCTTTTCAAGACAAACTAGAGTTGGATACCAACATTTAGAACGCTAGAGAATCTGTTCAAGACTCTTTCTTGCAGCTGTACAACCTAAACAGCTCCACAGACCAAACTGCTGTAGCTCTGTGCAAATTAGTTACCAGCGCATTGAGAATTTAGGGACAGAGTGGAAATACCCAACTGTACATTTTTTGGTTTACTGAAACAGCATTAACTACTAAGCATCTGCAACAAGAAAGCCTACAAACCGATAGAACCGTTTAAGCATCTAGACAAACTTACATAGCTCATTACATATCTAGCTCGATTGTGTGACAAAAAACTCAAATTACTTAATTGGGCCATTATTACTTTTAGCAGCAGAAGAGACAGCATTGATTTTTAAGTTAGTGGCTGATTTTACAAAGCATGTCTAATCAAATGCTGGTAACTAATCTGAACTAGTCTATAATCCAACAGTTGAAAAAAGGAATAGCCAAACAAAGCTTTATTTACCACACAGTCAATATTCACTTCAACAAGAAATATTAGTTAGAAAGTAACACCAATCCTTTTTGGTCCTAAAACTTTTTTTTTCTCTTTTAAAAATCTTTTTCTAATATTGATAATTCAATCACAATGATATATCAATAATCACCGATCAACAATCCTGGTCATTTAACTTCTGCCAGTCTCACAGTAGGTGTGTTTTCTTATGCCCATTCCTACCTCATGAGGAGTCATTAAATTTGTTCATGACCATACCCAAATGCCTTCCCCTCCTCAAAAGTACTTTTAAAGATATATTCTCCTAGGTAAATATGCAACTTGGTTTTGGAATTTGAATTTTCAAAGCATGGAAAGAATTTTAAGCATGCACCTATCCAAAAAGGACAGCTGCCAGCAGGGAAGCGTTTGTCAAAGTGTTTTCTTCCAAAGTAGGCTCTAAATGGAAGCTGCATTAACCTAGGATAAATTTCTGCATGCAGTCTGAAAAGTTTCAAATTCAAGTTCTCCTAACATCTACAGAGCAGGACGCTTGTTCTGGATGAAGTCAACATGTCATTGTCCTGCTCTTTTAGACAGTGGAACCTAATACATAGCACAAAACATACAGAAAAGCATTCCTAGGATGCAGGCAACTAGCAGGGAGAAAGGCAGAGGGAAGAAAGCAGTGCAACCAGGACTGCTTTACAGGGGAAGTACAATTTCAACCCTTTTTGATTTAATAGATGGTATTCAGATTCCCCTCATAGTTTTAGGAGAAGGGAGGAAGGTGAGTGGGACAAAAAAGTTGGGATTTTTTTTGTTTGGGTTTTTTTTGTGTGCGTGTGTGTTTGTTTTGGACACATTTAATGAAACGTGGTCAGTTTGATCTGTTAAAACTAATATGGTAGACCAGCTTAAGTCGACACTGAGCTCTGACAATCAAGCCCAGGGAACCAGTGAAGGAACTTGTATGAACTTACAGCGCAAACCGTCAGCAGACTGGGAAGAGTTTTGAGGGTTACGGTAAATGTTCAAGAGGGCAATGGTCTGAAATACAAAACGCAACAACTTTATATTATGGAAAATAATTTTAACAAGAAACCGGTTTCCTTTAGGGTCGCTTTAGCCGAGTCTGTGCTGAAAGAGAGGTGGTTATTCTCTCCCAAAAAGGAGAACTTCAACTTAGCTGGTGACCTTTCTGAATCAACCTAACACTGTAAAGTAATAGAGATCTCATGATACTCCATTATTGTATTTTTTTTATTTTATTCACCAGTATTACTATAGAGGGGTTTTGCAGGATTTCAGACAGATATGTAATAGATGGCATCCAAACAGTATTCAAATTACAAGCATAATAATTTGTTTGAATTTGGTTTTACTGAATGGTTTCCAAGTAGCAAAATCCCAGGAAAGGAAGTAATACAATAATTACAGCATAACATGAAATCTCCATTTTCCTAAAAAAGTTAAAGATGAAAGAAAACCCACAGTTTTGGGAAACTTACCGTACATCATATATACACCTATTTTTTTTTTGTTTTTTTAAATCAAGAATTTGAGAAATGTCTGCAGTTTAACCCTTTAAAAAATGCAGCTACTAAGCAATCAAGTTTCACTTCACAGTGCAAAAGAGAATCTGCATCAAGTCCAATTTATGCAGTCAATCCTGCATTGCAGACATTTGACAAGTTCTTGATCTATGCGCAAGAAGAGTTCCGTCACTTGTCCTGTTTGCAACAGCTTTATGTCAGCAGCTCAGAAGCCAACATTATTTTCTCATAATTAGGAGTGGGCTCTTTAACACCATTCTTTAAAAAAATTTCTCCAACTGTGGGACTTACAGTGTGAGCCGTCAGCCGTCTGTGCACTGTTTTGGGGGTTACGATAGATGTTTTGAATCAAGATGGTCTGCGGGGAAAAAAAATAAAAAGGGGAATTCTACTGGCTGCTGTGCATATAATAGACAATTGCAAAGAGACAACTTGTTTGCAAACAGCTAAAAGTAATATTTTATTCTTAAGGCTTCCTTTTGTATTTGCAGAATATCTTCCAAAATTGCATCCAGACCATCATATTATGAAAACAGTTTTAATTAACCACCAAGAAAGAGCTGCATTTGTCTTAACAGCTATCCTCAAAGTGGGAGTTGTGAGGCACAATAACCTAAAAACGTCAAACTACATGATACGGAGATGCCTAACTTTCAAGACCAGATTCATTATTGTAAGTCTAGGCGGGGGGGGGAAAAAAAAAAAAAAAAAAAAGTAAGTGTTATGTGCACAGCTTGTAATACATAATGCCACAGAGTCTAAAAAGTTACACCAGACAGTAAGGTTTTTAGGCAAGAGCTATGTCTCATTTTGTGCATCAGGAATTTCTTGGTGGAATTTCTGTTTAAATAATATAATAGCATCATAGGTTCACATGTTTCCGATCCTTCAAACAAGGACAATATCCTTTTAGCCCTTCTGCTTTTTACTTGAAGAATTAGCCCAGGCAGACTTGAAACCTTACATTTGTACCGTTCTTCTTAAAATCAAGTTGTCTGAAAAAACAAACCATGTTTAAGTTAGTAAACTAATATTACAAAAAAATTCCAAACGTCCATATCACTGTAAGCAGCTCAAAAATTGAAATTTGATTACTTAAAATACAAGCTCAACGTTAGTTAGTATGAATTGCAATCCCCAAAATAATTTTAGCTTACACATTATTATTAGTCACAGTAAGAATTCAGAGCTTAAAGGAGTCACAGGACCAACAATGTCATACCTACATAAGCTGCCCACTTAACATATAAAAAATCTGTAACATCACATTTAAAATCACACACTTGTTCAACAATGGGTATGGTCATACCAACCAAAGCTTTGTGCTTCCATGGCCCAGGTTTAAAATAACTATGTTTTAGCCTACAATTGGAGAGAGCCAGAAACATGCTTATAGTTACAGTGTTTCTGCTGATTGGTGGCAATTTGATCACCCTGGATTGCACGACCTTTCGTAACACAGCTCTTCTATAAAGTAGCTGCACCAGCAATAGCAACACAAGATAAAAATACTATGCTGGTAACTTCCCATTAGTAAGGTATCTGTTCTTCTATTTTCTGTCACAGCTGATTATCAATCTGCATACAGATAAAGATTTCTGTAGTGAACCCTACACATCTGCCAGATACATTAGAAATGTTACAGTACAGCACGTCTGCCAGGTGTGATGCTGCAGCAGTCCCAGACATCACTGGATGAATCTGACATGCCCTGCTGACCCACTTCAGCTGGCCTTGCTAGCCGCAGTTGCTAAAGGCTGCGCTGACAGAGGAAATCTTTGTTGCACACACAAAAAAAAAAATGTAAAAAAAGTCATAATTTGGGTTTGGTTTGGGTTTTTTTTGTTTGGGGTTTTGGGTTTTTTTTTTTTTTTGTTTGGTTGGTTTTTTTTTTTAAACTTGAAGACAACTACTGTATAAGTTGTCCGATTTAGAAATTTTTCCAGTAGCCAATGACCTGAATTCAGGTCTCTAAATAACCAGTCACATTTTAGCATGCTCTCCATGTAGGTCAGCAGCATGCAGTAGTTTTGAAAATGGACACTATTCTTTTTGAGATACAATACTTACATTAAAAATTATTAAACTCCCAGAAGTGGAAGACTGTTTTTGTAGATGAAGTACCGGCAATGGTCCCTATCGATCAGTAGCTTAGACAGTCCGCCCTAGAATTCCCCCTGCCCACTCACACACTTCGCAAAGTTTAACTTCACGAGCACCATCCCTCTGAACTCCAGTCACGTAGGTAGTACTTGCCTCCCTAATTCTCCCCAAGCTAACAACTGCCCACCATTCTCATCAATTCTGCTCCACGTCAGCTAAAATGAACTTGCAGAGGACTCCACTGCTAAGTAAACTTTAACTTTGTAGGTAAAACTGCTGATAATGCAACAACTTTCATAGGCACTACTTATCAGACAATATTCTCAAAGAAATCTATTTACCTGTATACCTTGACAATCAGCAGTGATAGAAAGAGGCAAAGCATACGGTTCTCCAGGAACGTAATTTCTGAAAACTATAGAGCTAGTAATAATAAAAACCCTATCCACCCACTGCACCTTTTTTTTTTCCCCTTCCTTTTCTGGCAGACATGCAGTCACATATCATGTCTCTAACAATATTCACATAGCCAAATATTAAATAAGCTGTCAAGTCAATTGACATGTACACCCTCAGCAACCAGGCAAGTTGTTTTCAAGAAACAATTCTTTTACATTCAAAGGAAGTACGCGAGTTACTCTTGAAACTTAAGAGCCTGGGTCAGAGAGCGAATGTAACGACAGATAAGTCGCTTTTATTAATTAGTCTTCTTCTATTATATGCATAAAAGACTTAAGTTCACACCTTTGAGACAGGTGGAACATTGTTTGTGATTAAAAAGATCTGGGATGGTTTAAGTGCCTAAACACCACTGAGAAGGCACACTCACCTGAAAGTTAGCACTGGTTGGTCTCTACTACAGGCAAGCTTACAACAGCATCGCTTCCTGCAGCCATTAAGGGTGACAGGAGATAATTAGAAATGCTGGGAGAAGTAAATGGAATATCCCCCAAAAACCAAAAACCCGTATAAACTGGGGCCAAAAGTGAACTAGTTAATCTGGAGCTCAGTAATTATTCACTTGTATCTGAGAATCTACATTTTAAAGAAGCAAGAATATAATTGCACAAGGAAGAAAACAAAAGGAAAACAAACCTGGCTAAATGTTGGTTTGTTGTGCAACCGAGAACATCTGTCTCCATGACGACAAGCTCCAATTTTGAAATAAAATGAACAGTTGACTCTGCAAATAAAAAAAAACCAAAGTAGTTACATATTGGAATAGAAAACACTAATATGCATTTCCTATAAAACATATGCCCTAAATGCCTTTATCTTGATGCGGATAAGTAACAAAGAAAAACAATAAATCCAAACAGCATAGGAAAGTATTACAGCAAACCTGTTCGTATTCGTTCCTCTCTATCCCTACTTCACAGCGAATCATCTAATCGATTTCACCCACTACTCAAACCCAAAGCCCATTCATGACACCACTGCGGACAGAAGCGATCACTACTGTTTTACCCTTCTTGTCCTCCATTCTTGTCTTTCTGTCGGTTTCACTAGGTGATGGGATGGGAAATAATGTGAAAAACAATCTGAAAAGTTACACTATGAGCTATACGGTTGTGTCTCAGTTCATGCAACCCTCTAATCTAGGCAATATACCTGCTTTAAAGCTGATACAGTTGCATCTACCTAATGTTTTATAAACCACCTGTTTAAAGTTATACTCTAAGTGTAACTCAGACTGCTGCCAACACAATATTTGAAATAATTCAGGTAAGAGAAAAACCACGTTACAGAGAGACTACACATAAGCAAAATAAATTCTTTTATTTCAGCCATTTCCATGAATGTAGTTAATAATTTTAAGAGAAAGCATTTAATATTTTTTTTAATCCACAAGCTCTTCATGAATTAGCTATCACCTCAGGACATCTTCAGAACTATGCTGATTTAGGAATGACAGTAAAACTCTCACATATTACTGTAATTCACACAGAATGATGAAAGAAAACCATAAGGAGTTTAGTTACCTTGACTGGGAAAACTGAATGCAAAATTCTGAAGGGCAAGAACACTATTATGGCCTATACATGGGTAAGTGAAACATAAGAATTCTCCTGGAAGAAAGATTATTATTCCCATGCTCATAGTTAACACCAATTCTTTCCACAATCCTGTGTAACCAACATCAACTCACGGTGGGGAGAAATATTAAAGTATTAAAGCATATCTGATCTCTAGCAAAACATTCTACTGTAAAATTGTAACATGCTTACTCTTCATTATGTTTTTGAGAATACATACTTAGCATTACAATATACTTACTGTCTTTTCTGAACTCTATCCTGAAACAAAAAAAAAATAACCTAACTATAAAATTTCCAATAGTGCCTCCACCTTCAACATTCTCTGGAGAGTTCTGCTTGCTTTTTGAATAGAAAATAAAACCAGTACAGGAATTTCATGCCTGCCGTGTGGGCATATACTAATACTGTTAAACGGTAATGTTTTATCAGAGAGTAGTTCTTAATATATCTACGGTAGCAGAGCTCAAGAGAAGCTGCCGATATCACTTTTCTGACAGACGAGCAAATTGGAACTGGCATGTAGCACTACAAAGTAGAAGGAAAACAGAAGCCTCACGGCCAGAGGCTGACAAGAGTAATTTAGTCCAGTAGCACATCGATGCCCCCTCGCATTTTTACGAGTGGAAAAACACGTTGGTTTGGTCAGGCCGATGGTGACCAAATTTTCGTTAGGAGGGTTTTCTAAGTATGCTTCCAACAACCAGAGAAACTAGAGGCGTTCCCGACGCGTGGAAGGCTGCAGGCAGAAGCCTGAGGATCAGGATGCAGCAGTCGGGGAAATCCTCCGCACCCTGGGGAGGGGGGAGAAATAACCAGTCGCTGTCCTTGCAGCAGAGCGGAAGCTCTCGGGCTGCTGCGAGGCGCAGAGGCACGAACAAAAGGGGAAGAAGAGGCCCTTTTCTGGCAGGAGGCGGTGGCGGCGGGAAGCTCGGCACCCGGCGGCCCCGGCCCCGACCGCTCCCGCCCGCCGCCAGAAAAGCGCAGCCGCCGCGGGGGGAGGGGAAAGGGGAGGGCAGGGAGGACGGCAGCGCGCCACGAGGCGCGGGCACACCCGCATGGCGGGCGGGGGGCGGAGGAGGAGGAGGAGGAGGAAGAAGAGGAGG
>JAVJGG010000059.1:8071022-8081426 GCA_035590195.1 Aviceda cuculoides
TCAGTGTGTTATCAACATTCTTCTCATACTGAACTCAAAACACAGCACTGTACCAGCTACTAGGAAGACAATTAACTTTATCTCAGCTGAAACCAGGACAGCAAATTAGAGGGACCCCTGCCAGTCACACTGCTGTCTTCTGTGGTGAGGACCCCAACAGAACAGTTGTCTGATCTGGCCTTGGATGGAGCACTGGGGGCCCACTGAGCTGCCTGGCTGTTGGAAGCAGTCCCCCAAGGTGAGGCACTGGGTGCGCAGCAGGATCTTGCTGATAAGGCCATGGGGACTGATTCATACCTGTTCAGAGACTTCCAGCCCAGTGCGGGTGACTGCACATGGAGGTGCCAGCAGCAGAAGCATCTGCAGGTGCTCCTGCCACCTGTTGGAGCATGGTGGTGGAGCACAGGCTGGTGCAGGCTTTTCCATGGCTGCAGGGTTATCAGGAGGGATGGGTCAGTCTGCATTGGAAATGCTGAGAATGCCCTCCCTGTATGGAGGAGGACACGCTGCCTTCTGGCAGGAGGCAGCAGGTTGCTAGTGGGTATGTGTGCCTGGTGAAAGAAAAGGCATATCCCCAAGAGAGAGGAAGAGCAGGGTATGGATACATGAGCTGCTCTGTCTCCCCAGGTACGCTCCCAGCCTCCAACTTTTTGGAGCCCAGCGGACCTCCTGAGCCTTCAGTGGTTCATGAGTTTGGTACCCCTTACTATAGCTCTCCTCCAAGTCCTTGTCTAGTGCCCCTTGAGTCCATGCAAGTCCTTTGCATGCGCTGTCCTCCGGAAAGCAACTTGCAGATCTGCTATCCCCATTGCATCATTTTATTTGTTTTCAGCCTGGCTCCAGCTGGCTTCATTTGGTTATGGTTTGCCTATACAACAGGAGCTTAGCTAACATTAGCTCAGCCACGGTGTAAGGGGCAAGTTTCTCTCCACCCCTCCCAGTGCTTATTTTGTTCCATCTCTCATACTTGCCTGACTGCATGGTAAGTGGATTGAACTTGCTCAAATGGCTGGGTTAATAAGCTGAATCATTTTATCTTGCAATCAGAATTTACAGGGGGAAGTGAGGCTGCACTGCACAGATGGGAGCACAAGGTGGGAGGAGGGAGGGAAGGCAGGAAGGATAGGGTAGAAGGGGCAAGACAAAATGTAAGGCTTCTCCCTTTCTGTAGCAGCAAAGTTGTTCAGCTCAAGCTCATCATGGGACTGTACCCTCACAGTGGAGCTTTTTTATCAGCAAATATTAGACCTAAAAATAGCAGGTATTTCCGCCAGTGAACTAGAGTAGGAATATCAGAGCGAGCTGTTGTAGGTGGTGGTGGGGGTGACCTCCTGCACATTCCTTTGCTGTCTGCAGTTGAACTCTGCTCACAGCTCCACGTTCACGAAAAAGGAGTGTGTTGGATTTATCCTGAAATACGTTTTACGGAAGATGTTTTGTTTAGGAAAAGAGCCCAGTCATAACAGCCTGCAGAAAGGCAAAGCACAATACACCTACAACAAACTTCTTGCTGCTTCCCTGTGCCAGACAAACCTCCCACCAAATCCGGCGGGAGTTCTGCTGGGCCAGATGTGGGTAAGAAGCTCAGGTGAACAGGCTGTTCCCATCACCCTGCGGCACATGTACTCAATGGGTGCTCTAGAGCTTTTCTGCATCACTGTGCCCTGTGGTTTGGTAAAGAAGCAGACTGATGTGCAGTGATGGAGACCTCTTGACAGCAGACGTGCTGTTCTCGGTTTGCTTTCCATGACCTCCCCACGAAATAATCCCCTGACTTCGAAGGGCCTGGGGATGACCCGATGAAAGCAAGCCACCGCTCTAAATGATGGATGCAGAAGCTCCCGTGAGCCTTCATTTGCTTTGCTGGGGCTCCCTCCGGTGGCCTTCAGCTACAAGGGCTCACCCAAGGCAATGCTGCAAACCCTTGGCAGAAATTGAGCTGGACATAATCCAGGGCAGGGTTCCCTACGATGACCCTGCTGACAGCATGCGGCGCTGGGATGGACGTCGAGGGGCCGGCAGAGCACGTTGCATGGCCCAGCGCTGGGTGGCGAGTGTCCCCTGCGCTCCAGAAGCAGGACAGTCACTTCAGCTCGGTGGTGGGCCCAGGCTCCCCTCCTGCGAGCCCCAGCAGCCCAGCCAGGAGACCTGGGCTGCCCCAGTATTCGTACACGAAGCGTGCAATTTGCTCCTTTGGAATCTCCCTCTCCCGCAGCGTGGCCTCTCCCCGCTGCAATGCGGGTGCTGCTGCCCCGTCCTCCCCTGGGACCCCCTCTGAGCAGCAACGAGCCCCCGGCGATGCACGGCGGCGCACGGGGGGGGGGCTGACAATCCTGGCTCTCTGCTGGCGTGTGAAACGAGGCACCAAGGCTGCCTGAGTACGCAGGTGCTGCGTGATGCGGGGGAGCCTGATGTATCATTTGGGAGGTGTGGAGATCTTGGGATGACAGATGCCTGTGAGGGGACTCAAATGTGGGATCTGCTTTGGGGGAGGGAGGGAAAGGGAAAGGCTGACTGACCCTATGCCAGCAGGGGAGCACTTAGGAAAGTGTTACCAGACCAGCTGGAGTTGTGAGGTGACACCTCTGGGGAAACTCCTGGTGCAGAGAGAGGAGCAGGACGGTTGCAGGGAGGCCCTGAGAGGGGATGGGAATGTGACACCTCAGAAGCTCATGGGAGGAAAACAGGAGCCCCTTGCCTTGTGCGGTTCGCCTGAACTCTACTTTCCCAGCTCCCTGCAGAGTCCTGCGGCAGCAGGCAGCCCTTCCAGAGCCCAGCAGGCTGCAATGGAGCCTGCTTGCAGCCCGTCTCGCTTCCCCAGGGGGCCAGAGCTGGGCAAGGGAGGCTGCGGTTTTGCCACGGGGTTTTGCTCAGCCCCCGGGGGTTCGCTCTGCTCTGCACTGTCCAGGTAGGCACGCTGTGGTGTGCTCATCCTGCCACCACACAAATCGTTCCCTAACAGGAGTGAGAGGCGGGAACCAGTCCTGGTCAGGCTGTCCCCCTCCAGTGTGAATGCGCAGGTACATAACGTGGACGGCAGACAAGCCTGCATGCGGGGCTGTGTTTGTGGCCTTCGTCAGGGAGCCTTAGTTACCATAGGTAAAGAGGCAGGGGAGGAGATACACCCTGCAAAAGCAATTGCAGTAGAAACCTGCCAGAAAGCAGGTTCAGAGGGGCAGCGTGAGATGAAGCCCAAGCCCAATCTATCATTTCTCCACTGCCACCATTGCCTTACAGAGGCCAGGTAAGCTGCCAGAGGTCTGATGACCCATACTGAAGTTGGGCTCTGCCCTCTGCATCACTTAAGTGCCTTGGAAAATTTTACCCAAAGCCAAGCTGCTTATTTTCAAAGCAAGAAGCTCTAATCCTGTGAAAATATTATTTTCCAATTATGACTTGCAGAATGGCTGATGCAGATCTAATCGATCTGTTTAGTCAGTCCTGTGAAAGCACAAGCATCAAAGCTGCTGGCTTTGACGCAGCTGAAGAGCTGTGTTGCCTTGTGTGAATTCTTCTCATTGTTGTTTTAGCCCTTAATTTCAGGGCAGTAACTGCAACAACAGACTTCTCTGCTACCACCTGACTAAGGAACTGATGAGGCTTAGAAAATAAAGGTTGGTGTTGTTAATGCTAAGCTATATGCTCTTAAAGCATTTCCCTGGAGCTTAGCAAGAAATAAATGTTCACAACATCCAGCAGGGCTGGTTTTTTTCAGAGAAAGGGCCAAGACTGATAGTATTACAGTGCTAGTCTTAGCACTGAAAAGTAGCTGTACCTGAAATAAACCTAGCTCAGTAAGGAACACTAGAGGTGTAAATCGGCAGGAAACCTACGCAGCACTGGATAGCTGTTGAGATGTCCTTGGGGTATAGCACAACCAGGGTCCTGGAAAGGACCTACCTGCCTTGTCTGGATTAGCAAAAGGCAAAGGGAATTTCCCAGGAACCCAGTTTTAGAGTTAGTTTTCAGAGATGAGCAATACTTAATGCTGGAGTAATACTGAATGCTGGAGTAATACTAGACAACTATTTTCTGACAGGATGAAAATCTATTTAAAACAACTACAGCAAGAGCATTAGTTTCTGCTAACTTTGTTGGTATGAGGTAGTGAGAGAGCTGGAAGGTGACAGTGTAATGAAGAGGGAACCTGAGCTCTGCTAGGGCAGGGCAGCCGAAGCCACAGCATAGCTCAGTAGCTCGGCAACTGGCACGAAGCTACTCAGGCATTTAGCTGATCCTAAATTAAAGATGATCCCCTGTCCCTTCACTGATGCTGCTGAAATGTTTTTTCCCATTGCACGTCCTGTCACCTGGAACAGCTTTTCTGTAGCCCCTAGCACTCATTAGGCTCAGATGCACGCTGCTGATTTCGGTTCTCTGGCCCATATTGCCTCTTGTTGTATTGAACGGCTAAAAGCCTCCCTGTGGAGCTGGCTGAGCAGCCTGGGCAGCTGCCAGCACTGGGCTGGCAGCTGCAAAGGGACCTGGGGGTCCCTCGCCTCAGCTGCCCATGCCTCGCTCCCCTCCAGCTCCCAGTCTGCAGACACGCTCCAGCCTGATCTCGGAGAGACGGCAAAGGTGAGCCAGGAGCACGCTGCAGCGGCCAGGAGACTTTACAGCCGTGGTGTTGCAGTCTCAAGGAACTGGCCTCACAGGTCCCAATAATTTCCCAGGTCTCATCTACCACAAAAAAAGCGCCTGAATTGTATTTCTTTACTCTCCTTACCAGAACAAGAGTTACAATTAGTGCTTATACTTGAAGATGCACTTAGATTGGAGGAAGCCTGCTGCAAGGGGCTCCCAGGCTCCATCTGACTCCTTGGCTCTGCCTGGGACCCCTCGGTGGGCCTGACACACCTCCAGGGAAGAGGCTATTATCCAGAGGTTGGAAGTGGCTGGCTGTAACCCAACCTGACATGAGAGATTTGAAATTATGTGAAAATGGCTGAGTTCGCCCAAGCAGTGCATGCACTTGCTACAGTTTTTGAAGGAACAGTGTGAAAAAAGTTCTTTTGAAGCAAGTGGCATTTGTGGTGTGTAATCAGGGTGTTCATCACCTTGAAGTGGATGTTGAGGGAAGCATCTCCACCAGCTGAAGAGGGATTGCTGGTCTACCTTTGTAACAGTCATTAAAACGGACCACTTCCATCTTTCCAATGGCTGAACGTCAGCAGATACCCATCCAAGCCCTTTCCGTGCACTTTTCCACACATGCTCTCTCTGCCCTTTGTCTCTCTCAACAAATCGGCAGCTACGATGAGCACCCTAAGGCAAGATACACTTTAATCAGTATGCCAATGCCTACAAAAGAGCCTGCTTGTTTTTTGCCCCATATAGAACTGCTTTCCTAAGCAGTTGTCTTCACTGGAATGTCATGGGAATTTTGCTGTAGTGTGTTTCTAGACCAAAAGTGGTTTTAAAGTCACAGCTGCAAAAAAATGTCCTGTTAGCAGTGCTTGGTTATTGAGCAGGTATACTGATGCAGGCTCATTAGCAGCTGCTATTGACTTAAACATTCTACTAAATACGCTGGATTAGCAAGGTCAAATCTTACAGCTGTCATTCGTCACTCTGTTGTGGTAGATACTGTGTGTCTGGTCCTGAGCACTCCTACAGTCCAGCTAAAGGTTGGGGAAGAAAAAGAAATAGCTGCTCAGTTCATGTTTCCTGGTGATTCCCCATCCTCAGTCTCTCGCTAACTGTGACCAGTTGAGCACAGAATGCCATCTCCAGCACATATCACTGGGTGGGGGTGGAGCAGGCTTGCAAATATGGCTCTCTGATTAGGGGGATGATGGTGTGCCAGTCCCTCCTGGGGCATTGCCCTAAAGTGCAGTCCTTGCCTGCAGACAGCAGAAGTCCATGCAGCAGCGAAGAGCTGATGGTCCCCTCCCGTCGCTGCCCCTTTCATGCAAAGACATGGTGCTGGATGTAGCTGGGGGTTATGTGCTGCTTCTGGGCTGGCGGAGGACTTGGCGCAGAGGTCGGGAGATGCCACATGCAGAACAGGAGCCTCCCTGGCTGTGGATGCAGCAGCCATGCTTAGAGAGCTGAGGAGGGCTCAAGCTACACATTTCAGCTCTGGTTTTTGTCCAAAGTAGGGCCTTTAGACTGAGGGTCACATAACATGGCTTTGCTCTGGCATCAAGCTTCCCTTCGCAGTTGGAAGGGTTTAGCTTTGGCTGTTTGGGCCATGGAAATGCACTCAGCTTGAGAAGTAAGCATGCAGGGGCAAGTCAAACCCAACGCTTACCTCCAAAGACTACTATTGCCTGGAAGATAGTGAGCTAAAGAGGTGTGAAACTAGGCAGCAGCACCTGTGAAACCTCAGCACTTCCCTTTGCACCTTCTTTTGTTTGGCTGATAACACTGCTTCCCTCCTCTTGCCTATCCATGCCAGGTGTTAGAAGAATATGACACATTGCCTGGGGGCTGCTTGGGAAAATCTAGCTGTCTGTGGCCCAGAATGAGCTGGAAGATGAACACTTTGAAAATCAGGTCCTGCTTTAAGGATGAAAATGAAAGCTAAGCTCATTTGAAAATGAGCATCTATGTCGGTCCCTTATGTAGAGAATAATGTAGATAGAGCAAGCTGATGGTATGGATGAGATTCCTGACTAACTCAAGTTGTCTCATAGGCAGTTTGGGTGTTGGTACTTTTAAGAGGTTAAAAAAAGTCTTTTACATGTGACTGGGAACAGTAACAAAGACCCTGCTCAACCCCTTCCAGAGCTGCACAAATTTTCAGACTCTAGAGCATGTTTTGCCCAAGTGTCTTGTAAAGGAAAAGTCAACTCTGCAGCGTGGAAACCTATGGGAATAGATGCTAAATGGATGTAGAGCATATTGTGATCTCAACCAAAGACCGCACATTGCTTCTGATATGCTGTGAACACGCTTGAATAATTGCCCACACTACAGTTTATGGAGATAAAAAGCACTTGCCAACTGCGGTAAGCCATGGAGTGGCCATGTCAAAACCCTTGCAATAACATTCACTGAAGAAGGGCAGTTTTTTTCAGGGCAACATCTCTTCTGCTTTGTATGAAGACATTTATTACATGGTGTTACAAGGGCTGCACTTTTACTTTCATGGCCTGAAATTCTCAGGCTCTAGGAATCCCAAAGGGAGGGGAGCAGTTTTCAGGAAGGCTGTCCTCATTTTCTCAAAGATATATGCCAATTGTTTCATGCTTTTATTGATTGCAGCAGGTATTCCATTTGCTGATTGTTTACTTCTTCAACCAAGCTGGATCCTTGCAGGTCAAGATAACCCAGCCCCCTGGATCAGGGCAGGGGACTGAAATGAAGGGGCACAGCCGCAGCAGTGCGCAGTGGCTGAAGG
This sequence comes from Aviceda cuculoides, assembly GCA_035590195.1. Lineage (NCBI taxonomy): Eukaryota > Metazoa > Chordata > Aves > Accipitriformes > Accipitridae > Aviceda > Aviceda cuculoides. The sequence goes on from JAVJGG010000059.1 coordinate 8,078,368, forward strand.
ACTGGCCCATTCACAGTTGCATCTTCTTGAAACTCTTGTCTTCGGAGAAAAAGAAAACCCCAAATTCCAGAAGAAGGTAGTACAAGAGAGGAGGAGCAGAGTACGCGGGGACTGACGTGATGGCTGGTGTTAGTAGTGTGGGTTGGAAGAGCAGGGACAAGGGTGCTGTGTGCTGAAGGCTGAGTTGTGAGGCTCTTGGGAATTCTTTTCCCATCAGGAAACGTCCCTTTGCCTTCTGTGGATGCTTTCTTTACACCCCTCCTGGGGGGAGCACAGTGGGCAATAAGCAGGTCCAGTACTATAGCCAATGTGGTCATGCCCAGTTCCCTATTTTCCCTTTCCCGGGTAATTAGTACCAATGTCTGCATGTCTCCTTGGAGGTAAGACCTTCCCAGCTGGGAAGTACTGCCCATCCTAGAGAGGAGCAGAGCTGATGGAGCCCCCAGGGCCACATTTTGTTACCACAGGGAAGATTTAGTGGCTGCCCTCTTTCTCTTAACCCACTTCCCCTCAGGCCATCCCTGTGGCAGGAGCCAGCTTCTAACATAGGCTGGGACGCTGGAAGAGGATGGCTACAACAGGGCCATAAAAGCAGTCAAATCTTCATGCCCTTCGGAGGATGATGGCCTGCTTTTTGCAGGGGTGTTGTGAAGAGCAAGCAGCTCTTTGGAAGTAACAACCTTTTTAGATACCCTGGAACGGGACTGTAAAGCAACACAGGTCCAGAGGAAGACTGAACAGCATTGACAGAAGGTTTTAATCACTAAGTGGCACAGAAATACACAGAGGTATCCTGGTGAATAAAATCGGGGAGTCAGAGGGGAGAGCTGGACGAGACTTCAGAGTGAGAAAGGAAGGGTGGATGCACTCAGTGGCAAAACAGTGCATAGCACTAGAAGAGAATCACTTCTCAGGCAGCTCGGTGAGGCTGTAGAGCATTCCTCTTGTCATACAGTAGGTGGAGAAAGAACACCAAGCGTTGGACAACATTACTTAGTACAAATTTTTATTTGCTCATCTGCCCAAATGCTATCAGAAGCCTCCAGAACCGCTCTCCTACATCCACAGCTGCTCATAAAGTGCATTACTTAAACCTTTATAATTGAGAGCATCCTCACTGGGTCACTGAAAAGCTCCTCTGTGATCTACAGGTCATTGTGTCACCCTTGTAAGTGAGAAATGTTATGCAATGACTTTTGTGTTTGTGTGCTGTGAGTTTAGATTTGGGGCCCTGCATTCAAAAATGATGGCTCTAAATTTCCCTTCTATTATTGCACCCACAGCTGCAACTCCCCTCCTCTGCACCGCTCTTCCCAGCTGTAACATACAAATTTCCTTTATTTCTTTTACTCAACAGCTGCAGTGGGGATTTTTCTGTTTGCTTGTTTTCCCTCACTATATTTGGTCCCCTGGCTATGACCTTTTGACGAAATGCATAAAGCAACTGGGGAGAAAAAAAAAAGAAAGGGAAAAGAGGGGTCGTTTTAGACTGGAGGTGCTGTGATGATCTTTATCATTTAACCTTAATTATTCACAGAAGAGCCACGGTCGTTGGTGTTGCATCAACTCTGGGAAGTCTTACCCCATCTGCAGTGCCTGAGCGCAGCACTTCCCTGTGTCTTAAAGCCTGGGAAATGTGACGCTCTTCACCTTGATTATCCCTTAGTTTGCGGTCTTCTCCCCAGGAGCGTGCTCCAGTCCCCAGCCTGTGTGCTCTATTTACCTTGCAAGATCATAAGAGACATCAAGGGGATGGCTGGCTCATACTGACTCCTTCCCCTCCTTCTGTGATGCAAAGCAGCCGTAAACCTGCGGTGCGTAACAGCTGAGAAGAACTGCTGAGAGCAGGCCTTGGCGTCCTTAGTGCACGCACACAGTGACGCACGCAGAGCCGGTCTCAGCATTTTGTTCACCAGCCGATCGCGCTAATCTTTTTGCCGCTAACCTCCACCACCCTCATACTAATGCTCATCCTCACATGAGTGCACATAAACCCAGCAAGAGGATTTGGGAGCAGCTTAGACAAACGGTTCATTAGGGTCTTTCTCTGCCACGTGATGTTTTTTTCTAAGGTTCCCATCACCAAGCTACTGTAAAAATAAATTCTCCAAGTCACCAGACAGCTGCCACCGTAACAAACTCGTCTGGCATCCGGGCATAAGGGATGGGGATCGTTATCCCGTCAAGAGCTAGCTTTTTTGCTCTTGGTTAGGCTGCTGGATGAACAGAGTGGATCTCTTTGAGCCAGATGAAAGCTGTGATTATTTTGTGTTTCTCAGCACAGGGAGATTTGCAGATCCTACGGCACTGCACAGATACTTCTGAACCCGGTGGAGGTTCAGAGAGGTTCACCCCCGGGGTCGCTTGTTAAAGGACGAGCTCCCTGCAGTAATATCTGGATGCTGTTTGTATTGTGCAACCGTGGTATGTTATCTAGGTTAACTTTAAATAACCTAATTATACAGGCAGCCTGTGTACACACAGTACCTGGCGGAGAATCATGTTGGTTTCAGCCTCTGTAGTACCAACAGGTCTCTCAATGCCTCTCACTCTCTAACCTGAATCAATAATATGACTTTCCTGCCCAAATCCCCTTTCAACAGTGTCCCTTTTAGATCTGATACTGCCTTCTTGCCCTGTCCACCTCCTGTTTTCTCTGTAAGCCAATCTCCACAGTCCCTTTAGCACCAACAAACTGCTCAAAACCCACCCAGTGCCAGGTTACACCTGAATACTAAACAACTACTGCAGCATCACCCATGATTAGGCAATTTTTGGAGCTTTCCTGGGTGGTTTAACAATTCATGCAATGACATCTACCTTCGGTGTCTAGTGTTTTCCCTCCAAGCCCTGCTCAGACACTGGGAGGCAGACTCAAACCAGGACTGTGTGGTTCACTGCAGGATTACCAAGTGTCTGCAGGGTTCACAGACTGCCCTTTACAGAGCTGCTTGTCCTGGACAGACCACCCTCCTTCCATGATATCATCTCTTCTCTTCCAGTTTTCTTCCAGTGCTCCTACAGCCTCCTACTGCCTCTCCTTCCCCACTACATCAGCA
>JAVJGG010000059.1:8081754-8097693 GCA_035590195.1 Aviceda cuculoides
ATTCACATCTAAGCTGTCAAGAGCACTGGAAGAAAAAAAAAAAATTATAAAATCAAAGAACTATACAGCAAATTTTTCTTTTCTTTTTTTTTTTTTTTCTTAGAAGAGGTCTCAATCTGAAGATATATCTTTTTAATGTATTTAGTTATTTAATTATTTGGTAGAGGTTCATACCAAAAAAACAATGGACATAATGTCTCCTTTCCTCTGAAAAATAGTCAAATTTTTAATTCCCCCAAATGTTATATCACTTAGCATTATTATTTGCTTTCAGTGAGTAAACAACATGTCACAAAACAACCCTACACTCTCAAATTCTCTGGTCTGAAAAAAAGTGGGTGTAATTTCTAGAGCAAAGGGAATATTTTATACTGCAGGAAGAAGGGCCATGGAAAGCTCATGGAGATGAGATCTGGCTGCAAGGCAGGGGAACTCTCAGCAGCAAGCTCTGTGGAGTTGCAAGAGAGGTGGTTTTATTAAGAGAAAAGACTAGGCGAGTGAAAAGGGCTCAAACTGTACCTCTGCCTTTCTGGGTCAGAAGTCATTTTACTTGTTGTTCCCAGTCACCATGATGATACTTACCTCCTCTGGAAAGTGGTCTGAGATCTACAGATGGGGAGAAGCATCATTGCTTAGCAGCTGTAAATTTCCAAACCTGCTCCTGTTCCAGTTCTCCTGCTCTCTGGGCGCGCTAGATGCTCTCTTCGCATCTCCCACTCTCTGGGCGCGCTGCTGCAGACTGGGAAGAAAAGAGCATCTCTCATTCCCTATGCAAATCCATTGATGAAAACATAAAATGCATTGTGCTGCTAAAACTTGCTGAGCTTGTTTGAATAAATGCCAAGGATTAACAGCACGTAAATTCACCATTGATTTGACAACAATGATGTTATGTGCCCTAAACACTGATGGGATTTGTTCAGTATTTAGGATGTGGGCTCTGAGGTGGAAAAAAGGGATTGCTAGTAATTTTTTAAGCCTCTTTGGCTGCGCCAAGGCAGACTGTTGGTATTATATAAATTCTTTAGATAAAATAAATATCAGTCTTTGTACGAGGAGAGTGGATATATAACTTTTCCAGTATACAGCTGAATAGTAGATCTGACTGTGGATCGCTATGAGCCAGGAAATAAAAATCGTCCCATCCCTCTAAAACAGGGAGGAAGCAGATGTTGGAGTGGAAAAAGAATCCCAAAGGCCAGCAATAAAGCAGAGGATTGTGCCTTAAAAACAGTGGGACAAAGATTTCTTTTTAGGTAGAAAACTAGAAATGTCCCCTCAGTTATCGCTCTCTCCTTGGCTCCGGTGTCCAGCAACTTTGCAACCATGGTCCCTGTGGGACAAAAACTATTGTGCTTAGGAGTGGGGACCACCTGGGACAAAACTTGTGGTACAGGGGTTGACCGTTCATTAAGCAAGAGTTGCAGAGGCAAGGGAAGGAAGAGGTGTGATGACTTATACCAGGACAGGCTCACTCTAAGCCAAGTTGCTGGAGTGCAGGGCGTTGCTCACCTGCTCCCAGTTGGGCAGCCGATGGCTGTTTGGGAGGCATGGGAATTTGCAGAGTTGTCTAGGGACACACTGATCTCTCTTTAAAAGAAAAGCAAGCCAAGCCTGGGGTTTATTTATTTAAAATACACTTGCTGAAAGTTAGGCTCCTAGATCTATATTTAAACTTCTTAATATGTGGCCTGATTTTCAAAGGTGCTCAGCATGTCACAACCCTCCTGCTAACTGGCTTCTTTCTTGCTATGAACTATCCTCAAAGAAGGGTTTTCAAGTGTTCTCTTTGCTTTTAACAAGAAACACTTATTCATCTAATAAAAAAGAATACACCCCCTGCCTTCTCCCATGCCAGCCCTCCCATGGTGTTAGCCCTGCAGCCCTAACCACAGTGAAGCATGGTGTGCAAATTGCACTGATAACACGGCCTCACCTCCTCCCATCCATTTTAAACTTTAGCGAAATATCAACAGCATTCAAAACTCAACAGAAATTGCTACTTTAGTGCTTTCTGTGGTACTTGTTGGGCGTTGAGCTCAGAGGAAAAGGACCCTAGCTGCAGTTATAATCCGTTGCTCCTTCCTCCATCAGCATCCCAGGTCAGACATGGCAGAAAGGTTTGGAGCTCCTGACCATGGCACTGCCCTGGGTGGCAGGCATATGTCTGAGGAACAGGAAAAAACTCTTCTAAAGAAAGGACTCTTCCCTTAGAAAGAAATAAATGCTGTGTGTTCATTTCCAGGGAGAGCTTTTAGTAACTGCTTAGCAGCTCAGGAACCAGAACCGATAATGCTGGCTCCTTAGTGAGCCTGCCCTTTTAGCTTGACTGCTTGCATACTGACTTCTATTGACTTCTTGCATCCTTTCCAAAGCTAGGTCTATGTAAGATTAAGAAAAGCATAGTCGTTTTTTCCCGCTCACCAGCTCCCTCACACACGTTATGTAGTATTTTCCACCACAGCGAGACTGGCAGGAAGAAAACTTGCAATCAAGTTGCAAGCTGCCCTAGCTCTGTGTGGCTGTCATGAACTCCTTTTTGTACCTCATAGAAATGTTCCTCCAAAGGGAAAACTTAGTTTGATTAGCATACTGCAACAATTTTGTCATTAAATATTGGCAGAGATTATTCACTCCCCTTATATTGTCACTAAACAGCTTACATCTAAATGCAGAGGACCATCTAAATGAGTACAGTCGTACCTTTTTGGGGTTGACAGGTCCATTCAAAAGAAAAAGCACTGTAACGCATTCCTGTTTTCTGTAAGAACTATCTGCAGAGTTGCACCCTCTGCAGGCTAACAGAGACCGCTTGACAGAGGACATGCAGATCAGAGCAGAGGGGTTGCCTTCCCTGGCTCTCCTGGGGCTGCAACACACCCGTTGGAAACAGTAATTCCTGTTATATTAGCACTTCAGAACCACATACAAACCCTCCACAGTCACACCTGACCAGTCACCGCCCCACATAAATACTTGCTTTTATCTCCACATTGGGCTTGTACAGATCTTGGCATGGGGGTGGGAAACAGCACCAGACCCACCTAGAAATTGGCAGGTGAGAGTCAGTCACGCGGACAAACCAAGGGCAGCTAAAACCAAGCAAGGGCTGTGCTTGGTCACTGATGCCTGCTTTACTCAGAAACACGCTCTTAGGATTTTTGCAGTTTGACCTGGGCAACATCTTTTACTAAAAGTCTCGTGTGCTGGCAATTATGTGTGATAGTTCAGGAAGGGATTCTTTCAAAGGTAAGCTAGACATTTTGAGTTGGACTCATTCTAAATTTGCAATGAGGCTTTGGGAAAACCTACCTTTGATGCATTGCTTTTGGGTGCGCTCATGAGCACATGCACTAGTTTTTCTTCTTTTTATAGGAACAAATGTTGTGCATCCTGTGAGAATTCTGGTCCCCTGAACTGGTGCAAAATGATTGCTTTCTCCTTTCATACCAAATTCCCACTGGATGGGATTAATCTCACCAGCTCTGCTTGTCCAGAAGGAGGTTAAAAATAGAAGTGCCTCCCCTAAGGCAGCTGTCCAGGCTCCCTCCTTATCAGTCGAGATAGAGGCACTGCTGAAAGGTGTCTCATTTCACCTTTCCTTCCCACCTACATTATAATGTGAGCCTTCTGGAAGCATCTGTTTCTCTGCACTGACTGGACAGGGAGCCTGGACAACTCATTTGGGCTGGACACCTAAGTTTTAGACCATTGGAAGTTAGACGTGATGAGCCTCAGGAGACTGCTTGCTGCCCAGAGGCGTGCAGGCAGTGAGAAGTCTGTATCAGGAAAAACTTCTGTAAATGAAATTTACATTTCAGTGAAATATTTTGCCCATAAAAGACAAAAATGCTTGTCAAAGACAAAATGGATATGATTAATTCTAGGGAGAGCCATGAAAATGTGGGTCCACAAGAAAGTAATGACATAAAACCATAAAGTTGGCTGCCACTTTTCAAGTATTTGAATGTGTGGTAAAATACATAATTTTAGATGAATTTTAGGTGAAGACATACTTGTCATTTTTCTCTCAACAGCCTGTTCCCATCATCCCGCTGAACATATGGGGTGCTCCGATCACATGTGGAACACACACATGCTCCAGTCCTGGAGCAAGCTTCAAGCTGTGGGTAGATGGTAGATTTTGTTGGGCTTCCCTGCGAGGTAAGTGGTGGTGTGTGGGCAAGCGGCTGCTTTCCTGGTGCTTAACTAAGAGCACCGATGTGCTGCTGGTCGGTGTTGCTGAGAGAAGTACAGCCCACCTGGGCTCCCTTCTTCCTCCCTGCCCCAATCATCCACCTCGATCCCTGCACGGGGAACACGCTGGAGGTCAGAGCTCAAGGGTTTGGCAGTTTCTTAAGGGCTGAAAGATGCCCAGAGAGGAGCCCGCCATTGCGTGTGTTGCTCCCTGTGCTCCTGATATAATCCCTGGTTTGGGAAACACAAAGGAGATGTTCCCAACACACTGCAGGGATTGCAACCACCCCTCATGCATGGCTGGGGCCCAAATGGTATGTCAGACTCGAAAATCTGTCTCACTTTCTGTGTCAGGGCACAGTTCCCACCTGCTCCTCTATTAGCCAAATAAATCATTTGCTTTGTGCGCTCCAGTGAGTGGCTTGGGGTTTGAACCTGTTCCTGTATCTCTCCTTTCATTCTGCGTATATCAGGTCACTGCTGCCATTTGGTTAAATACAGGTTAGCAGCTCTCTGGTACTGAGTGGCTGAGGGGAGATTTTCTTTTCTCCTGGGACAAAGACCTAAATCTCATAGAGCTTTTCAAGAAAAATCTTGGTAGCTCTTGCAACTCTTGTTTGCTTTCCCTTCATTTTCTCAAGCAAAATGACAGATTTGGGACAATGGAACTGAATGGGGGATTAGATCTGTGTATTGTGGTTTTTTTTCCTCCATGTCTCGAGAAGGGATTGAGCTCATTTTGACACCTGATTTAAGAACAGCCCTCATACCCAAGAGCTATGGCCAGACCACAGGGCCTTTTCTTGCTGGAACTAGGTGAGGTTGAACTTAAATTCTTGTCTGTCTTCTTAGAAGTCTCTACTGCCTTTTGGGGTGTTTTTCTGCTCAGCTTTTTGCTTTCCATGAAGGAAAGCCTCTGTAATGGGATATTCTGGTTCCCACTTTTCCTCAACCTGCCTCCATGCACTGTGTGGGGAAGGGTACGTGTGGGACTCAAGGCCAAGGACTTTCCAAGGCCACGTGGCACCTAGATGCCAGGCAATGCACAGCTGAATGTCACTTTGCCTCCATGCTTTTCTGCATTTAACTCCTCTGGCCTGGATTGATCCCATTTCTCCCAAAGCACTGATGCCAGGATCTCAGCCACCTTCAGTTTCTTTAGTGCCTGGCACCATGAGAGGATGATTCAACCCCTCAGCTCTGAAGTGCCCTCTCCTCTCTCTCCCTCGCTCTCCGCTGACTGCAAAACATGCTGAGATGCACAAGACTCCTGACGTAGGTGCCTCTAGGATGCAATCACTAAATCGCTGGCTCCAGTGGAAATGGGGTTTTGGCTGTTGCCACAGCCTCGTGCCAAGCCTTGCTGTGGAGCTGGGCAGACTGGCCACCCTTTCACCGGCCAGCCACCTCAGCTCTCTGGCAGAGTTTGCTGCTGCTGCAGTGGGCTGTCCACGTGCCCCTTCCCTGGTCTGTCCAGGATGGTGGACGAACCCTTAAAGGTGTCTTTAAGTGAAACAGAAATGCAAAACAGCCATAACCAGACATGCATGTTAGGTAAGATCTGTGTCGTGACACCAGGAGATGAATCTCTCACAACACTCCTAAGTCAAAACAAGGACACTCTCAAGAGCAGCTTTGGGACTGCTGTTATGGTTGGTGACCAAATGTATTTTTCCTTCTTTCTTTTGGCAAAGTATTTGTTTGTTAAATGTTTCTGTTATGTCAAACCCATGTTCATTCTCTGCATCATGCATTAGTCCTGCGTCCTTGCCAGCCCCACCAGGATCCCCAGGCCAGGGGTGTCAGGCCCCTCTCAAGTGGCAGAGACACTTTATAGCATGTCACAAAAAAAGTTTCCCTTTCTTCAACCTGAATCAAACCCTTTTTCCTTGCTTGGAAGAAAGTTGTCTCATTTATTTGGAAGAAGCTTTGTGTCTCTGCTTCAAGGAGGGCAGAAACGGAAGCAAATTAAGGAAAAGCCAAGGGCGGGTTGCAAAGACCCACAGAGCAGACCTCCTTCACAAGCATCCCTGAGACACCTACCAGGGTGTCCTGTTCAGCCCGCTTGATCCCGTAGAGGACCTGCCAGTACCCTTGGGCACCCCGTGTCTCACAGCCTGCTGCCTGGCATCATCCCTCCGGGAGATCTGGCACAGATTCCAACCAGACTGTCATTTCCAGGTCAGTCTCCACATTTCTGCTGACCATGTTGACTCCATCATGAGATCATGTCTTTCCAGAGAAATCCCGCTAATGCCTTCATTCTGCGAGACCGGTATATATAGGGGGAGCTTCCCTGGGGCTGCACTGCGCAGTCCAGCCAAGGCATCGCTGTCTTCCCAGCAGCTGCACTGCCCCCACCGCTCTCCCCTTGCAGCCACAGGTCCGCAGCAGCAGCAAGCATGGACATTACCATCCAGCACCCCTGGTTCAAGCGTGCTCTGGGACCCCTCATTCCAAGCCGTTTGTTCGACCAGTTTTTCGGAGAAGGTCTCCTCGAGTATGACCTCCTGCCTTTGTTCTCTTCCACTATCAGCCCCTACTACAGGCAGTCCCTCTTCCGCAGCGTGCTGGAGTCGGGCATTTCAGAGGTAAGGGCCCTTCGAAGGGCTTCCTCTCCTTTTCCTTCCTCTTCCCTTCCTTACTGCCTGCTCCACCCCACCCATGGCTCACCGGCGGGGGCTGGTGGCTGTAGCCCCGTGCTGGGGTGCGAGGGGGCGAGGAGGACCTCCAGCCCACCGCCAAGCACAGCCCGCTCGCCCCTTCTTGGGCACGGAGGGAAACCCTCGCTGGGGAGAAGGCTTGCCTTTGAGAAATGGAAACTATTCTGGCTCCTGACGGTTCTTTCCGACACGTAAAAGGCTGCCTTTGCTGCCCTCGCACCCGCCAGCCATATGGTGAGGGAAGAGCTAGGCTGCTCCCGGAGTAAGTGCCCACGAGGGCAGCTCGGCATGGGAGGGAGAGGACCCCGGCGAGTGGGAGCTTCATCCGGCCCCCTCCTCCGCCTCAGGAGCTCAGTGGTTTTTGCAAGCCCACGCTGGAAGACCCAGGAGCAATTCCGTGTAGGAGTGCGTAGCCATGGGGCCTGTGCTCTGAAGCTCAGGGACTGGTGCTTTCTCTAGCCCTCTCACGCTGGTTTCCTCCCAGAGCTAAGACCACAAAGAAACCATAAATCACTGAAAGGACGAAACGCATGCTATCAGAGAATATTACACTGGTTTCCGTCCTCTTTCACTGCTGAGTACAAATGCCTGGTGCATCTGGTAGATCGCTGAGTGCAAAGGGGTCCCCAGCACAAGAATAGCGGTGAGAAGTGATGCCTCTCCCCAGAGCAGTGGCAACGGCACAGATGCCTACCGTGGCCTCCCAGTGTCACTGGGTCCCCGTGATGGGAAGAAGACCCCCACTGAGGCCCATAGTCACAGAAAGAGAAACCGTGCCGCTGCCAGACCACCCCTTCTCTGGCTTTGAAGCTGCCGCGACGCCGGTGCTACCTCTGTGCTTAGAGCTGGGGTCTTACTGTCTAACAATGTTCATTTCAGGTGAGGTCTGACCGCGACAAATTTACAATCATGCTGGATGTAAAACACTTCTCTCCTGAAGACCTGAGTGTGAAGATTATCGATGACTTTGTGGAAATCCATGGCAAGCACAGTGAAAGACAGGTAAGTGGAAGTGATGGTGATGGTGGAGAAACTGGGGAGTAAAGGTCCGTTTTCTTTCTTTCCAATGGTTCTCAGCTGAAGGAGAAAAAAAAGACTATATCAGAAGAAGGAGTTATTTACCAATTGTCATTATTGGCATAGCCTGTTCCCATAGAGCCCCAACCTGATATCTGACAATAATGAGCTGATCCACTCTTTTGTTTATTTTCAATCATCACCTTCCATAACCGTCAGATGATGATGTCCATTGTTCGCTAATAACATTGGACCAGACAAAGAACATCATCTGGCGCTGCCAAAGCATGGCTGAGTTTTCATAAGCCAGAATCATTAGTGAAAACAGAGTTTTCATATGCTGATCTAGGAGCGAAAAGCAAGAGCAAACAAAACAAAAGAAAAACAACCAAATGCCTCAGGCTTGGAAACTTTTAACATGTATGTCATGGAAATATCTGTGGGGGTCTAAAAGTGAATTATACCAGCAGGGGTTTAATTCTTCTCATACGTTTTTTTGGCCAGACAAAGCTCTAGCCGAGAAACAGTATGTATTTTTTTAATATAGTTACTTTTTCCAGAGGAAGAAAGCAGCCGTTTTCACGGCTGACTTAAAAAAAAATTTGCATTTCTCATTCTTTTGGCCAAAAAAAAGGGGACCAGGATTGTGTACTTTGGCTGACACAGCGTTGCTGCCTAGTAAGGAAATACACGGGTGCACATGCACGCATTGCTTTTACCTTTGCAGAACCCCAGACTTTCTCTCCAAGCATCCTTTGAAATTGGAGGCTATGGCAGGGCCCCTGTCCAGATCAGATCCCAACCTATAATATGGCCAAAATCACACCCTGCTGCTCTGCTCAGCTCTTGCAGCTTCAGGGACATCTTTGGGGGACACCTGCCCCTACAAACCCGTAAAATAGAGTAGAAAGCAGAGATCGCCCGGCGATACCAGCAGTACAGTGTCACGATAAGCCAGGCCACATGTGGACCCCCCTCCTACGGAGCCGCGGGGTGGGGCGGAGGGAGGCACGGCGTGGTGCTGGGGGGTTTCTGACGGGCCTTCCCCCCTTTCCCCACCGCCTCGCAGGACGACCACGGCTATATCTCCCGCGAATTTCACCGCCGGTACCGCCTGCCCGCCAACGTGGACCAGGCTGCCATCACCTGCTCCCTGTCCAACGATGGCATGCTGACCTTCTCGGGCCCCAAGGTCCCCTCCAACATGGACGCCAGCCACAGCGAGAGGCCCATCCCCGTGTCCCGGGAGGAGAAGCCCACCTCCGCGCCTTCCTCCTAAACCCGCCTGCCGCTGCGGTACGCAGGCTGCCACCGTCTGCAGGTCTCATTCCCAGAGCCATTGCATAGATATCAGTGAATATCTAGAGGGGTTTATTTTGTTGGTTCCCCCCCCTTCCCCTGTGTTTCTTTTTTTTTTTCCCCCTTTCTCTCGGATGGGACGAGGGGCTGGGTGAGCGGCTGGTGGACTTTGAAGCTTAAACCTGCGAGCTGTGCTGTGGGGATGGCATGGATGGCGTGTGCTGCCACGCTGTTGTACTTGCTGAAAGGGTCTTCGTCCAGTGCTGTAGTCCATAACCACCACCAGGTAGGAGGGAGTGCAGAATTAACACTGGCTCCTGGCGCACCAAGTCTTGAGGTGAGGCTTGGAGCAGGTGAAAAGCCCTGCAGACTTGTTCTACCCCACGCAGAGTTAAACTGGTTACTCTTAAAAAAAAGCAACGGAGCCAAGCCCCACACCTGAGATCCTGCGTACATGTGGCGAATGTGCCAGGAGTTCCTTGCAACCGCAGGAGAAATAATAACATCTTACCTTCGGGGGTTGCAACATGTATTTTTTTTCAGCAAAGTGTTTAAGTGTATCTGTTCATACCACTACCCTGTCGTTTCCCTTAGGGACAACTGACACGAGGACAAGCACGTCTTTCCACTGTCTTAGTAGGCCCTCGGGGGAGAGAGGGGGGCTCACCGCTGTGCAGAGGCTTCTCATCCCCAGCCAGCTCTCCCCAGCCTGTGCGTAACACACCGTCTCCCTTGCTCTCGCTGTAATTCTAGGGTAGCTCCACCTCTTCCACTGGTATCTGGCACTCAACCTGAGAACGCGGTCAGTGACGGTCAATAAAGAGATATAGGAAACACGCAATTGGCTTTGGGCTTTCATTTGTTCCTTTCTAAGGCTTTTGAAATTGAAAGGTTAGTGCGGTGCCTAACATCGCTTTGAGGACGCGCTTTCCACCGCTGGAAGTACATTTTGTGATGATGACTTGCCCTTTCTTTCGTGCTCCTGTTATCCTTCATGCAGGCAAAACAAAAGGATCAAGAAAAGAACAAAATTCAACAGCCCAACAGCCATGCCATTTCTTAAGTTCATTGCGTCAGTAAAGACGGCAATGCAGACCTTGTTTCCATGATACGATGAGAAGGATTTCATCTGAAATGAATGATTAAAGCTGTTTGATGGCAGGGCGGGTAGGGCGTAGGTGCTGTCTCTCCCTGCAGTTGCCACGCATGAAATCCATGGCTCCCAAGCCTGCGTAGATGAGAGTGCTCAAGCCTGAAGGTTTCAGCACTCATGCTTGACTCAAATAGCTTTCCAAGCAGAGAGAGATCTGCGGTGTTTAGCAAAAGCATAGCATCACTGATAACCCCGCATCCCCAATAACCCCGCATCCCCACAATCAACCCCATAGGTAAGATCAACTTGGATAGTGAGTGCTTTTTCTCTTAGCAGAGGTCTTTACATCCAAGACCTCCAATGTGAGGTGGAGTTTCTGAGGTCCGCCTTGGCTCCTAAGTAAAGAAGGTCACTGCTTCCCCAGGAGCAGACACAAGTTTGTCTCTATCAACACGTCTCTGGGTGCTCCCAGATCACGCCTGCAAAACAAGGCAGGGTGACAGCATCCTTCCCAGGAAAGAGCACAGGTCCATACCCTCACTGGGAGGTGAGGACAGCTGGAGAAAGTGTTGCTCTGCCAAAAAGACAAGCCCACCAACCTCCTCCCCTCTGCTGCTGATTAATTGTGAAAAAGAGAGAAAATGTATGCTGGGTTTTTTTTTTCTCCTGGCATGGGTTTAAACATTTATATGAGCCATAAATACAGAAGCTCTGGGCCTATTTAAAATTAAAAAGCATGTTATTCTGCCACATCTAGGCCAAAACCCAGGGAGGGCTGGGAGTCAGGAACAAGGACATCACCTCTTATCCAGAGAAAGTGAGTGTGCCCTGCATGGGGTGGCTGGGGCAGAGCCAGGGAGAGGGGCAAGGCTGCAGGAGGAGGGAAGTGCCGCGGAAGCAGGGGCAAGAGGGAAAGGAGGGAGATTACCGTCTGGTAATTAGGAAGCGAGGAATCCCCTTGGCGTCTGACACTATTTTAAGCCTATTTCTTACTGAGATTAATTATTGGGCAATCCCAAAGCTTTCTACCAAAAAATGTGCAGCCTATTGCATTTTCATCTCCAGGGGAAAGGCATGAATGGATGCATTTGGGGAAAAGGCAATTTCATACCAGGAGGGAGCTGTTACTAACGGCAGGGAAAGGGCATTTTAGCAGAAACTGCCTCTCACTGCTTTGCCTGGCGCTAACAGGCCCCTGGCCTCTGCTCCTTTTCCCTTGGAGGCATCTCCCTGCTGTGTGCTGACATCTCTCTCCTTCCTGACACAAACTCAGCAAAGCCAGGAGGAAAAAAAAACCCCAAACCCAGCCCCAAACATTTAGCCCCCATTCACAACTCTAGGAGATGTAAAAATAGGGAAATGTATTTTGAGCATGATCTGTGTGCGGACGTTACCTGCAGCTGTTTGAGCAGCGTGTGTGTCTGCCTGTCCCGTGAAATGACATCTGAATCATTTTGGGGCCCCTTTTTCTGTCTGGATGGCAGAAAGTGAAAGTTTTGATGATAGGAAATCAGGGCAGGTTTGGGGCACGCCGGGAGCCGTGCAGAGCGGGCAGCGGCTCTTGTAGCTGCTCTGGTGCCGCAATGCAGCGGGTGCCGAGGGACCCGTCCAGCCCCTCGCTTTTGCGGCAAATCCTGGGGACACCAGACCGTGACTGTCTCACTGCTCTGAGAAGGGCTGGTTTTGAAGCCCTTTGCAATCCATCAGTTAATTAAAAACATGAGCGGCTGCTGAAAGCCTCTGTGCGAGGGCACGCAGCCCGGCTGGTGGTGTTTTGTGTAGGAGGGGGGAACACGTCACCGAAGGCTGCCCTGGCTGTCCCCAGGCCCAGAGCCCCCCTGGCTCCAAGGGGTTTGTCTGCCCACAGAAGAGCTTGAGAATGGGCAATAATTCCTCCCTGCTTACTAGTGCCTGTGTGTGACTCAAAATATTTCACATTTTTCACCCCAAAGTCTTCCTAGTCACATCGCTCTGGGATACTCCGTCTCCTCCTCTTCTGTGCACTTGGCTCTGTAAAAATTATTGTTTTCCCTTTGCTGAAATTAGTTTTCATTTAAAGAAAGTCTTGTCATTCATAGCCTATGATCATGGTTTCAAGAAGGAGCTCTTCTCCACAGCTTTTAATGCAAATTTACCTGTTAATAAGGTGTTGCTAACTCTCTTCCAGGATTAACAAAATTTCTTGGAAGTTTTTTGGTTAGAAACTCAGTTGATGATTTTATCACAGAGAGAAAGGCAGTGGAGGTCCCTGCCCATGGGGCACTGACGGCCCCTTCCAGCGTCCTGGCAGTTTGGTGTAGGGTGGCCTGTAACCAAGGGTTTCTGCTCAGGGTGATTATTCACCCTTATTGCACGGCACTTTTATTACCTGCTGTCCGTTTCCACTCAGAGTCCTAACCTTGCTTGCCTACAGCAAAGCAGAAACCACTTTAGCTTCCCCTCCAGAGAAACCATTAAAGCATTAACCCCAGGGTCCTGAGGGGGGATGCAGCAGAGGGTCATCCATGGGAACACGTCCTCCTCCCACAGCCCCCAGTGACCTGCTGGTGGTGGCAGTGACATGGGGGACGGCGGCAGCTCCTGCTGCTGCACCTGCCCCCTCCCCTCCTCAGCACTGCAGTGCTCGGGCAGGGTATGTCCCCTCTGCCGGGATCCCGTTCCCTCCAAGAAAAAGCTGGGAGCAAAGGCTGGCAGGATCCCACCTGGAGGCTGCCAGCCGGGAAGCCGTGCCTGAGCATCCTGGGCCAGGGCTCTCCCCTTGTCGCCCCTCTTGGCAGGGGGATGAGGACCCTCCTTGTCCTTTTTGGGAGAAGGCACACAGAGTTCACTCAGTCCTCTCTGCATGGGCTTGGGCAATCAGCAGATGCCGCATTCCCCCCATCTCGCCCCCGGTTTATCCATTAGTTTTGGACTTTTGTTCCTTGGCTTCTGGCAGAAGGACAGCCCAGGGGAGAGAGGCATTTCCCGGCAAAGCCGTGTCCCCGCAGGGTGGCAACCTTTTCTGAGCTCTGCCACACCAAAGGGCTCCCTTTGGCCCCCCACCCCCTCACCCCGGGTTTCAGCATCTCCCCAGGGAGACAGAAATCCAGGGCACAAGGCTAGCAGGCACATGGACCCAACAAGGGTTGCACAACTCTGACATTTCTTGGTTTCTGATTGATTTGCAAGTTAGCCAGTGTTTCATAAAGATCTGGAATAGTCTGAAAGTTTTCCAGCATTTCCCCCCTTTTTTTTGTCTTTAAAGCAAATTCTGTTGCATGCAATCACTGTAACCGCTTATCTCCTTGGCATAGTCATCAAGATTGGGCTCTGCCACACAGGTCTCTAGAATCTGAGGTTAAAAAAGCAGTAACTGCCTCCGTTGGCAACAAATAGGGCTCCAAACTCATCCAAACCCCCCCAGTATTCTCTCAAAAGCGTGTAACACTGACACACTGGGCACACCTCTGCAGTTTATTGCTGCTGTGTGGGGCACGTAAATTTGGGAGACACAGCCAGCCGTGCGATGATGTGGGCTCTGCCCCCCCAACCCGGACTTTGTCCCTCCGGTGTGACCTTTTGTCAGGACTGGCATGTGACTGGAAAAATACCAGCTCACATGAGAAAAGCAGGTAACTGCCGAGTCCCTCATTTCCCAGCTCCTGATCCATCCGCGGGGGCTTTCCCAGGGGAGGTGCAGTCGGGTCCATACACTGCTCACGCAGCAGAGCTGGAGCCGGGTTACGTGGCTGGCGCTCAGCTTGCAATTAACTGGCATTTTTAAGGAAAAATGTGAGGTCGGGACATGGTGCAGATGTTTGTGGCATATCTTAGAGTGCTGCACAAGCAGAGTAAAAATGAAATCTCGGTCAGAGAGGCTGAGGCAAGATGATGGAGTGATGTAAGTCAACCGAAACTCAGGACACCTTTCCATGCCTCAAAGGCTCATCCTCCAGCTGTCTTGCAGAGACCTACCACACACCATGAGGGCCCTGAAAATCAGAAAATTTCTTCAGAAAATCATCCTTCTGCTCAGGAAGGGTGGGCTCAGCCCAGCCTGGAGAAGCCGCCCTGCCTCAGCAGAGGTGCTGGCAGCTGGGCAGGGGCTCAGCAAAACCCGGCGCTGCAGGGGAAAAAATCCCTGCCAGCCACCGCGCATCACCCCGTGGCTCTGCCTGACGTCCTGCCCAGCTTGCCCTTTCACAGCCCACGCTCGCCCCGACTGCTGTGGGGACGGGACACCGGTGGGTGCTGCCACCACCGCTGTGCTGGGGAGCTGTGCCAGGGGGGTGCCACCACGGGAGGGGGCGGAGGGGGGGGCAGACCAGCCACCAGCTCAGGGCTGCTGGGCGAGCCATCGGCCACCACCTGCGGATGTCTGGCACGCCTGGCAGGGTGGCTGCTCCCTTCGGCCTGCCGTGGAGCACACAGCTAGAGGAGATCTGTCTCCGTGGCTGGGCAGGCACGGAAGACGGCAGGGGTTTAGCACAGGAGCTCTTTGAGATCCTGACACCGAGGAGCAATGCTTCCTGCTGTGCCCATTCCCCGCTCTCCAGCCACAGCTTGCAAAGGGGTGATCTGCCTAAACCGCCGTGACAGAAATGAGGACCCACGATGGCCACGGGCCCATCCATGTCAACCATCTGCTTTGGGGTCATGGGAGAGACACAGCGACCCCGGGGTATAGGCAGAGGCTGATCTGCAAGTCCCTGGAGACCAGCGCAGGGACTCTCCTCCTTAAAGCACTCATTGCTTCCAAAATGTGCTGCCACATCTCGCTGGAGCTATTTGGGGATGGTTGCTCGGCCTGTGTAGGGTCCAGAGGTAGGGAGGCCCTGCGTGGAGAAGGTTCAGCACGACCTCTCGAGGGGCTCACGGCCAGCGTGCGGTGGACTGGTATGTCCCAGGGGAACCAACTACCCAGCTGGCAGTCAGGACCCTGTTGGGAAAAAGGGGATTTCCATGCTTTGCTTGCAGTGCTTTCTCTGTCAAGATTTCATAGCTGGCTGATCATTTCATTAGCCTCTAATCAGGGAAAAAGGCACGCAGCTTAATTCAGCGTCTCTGCTCTGCCTTTAAGGACATCAGCGTAGCAAAGATCTGAACGCTTATGTATTTCAGCGTACACAAAACGTCGCATCTCTAACACGGCCTTTGCAAACGTGCCAGTTCTCTTTCCTCGGTGCCTTAAACCCGGCGCTCAGAGGTGCCGTACCGAAGGATTTTTCCCTACTCATCCAACCGTCCCCGCTCCTTTTCCAAAAAACCGGCCCCTCGGCCCTTCCACGCCCGGCGGGGCGGCCGGTGCCCGGCTCCGCTCCGCTCCCGCCGCTAACGCGCCGCCTTCTGGAAGCTGCTAGAAACCTCGCGCCCCGCCCACCCGCGCCCCATTGGCCGCCGGCTCCGCCCGCCCGCCCCCGCGCGCGCTGCCACTGGCCGCTGGCCGTAGCCCCGCCTTCTCATTGGCCGACGGGGAAAGCGGTGCCCACCTCCCTCCAGCCCCGCCTCCCCGCCGGAAGCCAGCGGCAGGGCCCACCCCCGCGCGCCGATTGGTCGCGGCTGCCGGCGCTGGCCGCCCATTGGCGCGAGCCCTCTCTCGCTTCGGGAATTTTCCACCTCTCCCAGTGGTTGTCCGCAGTGCCACTGACAAAAAGGGGGGGGGCGGGGGGAGCGGGGCGCGGGAGTGCGGCG
>JAVJGG010000059.1:8098000-8146302 GCA_035590195.1 Aviceda cuculoides
CCCCCCGTTTTTTTTTTTGCTGGACAAGTTGCTTAGAGCCAAAGCCTCACTCTCACCTTTGACAGAACCTTTTCCTCCCCGTTGAGCCCCCCTCGATGCTGAGCCACACTGAGCTGTGCCAGCACCTGGAGGATGGGGTGCACAGGGTCACCCTGCCACTGAGCCAACAGGGTGGAAACAAGGGGAAGCTGAGGGGGAAATGCCCCCCGAAACTGTTTTGCTCTGCCCACATGCAGGCCATTGCCATGCAGGAGGCTCTGGGCAAAGGGGTCCCTTCTCCTCCTCCCCTGTCCCCTGCATGAGCCCAGGACACCCGGCTGAGGTCTCACACCGGAGCGGCATTTGGCTCCGACGGTGTTTATGTGGAGATAACTCATCAGGTGTCTGTCGCCAGAGCTCAGAGGTGAGCTATAAAGACCTTCGAAAGAAGCCTGCTTAATAGTTTTTGGTGCTGACCAAGGAAGGTCTGGGATTTAATTTCCTGCTTTTTTGTTGTTTGTTTTTACTTAAGGAAAAATATTTGGGATGTCTAGCCTTGTCTCCACTGGTTTTGCTGGAAGGCTCCTTGGGCATTTCAGAGGATTTGTATGCTGAACTCTCTCGCACTGTAAACAAAGCGTGTCAAATCCTTCCCAAAGATTCTGATTTTCCAAAGCATTCATTAAGAGCCTGACCTTTCTTCTCCAATAATTTATGAACTACTTCCAAACAGGCCACAAAACAGCAATGCAAAATGCCTGACTTATTTATGTGCTTCAGCGGGCCATAGGGGTAAGAAAAGCTATACATAGCTTTGTTTCAATCTCTGGATATGTCATTATTTCCCTTGTGAGGTTCACGACTCCAGAATATATGACCCTGTCCATGGCACCGAAACCAGGAAGCCCAACAGGCTCATTCAGCCTCTGTAGCATTTTGGCTTCCCCTGATGATTTCTGCTTCTCATTGATTTTCAACATGTCAGCTCAAAGTCTCACCTGAATTTAATGCAAAACAAATACCCTGTCACATCAACACAGAGAAAATGGAGTACAATAACTTAATTAGCAATGGCAGGGTGATTCAGCCGAGTCTGGGTAAGGATTTTGTAAAGAAAAGCCATCATTCACAATTTTTTGCTAGGCAGTAGTTTCTCTAGCAGTACACACCAGAGGTAACTTGTAAGCCTGCCAGGCTGGCTTTTCTCTTCCAGGCACTACTAATGCCCTATCATTTTAACTTATCAAAAAAGAGAGCATGGAGTAAGAGACGTATAGACTGGGATGCATGGAAGACCCAAACAAGAAATGCCACCGATGGTTGAACTGGTGACGTTGGCTGTAATGAAGATTTCCATTTTCCTCAGAAAAAGCAACCCAGCCACACTCCACCTTCTCCCCTGGGGAGCAGACAGATAACTCAAAGTCTCTGGCTAAAGTAGTAAGTATAGATCAACTTGTTTATGGTTCAGTAACACAAACCTAAAGAAAAACCACAACAGAGGCTATATGCATTTTTCATCTGGTTCTTCCTTTGATAAGGTAAAGTGCAGGAGCCACCCTAGCATCTGAAATACTTGTAAGTGCTCTCCAGCAGAACATAGCAGAGAACAGCGTGTGATGGTTGTGCGGCTGGACTGTACTGCTCTCCCTCTCTGCAGCTGATGCTTGGGGTCTGCCTCTGAGGGGGGCTTAGCTGCAGATTAAGCTTCTCATTCAAATTCGTGCCTGGCAAATTGCAGAAGGTAACCTCACCATGTGACTTGCATATTCAGGTTGTTAACCAAGCAGCTGAAAATTCATTCAACCAAGAGATTAAAATAACAAACAACCCAAAATAAAAAAACAAGGCAGCAGAGTCTGACACCATTTTACCTGTAAATTTTGGAGTAAGACAGCATGAATGGAAGGAAAAAACACATATCCATAGCATTTGTGGTTTCATTTGCATGGGACCTTCATCGCCAACCGTTGCAGGAAGGGTTTGTACGCAGGGATGCTTTGGCGAGAGGAGGTCAGTCCGAGGAGAGCAGTTACCGTGGCGAAAAGCCCTTTCCCTGTGACTCCCACAGCGCTTGGGGCACAGAGGAGTTACTCACTGCCTGTTTGCACCACAGAATAAAGTCCCCCAATAAATCAGACGCTAACTCATGTTTCTCAAGCATCTGAGGTGAAATGCTCTCTTTGTCTTGGAAGAGAACCAGACACTGAGGTCTCCAGCATATTTTGCTGTAGCTGCAATGTCTCAGGACACAGCCAGGTCAAAGGGTTGTAGACAGAGGGGATATTTTTTGTTACATCCACTAGCAGAACTGGAAAAATTAGAGGAGGTTTTGGGCACCACAGCCAATCTACAGGTCAGTGGGGGCTTTGAGAGGTGAGCCTTGACCGTAGTTGTTACGGTGGGTTAGGCATTACCCCCTTCTGCTGCTGTACCCTCCGGTCTGCAGTGCTCACCTCTGCAGAGGGCAGGGTGGCACACGGGGGGGCAGGGGTGGCAGCGAGATTTGCCAGACTATCTGCCCAAATTTTCCCATGCAAGGCCTGTGTTGCAGCTCTTCCATGGGTTCGCAGGCGCTGTCAGCACTCAGGTAACACAAGGTGTCTGCCAGTAAATGGGAGCAGAATTAGGACAATGTGCAACAGCAGCAAAAATTTGGTTTAATCTCTTCCCTGATAAGCTCACTTCTCTGATAAATCTTAAGGAAAGAGAAGATGAAGTCTGGAGAATACAGAGGGGAAAAAAGACCGGTATAATACAGTTAAACTGCATTACTTATAATAAGATAAGCATGAATATTAGGCATAATTTTTATATTAAAAAGTGCTCTGCAGATGTACAGTATACAAGTGCTGGAGAGAAAACTCTTCTCGTACAAGGGGTCGCTTTAAGCCTGGATGTTCTGGGTACAGAAACTGCATGAAGCGCTTCTGCTCGGGTGGCTCTGTGCAGAGAGATCACAGGAGCTCAGGTGGCTGCAGGAGCCCTGCGTGGGCAGGGTCGAGCCAGGGAGAGGGAATTATTGAGCCCCCTGACAGCAGGGCCCAAAGCTTAAGCACGACAAGATTTAAGAAGCCAGCGGAGGGGCAGAAGAGGAGTGTATGAACAAGTGTAAGGGCAGGAAGGGGGCTCCTGGCAGCTGTGTTTTCTTTTATAGGGCCAGTCTACAAGCTAGCTCTTGCCAAGGGCACCCAGTGCCCAGGAAGGTACCAGAGATGGGGAACAGCTATTTGGTTACCAGCACCCAGAAGGATATTAAAGAAAAAGACCAACTGAGCTGAAGTTTCTCCGTTAGCTTCATTAGTGCCATCGGGGCACTGGCACCGATGCCAGCTGCAGTGCTTGTGGGGGTTTGCTGTGCCCCTGTGAGCCAGGCACATCTGTGCCTGGAGGATGGTTTTCGTGGTACTTTGGACCTGGTGGGTGGGTGCCCCTGGAAAAAATGTGGGTATTGTCACTCTCGTTATAGTCAGCTTTTTGGCAGCATCTGCTCACACAGGGTGGACAAAACTTCAGACACGTCTCGGTGGAGAGAAAAAGCTCCCAAGGAAAGTCCCTGTAGCTAGTAATTCAGAGAGTCCCTGGGAAAGCCCCAAACTGTACCCAGCGTGAGACGGTGGAGAAGAAGCCTCAAGGGAGAAGACAAAGTTGTGCATAGGTGGAAACCCCCTACCCACCCCAAGGGAAGGGCCCAGGGCCTGACTTCGGGCTGGGTTTGTAGGTGAGGGTACAGTGATGCTACCTGGAGCGTCTCCAGGCCATTAGCTGGGCTCCTGCAGAGAGAGGGAACAACAGCCACACTTTTTTCATCATTGCGTGCTATGTGCTCCACAGCAAAGCACCAACTTTCCCTGCTCCAGAGAAGCTCAGGGGTTTTTTCACTAGGTACCCTTTGAACCTTCCTTCTGGCCACCGTCTTCCCGCTAAAGGCCACTGCCTTTTGATCCACCCACCAGCCCCTGGTACCGCCCCACATCCAAACTGGTGCAACCTTTCCGACGCCAGCCTTCACTCTGCCTCCGCATCACCTCCCTTCTGCAGCCAGCTCCCAGCTGCTCGCTCCTGCTCACCTGGTGGTATTAATTCCTGATGTTGCACCCCTGGGGCAGCTGCTCCGCAGGCTGAATTTGGCAGCAGTGCTTTGCAAAGACTAGAGCCTTTCCTTCTGAGCTGGGAAGCAAGGATGGCAAGCAACGAAGGGACACATCTGGTGTGCATAATGGAAGGCACTGGTCTGTATGTTGTACACATGCAGCGGGAACGCCAAAGAAGTAATAGAGATAGCACGAATGTAACTGCACGTATATGCAATGCATTTCCACTCTGTGTTGGTGGCAACCAGGATTGCATCTCCAGGAGAAATCCACAGTCTCGTTGCCCTCTTGCCCCCAAAGGACTCATGTTCTCCCCAGCCATGACCTCTTTGTGCCTATGCAGCGGCTCACTCATAAAACCCCACCGGGTGCAGGAGACAAGGCTAGCTTTAGCCCTGTATCTGCCCTTGTGCAGAGCCCTGCCCAGCCCCAGTTTTTCGGGGCGTTCCTTGCAATGGCTCTGCAGGTCCCCAGGGCACCGCTTTCAGACCAAAGCTCGCACAAAAAGCCTGCCTGCAAGTGCAGCCGGGGCTCCAGCTGTCTGCCCGTGGGGTTAACGCTGCGCCCATGGTGGGACCATACCTGCCAGGACAGAGGCATGGCAATGCAGACCAGACTGCAGGACACCATCTGGAGAGCAGAAAGCCTTCCTTCCAGAAACAGATGGGGTGGAGATGTATGGGAGCCATGGAAAATAGGAGGATGGTGAGTAGCAACTGGCCTCATGTTAATCTGAACTGAATCAAGGCGAGAAAATAACCCTGCAGACAGTGTGGTTTATTAAAGCCTCTAATATAGAAGAAATACGTTCAGGTTGCAACTGGAAACCAAGAAACACCCCCCCTCTAGGAAGAAGACACTGATCCAGTGATCTTTTAGAGGGCCATTTTGATACGCCTGTGAGATTGAAATCATATTTGCAGTTGACCATTAACCATGCAAGGCATCTGGCTCTTCCTTTTGCTCGCATCTTAGAGACAGCATCTCTCTGTCAAAACAATAAGCAGTTCCCCCCCACTTCTTTCCCCTCACCAAGCCACTGGGCTCAGCTGGTTCTCAGAATGCGTCCCTGCCGACTGCTGAAGACCGACAAAGCTGTATTGTTTTTCAGCTGAGGAAAGAACAAAGACTGCACCTTCACCAAGTGCCGCACTGCTGACATTAATCAAACTATCACTTTACCCTCGTTTGTGTGGACACAGTGACACCACCACGCCGGGAGGACTGTGGGAACCAGCAGGCACGAACAATTCAGCTAAGCCTTGCAAAATGCCAGAGCCTCTATTCAGAGCCTCCCCTCTTCAGCTAAAATCCACTGCTGAAAATAACCCTCCCTTCCAAAGGACGGCCCTGTTTAAGCACTTGGTGTGCCCATGGTGCATGACAAGGGGGTTATTTATTGCCAGCATGCCAAGAATAGGATTTTATGGGGAGAGGGAGGGCGGCAAAGCCTATTCCTGAGCAAGCTGGGACTTTTTAACACCTGTTACTGAGGTAACCGTTGCGCATACATGCACCAGAGATGTCTGGAGTCATCAAGGTCTTCTGTAACACTTCCAAGCAATGTCCTTCCCAAGCCCGCAAACTTGCTGGCTGCCACTGACACGCTGGCTGGTGTTCAGTGCTCCCCTTGGACCCTGGCTGTACATTTACTCTGCTTGCAGTCAGTTCTTGCTTGGCAACAAAACTCCCCATGCTTAGAGGAGGCCAGCAGTAATGTGAGATTTCCCTCGCTTGTCCTTTAAGAATCAAAGCCACAGGCAAAAATCAGAAGGTAGTGGCACGTCAATAGGGCAAGTAAACTGGAGGCTGCCAAGCTGCTGACCTGTCCTACTGGAGCACTTGGGAACATTGGTGGGGAAGTGACCGCCTGGGTCACCCCATCCAGTCCCCTGCTGTTATGAGCAACCACATAAAAGCCTGTCCTGCGCAGCACAATTGGCAGAACATTTTCTTCCCATGGCTCAATGCACCCTAGACCACAAAGAACTTTCTGACCATCCTTGAGCCAACTTAGATCGATAGGGCAAAAGATCAAAAGCCACAAACTCTGCTGCGTTAGAGGGGGACGGCAGGTGAGCTCAAGGGCCCTGCCAGCATCCCAGCAGCTTGGTAGGAGAAGGCTGCTTGGGAGGTGAAAAGGCAGGGAGAAGTCTGCAGAGGAAGAATCCTGGGAAACCTGCCCCCAAGGTTGCTCACGCTTTTAGGAAGTTTGTAGGAAGTGTGAGGAAACTCAAACTGCATGTGCAATGCACAGCTGAGAAAGGGCTTGGGATTAGGTTGTGGATGACAAGCCCCACCACCCATGCATTTTCCACCCCCGATGCCTGCTGTTCTCTGGGCTGCAGGGACAGGGTTCAGCTCACCCAACCTCAGAAGGCTACAGAGTGGACATCTCAGTCTGAGCTCACTGTCCTTTTCTCCCTGGGTGGACAATGGAAAGAAGTAGCCATTCCATGGGCACATTCCATCTAACTCATCTTAGCCATCTCCATCAGAAAGAGAGGTGTTACTCCCAGAATGGGCTATGTCCATTGGCTAGGGAGCAAGCTCAGAAGATGATATTTGATTGTAAGTGTCTACATCTGAGCAGATGAATCTTATCCAAAGCACCCACCTTGTGCTCAGGAAGAACCAAGTTCAGAAGACCTGCTGGAGCACTGGGCTGGAGCTCACTTTGCTTCTGAGCCTTCCTGTGGATTGAATGGGAGCTGGGCTCTCCCTCTTCATAGCATCCTGTAGCTCAGCTGAAAGGTGTGCCCAAGCATGGTCTCATGTGGAACCCATGTGGTGGTAGGGAAAGTTGTGATAGAAATGTGAAGATTGGTATGAAAGGAGAATGAATGGGAATATTGGTATGCAAAACTCCGAAAGGAGTAACTGGCAGGAGGGGGACAGGAGGGACGGCAGTGGTCGGTGGCACCTGGGCTAGCAGGTCCTCGAGAAGTACATCTTGGGGCAGCTTTTCAGAACAGCCAGATCAGGAGACAAAGGACTCAGGAGGCAAAATCTCAATGACTCACGGCGAGGTGTGGCAGGATGGAGACACTCATCATTGTCCACTCCCAGTGAGTAAAAAATAGCATATCTGAACCTGGACTGTGTCACTCAGGAGACTTGGTGAGGACTGGGTAGCCAGTGTTCCTGGTCCTCTGTGCCAGGATGAAGAATCCTGGCCAGGTCAGGAGGATACACACTTCTCAGCGCTTAGGGTTGTGGGAGTATGACAGTATGAGGGAGTGACATTCATTTTGTTCTAAAATAAATCACTCTTCCCCTCTTATCAGGTCTGGCATTGAACTTTGTTGCATTTTTATTCATAATGCAACATTATTTCCTACAGCAGAGAAACGAGTCTGGACTTGGAAATGGGCTTGGACACATTCTTCTGGTCCTGAAAGGGTCTCAAAGCAACCTGGTGGGTTTGGACTTAGAACCCCTCTGGGCTGTTAGCTCTGTCAGAGTCTAAGGTTACCCTGCACTTTCCAAGTGAAAGACATTGGCTCAGGTTTGCTTGAGACTTGGCCTTGGCTTGACTGAAAGACCTGTGAACCTCCACAAACCTTCAGTTTTGTCTCACTCATTTTATAGGCTTATGATGAAGTACAAGAAATTCACTGCTGCATCGATGTGCATAGTCATGCGTGCCAGCGAAACCTTTGCAAGTGTGGATCTTGAATGTTTGGGCCGCTGTGCAAGTATCGTGCAGCCCCTTTGTCTGTGATTCCCATCCCTGTGGAGAGTCTGGCTCTGGGTTTCCAGTTTTAACTTGAATCTCTTTTTCCTTCAAAATTTAAAGCACAGATTTCCATAGGAAGGGCGCCTTCCTTCTTTGGTCTGAGGCTGGCTCAGCATTTTCTGAGTGACAACCTGGCTCCAAACCAACAGTTTCCCAAGGTAGAGGAGAGGGGGGAACTGTGGGAAACTGGATTGGACCTACCACAGTCCTCTTCAAGGAAGAAAACAGCAGATTGGAAACTGAGGGCGATGCAGCTGAACACATGACTGGGGCCCCATGTCCGCGGAGGGGTTCGTACGGGGGAGGATGGGGAACATTTGTGCTCTTGAAGGGCTCTGGATCCTGCCACCACAGGACAACTGAAAGTATCTCCTGGGTTTGCAGTCAATGCCAGGGCACAGGAATTAATTGCTGCCTGGCAGTATACTTAACCAGCATGTCCTTGACCAGGAGTACTCGATTTCAAAGTCCTGCTGAAGGGCATCCTGCAAAGGTTTCAGATGCTCTTGGCTTCTCGATAGATTGCTGGGTTCTTTGCATGCTGGGATAAACAAGCCAGTGTAATGTATGCTCAGTATGTACTCCATGGCTGAAGTTTCTGTTTCAGTGGTCTGTTAAAATCCTGCCCTTCTCAGCTGCACACCTTTACCGTTAACAGTATTGTTGTGTTTTAAACAGCATTCTCCATATGGGGCTATGTAGGACCTCCAGGTTTCTGAGTATCCCCCAAGCATTTCTTAATTTTTTAACACACATACACTTTAGAAATGGAGAAAAGTGGCCCAGAGTGATCAAACCTAGACCAGCTGAACCAATTAGGCATTCAGTTCAACACAACCTCTTTGTGCAAAGGTCAGGCACAGACATGGTTTTGCAAAATTCTTACCAAACACAAACTCAGAGCAGAGGGATTAGTTTGCAGACTTCGTTCTGGCTTGTTCACCTCTCCTGCCATGTGGTACAAGGATCAAAGATTTTTGACACATCTCAGTCACACCTGGAAACAGGCTTAAGAGGAGATGAATCTTGGTTCTGTAAAGCCTGAAAACCAGAGGGCTGTTTGATAAGGGCTTTATTCACCGGACCGCTGCCAAGATCCAGGAGGAGGCAGGTGGACTCTTTGGCCCACTCGTAGATGTGGTGAGGAGCATTGTGGCTTCGTGCCTCCCACAAAGGCCAGAGAGACCTCTTGAGACGTTGCCTTAATTCCTTTGAACGGCTTTGGCAGACATGGATCAAATGACTTAAAATAAGGCACCTCCAAAGAAATGAGGCAGGATGCCATCCCTACGGGGTTGTATTTTAGAAGGTGGGCAGCCCGAATGTGGCAAAGAATCAACAGATAAGTGGGGAAGAGAAATGTGGGTTAGACTGTTCGGTTTAGAGGAGACCAGAGGCACGATCTGGGCTCAGATGTGTTTGTACACACACAGGATGAATCTATTTCGCTGTTAAAATAGGAATTGCTGCTCTGACAAGATATTATCACATTGGCTCTGGAGAAGTGAGGCTGCATACTGTAATAGGCTGGGGGGTTTATTCCATGGCTTGCAGATGAGGGACTATTGACACAAATCTAGAATTGGTACCTCTTTTAGAAAATTGCCATTATGAGAAGACTCATTAGAGATAATATTCTCATTTCCTTTCTGGCAGCAAGTCTGGCAACTAAAATAAACAGTAGGATGCCTTTCACTGATAGGAAAAGATATATTCCTGTGTTGTAATCTAAAGGGATAAAATATATTCATTTTTCAAAGCAGCACAGTTCATTTATCTGCACTGTGGCTTTAGCATAGGCAAGATTTTATTTAGTGTGTTTCCACAGCACAGCCTTAGATCTTGATGGGAGTCTTCCAGTGGACAGGCTGAAGCTTTCATTTCAGTTTTGAGCCATGCTCTGCAAGAGTCCCCAAGTTTCAGGTCTAGTTACTAACCCTGGAGTCCCTTAGCCTTACCAAAGGGTTGGCACATAAAGGTTAAGTAAGCTTTAGGCGAGAATCACATGAGTCTGGGCCAAGTTTAAGCAAACTCTCTGGTTCTTAGGAAAGCAATATTACCTTAGGTCAGGCGAGGCAAAAGGTCCATAACTGTTTCTGACGGAGACAAAGTGAAATGTGAGGGACGCGTGCCAAGTCACAATGCCCATTGCCTGTGTTTTGTACGGCTTTGGTCGCTGCAGTTCATCTTAAAATGAAGATGTTTACTTCTCAATGGTGCAACTCAGCTTTGCCAATAGGATTTTGGAGAGACTTTAGAGGACTAAAGCTTCTCCCTTGGCCAGCAATCCCTTCTGCCTGGCTTTGGCCCAGGACAAGTCTTTTCTTGTCCCAGTTAGAAAATCGCCTTGCCCTACGGGGAGAGATGTTTTCATTGCTTTCCTCATGCTGTGGTGCCCTGAGAGCACACGTAATGAGATAACATTGTGTTCACATTAAAACAAATGCCCCTAATTCCTGGTACTGCAAATCTGCGACAACTCACCAGCGAGTGTGTGCTCTTTGGAAAAGAAAAACAGTGCTGACCCTGGCTCGGGAGCACGAGCCCCGCTCCTGTCACCGGCCATTGAAAGCTGGGAAGAGCTAGTGCTTCTTGAGTCGCCCATGCAGGGAGGACCCGGGGCCCCCCCGCCAGCTGTTCCTGCCCCTGGTCATCCAGGCACGGCACTGCTGAGGTCTGCCGCCGCAGCCACGGGTGGTTGCCCTTTGAATGTCACCTTCTTCTTGCTTGGGAAGGGCTGCGGTACGTGGCCACGGGTGAGTGCTGAGCAAACCACGTTGCCGTCATTTCGCGTTTGACGCGGGTCACTTAATCCAGGTGTTTGTGGGCACAAATATCACGTGGGAGAGCCAGGAGATTCCTCTGGCTCAAGGTCACGGGCAAGGTCAGCTCAGCTAAGGTCAGTGAGTTTAAGCACGCTTAAATCGGGGCTTGTCTTTTCTCTGAAGAAGGGCAGATGTTACAGAGAGACGATTTTTGGAGAAGCGAGGCAGCCCCTGCTCACCGTGCTCTCTTGCTCCCGTTGAGCTAGGTGACAGGACAGTATGGCCGAAGCGATCAGGAAAAAGAATTTCTAGTTTTAAACCACCTTTGCTCAGAAATATGCAGGCTCCTTATTCCCCACTGAAATCAAGGCAGGCAAAATGTATGCATTTGGGGCACCATCCCACCCTAAGCACGTATACGATTGCAAGTGGAGGCCGGTAGCTCCCAGGCAAAACCCAGCTCCCAGTATAAAGCCCAGGATGGGCCACCCTCCGCTGTGGGCATCTGCCACGTGGCTCTGGAGAGGGGCCAGAGCCCCAAGCCCCAGGACTCTGCCATGGCATCTGCCTACCCTTTGCTAAGGCAAACCTTTCAAGGTAATGTGGGGGAAGAAGGTAAGCCTGGATAGAGGTAAAAGTCCTCAGGATTTGGCTTTCTTGAGAGAGAGAGAGAAATTCCTTTTAATTGTGTTACTACCCAGGATCCTCTTACTTGTTTAAAGAAGGTATTTGAAACAAATAAGGGTTCCTGCTTTGCTTCAACTAGCTGACACATCTCATCCTCCCCAGGGAACCCTGCTGCCCTCCTGCAGTGAGCTGGGCTGTGGCCTCCTTCCCAGCCGTGCTTTTAACTGGGGCCACAACTCGCTGGAAGCCTTTATAAGGATCCCCATGAAGAATAAATCAAAACAACAGAATTGGACTGAAAATTAATTGCTTTTCCATCTGTTGAAAGTTAAAAAAAACCCCAGCACCCCCTTTCATTAATCAGTCTGTTTTCTATCTGCTTTTGACCCCCACCTGGTTTATTTAAAAGTAAAATACAGGCAAGTGTTTTGATTATCCATTGTTGAGAAACTATTAATTCAAGGAAATGTTTGCAGTGGAAGGAAATTTAAGTCAAGTAGGATTTAATCTTGGAATAGTGCTAGGAGCAGTGTGATCGTCTGCAGGGCTGGCGGTGTGGGACGCGATGGCCGTGACACCCTCCCCTGCCTCTGCGGTGAGCTTCACCCTGGTCCAGCATTCCCCGGGGAGGTGGCAGGAGGGGACGGAGCTGTCCGTGAAATATCCAGTTATCCTTGCTTGCTATCGAGCCGGATATCCCGCGGAAAAAGGTGCTTTTCAAGCTGATCTGGGGTCATTGCTCCGGTCCAAAACAGAACAGGGAGACAAGAGTGAGAGTGACCCCCTGCTCCACGCCGTTATACAGGGTGGGAGCATTTTCTGATTTGCAAAAGGGTTTTGACTTGAGCTGTGTTCCCCCAGCGGGTGTCTGGAAGCAACCGATTCCTCAGATTTTCTCTGCTAATGTCTGATATATGGTGCTATAGATCCAGACAGCAAACACTGCAGTGCAAGGTGGGATCGGAGTTCAGGTTTTTGAATTACCTCATCAGTATTATAATGACAGAGCTCAGTGGTTAGGGATATTCAGATCCACACAACATGACCACCTTCAAAAACTCATTTCCATGTCTTGAGACAGACCCCTCCCTCCCAAAACCCAGAGTCCTAGCTCTGTAGTGCCTGGGGTGACAAAAACCAGACAGGAGTTATCCTCAAATGCTTTCTCATCTCGTACCCTGGCATAGATGGAATAAAATAATAGTAATGGTAAATAATGTAAATAATGGTATAAACAACAACAATGATAATAGAGATAAGGGGGAAAATCAATCTCTCTAACCTGCGAAATGCAGTTTCTGCCTAGAGCAATCTGAAGTCTTGCTTATGGAAAACTTCTGCAATGCATCTGTTAGTTTAAGTGCTCCAATGCCAACAGGAACTGAGTGAGAAAAGCAAGCTGGCGAGCAAGGCGGAGCAGCAGCTGATGTGACAGGGAAGATTGAACTGATTTTAATTTACCTAGACAGCCCTGACATCCCTGCCCACCTTAAAGACGCTAATGGGTTGGGTGGCAGGCTGCGGCAGGTCCTGAACCTGGGCTCTCAGCCTCGGGAAGCAGCACACGTCCCTCTCCTGGGAGAAACCCCACGGTCACCCCAGATCGTGGGTCACACGTCTGCGGGGCTGAACAGGGGGTGTGCAGGAGGGGAGTAATGAGGAGGGGGGACAAGGAGGGACCGGGTGCTCTCAGGCTGGAGGAAGCTGAGGAGCAGCGCTGCGCCGAGGTGACCCGTGAGGGCTGAGCCTGGTGCAACCTCATCACACTGACTGCCGGAGCAGAGCAGGACCGGCTGCTGGCCTCCCTGCCTTCATGCGCTAGAAGCTGCTGCAAGACCTGCGTGGTGCAAGTTAGGGTTTTAAGGAGGTAAATAGCAATGTCTGTGGAGCCTGGGAGAAACACGGCTCTGCAGGACTGCAGATGCCAGAACTCCCAGCTGCAGCTTTCCCCGCTCTTCTGGCACTGGCCCTATTTATCTGTGTGCTCTGCTCAGCACCAAAGGCAGGAGGAAACAAGGACCCCCACACCCTCCGTTCCCCCTGGAAACATCTCCGCTCCTGAGCACGGCCCCGGAGGAGACCTTCAGGCTGAGGCTGAGGCACAGGTACCCTCTGTTCAAAGGCTCTCAGAAAAAGCAAATGCCACAGCCTTCCTACTAGCCCGCTTCACGTGCTCAGTTTCCCTCCTTCCCCCCTCTCCCAGCTATAATTAGTGCTGAGCACAGACATGGAAAGACACTCCAGACAAATTCTTGTGCAATCCACAAATCTCTACCTGGGATGATTGCTCAAGTTGCCTTATGAGCATTGCACCTGCTTTAAGCTCCAACGCTGCCAAATTAGATGGAAAAACGTGCAAATGCTGTGTAGCTTTCTGGCAAATTAGCATGCTTCCTGCACAAAGGGGAAGATTACTTGGAGGGGAAGAAGTACTAACATTGTTTGGCTAATTATCGATACAAGCAAATTAAGAGAAAGGATGACTAAAAAAAATGCATAAATATC
The DNA here is from genome assembly GCA_035590195.1 of Aviceda cuculoides. NCBI lineage: Eukaryota > Metazoa > Chordata > Aves > Accipitriformes > Accipitridae > Aviceda > Aviceda cuculoides. Next base: position 8,111,710 of record JAVJGG010000059.1, read on the forward strand.
AATCCAATTGTATAGACTAACTGCCGTGAGGATGGCACAAAGAGCAGCTCTTCTGTATGGCCACCGGTGTCAGTGAGGAGGCTGCTTACAACCCAGTAGCTAATGAGATCATTTTAGTTTTCTGCTTTATGAAACGAAAGGGAAACTTTGGCCGTTCTTGGTGGAAAGGGAGGTGTGGGACTCCAGTGATATGCACAAAAATGATGTTAAGAGAAAGATGGCAGCATCAGGAATGCTAATAGTGGGACACCCCATATCTACATCTGCAGGAGTGACCACAAACTTTAACCCTTTGAGTTTGTATCCTAAATATTTAAAAATAGGAAAAAATTGCAAGTACTCATAGAAATAAGTCTGTTTCATAAAATGTATGTGGGAGGAGGCTGTGCAGGCAGCTTTCACCCTGCCTACCTTCAGAGTGTTTGGCTTTGCAATCTAAGCAATATTTTTTTCATTGTTATTTGAAAATTCTCAAGGTTTCTGTTGCTCTTTTTTTTCCTTAAGGTAAAGTTACAGTTTGTTAGAAGGAGCATGAGGGGGAGAAAAGAAACAGCAACTTTTGAGCAGTTGCCATCTCAGCAAAACCCAGTGACACAACAGCCACTTGCTGCAGCGCCTGGGATCTCCCATCTTTCTTTCCCAAATGAATGGCACACCTGGCCCTCTTGGCTTTCGGGGTGCTCCATCCCTCTGGGAGCAGCAGCCTACAGCTCTCCTGTCTCCTGGGGCACCTCTGCTGTCCCCAGTGGCACCACATGCCCCCTAAATCCATGGGGCCATCTTCTCCCCACATGAAGGAGGCTCTCATCCAAAGGCTTTGGTACCCTTCTTCTCAGAAAGCCACAGCTGGTTACCTTCAAACCATCTGATTTCTTTCCATAAATAAATGCAGACATTCAGTTCTGCTAGCAACGGAGCGTTGGAGGGTCCTAGCAGTTTCCTCCGTGAGTTTTTGGGGGCATCCGGGGGGGGGGCTGCCCGGGGAGCGGCTACACTGCCTTCCCCTGTGCCCCCCCCATGGGTCCTGCTGCACGCCTGCCCTGAGACCACCAGCAGCGGGAGAGCGAGCGTGCAAGAAGCACCAGAGTCATTCCTCGAGGAAGTGCTCCCCGAGATTACCTGGGCCGTGAGAAATACATATGCCTAATGCCTGGGGCCTAACGTATGGACCTCCTTCTTGTTTCAAGCAGAATTTTGTCCTACCTGGAAGCGGAGAGCGTGGGCCAGAAGAGCTGCCCGATGTACTTATTTAGAAATGACTACCTCTCTGCTCCCTTTGTTTGGGATGAAACGGTCTGACTTTTATCACTGAGTAATATTGCAGTCAGCTGCCTGAAAAGGTTCCCCTTTCCTTGGGATGGCCTCAATTTTCAAGCGTGCTTGCAGGAGGCTTAAAAGCTTGGTTTCAGTTGTTTTTGCTCCGCAAAGCGCAATTAGCACTTTGTGCACATTTGATCAGGTGCTAAATTAACTCGGGGGGATAATTTACATTCCTAAATATGTGCTAATAGTTCTCTTCAGGAAAAAAAGAAGGAAAGTGGGAGTGGGGGGACACACACAGTGTAGAGAGAAAGCACCAGACAGAATATCTTTACTGGATCAAAATGATAGCGTTCATTTTCCTGCTCATCCCTGGCTGAGCCATGCGAATCGTGGGGAATGGGAAGATGTGCAGCAAGGACAGCAACACGCGGCTCGGAGGCAGGGCTGGAGGAGCACCCAGGGTTCTGCACCCTCCTTCGGTGGCTGCCCTCCCTGTGCAGAGCCCTGAGCCTCCCAAACCCTTCCCGCCCCGCCGCCGAGCACCCCACGCTTGGCCGTGGCAGGGACTCGTGGGGCAGGTGTCACACCGCATCACCTAAAGACGAAATACAAAATTCTCCAAGAGACATTTCTATGTGTTCCTTTTAACTGAGGGCATTCGATGGGTGTGCAAACTATTGCGCTGCGGCAGCTGAGAGGTCGGTAATACGTCCTTGCTCTGGACGAGTGGGGCATAACAGTATCCCTTACACCAGCCTCGCCAGGGAGGTGTTGTAACCAGTACTGCGGCCTCATCCTTTTCTCAAAGGGCTTTTTTTTAACAAAAAATCTGTGGTGTTTTTTTTGTTTTGGTTTTTTTTGGATTACAAAAGCTCTGCTCAAGGCTTGGCAATTAGTTGTTGAGCCTTTGGTTCAACCAACGCAGCGCAAGCAGAGGGTTGTTCCTCACAGGTGTTGCTCAGTGTTGTTTGGGAAAATAAAATCAGGTTTCAAAAAAAAGGGCTCTTGGAAGGGAGCTCCCCAAAATCAGAGGAGTGTGAACATCACTGGTCACTTTTGAAAGCTTTTGCCACTATTTTAACTTACATTGCCTTGTACAGCAGAGTCCCTGGTGAGCTCTGGATTTGCAGAAACTCTATAAAAATAGAGTCAAGGTCTTTTTCTGCACCCTCATTTTGTATGACTTAGGCTGTAGCAGTTCCATCACTGCCTCAGATGGTTATTCAACAACTGATAAATTTCCCTGCCAGAGATATTTCCCAGTCCAATAACATATTTCACATCACCTTTTTCTTTATGCAGGATTTATAAAAAAAAAAAAGCTTTATGAGTGTGGAGACTGAGCCTAGTGGATTCCCTGCCATTTTTCTCTCTGTGATGCCATCCTTCAGAAACTTTCCTTTACCCTGAGAGTAATTAACCAAATTACTCGGGGGGAGTGGGGGTGGGCGGTGGCGGTGCGAGTGTAATAAAAGCTGCCAGATTATCACTGTAATGCAGGGCAAAAGGGTAACAAGATCTCCATAACTCTCCTCAGAACATCAAAAATGCTTTCATTCCTGTGGCCCAGGGACCATGAGGGATGCCAGCACTTGCATGCTCCTACATGTTGGTGAACCAAAGAGAGCGTCACAGCACCATCCCAGTGCCATGACACTCTCTCTTTGGTTCACTAACATTAAAGTTTCTTTAGCCAATGTTGCCAGCAAGCCTGAATTTCCACTGGGCTGTGGGCTGGGAAGACAGGCTCAAGACTAGTAGTTTTCATGGGTTTTTCCTACCTCTAACTTTAATTTGGTATAACTCAAGCACTGGTGGCTTCATAATTTCCTAGAAAACATGAGGTCTCCTGGCCAAGGCAGGGTTATATGGAGGGTATGTGACAGGGGCCATATCCAACGCTACGGAGATCCAAAATGCAGAGCGATGCCTGCAGGCGTGAGCTCCCAGGACACCGCAGGTAGGGAGATGCTGTGGCGGTGCCAGGAGCACCCTGGGATCCTTGGGGAGCACTGAGTCCTCCCAGAGAGCGGGCGATGTGGCAGGGCCACGTCATCTCTCGGTGGATGGTGGCATCCTCCTGAGGCTGTGGGACTCTGCTCAGGTTGGAGTAACTCTGCAATTGCTGTTTCAGTGATGCAAAAGTGAGTGTATTTTCCTTTTGCAGAACTTCTACCCATCCCACAAATGTGTTCATTTACATACTTTATCTAGCTTTCCTGCCCAAAACTATTTCCACATATTTTCTTTACTCCGCTTAAATTGCTTCTACACCGTGTCTAATACCCCTCAGGTCCCTTCAATTCACAACTGCTGTTATTTAGTGAAATGTTTTCCCTAGGTCAACAGACTTTCATTTCAGGGTAGATAATCCTCGGTATATCCCCTGCGGGAGGTAGGGCTGTGCTCTGCAACTGAGAGACTCTTTGTCAGGGTAATAAACTGAAAGCAGGATTTAGAAGAAATTACCTAGAAATGGAGTCCTTCGCTATAGTTTTTTATTCCTCCTTCAAGTCATGTTTTCCTAAGGGCTATTCAAAAATAAGGATCAAGAATATGTATTATCTTTGCAGGACGGAACAAAGGCAGCAGACAGATTAGTCTGACGGGTGTGAAGGAGGGATTGGTAGAGAAGAGCATACATGCAAGGGCCACTACAAAGACAAAAACGGCTCTACCTTTAAGTAAAGGTGAAAGAGCTATATTTGGAGTTTGCTGTCTTTCACATCAAAATGTGCACTTGAAAGCATTGTTTGTCTGGTTTTTAATTCCTACATGGCTTTCCTAGAAAAATAAAGTTCTCCAATATAGAGTCTCCCCAGCAAAATATGATGCATTACCTTGCTTAGTTTATGACAGCAATGGATTTGAGTTAGAGTGTCTTTCCTGAGAGGCCATTCGTAGCTTAGTAGTACTGACCCCTAGGTTCCTGTTGCTCTCTTGTTTCAAAGGCAAGCATTTTAAACAATGACAAGGTGTCTGATTTCCATCTTCCCCATTTACATGCTCTTTTTAAAAAGTAGTGTAGTTTTCCTGGTCTCTCTTTCCCCTCTACACCTTTATGGCACTTGCTACTGTCTGGTTATCTCTTACAAAAAGAGCAGACACAGTTCTTAGACAAAATATGACCACTGAGCAGGGTCGTTTCTGTTCATGAAGTATCTACGAATCAAGGAAGCTCTTCCCTGACAGTCAATCCAGAAATGCCGAGGCCCTGCAAAAATGAATGACTTTTGACTCTTACAGGTTTTGCTGCCTTCTGTTGACTGAGCCCAGAACACAATATCCTTCTGAAAACCTCGGCAGTGCAGAGCTTTTAAGATCCCACATTGTGGGCACTAAGCAGAATTTATTAATGGATTAACAGAAGTATTTTTACAAGCTCTGAGGGCCATCATGATTCTGTGTGTCAGAGGCACGTACAAAGCACAGAGGTGAAAAGAACTCCTGGGTTGCTGAATTCGGGTCCCTGCTGAGGCAGAGAGCCAAGTCGCATAAGCCTATACATTAATTTACCAAATTGCAGCCTACGGATGCTGGGGTGTGGGGCAGGTCTTGCTGCCTCTCTTGCACTTTGGCAAATGTTCTAGGACCTCCCCAGTCTTCAAAACTAACTTCTAGCCTACATGTTTTTCTGATTATCTTAACTCATTCACTTCAGAAAATAAGGCCGACACAGGGAGAAGATCCCTTCTTCCCTTGTATTCAGCATGAAGATGTAGAAAAAGGCATGAGCTCAGGTCTTTCAGTCTCCTTCTGTAAGGAGTTTGCTGTAAATCTGTTGTGTGCCGGTGCCAGAGTTAAGTCACTTCACTGGAAGACCGGCAGCCTGCCCCGTATGCTCCCGTTGAACTCTCAGAAGTGACTAGTAAAACAACGCTGACTGTTTCACCTTCCTGTAATGGAAATGACATTTTAGGATAGGCTGAAAAAACATTTTAAGATCAGTTAATTCCGTGAAAGATAGAGGTTAGCTTGATCCTGTGGATGACTTTCAGCTGACCCATGTATCTTACTCCTTTACTACCCCACTTGTAATTATTTTTTTCTGAAACAATTACTCTGAGCCCATGTGTGACTGAGATCAGTTTAATGCACCTGCAGTTTCCCTGTTCTTGTCCCTGTCTTTACTATACAAGCTATTCTCCAACCATATGATGCTGGTCTTTGATGGAGAGCATCCCTTGCCTGGTGGGTTTCAGTTCTTCTCTGCTGGGGTGCCTCTGTGTTACTTCAATAAAGAGAGCAAACGCAACACTGTGCTCTTGACATGCCATCGTTAATACACATACTCACCAGCAGCTGTGGGCTTTTAAGGCTATATATAATTTCCCAGAAGTCAGGCAACTCAAGCTGAAATAAGTGTTTAACAATATTTATGGTTCATGTCCACCCTCTGATTTGTCTTACTGTCAGCCTTGCCTCTGCCAACGTTGTCCGAAGATAATTTTCCACTTCGGTGAAAAGCTAATCTGTGAAAAGGGAGGGAGGAGGAAACCAGGAGAGCGGAGGTCTATTGACAGAAGACCTGTCTCAGTGAAAATGCAGGCAGTGATTTCTTACCTGTTATCATAACAAGAAAACGAAAGTCAATACAAAGCAGGGGAAAGTCAAATGTTGTGAGATTGCCTGTGTGTTTCTCAGTCAATAGCCAAACCTTTCGTCTTTGATATTTCACCGGAGGCAGTAGCTGTTTGGATGCTGCCTGCTCCGAGCCCGGGCGTGAGTCAGAACTGATGGGCGCCATGGCTTGGGTTTGGCAAGGGGACAGGAGGGTGGCAAGAAGGCAGGGGAGGGAGCCGCCTCGCACTCTACTGAGCCCGCCGCTGCCATAAATTATTATATAAAAGGAACATTGTCATCTACAAAACAAGATTATGAGAGAAAGAGGCTGCTACTGAAGTAAGATGAATCAAACCCCAAGAAAATTCATGGCATGGTCAAGAAAATTGTGGCTAACTAGCCTGAGCACAGACACCTTGCTGCCTGCCCTTGGCTGGTTAAAGTAGGAAGGGGAGCAGCAAAGGGGCTAGAGATCCCTTAAACTTTGTGGTACTTGGCGCAGCCCTCTCCACCTTTGTGCCAGTGGTCCTGTGAGCCCCAAAAGCAGTACCTGGAGCTGTGTTCATTTTTTGTGGGGGTGCTTAGGTGATCATCTCCCTTCTTGCAGAGACGTTGGCAAGGACCACTCTATGGCGGTCCTCCCCAGCTCCCAAAGAGTTTCCATGATGAAAGAGCCTCTTGTGAAAGCCCAGAAGGACCTTGACCTCATCTGGATCGACCCTTCAGGAGTTTCTCTACTCTATTTGGGAAGCCGGACCGGCAGTAAGGGTAGAAGCAGCTTTCACCACCAGGCCTGGGGTACATTTAGGTGCTGGTTGTTCCCACTGATCACCCTCTTCTGCATGGTTCCCATGTTCCCCTGGCCAAGTTTGTTTATCGAAACATGGGTGCTTCCATCCACCTTTTTGCACAAACAAGTCTCAGACAGGAGACCCATTCCTTTCTCCACACACTCAGTGATCTTCCCAGCTGGCAAGGGAACAAGGGGAAAGAACAAGACTGTGGTAGTGTCACTGGCAAGTGGGGACAGCCCGTATGGGATGTCATGTCGAAGGTGTGTAAGGAGCAGGTATAAACCCTGAGAGGCCTTAACTGCACCTGATCCATTAAACTTCTTAATCTGGTGGTACTGATGTTCATTTGTCCTCTGGGAACTGCCTTAGCTCTTGAGCTGTCTTGCTTCAGGTTGCTGTCAAAATACTGACTTTTAGAGGAAATTTTCTGTGATCAAGACCTCCACTGGTTGGAAGTCTCTACAAATAAAATAGATGTAGTTCAAAGCACGGTATGTGGCCACTCTGACAGAAAGAAACAGTATGTAGGGGAGCAGGGGGAGAAGTAAGTGCTTTGGTCTCTGCTCTCCCCAGGACCTGGTGCTTGTCCTGCTGGGGTCCCCGACAGCAGCCCCCCAGGGGCAGGACACTGCTCTGGACAGAAAGGCTACAGCTGGTCGAGTGGGGAGATGTCATGCACGGACTGGATTTCCTCGGCGTGGCATTTTGTCCTTCCTTCCATGCTGCCACCAAGGCCCTAAACATTGGGCTACGGGGTCCGTCTCTGCCAGACTACTGCCAAACTGTATGCCGGGGCACCCTGAGGCTGCAGGTGCCCCCCGCCCTGCTCGCCCAGTTCCCCCAGCTCTCCTGCGGCATCGGGCAGCTCCTCTCTGCCCTGCTCCTAAGGAGCGTGAGAGCTCCTTGCTCCGGCTTTTGAGAGAGCAGCTCCCCGTGCTTCTCTGGAGGCCACCTGCAGTGCAGTCAAAACTATCTGCAGGAAAGTTTTACTGGTTTAATTTTTTTTAACGGAACAATTTTTCTGATCCCACCTCCTGCAAAGCCAGCTGACTTAGTCATCCTGGGCTCCAAACGTGCAGGGCTCGCTGGGAGATGGCAGCCGTCGTACAAGTGCTATAAAATGAATTATACTCTCCAGCAGCCTCTGACATCTTTGGTCCTCCCGAGGCCGAAAGCGAGTGCCAGGTCCTTATGCTTTTTCCCTTTCTAGCAGTACAAAGTTCTCAGGTCACAACTACTGCTACAACATGGGGTAAAGCCAGCTGAAGTTAGTGATAAAATTCCCACAGATTGTGTGCAGACCTAGATTATACCCAGGAGTTTCATTTATCCCTGCTGTTTATCTTATGGTTCCTGTCTTTTTGCATATGCATATGCACACACCCAGGTATGGACGCACACAGCATAAAATAGAGTTATTTTAATGCCTGTTTGTTTTATAACAGAAGAGGCTGACTCAACATCAAGAATCCTTTATTTTCAAGTTCTCAGCTAGTTTTGCTAGGGTGTGGCATTCCTTACCTTTCACCAGAAGTGCTGACTCAGGAGTTATCACTAATATTTCTGATAAAAGATTACAGGCGGAAACGTTTCCTTTACTCTCAGTCTGATAAATAAGGAGGGAGAAACTGCGTGCCTGTGACCACAAAATGAACAGCTGGGTATTTTTGCTTCACTGAGGCATGCAGAAAGCTCGTGTCCTCACTTTGTTCACCTTGGAGGTGGCTCTCAAAAAAATGGAGGTGTGCACGTGTCGGGCAAGGTGCCAGTGGCCACAGCTTGCCCGCATTTCTAGGCTGCTGCCCCTGAGACCCCAGCGCTGCAGATAGGGTCCCTTGCCTGAATACTCAGAAATATGGAAAGTTTAGCCATAAAACTCCTCCCGACCCTCAGCCACACTGTGCACAGAGCATACCGAGAGCACGCAAACAGCTCTCAAACAGCTGCTTGCAGCCAGCGGTAACGATCCACCGATTCCGACGGCCAAGCATCAATCATGTGTGGCTGTCCTTGTGGTGACACAGGACCGGGGCTATTAACGCTGCAGCCAAGGCGTTTCAACAGATAGTTTTATATAGGCTTCATATCTCCCCTTTGGCTTATCATCAAAGAAGCAGCGCTTGTTTTGTGCCTGACTCCTGCAAGTCCCCAGAGGATAACGTTGTCCCAGCCGGGCGAAAGCCTTGCCACGTGCCCAGCCCTTGGAGAAAAGTCTGGGTAGGCAGCAAGTGAGCAGAGGTCAAGCGAGACCTCCACTAAAAACTTTTCCTTGAAGCCCAGATGGTGGAGTAGCATCTCTGACTCCTCCAGTCGGCTGTCTGTGGAGCCAGCAAGGAGGCACTGCTGGCTCAATGGAAGAGGTGGGATGCGAGGCTTAGAAATACTTCTTTTAAATGAGTTTTCTTCTGGGTAATGATATCATGAAATAAATCAGTATGGAGCACCTCATCCTCAAATCACTGTGGAGCCCACCTGTGACATGACTCATGGCCTTGATGACTTATTTAGGATGACTGAACCTCATGAGGGCCCTGTGATTAAGCAGCCACCAGCACTCGTGAAGTGCCCTGACTTGTCAGGGCCCCAAATATAGAAGGTTTTGGTCAGACCAAGGGAAAGTTTTGATGAGTAAAGATTTCCATGGGAGCCCACGTTCTCCAACAGCAGGAAAAACAGTGATTTTTTTGAAGTGATGCTCCCAGCCCAAATTGGGCCCTAATTTAGCCAAGAAGGAAGATAATCTAAGCACTTCCAGCATAAGTGCTAATGTAAACACCCTCACCATCTGTTTTATTTGCACATACACACACACTCAGTTTATAAAATGCCAATTCTCCCCTGTTGCTTTTGCAAGCCACACATTCCACTGCAATGGGAGAAGTGGAGCGACGGGAGCCGGGGCTGTCCCAAGCACGGGTCCCGGCCCAGATCCGACCCCAGGTGTGCTATGCCCGTGCTCCGGCGGGTGCCGGGGTGCCGCCTGCTCTCTGCTCTTGCTGGGGAAACCATAATTTCATGAGCTGGGGTGCTAGGCAGTGCCGGCTGCGCAGCCCCCGTCCCTGCCCCAACCCTGCTCTCCGGCTGTCAGGGTTGACCCTGGGGGGACCCAGCGCAGGCAGGCAACGCTCCTGGGTGACTCTAGCTGTTCTCCCAGTGCCGGATCCTGGCACGGCCGGGAGTCATACTGGGATGCCCCAGCCCCAAGCCCTGCTCCGGCGGAGGGAAGGGCTGAGGCTGACTCCGCCAGCCCACGTGCTAGAGGGATTAAGACGCGCTTCCCACAAATTTCAGCGTGACTGCAGAAAGCGGTGTCCTTTAGCAAATGGTAAATAATTGACACTTTACTCTGCTGGCAGCCGGCACCCCCACCGGCAGCTGAGTTTGTCATTTTGCATCCCCTCGGCGGCTCTAATTTCAAATTTACAGTAACATATGCCCAGAGAGCTGCCGGCCTTCTCCCAGCACCATGAATGCTCATTCCCTGCTGCCCTGCACTGTGGCGGGTGAGGAATGAGTGACATCTCTGCTTCTGCCACAGGTCTTCTCTTGACCTCCTGCGGTGGGAGAATAGAACCTTTTTGTTCCTTCCCCTCTGGTTTGTTTTTTTTTAATTATTATTATTTAGACTGGGCAGCTGGGGACCAAGGTATTTCCAGCACGCTTATTTAGCTGCATGACTCCCATTAATGTAAATGACAGTTGCACAGCTAAAACTGTGCAGATCCTGTTGAAGATGTACCCCTGGGGTTATCATTTTACAGAGATCTCCCCCTCCCCCTTGCAGAGCCTTTGCCGCAATCATTGCGTGGAGAGAAAATTGGAAGTCTCTGCACAAGAGGAACCAGCAGCTCGTTTAGGAAATGGAAATTTGCGTCACGCAAGTGTTACGGAGGGACAGACGGCATGGGGAGGGAAAAGCCTGACTTTTCCCCTCGAGTCTCACGGTGCCATCCCAAGGCATACAACGTTTGCTGAGACACAGCAGATCCTTGTGCTGCAAAAGTATTAAAACAGGATTGGCGGAAGACTTTTTTTTTTTAAAACCTCATTTGCAAAACAAAATCTGCCTAAAAGATAAGCAGAACATTTATAATCCCTTTCCTTCTGACAGCTCCCGCTCCCGGTTTCAGCAAGGGCTTTGGGTCACGTAGGACTGTCCCCCTCTGTGGTAAGCCCGGAGGAGGATGGGGGCCGTGTCCCCGCGCTGCTGCCCGGCACAGCATCGGCGGCCGCCGTGCCTCTGCCGTGCAGCCGCGCAGGACAGACGGGGCCACCTGGGCAGTGTTTCTGCCACGCTCTCCTTGAAGATGGCCATGCCCTGGGAGCTCTCTCCTCCAGCAGTGCCTGCTGGAGGAGTTATTTGTCCCTCTGACACCAGCCATAAATTTCAAGGCCAGAAGGAGCCATTACGGTCTGCTAGCATGACCCCTGATATAACACAGAGCATGATTTGTGCGTCAAGCCCAGGACTTTCTTTGGAGACCTAATAAATCTTTGGGAAAGGCAGTCAGTCCTGATTTAAAGGCTGCAAGCCATTGCGCCATCTCCCTGGGTAAGCTGTTGAAGTGGTTAATTATCCTTGCAGTGTGAATGCACATCTTTATTCCTGATCCGAGCTGCCCTGCCTGGGAGTTGGGGCACACACATGGCCGTGGCATCATGTCGAGCCTCTTCTCTCCGGAGCGGCAGATCCACCGGGCACACGGCTCTTCCCAGGGGGGTTGTTGGCCATGGTCAAGCCACCTCCCGACTTTCCCTCTGACAAGCCAAACAAATTGAATTTCTTTAGACTGATTGATCATCTCACTTCTGAGAGGCATAATGCAGCTACATGGATTTTCTTCCACACAGCGTGTCTCTTGCATCAGGACATCACGGGTCCGAGTCAAATGTAAAGCTGAAGAGAGATCAGGAGGTTTGCCGGTCACCCCACGCCAGCGCCCGTGCCCTCAGGTGGGTGCCTGAGCCCACCTGCAATTACCTGGGGTTCGAAGGCACTCCCCACGAGCCGAAGAGAAACATCCCCTCTGCTGAACTTTCTGGCCCAAGCAGGAAAAGCAGAGAGACGGCACGCTCCCCTGTCCCTGGCAGGTCTGGATGGACTCGGGCACATCATCCTGGGGAGCTGTTTCATGCGCTGACACCTGAAGGCTTTGCAAGAGCATCTGTGTAACCTGTGTTTTTGCTGGCAGGGGCCTGGATCACCCACACATCTTGCCTCCTGCCTGTCCCCCCGCAGCTTCCAAGGGGGAAAATTCACTGCCTGAGTTCTTGGTCCACCCGGTAACTGCCACCCAGCTCCTCTCCACCTTGCTGGCCAGAGCTCGGGATGAACAAAATGGGGTGTGCTGGGCTGGGAAGAGGCAGACCCTGGGTCAGCCTCTGCCCTTTGGGAACATTCCCTCGCTCAGGACATCAGGGAACAAAGTTTGTGTCCCTGCTAAGACGCAGGGCCAGGTCTCGGTGTCCCACACATCACGCAGAGGTTCTTAGCAAGGGGCCTTCAGCCTTTTTGAGAGATGGCCAAAGGCTATCTGGACTAAAAAATCCAGTAGAGTCAAAATCAGTAAATACCTTTCACCAGAAAGCTGCAGATATGGCTAGCTGCATGCCATCTTATAATCTCCAGCTTCCCCTAGTGTGAGCAAGAGGCCGGTCCCGAGATCTGCAACCCAGCTGCCTCTGGGAAAGCAAACTACGTTGTTTTATTGCTTTACCCCTCTCCAGCTCAGCCGGGGGTGACCCCGACCCATTCCCCAAGCCAGCCCACCCCATGCTGTGCAAGTCCTTCTGCCATGGGTAGAGACGAGCCAGCTACCAAGGAAGTTATTGCTTCCTCTAGCCAGGTTTAGCGGGACCAGAGCCTGTTAACATGTAGTGTTTATTCAGAACCGGTCTCATTTCCTGAGCGAGGATCAAGGGGTTTGATTTTCTTTTGTTTGGCTGAAGGGAGTGTTACTTTGGGCTGCCAGGTTGGTCTGCGAGGAGCCGGAGTCTGCCTTGCACTAGGGAGGGCAGGAGATGAACTTAAGTGGGGGATTCTCACTGGTGCTTTAAAAGCAGTCTAGAGGCCAGAGTGAATTGGACACTAGATTTTAAATTGATCCTTCCACCCTTGAGGGAAAAAACAAATTCCTCTAAAAGGGTCAAAGATAGCGGAATCAGTCTGCATCTTTTCACTGGAGGTCAGTGCATCTCCCCAGCTGCAGCAGGATGGAGTGCTGTGGGTACTTCGAAGTTCAGCAGCTGATTCTTCATCACCCGCATTTCAGGTTTAATGCTAGATGGAGGGTCTAAGAAGTTCTCCTGCTTCTTTTTTGTGTACTCCAGTCTGCCCTGCCCCCTGCAGTGAGTCAAGGAGGCAAAATGATTTCCAGGGTGGGTACATCTTACAGTGGTGGGCTGTCACGTCAGCAAGCGCCCCTTGAGGCATGAGACGTGGTAGGAAAGGGAAAGGATGAGTGAGGAATTTAACCAGATGCCTGGTCCCGCTCCCTGGAGAAGACAGGCTTGGGAGAGCTGGAGGTCTGCTCAGACAAGTCCTCCAGTGCCACTTGGTTCCTGAAAAGAGCTGCTGGTGGCTTTGTCAGCCTGCGCAATGAGGCTGCGCCTGGGGCTGGCAGGTGACTGCAGAGGAGGTCTCAGTGCAGCCTGGGTCTCCTGTGCAGGGGTGGAGGGGGTCTGCATGCACATCTTTGCTGTCAGGCCATCATGAGACAGGGTACAGAGAAAAACTACAGCAGGGCTGGGTGATCTGGGATGTGACGGCACGGAGGATGGGAATTAGGTGGGGGGATTATTTGGCATTACTGTTGGTCTTGTGTCAAACTCAGTACTCTACAGCTGAAGCAGTCAGAGGAAAGCTGGTGCGTGCATACAGGGGGCTTGGAGGGGCACCCCAACGCTCTTTATGCCAACACTGGATTTCCACACCTCTGCTGACAAAAAGAAGTATAGCCCTTGGTGTGTCTGGAAAGTCATTCTCTGCAGGGCCCTCAGTGTCCTAGAGCATCGAGACCCAAGGCATCCATGAACCCATGATGTGTTCTCACGCCACTAGCTCCATCTGCTATTAACTCCAGAGAGAACCTAAGAGACGGGAGAAAAATACAGTCCCCAGGCAAAAGGTGATCGTCTCTTGCGTGTTATTTCCTGCAATTACTCTCAATTTATTCTTCCTTCTGATGGCCCTGTTGTCACTGTCAGAATAAAAAACTAAATCACATAATTGTAAAAGGACAGATAAAGCTTTCTGAAAGCCAATCTGCAGCACAGGAGAAGTCAACTACTATTTTCAGTGCAATCACAAGTCCCAGAATTTTTCCTCTGCAGGACCCCAACATCGCCTCATGTTTGTCCTCCTGGTCAAACACCAGAATGTACAGGTCATCTTGACCATCAGGACACCCTTGCAGTAGATGAGGTGCAGGAGGGAACTGAGGGAAGAAGGCACCCTCTCAAACTATGCTTTGACAACATATATATTAATGAAAACCTCTCACAAGAGACAATAGTGCCATGGATGAAGTGGCAGGGGCAGGAGGAGCCTTTTTAAATTAAACAAAATGAACAGAAGAGATAGCACGTCCCAGCCCTAACAGTGCAGTGAAGGTGAAGGGCACTGTTCTTCTTGGCCTAAGCCACCCTTTAAACATACTGTCACACATGAGCCTGAAGGATGCTGTGTCCCCTCTTGGTGAAGACAGCCGCTCCATAACTAGAGGTATCAGAGCATGTCAGTCCCTACACTGAGGGCTGGAGACCCTCTACCTTTACACAAACCTTCTTCTGATACTCTTGGTATACCAACCCAGCATGCCCCAAATCCCCAACCCTGGGGATAGCAGAGATGCACCTCAGCCCTTGAGATGCTCCCCTTGCTATGGACCTGCTTGGACCCTCCAGACGCGACTGATCCTGAGAGGTGACCACCCTGCTTGCCCTGACACACATTGGCCCTCCCAACCCATTCACAGGACATGCAGTGATGGGTAAAGTTGGTGATTGGCCTTTCGGTCATGACTTTTGGTTATTTTGATTAAAAAGGATGTGATAGGAACATTAATGGTTTTCAGTTGGCTCCAGATGAGCACCATAAAAATTCTTTTTGTGTTGAGGCCAGACCATAGAAGAAGGTAGCATTCAGGTAGATTCTTGTTACGGCTTTATTTGTTGCCCACTTGTATAACTAATGAACTAGATTAAGAGGACAGGCTGGTTTTGGGCTTTCTAGTCTGGGCAGGCCTGGCAGGAATAGAGGTCCCTTCAAGCCTGTGGGACATCTGGAACAGGTAAGAGCTGTGTCTGCCCTGATATTGTTTGTTTAGGAGCACAGCAGAGATCTGCACTGCCCTTCAAAGGAGGCATTCTGAGGCACTGGCTTTGTCTATTGTCTATTTTGTCTATTGTCTATTTTGGCTTCCTTTTCTTGCCTTGTCCTGGAGACTCTAAATTCTCAGGTCATGATTGAGGCTTTCTGAAGACAAGCCTGAAATAAACCATACCTTGTTTATTTGCCCCAAAGTACTCGCCATGATTCATCTGCACATTTAATACCAGTGTCTAGTTGGATGCCCCTGTTCTATCGTTTTCTATAGCTCTGCTTACAGATAACAAGTTTAAAATCATGGGACCAGACAGGATCTCCCGAGTTGTTGTGTTGCATCTTCTTCTGTCACACATAGTGAGATTATGCAATCCCCTTCATAGGTTTGCAAAGCTCCAGCTTAAAACTAGGCAGCACTTTGCTCCTAGGATTCCTGCAGGAAAGTCTTTGCAGAATTTCATTCCTCCATCAGTCATTGATTCTGTCATTTCTTGTCTAAACATAGTCAGGAATAGTTTAGAGGCATTTGCTCAATGGCCAGCATTATCCTCAAGCTTAAATAACTCATATCCCTTCTTAGGGGACATGTTGGAAAAAGTAGTTACAGAGAGTGGCCACATCCCCACGCAGCCCCCCAAGCTGCAGGGAGCTGCTGGGGTCCATCAGGGCACAGGGCGAGGGCTGAGCTGGCACAAGATGTCCCTGGCAGCTTGGGCACAGTCCTGAGCACTGCCGAGGTCTCAGCGGGTCCTCGTCCCCTGGCACCGCTCTCTCCAGGCCCTTCTGGAAATATTCTAGCCGATGCCGCCTCTGTTTGCATTTGCCTTTTCTTAGCCGTGAGATGCTTGTGGCTCAGAGCCATCTCATGCCTGAGTGATCTATCTCTGCCGTTCTGTGGATAAGCTGCCAGCATATAGCAGAAATTCTTGTTTCTAGTGTCCAAGTACACGGTGGTGCATTTTTTACTGCTAAATTACATCCCATTTGTCTCAGTCTCATCCTTAAGGGCACCCGCCTCCTCCTACATAATATTCCAACCCTTATCAGTACTAGCAGTTACTCCCAACTTCACGTCATGCCTGCTTTCTCTGCTAGGGTCATTTAAAGAAAATACAGATTAAGCTAGCGTCCAAGACAGCTCCTCAATGAACTCCACCAGGAGCTCCTGACAAATTTTAATTCCCCTTTCAGCACAGCCTGTTTTCTACCCATTGGCTGGTTCTTGACCCATACTAAATCTCTTTCAGGACATCTCATTTTGATGAACACATTCCTGCTTGGCAACAGGGAGTCAGGCAGACCTGGTCTCCCCCACGTCCTGACTCAAGCAAGTCAGGCACAGACACCAGCTGGGAAACCTATCGCCTCCTTTGTTCGATTTATCATGCACTGTTTTGTATTTCTCTATCCTTTACGCAGAGTTTGTCCCAACACCTTTCTCCTGCGGAGGCCAGATGAACTGGTACATGGCTACCTTCACCATGTTCCCCAGTCCCTTCTCCTTCCTTGTTCCCAGCTACAATGTTGGCTCTTCTCCCGTCCCCTTCCAGAGTCCCCGGTTTGGTGGCTTCATGAAGAGCCACATGAAGAGCTATCAGCCTCACATTTGCAAATGGTGGTCCTTTCTACGGACCGGGTTGGAGATATCTTTGTTCCCTTGACCTGATGTGGTCTTTCTTTGCTTCTCTGTCAGCTCATAAATCCTAGACATTTGCACCCATTTCCCTTTGCCCCATCCTGTCCCCAATAGCTGCTGCTGACAAAAAGTTCATGTTGGGGTGACAAAGTACTTAGTTTGTGTTGGGCCCATGCCAACCTGAGTACCTGAGCTAAGCCACATATTTTTGTGTATTTCCTCTTGCCAGGTTCTTCTTTTCTTTACTGCTCTCCCTTTTGCTCTCTGTTGGTCCCCTCTGCATTTTAATACTACTGCTGTTAAAGTTTTATAAGCTCAGGCTGGCGTTTTTATGGGCATAATATTCTTACAGTTCAGAATGTTTTTGCAATATTATCTTTATTTTTTCCCACACTCAAAATTCCTTCAGATGGCACAGTGGAGGTGGCTTTAAAACTTCAAGCAAGGGAAAAAAAATCTGCCTTCCTTCCCCTCCCCATTTTGGAGCTCTGAAACTTTTTAATGAGAGAGTATGCTTGTGTATCTGAGAGCAAAGAAAGTAGGGGAACAGAGGAGAAGCAATAAATGACTAATATTGCTGGGAAATGAACTCTGTGCCATCCATTTCGTCTGTACTGGCCCTTCTGAACTTGTTTGGGAGTTACTTAGAGCCAGTTGCTCTCTCTTGTTATGCTGTGGGAAGCTGAGAGACACCAGATTTTTCAAGCTCCAAGCTGGATACCACCCACAGTCACTAAGGTGACTGCCACTTGCAGCCTGGGAAAAATGAACCATGCCAAGTACGGTGCACAAACTCTACAGCAAGAAAGGTGGGTGCTGGCAGGGGTGGGTGGATTGAGGTCCTAAAGGTTGTGCTTCAAGCTCCATCTGCCCCCATAAAACATCCCCCAGAGATGCAGCTGGGTGGAGAAACATCTGCTGTGGTGGGACAGGCACCCGGGCCACTTGCTTGAGAGAAGGATGGAGTGTGATGTCTTTAAAAATCCCATCTTTCTGGGTCTCATCACATTGCCCAAGATGAGTCTGATTTAAAAAAAAAAAAAAAAGCAGCACAGTGGTGAAATTTTTTGTTGTTATGGATATATCTCCTAATATATATTCCCTTTTCAGAGTAGATCATATATTAGTCATCTGGATACACTAGGCCCTGAGAATAGATGAGAATTTGCGGGTTGCATGGGAACACCCCTGAGGTGCACAAGGACTGGCATTAGATACAGTAAATATAGGGCAATCTCTCTCTACCTTTTTTGTAGGAAACAATTGCAGAGCTTTTTCAGTGGAGGGGGAAGTACACCTGTACTCACTCACCAAACAAATCCTTTCTTCACTCTTGAGCCAGCTCAAATCCTGTGTCCCAAAGGGCCCCCACATCATGAAAGTCCATTTTTCTTGTCCTGAACCATTTCCAGCCAGCCTGAGGTGCTCAGCTTTGAAATAATTTAAACAGTGATTTCTTTCTAGAATGCTACCACAGCTTCTTAAACCACCTTACTAGTAATTACCAAGTTAGCTTGCAGCACATCTGGGTGATGGGTGGTGCTGCTCCAGAAGATGAGACACAGCGAGTTACATGACCAGCACAAGGTCATGCAGAAGGACTGTAGCAGAGCAGCACTTTCCCACACACTAATTCTGAGCCTTCATCTAGTCAATATAGCAAAACGCGATGAGCCACGTCTTAAACATTTACCTCTGGGCAGATTTTGGTACCCTTAGGATTGGCTGACACCCCTGCGAAGCACCAGTTCTCCACCTCTTTGTGGTTTTGTACGCTCCTGCCAGCAGATGGGTTAAAACTAAGTAGGAAAGATTGTTCAGTTATAAAGAGAGGAAAGACAGTTTCTTTGACTTCCAGTTTTCAGTCATGTCTGCTTCAGTTTCACTTGAGGGAACTTCTCAGCAATTAAACCTTAACTTGGCCACAGCATGGCACCGCAACACATACTTCCTACTCTGCCTTCAGGTGAATACACCTGAAAAGAGCCTCTTACAAAACACAGCACTAGCTGGTGTTGTTTGCTACTGTGAAATGCCAGCAAGGCTACTTTTTAATCACCATTTTTCTATGATGTGATATGGTATGCATCTGGCTTAGAGATGTTTGCTGCATGTATATTAATATATGGGCAGAGAGTGAAAGGCCTCGTGTTGGCCTTAAAGGGGATGCCAACCAGCCTGATGGTTTGGCACATGTCTGAGTGCTCTCTGAACAGGCAAAACGTCTCTCTGGACTGGCAGAGATGTGGTGGGATCGAGGGTAGGGCCCATGACCATGTGTCTTCCTGCAGCCTTACCGGCTTGTGAACGAGGGACAGTGATGCATTCAAGGGATGTTCCCAGTTCCCCTGCAGAGATCAGATTTACAGGAATGCAAGGCGGAGATGCGTAGAGGGAGTCTTTGTTTCTCTACCGCCACAAACCTGGTGGGGACAACTTGCTTTTGATCTGGTTCACCTGGAGAGCTCCATGTCTCTCTTCTTGGTGCCTTGACACCCAGTACCGCTCAGGACACGGAGGGGCCAGGGCTTCCCGGGGGCTGTGCAGCCCTCGGGCTTGTGACAGGCACCTCTGGGCTCCCCACAGACTCATGGCTATGGCTCGAGCTATCCTCGCTTCCCAGGGCTTTTCTCTCCCTCCCAGGGCACCTCTTGATCTGCCTGAGGGAAAAAAGCACATTTCACTGGGAGAAACATATGATGAGTAGCTTCATTCATTTTCAGCCAATTAGCACTGGTTAAACCAATCATCAGAAAACCAGGCATGGATTTAACCTACATGGATACATTTACAACAGCCAATGCTCTATAAATACAGCTACAGCTTCCGTACACATGGTGGTACTAATGTAGTTTGTGCACAGGATTTGGTAGAAAGTGGTTGTTTGTTACGCTGGCACATGCTGCAGATAATGTTTGAGCAAAAGCTTTGTGCCTCCTAAGTAGCTGGAGGAAGATCATGAAGCCTTGGAAATGTTTCCAGGTGTCCCTGGGCTGGCCATCCAGCCCCAGATCCCATTCCATCCACCTTGCCAGAGATACCCAGTGACTGAATCCCACTTGCTTGTGCAATTCACACCTGGTAGAGGTGATGCTCCAGCTGTGCCAGTGGGGTCTCTTTTAGCACCTCAGATGTGTCTGTGCCCCTCAGTTGTGGCATCCAATCTTCAGGCGGACCGGGGCAGCCGCTCTGTCCCCACTATCGACAGCAAGAGCGGTCAGTGCTACCTCTTGCAGCCAGGACAAGCCAGCATCCTTCTCCTGATGGTGACCAGCTCCAGCAGCACAGATTTGCTGCTTTCCTTACATCCAGCCCCTTGTGCCTTTCCAGAGGAAACTGGGGCAAAAGGCTTCTGCTCTGTATCTGTAACTGGCTTCCACCTTGGCAGAGGATGAGACATGGTCTGATTTCCTATTTATCTGAGCCCAGATGGGTTTTCTCAGTTGCACAGCGTTGGACAGGAAAGCATCGTTGCACATCCGTAGCCCAGAAATCACCCAGTGAAACTGTCAGGCGTGGGGCTGGGAGTCATGGTGTGGATGTGGACCTTGCCGGCATGGCCCCCTGCGAGGGCCATGGGATGAGGTGTGCCTTACCTCTGGCTGCAGGGTTGGCACGGAGTGGGGACACCCCTGCTTTGGAGCTTGGCCCTGGAGGAGCTCGCTGCGAAGGACCCCCCCACCTCCTCAGCTCCTCCCGCTTGCCCTGTGGGAAGCATTGGAGGGCCCTCCTGGCCCACCACCAAGCACAAAGGCCATGGGACAAGGCTGGAAAACTAACTTTTCCCTCCTCCAGCCCTGAGCAGGTACAGCCCACCCCATGTAACATGAGTGGTATTGTTCCTGGATTAGATCAAGGGTCAAACCCTGAACCCCTGGCCCTGGGCGGGCCCCTGGGGCTTTCACTGGGGCTTTGCTCCAGCTCTCCTCACCCCTGAGATCTCGTGGCTTCCAGCCAGGTGCTGCTGCACAGCCTCAGGTAGCAGTCAGCATCCCCGGCAGCACACAGCCGGCTGGTGGCTCCGGCTCCTTACGCGAGCTCTCGGCCGCAACACCGTGCTCCTTTGAAGAGTGGGGTGATGCTCTGGAGGACAGCTCTGCTTATCCAAGGCACAACTGGAGCAGGACAGCCTGCGGGCCGGCCAGGTCTCAGCTGCCCTTGGGGACCTCATGGGGATCCTGCCAGGGGCTGATAAATGCCAACAAAAAGATGTCAAGCACAAGCAGTTGCTTCCAGGTTTGTTTGTTCCTCTGATTTCTACAGAGGCACACAAAGAGTCCACATGCAATCTGCACAGAGTGCTCTTTATAAAAATAAATAAAAAGGCCCTTGCTGTTCAAAATCAGCTTCCCTCTGGGTCTATTTTAGCCCGTCACCTCAGCAGCAGCTCCTTCATAAGCCGGCACTCTGCTGATGAGAGTTAGTCACTTCTGTCCCTCAGCAGGCGTCTCAGTAATTTTCCCCAGCCGGTTACGTCAGTGAAGCCCTGCACCAGCAGCGCTCCCTGATTATGCAAGCGATGTTCGCAGATATGCTCGGGGTTGGTCTTTTTAACCTTTATTCACCGGCTCATCACAGGGGGAGCTGCAGTAAAAGCTTTGCTGATAAAGCCCAGTAATATATTGACAAAAGAAAAGCACGGCATTGGTAATAGATTATATTTGCGGGAAATTGAAAGAAGAAACAAAGAAGCCAATGGCAGCCTATATAGGCACAGCTGAATCTGTAGCAGTACCATCTCTTGAAAAGAAAGACACACTTTTGTAGTTCATCCAGGCAAAAACAGGGACAAAGATTTTATCTGGGGTTTCATTTTATTAGCCAAATGCTTTGCAGTCGTGGGTTTTGCAAGACTGAGCTATCTCTCTGCTCCCAATGAGGCACCCTGGAGCTTGCTCACAGAGGATGCAGGAACTCCTGAATTACAAGATAGGAGCCTTCAACGCAATGCTTTTAATTCCCAACACCCCCCCCCCCCCCCCCCCCCCCTTTTTTTTTTTTATGGCTATGTTGATTTTATCTTTGTAAAAGGGCACTGGAAGGGGGAAGATGTGAGCAATTTTTTTTCACCAGGAGCTTCTGGAAATGTTTTTATTTACTCAGCTCCAACATCTCCGCAGTAGTCCAAGCCTGTTCTTCATCCCACAGAACCACAGAATGGTTTGGGTTGGAAAGGACATTCAAAGATCTTCTAGTCCAACCCCCCTGCCATGGGCAGGGACACCTTCCACTAGATGATGGGGCATCCACAACTTCTCTGGGCAACCTGTACCCAGGTGATAGAAGAACAGGGGACTGGGATACAGTTACTTTCCTGGGTCTCCAGTTGAAAAATTCCCCCTTTGACCTTCCTGCTTTGCTGGCTGCCAGGCCTTCCCTCCTGGTCCTTGGCAAGCACTGGGGAAAGGCTTGTGCCTGTCAGTCCCTCTGCAGGGATCCTCCTACAGACCCCTGCTTGTGGTGGGATCTGAATCCCTCCCCGTTCCAACGCTAATGTCTGAGATCTCTCCTATGTCTGCAGCGCTGAAGTGCAGGAGACATCGTGATGCCCTCTCTTCTTTCCTCCTTGCCCCAACAAGCCAAAGGGTGGGCATGGAGCAGGGGACCAATACATTAAAAATTTGCACAGTGGGAGGTGTTTTGCCATGTAGCCCCACACCAAGTCCAGTTCAAAAGGAATCAGCTCATACAGTGTGATTCTGCTGGCCATTCAGTTCCGGACCAGGCACCAAATCTGACTGTAAAGAGAAATAATTAACTGACTGGTTGGGTTTCCTTAGGGGGGTAAGTAACTATAGAAACTCCCTGCCTGTCAGGCAAAGGTGTAGCAGAGCCGTGTTTGGCTGACTGGAGCCAGATCATGTCAGTTGATACGACAAAGTTTGCAATAGTGCTCAGTGCAAAATTCCATGTGCTAGTGTTTCCCTGTGGATAGCAGGATAGCTAAGGTAATGCTGGAAAAAGAAAAAAACCCCACTTATCATCTCTAGCTGTGAGCATCACAGCAGAGTAAATGTTAATATCCGAATAACTGAGCTCAAGGGGTTCCTGTTAGCCACGGTGTTCTCGCTGGAGTGATGGGGAGCTGAGCCTGACAGATAAAACTGGTCCACATTTTTCAAATTGTTTATAGGTGCCGGAATCCTGCAGTCCTGGGTCGAAAGAAACTGGCAGTAGATTTGCGCTCCATTGGGCAAATATTTCAGACCAAGGAAAAAAACAAGCACTTTCTTTCTGACATTTTAAAGAAAACTGCTTACTGTTGGGACACTTCAAAACTTTCCCCAATATAACTAAAAAGGTTGAAGAAGAGAAAGCAAAAAACAGAAGCAAAGCATTGCAAAGCATTTGTTGTAGATTGAATTAAATACTTTAAATGACTTGAAGTCATCAGGGTTTCTCATCTGCCAAACAAGAAAGGCAGTCCTTTGCATCCATCCGCCGTGACACTGTCTTTCCCTTCTTTGGCTTGGCCAGCAGCGACACAGCCTGGGACTGTGTGCCCTGAGGGGAGAGCTTGGAAATAGCAGCACTCTGCCAGTGTGTGCTGGGAAATCTCGAAACTGCAGGATTTAGTGTATGTTATCTGAACCAGTGCTCAGTGCACAGGAAAAAAAAAAAACAACAATGCAGGGAAAGGGTAAGATGTGCTATAAAGTTTGAGAATTATATGCGCGTGGTCCACCCGAGGTAAATGCTGGCTGCTGGTGAGAGGGCCAGAGGCTGCCTTGTGCCCCTGAGGAGCCCTGAGAAGCCACGCAGGTCACATCCCTCTCCTCCTCCTCCCCACGTGCGCCTGCCTGTGGTCCCATCCCTGTCCCCCACCAGCCCGCAGCCTCCCCCCACAAACAGCAGGGCGGTAGATAAAGCTGGAAGCTTAAACTGTTCATGCCAAGCCAGTGATTAGCAGGCGGCCGATGTTTACAAGGGGGATGAGGGCAGCTTACTCTGCAAGCCAACAAGAAGCCACAAAGTCTTGCAGGAGGGATCGGGCCAGGGCTAACGTGCCTCAGGCTCTGCACCATGCTTAGTCTTTGCTCCGGTGAGCTGGTCGGCATTGCACCAGCCCCATCAAATGTCAATCCACCCCGTATGGGTCTTGGTGGGAGAGGAAGCTCCAGAAGAGCTCGCTCCCACCTGAGATCCTGCCAGCACCACTGCAAGACCCAAATGCAGGAGTAATGTGAGACCAGGGGAGTGTGTTTGGGGCTCCAGTCTGCTGCTGAGATGCTCCCCTTGCATGCACAGCACCGGTCCTAGTGTCACGGTTTAACCCCAGCCAGCAACTAAGTACCATGCAGCCACTAGTTCACTTCCCCTCACCCACTGGGATGGGGGAGAGAATCAGGGGAAAAAAAAAGTAAAACTCGTGGGTTGAGATAAGAACAGTTTATTAGAACAGAAAGGAAGGAAATAATAATGCTAATAATAACAATAATAAAATGTCAACAACAACAATAATAAGAATAAGAATAAGAATAAAAATTGGAATATATAAAACGAGTGATGCACAATCTCATTGCTCACCACTTGCTGACCAGCGCCCAGTTAGTTCCTGAGCAGCCATCCCACCAGGCCAACTCCCCCCAGTTTATATACTGGGCATGACGTCCCATGGTATGGAATACCCCTTTGGCCAGTTTGGGTCAGCTGTCCTGCCTGTGTCCCCTCCCAACTTCTTGTCCCCCTCCAGCCTTCTTGCTGGCTGGGCGTGGGAAGCTGAAAAATCCTTGACTTGGTATAAACACGACTTAGCAACAACTGAAAACATCAAGTGTGTTACCAACATTCTTCTCATACTAAATCCAAAACATAACACTGTACCAGCTACTAGAAAGAAAATTAGCTCTATCCCAGCTGAAACCAGGACAGTATCAACCCCTTATTCTATACCATTTATGTCATGCCCAGGTCCCACACTTTCCAATACATCCCAGTTAATCACCATCACGTTTCCTGTCCTTTGATATGTACACATAGATGTCATTCCCTTTGTCTATAGGCCATCCCTATAAAACATCCCTTGAGTTCATTTGGTCCATGACTTTGGGTTCCATCTGTCGTAACAGTCTTTCAGGCAGCAAAGACGATGCGTGCTGTTGGATTGTTGCATGCTGAAGCCAGTTCTGGTTCCCATCTTTTTTACGAGCTATAATAGCAGTAATATATATAATAGAGCTGTAATATGTGGTTTGTTAGGGTGCAAGCAAGGCTTTTCTGCATCTCAGATACCCCCTTTAGGAGCACAGTTGCACCCCAGCTATGGTATTTCCTTGCACAGAGGATAAATTAATTCCCTGGGCTCCGAAGCAAAAGCAACTGGGCCCTTTTTTCCATGCCTCGGTGTTGCTGCTGTGGTCCTTGCCTGGTCATGATTTGCAAAAATCACAGCCTAAGTAAATAATGATCAATGCATCTGGGAGGCTGGGGAGCCAGGGACATTATCGTTCTGAATTAACTTGATTCTGTTTAATCCATGGGTAGTGGGGGGTTGGGGTTAGCGCAGGAGTTGAAATTTGAGCAACAAGTTACGAAGCAGGTGACTCATTCCTAGTGCTCGCCGAAAACAAGTTGGCGGAGAAAAGGTGGGCAGAAGATCTGGCTCCGTCGTACCCACCCACGGCACAGCGCTGGGGGGTTGATTTAGGTGCAAGAAGAGGGTGCGGAGCATCGCTGTGCACCAAAAGCATCATCACAGTGGGAGCCCCAAATGCCTGCTGCTTCCTCGGGGAAGATTTTAACGTCTGCGAGGGATTTTCGAGGGTTTTTTATAAAGTCTGCAAAATCTGGTAAAAACAAAGTGATGCTCCTGGGGCGTTAGCAGCGCATGGGGAGAGGCTATTTAAGCCACAGGTTTCCCTCCCTCGTAGTTAGCAAAAAGACTTAGTCCCACATGGGCATAATTCAGCTTATTCTGCGCGGGAAAGGGAACGGGTGCCTTGTGTCCTTGCAGCATCTGTTGTTGTACCTGGCGTGTTGCTGATAGATAACATTAAGTGAGATTAATTGTGTTCTTGCTGTCTAACCCCCATCAGTCTTCAAGACGTATAAAGCACCTAGAAACCTCACCCGGGGGGGGGGGGGGGCGGTTTTACCACGTTTTTCTTCCTTCTCGTCCTTGTTGTTGTTTCATATGGCCTTGAGTTTCACATGGCCACCATATGTAGGGAAAGGTGGTGACCACAGGGCACCCGCATGCCCTGGGGCCAAGTGGAGACTCAGGGGGATGGACCCCAAAGGTAGCTGGTTGCAGTGCTTGGTCATAACAAAATTAATTACTTGATCCGGTGCATGCATATCTACTACATTTATATGAGGATTATTAAAAGACTTCTTAGACCTGAAGGTCCTTAAACATCAATCTGCTTTCTTCAAAATCCATTGACCTGGATAAGATAGACCAGGTAGCTGTTAACACTGATTAGCTAATGGGATCCATCCGAGCTCATAAATGTTGTGAAATGACGGGTAATGTAATAGCGACGTAAAAGAGAGCGGCACGGCGGAGGCGTCCTGGTCAGGGAGGTGGAGGTGCTGCTGCCGCAGCCCTTCGGCAGCGAGAGCAAGAGCTGTTAAAATGGAATCTTAAATAAAACTTTCTGGACAGAAAGTCTTCAAAGTAATAACCTTTTTTTTTAAATCTCCCAAGTATGGAGTGGATTCGTGCTGGGGGATTGTCTGTGGCTTGCTGTGTTCACGGGCAAAGGAGCTTTTCAAAGCGCCTCTGTCCCCAGCATCACTGGGAAACTGGGCAGGGATGTGCCAGTCTTGGGTGGTGCATCTCGGCCAGTGCCATACTTTGTCCTGGGATCTCCTCGGCAGCAGACAGTCACGGACCACCGACGAACCCTCACGGCCCAGCAATAACTCCAGCAATCAGGATGGGAGCATTTTATAGAGCCCCTAAATCATTCCTGATCCCACAGCTGACAAAGCAGAGATGTCAAATACAGCTCAAAACCATTCCTGGGGACCAAAACATGCAACCCCACAGACAGCTGGAAAAAAAGGCTTCAGAAAACATATTACTTTTATGGCATATTGCAGTTTTCTGTGTGCCCTATCTCATGCTGACAGCTCAGTGCTTTGCAAACTGCCACCCTCTCCGTGTCTGCACCGGAGAGGGCAGCGTCTGATGTCCCCTCTGACATCACTTTCTGCTCTGCAAACCCTCGTGGTTGTCGTCTGATTTATTCACTCCAGGTTCAACTCCAGGCAGTTGTTCTCGGCTTGTGTTTGGCTTTTACGTTAACTGCATTGTGGCAGAAATTGGCAGTCTGAGTCCTTCAGAGCTAAGGTCTCTGTATCATAGGCTGGAGTTCTCCTTCATTTTAATTTCCCTTTTTTTAGTTAATAACAGATGTTTCATTTTAAAAAAAAAAAAAAGCGAAAGAAATTGTGGAGAAGGAAACATTGTTTGAGCTGGGTTTTGTGTCCTGTATTAAATTAAATTGCATATCTAATTTCCAAGTATAGATCAGTTCAGCTGCTTAATTGAGATGGGTTTGAAGTTGATGTGCATACTGCGTATTCCATACTTAAAGGGGGCCTACAGGAAAGTTGGGGAGGGACTCTTTATCGGGGAGTGCAGCGATAGGATGAGAGAGAATGGTTTTAAATTGAACACGGGTAGATTTATATTAGATGTAAGGAAGAAGCTCTTCACTGTGAGGGTGGTGGGACACTGGCACAGGTTGCCCAGAGAGGCTGTGGCTGCCCCATCCCTGGCAGTGTTCAAGGCCAGGTTGGATGGAGCTTTGAGCAACCTGGTCTGGTGGAAGGTGTCCCTGCCCATGGCAGGAAGGGTTGGAACTAGGTGATCTTTAAGGTCCCTTCCAACCCAAACTATTCTATGATTCTATGATTTATATTTTGCCTCTTTCTTCTAGCTCTTGTACAGATTTCACTATAATGATGATATCATCCAGGTCTACATCTCCGTACTAAATCTCTGTAACAGTCATTTGTTATAATGAAATTTTATCACATGAAATACCATTAGAACAAAATATCTATTGGTTGGCTTCAGATTTATGGTTAAAAATAATCAATAATGATAATCGAATTCTTTCTGCGGAACTTCACTTTATAACCTATGAAATAATGCTATGATTTATACATTTGCTGGCCCCAAATTTATGGTAATTTTTTTCCTAATAATGATAATCTGATTTCATGTAAAGAAATTTATTTTATGACATAGAATACTGCCAGGGTAAGACTGTATGTTGGTGGAAGGAGAGAGACAAAGGCATTGAAATGTAGACAAATGTTTGCATTATTTCCTGGATTGGCTACTGTTATTTCCTCTTCATAGTTTTCCCAAAGGAGTTTTAACCTACCCAGAATCTTACAGCTTGACTCATCATTATACATAACCTTTCCCAGCATATCACTTCCACCTTTACTCTCTCCAGTGGCCTGCAGTACAATACCACATCATATTACTTACAATCTCCCTCAGCTAGGTTTTCAGTTTATGTTTTAGAAATTTTGGTTACATAACCTTGAAGGCACACCAACAGATTGACAGGAGATTACTATTTTGCATTTTCAAAATACAGATTTAAGGACTGATATCTATACATCCTACTTGTTTTTATAGCTTTTGCATTTTGGTAGGAGATTAATTACAGGCATATTATACAGCTGTGGAATTCATTACAAGCCAAAGCTGATATTTTTTAAATCATGTGTGGACAAAGTCAAACTTCCCTTTCCTGCTCCTATACTACTATAGTTCAAGATAGAACTTGTGGAAACAAATACCTAGCAATGGTTTGCACATATCGCTTTGAAAAGCTAATTTATCATTGGCACACAACTATTTAATAGCACAGTAATATACACCATCTTCCAAGTACTATACATACAACCCTGTGAACTAATATGTAACAGTTGTATGTGCTGATAGTGATAACTTGTACGGTATGTTGAATGTCTATAACTACTAGTTTTATAAGTATGCTAAAGATTCTGCTCAATGTCACAGGCAAATTCTGTATCACAAGAGATATTTAATCCATTTAGGCATCCAGTAGATCGTGCATCTCCACCACAATTAACAGACGGCTCCTTGAGAAGTGACTTCCTAAATATACTTCTAAATATTCAAGGTCATTTAAATTTACTACAGAATGGAAGCTTTCCTCTACAATTTCCCCTCTCACACCAGTATCACTTTCAAGCTCCTTAGAGGAAAGAAAGATCAATCATCTGTGTTGCACGAGGAGGTGCTGGTTTATTGCAATTCCAGTAAGAAAGGCACTCGGACTCTGTAAAGTATCTCTTAAAATACTATTTATTGGAGCTAAGACTTTAAAGAAAAAGACGATAATATCAATGATCTTACACCCCTTTAGATGCTGGGAATCCTGAGCTGTGTGGAATTGAACAGGCCTCCAGCCAGGCACAGCATGCTACACAGATCTCATCTGTGGAAGGTTACACCATTTTGGTCATTTAAGCTCTTAGAGGATTTTTGTACAAGCGAACAACTCTATTCATCATTTATACTGTCAAATAAAAAGGACATTCAGATGGGAACTTGCTGCTGAAGTTTTAGATAAAGGCAAGGACACGCAAGTGGTGTAACCAGTGGTACCAAGTAGGAGCTGCCTGTAAGCTCCTCTGTTACAATTAGCTGGCTAAGTTTATCCTGCGCAGCACAGCCCTGAACGTCAAATTATATGTGCAGCACAGCACGGGCCTGCACTTAGGTTAACTGTTACGTGGATTTCTACCTCCCTGATGTACAATGGTCTTACAGTTAAGATCGCTACAGCATCTTACATTTCAGTGGGACATAAATTCTTTAAAGTAAACTGAATTTACTGATGAAAGCCAGTTAAATTGCATACCTGTCAGCACCACTGTGTGTTCTCCACCACAGGCAACCTTATTAACCTTTTCCATAATTCCCAGTACAGGCTGTGGGACTCTATTGTTCTTCAGCTGTTCTGGCAATAATCCCAGTTTCCCATTCTCGGGTTCTCCAAAAGTATAGAGCTCACCATCTCCTGTGAAAATACAGAACAGACCAGGATTTCCAGCATGCATTGAGAAGCAAGGACGGGTTGTCAAGGCAGCTGCAGACACAAATCAGTAAGACAGAAAAGTGTATGAACATTATGGGATAATTGAATGTAGTTGTATAATGTCCAAACAGCTATGCAAAGCAGTTTGCTTTGATGGGACAAGAAGGGGCTAAATTTTAGCGCCCTCCAAGATAAGAACCACAATATTTAGCCTGCAAGGAATCTAACCAAGGGAACACCAAAACCATATACATCCTGCTTCTGAGAGGCTGTAATTCCCTCTGTAATCAGTATTTATGTCAACTGAAGTTGTTTGTAAGAATCTCAATTACAATGGAAAATCATTTTGCATGGAATTTTGATGGAAAAATCCACACTTCTTTCTTGTAAAATATAGAGAAAAAGAAAAAAAGCAGAGTAAATGACATGAAACTGTGTGTGGTCTGGAGAGCAAGGGAAGGGCTATATATCCAACAGGAATACAGCAGTGGTTCCACAGCGGTAACTCCACCAGAATTAAGTTCAAAAATATACTGAGAAGTCCTTAAAGATCTCTTCCTTTAACTTCTTCCTGATCTGCTACGTAATCATACAAGAAGACCCTTCTCATTCACCCAGACTTTTTAAGAATCCAGTTCAAAAATTGTTTAACCCCAAATTTGGATAGTTC
This sequence comes from Aviceda cuculoides, assembly GCA_035590195.1. NCBI lineage: Eukaryota > Metazoa > Chordata > Aves > Accipitriformes > Accipitridae > Aviceda > Aviceda cuculoides. The sequence continues at coordinate 8,141,999 of JAVJGG010000059.1, forward strand.
ATTTTACTTTCAGGTTTCCTTTGTTCTATCTTTTCCAGTCACTCCCTTTGCTTTTTCACTGCTACGTAAGTCTGAATTACCATTCAAGACAGCATTCTATATATATCCTTCTACCATAGTGAAAAACGGAACATGTAAAATGTACTTTCCATTGTTGTATTTACAATTCATCTACATTTATCTACATCTTTTACATTTATCTACATTTTAGATTTATCTAAATCTTTTTTTTACAGTTTATCTACATTTATGATTTTCTGTGTTAAGGGGACCCCAACTATTCTAATAGATCGGAGGGAGGTTTAGGTAGAAAACATTTCCTCATTGCCAGGAAAGCTTCAAGTTAATACCTGAGTGTTCTCCACCCTTGAAAAAGATTATCTGTGGAGTAGTGCCCTCATAATAAATTGTGGCCCACAATCTGAATTTGAAATTACTTACCAAAAAATCATCATACACTATTATGTAAGAAAAAGTTTGGTTTTTAATCTCAGTTGGATATAACAAAGCACAAGGATAAACAAAACTCTCACATGCAGATAGTCCAAGATAAAGACATGTTTAAACTCGTGTAGGAGCTGCCCACTAAAGGAGATTCGAAGAGATAGCTACAGTTACATAAACAACATAATAACAAACCCCAGACGTATACTCCATTATTAAAGCTCAGTCATCAGAAGCACCCACCTACAATATTTTTGGAAACATGCAGATTTGTGCTTCAGTACAAAATATACTTTTACTTTCAAAGAGATGCATTTAGTGTTCACAAATTTACTTTTACAGCATTTAGAGGCATTACTATTGCATGATGCACAACAATCTGAGAGATTCTTATTCAAAAGCTATAAATTTTTTGCCAACATGAAAGTTGAGTTGACCTTAGAAATGCTGGTCTTTCACCATAGACAAAGAAAACAGATGAGTTCAAAGAAAGTTTCAAAGCTGAAGTCTTACTTAGGTGTTCAGAATTGACCACTAGAGAATTCCATCCCTCTCTCCATTGAACACAGGCAGAGCATAAGAAAACAAGCTTATTACTAGTTTTCTGTTAGCCTTTGTGAATATTCCCCCATTTGCATAGCTGCTACATTTGTTGCTTCCCCTTGCACTTAGTCAGCCACAACTTAAAATTTGGGAATTTAAGGACAATGGCAATGACCAAAAAAAAAGCCTACACAGAAATAGGAAATATGGAAGAGCTAAAAGTAAACCTATGAATAAACATGTAAAGCAGAAAAAATGAAGTTATATACGCATTCTAAAAATCAAATCAGATTAGTAAGATTATTAAAACCACGTTAGTAAAAATTGAAGGATACAATTCAAAATTAAGTGAAGTTTATTAAAACTTGGGCATACCAAGCCAAGACAGGAAAGGAATTTTATGGTTTTGAATTTTCAATTCTTATGATGAGAAGGTCAAACTGGTGTCAATAAGAAATGAGTAATTTTTATTGAATTTTCCTAAGCTTTACTCTGTCAATACATTAATTTAAAACTTCCTTTTGCATGAACAAATAATTTCAGGTTGCAAAAACACATCTTCATTTTGTGTAACTATGGAACAACTAGTTAGTAATACATTTTCATTTAAGTAATCCAGTAAATCCAATAGCTAAACTAGATTCAAAATGTTTTTCCTGGAAAACTCTTTTGACAGCGATATATATTTTTTTTCTTTATGGCACTTTGTTCTTCATTCCTATGTCCTAAAGAGTAACTACAGCAACGGGTGCATAGAACAGAGCAGCACAGACAGCTTTTGCTAGGACCCTCCATCAGAAGGGTTTAATTCTGAAAACCCTTAAACTACTATGTCTTTTAATAAAGCAGTGCTTCTCCTCCTATCCTCTCAGAGGAAGTAATTCTGGAGCAGTCATGCTGATCTGTGATGTAGGTTACCTTTGGTATCGATAATCCACAATAAACAATTTAGACCTTCCGTTTTTTTGCAACCTATTTTCTTCAAAGGAAGCCTGAGGATAGGTTTTAAATTAATTTTAACTACAGGGAGAATCTGAAGTATGTCTCTTATTTTATGGTAAAGTTCATTCAGGACAAAAAAAAAGAGGTTATGCATTTTTTAAGATACTTCAGCTTCAAATTAATTTAAATGCATAAATTTATCAATTAACTTGAAAATTCTGAGAAAAATGTATGCCATACTCAAAGAGCAAAAACTGTAAAAAGGACTTTTTTTCATAAAAGCTGAATTCCTGCTTTAAATGGAAAATGGGTCCTAAGCCTCAACATAAAGTTGCAAACCAGCGCTTCCACCAAAGATTTCAAACCTAACTTTGATGGCACAATGCTTATTTGTAAAGCATACAAGACCTAAGAAATTTAGACTCTACCTTAGTCAAAGAAACCCCAGACTATTTTATATGATTTCTATATTTTGCAAGATCACTTCTGCCTCTCACAGAGGCACAGATTCTTCAAGTACCATGCTCCTGGGCCACTAAGGCTAGCAATTGGACTTACTATCTTTACTGAATGCTCTAACTGCACCCAGGGACAATCGGGGAACGACAATAATACAGTCTCACTCAGTGTCAAGCTTCCTGCGGGGTTTCACAGGGCTCAGGCTATTAAGAGTAGCCGCCCACAATCTATTCACAGAGCTCTTCAGCAAGACAAGGAAACAGGATAGCAGCTGTATTTCCCAACTATCATCAGAGGTGTAACGCCATCCTCCCAGCTGTCCTTATTTTTTTCCTATCATTCTGACATTTTCTTTCCTGCACGCAGAAACTACCTCAATAATATTATAACACTCCATTTACCTGCATGTATCTGTGCAGAAATGCCTTTGTTCCATTCTTCTACACTTCTTTTCTAAGAAGTGGTTTGCAGTCATTTCAATCTGTCTGTATTTTTTAAGAAACAGCAAATTATCTCAGCTGTAGAAAAGTATATTTAATTTCATTTCCAAACTAGGGACTGTGTTTAGGCTTCTCTGTTCAGTTTGCTTTTCTGTTTTAATTCTGATCTTTATTCCTATACTTATATTCAGAAATAGTCTGAATAGGCTGATACTTTGCAGTTATTTGCAGCAGCATCAATTTTCTATTCTAAAACAGTAGCCCAATTAACAACAAAAAAAACCAACTGCAATGTGAGGTTTTCTGTAACCAAACAAAAAGAGACTTTATTAGGGAATCTAAGTGAAAAGAAAGAAAGAAAAAAAAACAACAAAAAAAAGAACCCTGTATTTTTGGAAGTTAAGTATTGTTTTAATACTCTTGGATCTGCCATATATTTCTAGAAACAAGCTGATAAACCCGCAAAAGCACTTGGGAGTTAACTACTTATGCAGTTCTCTTTGAAGAGACCAGCACTTCTTTTTAAACACTAGTGCACTGCAAATATTAATCCAATCACAATCTAATTAATAGGATTAGAGATTCAAATGGCCAAGCTTCCATTGAGTTCCCAAACTAATCAAGTTTATTACATTTTTTCAACTTAATAATCAAGCTAACAAAGATAAACCCATTTATTAAAGCAATTTTGGAATACATTACACATCCCTTTAAGGCAAATAGTCTAAAAACTATGAAGAATAGCTATCAAGTGTAAAAAGAATCCAGTCAAACCCAGATACATTTTGAGTACAGCATGTATGCAGTACATCTGCATTTTAAGGACATTTATGTACTGTGTGCACTACATCTGCATTTTAAGGACATTCTGTTCACAATTTCTTTTTCTCATCTCATATGAGTCACATACTCATGTGTTGAACTCTCCCTAATGTGGCACATTTTCTGTATCACTAAACTTTAGGTCACAGAAGCATGTCAAGAAAATGGGCAAGCAATTGGAAAACTATCCTTGCCCCTCAAAAGCAAATGTGCATACGGCAGATGAGAGAAGATATGAGACCTGGCTGGTGGCAAATGAGGGCAGTAGACAAAAGAATTGGATCACTCTATGATCCCTTGAATAAATGAAGGGGAAAAAAAAAAAAAAGTAGTATTTACTCAAGACCAAATTGCTTGAAACCACCTCAAATGCTGAAATTCTGAGCATGGAAGTGTTTGTGGGATGGATGATCTTTAAAACTAGTTCTTAAAAATAATGACAAAGTACATTAAAAAAAGGAATTCAAGGAACCCACAAAGCTCTTTGCGAAAAGACATCTTCTCAGTGAGATTCTATCATAGAATCATAGAATCATTTAGGTTGGAAAGGACCTACAAGATCATCGAGTCCAACCACCATCCCTGCCCACTAGACCATGTTACAGAGTACCTCGTCTATGCGCTTTTTGAACACCTCCAGGGATGGTGACTCAA
>JAVJGG010000059.1:8146402-8194816 GCA_035590195.1 Aviceda cuculoides
ATTACTATAGCAGGAACCACCTGAACAAATGAAGGACAAGCCTCACAAGAAGCACTGCAAGTGCAGCAGTGACCTGATCTGAGCTGGCTTTGGTGCCCAATAAGTCCACACAACCCCCCACCTCTCCTGTCCTGAGTGACCACCATAACACATGGAGCCCAAAGTCATGGACTAAATGAACTAAATGGACATTTTGTGGACATTTATGGACATTTTAGAGACTTTTTACAGGGGTAGTCCATAGAATAAGGGAATGATATCTGTTTATTATATCACAGGACAGGAAGGGAGGTGGTGGTTAATGAGGATATATTGGATAGTGTGAGATCTGAGCATGATGTAAATGGTATGGAATAAGGAGTGGAAAATGTACTGGTTTTGGCTGGGGTAGAGTTAATTTTCTTCATAGTAGTTAGTATGGGACTGTGTTTTAGATTTGTGGTGGAAACTCTGTTGATAACACTGGGTTGTTTTTGTTATTGCTGAGCAGTGCTTACACAGAGTCAAGGTCTTTTCTGCTTCTCATCTACCATCAAGTAGGCTGGAGGGCAGAAGGAGTTGGGAGGGGACACAGCCGGGACAGCTGACCCCAACTGACCCAAGGGATATCCCAGACCATAGGACGTCATGCTCAGCACATACAGCTGGGGGAAGAAGAAGGAAAGGGGGGACATTCAGAGTGATGGTGTTTGTCTTCCCAAGTACCCATTACACGTGCTGGAGCCCTGCTGTCCTGGAGATGGCTGAATGAACACCTGCCTGCCCATGGGAAGTGGGGAATGGATTCTTATTTTGCTTTGCTTGCGTGTGTGGCTTTTGCTTTCCCTATTAAACTGCCTTTATCTCAACCAACAAGTTTTGTCACTTTTACGCTTCTGATTCTCTCCCCCATGCCACCGGTGGGGGGAGTGAGCAAGTGGCTGTGTTGGGCTTAGTTGCCGTCTGGAGTTAAACTATGGCAACCATAAAACCAAGTTCACGTTGTTCACAAAACAGCGGGATGCTGAGGTCACTGGTATATGGCATGCTGAATGAATTATTGTGTTAAAGGCATTACATTTTATATGGAAGAGAATAACCTGGTTCAATTGTTTTCAAGGGTTAGATTTTACACTGTTTATTTTTCAGTTGTCTGAAGGACTTTTCTAGTGCTTAGTGAAGGAGTCTGGGAGATCCTGTTACTCTTTCAGGCACCGGCAATATGAAAACTTGCCTTCCACATGTAAATCTTCCAGGAAAGATGGTCCTTTCTGAAGTACACTCAGTTCTGGACTTCCCACCAAGGTGCAATTTTACAAAGATTAGTAATTAGTACTGTTCTTTAATGGCACAACTGAAGTCTTAGTGTTTGCAGAATGCTTTAAGAATTTTACACAAAAAAATATGAATGCCAGCTATTACTATTAATAAAATTAATTACATTGACTTTTTCCACAGAAAATTATCCCGGTACCCAGTAATGCAATAATTTCATTCAAACCTAGCTTGCTTTTCTTGGCATCAACAGTACAGACCATTTAATATAATATAAAATTCCTTCTTGCTGCTGTAAAGTAAATCTAAGCATTTATTTGAGCCTTTCTTTCTTCTTCCTTTTTATTTCCGATGAAAATGCTCACAGGGAATAACATTGCTTGCTTAGTTACTTGCATAGTACTTTATACTGTAGCTTCTTTAATTTTCTGACACTGAAACCTGAAAAAATCAGATGTGTGAAACAGAATCTTTTTCTAAATACTCAGTATCAGAAGAAATTATCAAAGCTCAGGGAAACTGGGAAATAAATGCACTAAGCACAAACAAGGAAATATTAAAGCTGAATCCCTAATTTTGTCCCAGTACTGTGTAAAACAGCGTTCAGCCTCCTCTGTATTCAGTCCCAAGTCCTAGATGACCTTCGGCTCTGAAGATGAGAGTCATATATTTAACTACAGTATTTTTTATTTACTATAGAAGCTGAGATGCAAAACATTTAATCTACATCGTAAAATGGAAAGTGGCTGAGTTTGCAGTGACCTTGAGCATTCCTACTCCAAAAGTTGATCATTTCAAAAAAGTGCAGCCCTTCAGCTGTGCTAAATTGGACTCAAGTTCATGGCATGTGTTATTTTTCAAAACCTGGCTACTTTTTTAGCGGGGGGGGGAAATCAGAGAATACAAATCTAGAAGATGTTTTGCATGTATTTATTTATGAGTGCATAGATTTTCTCTGGTTAAATGGCAGTGAGGAGGAAGTAGCAGTGGGAGGTTTTCAAGGGAGTTAGTTAGCCACTTAGTCCTTACTGACCTTCTGCAAAAATTGGATACCGAGCTAGCTTTTTGTCAATAGCAAAGCACAGAAAACTGAAGCCAGAAGCATCAACACCTTCACCAATTAAACATGTCGGTGAAGGTGTTGATTAAAATCAGTGATAAAACTCCTTTACTCCTTTCCCTCTTGAATTTAGGGTGGAGGCAAGGCATCAGCCATTTTCTTGGGTGAAACAGTGAATTTCTGCAGTCTATTCCTTCAGGTAGAGCCAAAAAATCCACAGCTGCTTTTTGTATCCCCTATTTTACAGCATGCTGTCCCTTGGTCACCTTATATAGCTGTGTGTTTGGTTTTTGTTTGCTTGTTTGTTTTTTAAATATGAGCCAAAAAACCCCCTTGTGTTACATCACTTGAATTATGTTTTTACTAGAATAAACACGGAGTCCTTGTCAAAAAAGCCAAAAATCAGAACCTTGCATTTTTGGCAGATGTTACCTTTCCTGCTCAGTACCTCTTAGATGCTTTAATGTCTATTTGCCTGTTCACTATCCCTCTTTTCCTCTGTTTTGTTTTTTATTTTTGTGACATTGGCATGATTTCCCCTGGAATGGTAGCTTAGGCTATCACCTAGCTTGGCAACGAGAAAGCTGATGCACTCACCAAACCAGAATCATCCTTGTAGACCCCAGAGGGACATGAGTGGTTCTTTTTTAAAAGGCATTGCCAAATGTACTGATGCTTAACAGCCAGTCAGTGGCAGAGCAGTGTTTGCAGGCTTTTGAAGATTTGCTCCACTGTGCCATTCGGTCCAGGTTATTTGTTCAAAATACTGCATAACATTAGCATTTTAAAATTGTCCAGGTGTGCGAGAGCAATGGAACAGCTTTCCCATGCTACCTAACCAGGGGACAATGAACGTGGTAAAGAGGGACATCAAGATACTCAAGGCAATGATTAGAGACTACTCAATCCAATGTGATAAATAGAAATAGATTCATAAGGCTAATACCAATTCCAGAGACTATAGACCATTTTATGGGATGTGCTACATAACTTTTGTTCCTTCCCCCAAATTTATGATCTTTACCAGAGATTTGAAGCAAAACACAGTTGCAATTGGATTCTTAAGGTCAATAAAGGAAGAAGAAAAAAAAAGAAAAGAAAAAAAAACAGTGGGGGAAAAAAAAAAAAGCCAGAGGAGGGCATTTCACTTGTTCTGTTTCTGGTACTGTTATTTTACCAATTAAACTGCTATAAAGATAATAAAAAGAAAGCATCTGTGGAAAATGAAGGTTTGCCTTCATGAAGAGAGACATTGTGAATTCTAAAAGCCCTTAAAATTATATTCCCTAATAAATAAATAAATTAATCAACAAGTTGTACGAAGCCACATAAAACCCACTGCACATCTCATTAATCTTTGAGATATTTTAGGGGCTTTTTTTAGGTGAAATAAATCCTTGCTGCAGAAATGTTTATGTGCAAAATTTGTAAGCCATGCTGAGGAAACAGAATTTGCCTTAAGGCTGGGATCCTGTCTCCTTACGCCAAAATGATTAGAAGCATAGAGAAAAAACAAAATAAAACAAACAAACAAACAAAAACCTCATAAAGGAGAGTGATTAGAAAGACTGAGTTTGCTTATTTAAAAGAAAGAAGAATAAAAAGAAGTGAGGTGTAAAAATGCAAGCTAGGGAGAACTCCAAGAAGAAGGCATAATCACCTTATTTTCTCTGTGTTTATGTAGTAATTTTGTAACATATTGTGGTCAACTATTTTCCACTCCTGTAGCGAGAGAGCTATCACAGATGTTCTTTTCAGCGTTAGGATCTGGGGGATGCTGAGAGCTTGTCTATTCTTCTGTTTATAACTACTAGTCTAATAAAACATATTATCTTTATAAAAAGCTCCTCTTCTTTTTAGAAAAAGGAGCCAAGAGCAGTCTGTTCTTTGCATGAGGACAGAAGCTTAGAAAACAAGAAGTTATAGGGAGAGATAAGATGGATGTTGGTGCATTAGGGTGTATGTGTGTTAGAGAGACAGGGATGCTCTGTTTGGTAAATTAAACAAAGTGTTTTCCTCTGGACATTTCTAAAGGTGTTGATATCTTTGAAAAGGGGTCAGAGAAAGGGCCAAAAAATGACAAAGGATTGAGAGAGAATTCATTACAAAGAATGTTTTAGAGAAGATTTAAAAAAAAGAACTGTCTTCTGAGACTTCCTAGGACTTGCCGAGTCATCACTTCATGTAGTAGAGACAGAACCTATATGACAAAGGAGCTGAGAAAACGCCTTATAAACAGGACTGTCTAAAATGATGTGAAAGGGAGAAAATGGGCCTCTGCAGGAAAACTTCACCGCACCCAAATAGCTGCTGGAGAATTTATCAGGACAGAAAAGCATTGCGCCCACCCAGCGTAGCCACAACAGACCAGCACAGGCTGAAAGGCATGAAGTGATGAGGAGAGGGAAAAGTAACCCACTTGTTCCATATTTAAACAACCAGTTGGTAGAAATTTTCCAAATATTAGAAATGCTACTTGCGACAGACACAGACCGAGTGGGAATTGGGACCAAATATACTTTGGAAAAAAGTGATAGTGCAGTGGTGGGGACTGCTTTGGTGAAACCTCTTCTTCGCACCCTTATCTTTAGCCATGGAGTTGGCAAGCAGGTAAAAGATTACCATCTTAAGAAACATTTTGAAATGCATTATGTTCTCCACCGGAACACAATCCTTCGGGGTATGTCAGGAAGGGAACAAGGAGAGAAACTGAAGCTGTATAGGACTAGCGATAGTCACTGTTGGGAGAGTCCCTGCGAGAACCACGAAGCCTTCCTGAGGCAATCTGGGTTGGGGAGATATATGTACCTTCCCCATCTACACAGGTACCCACGTCCCCACGTTCCACACACACACTCATTTCAACAAATTTGCTGTAGTTCGTGAAAAACACATTAGCAAAAGAACTCTGGCCAGTTCTTGCCCATGGGACCTTTGGGAGTGAAATTCAGCACAGCATGGAAGACATTCATAAATCCTCTGTGAAATGAAATCCCACTTCAGACCTCAGTGCACAGGTTGAGTACTCCCTACATTTCTAGCATTAGCCACACAGATAATGTAAACTCAGAAAGAATACCCTGAACACGCACACTATTTATATCTTTCCCAGAAAGAAATTAGCAGGTATAACAGCCTCCCCAAAGGTGGGATATAAACAGCATGAGAGATCTCAGCCGGAACAAGAAATGGAGTATCTGCCATCTCGTTACTAGAATTTAAATTTAATTAAGATAGAGAGAAAAATACTCATCACCCTTTCAGCGAAAAGCAGGAGCTCTTATCTAAACATAAGAAAGCAGTTTTTCTAAAACTTTAGCTAAACAGACAAGTGTCTATGTAAAAAATGTCCTGTAATCTTAATTCTCAAGTTTATAGTTAGATGACAAAAAAAACCCCAAACAAACAAACAAAACCCCAAGCCAAACCCATGTGTCTAATTGTTGCTCTGGGCTTCTTTTATGCTTTTGTCTCCCAAATCACAATACAGGATTAAAATCCAGCATCTTAGCACCAAGAGCCTTAATTACAAAATTAAGCTCAGGTACTACAGCGTGTGCATGTGGTGGGACCTGATCAGATTGGAGACAGGCAGGTAGGTAACCCCTAGTGCTTGGTAAGCCCTTGGCTCCTACTTGTGAGTAAATCAGAAGGAGGAGGAGGAAGGGCTGCTCTTTATTCATAAGATACTATGTTATGCTATCCTACCCTGTGTCCCAGATGTCCCTTAGGGATGGGAAGGGACCAAATTTCAGGATGGATAAAGTTTCTGGCAACTGGCTCTCTCCCACAATCTTTCCCAAGGGAGCCGTAATCCTTCCTGTTCATCTAACAGACTCCTGTTTGCATGTGTGAGCTGTGCCTGGTTACGTGATTTTCAAATATGCCTGCTCCAGTCTCATATCTGAAACTGCATCTGCCACTAAAGCTAAGCACGATATCCCACTGCAGGTCTTGGTGCTACCAAAGCACTATTATAATACTAATACATAAAACTAATGCAGACCATTGTGAGGACAGTATGGGACTTCCCACATAGCGCACACAAAGCAATTTCACCTAGTTATTACTTTGTGAAGTATATAACATCTGGTTAAGCTGCTAGATATCTATTTATAAATGCATTTAGTCTTGATTTAAGACTTCAAGCAAAAGCGAATCCATCATGCTCTAAGATAAAATGTCCCAGTGGTTTATAACTTTCAGTGTTAAAAAAGTGAAGCAATTTGTAGTTTGAATTTATCTTCTGCCATGAACCTTTGAAACTCATTATGTTTTCCCTTTCCTAGATTAAAGAGCTGACTGTCAGTTATCTTCTCTTTTGTAGATTCCTTCAGATTGATCAAATCAAACCTTAACCTTTTCTTGGGTAAGACTGAGAAAAGGAATTTTTTTTCCCTAACTTCAGGTCAAGCTTGCAGTTCTTTCTGGATCCTCCCCCCTTTGTTAAAATGTTTTGTACATGTTATGTAGAGGGATGGACACAGTATCCCAGTTACGGCACTAGTGAAGTTTGGAAGAGTTACATGGGATGGCATTGCCTCTGTGTCCTAACTTTAATGAGACCATTAGTTCCCCTTGGTTTACATCCCAGGATGACCTGTAGTCTCTCAGCTACAGAGTCATACTCAGAGCTAATGTTCCAGAGTTTTGTATGTCCTCAAACTTATTGCAGAGTTACTGTTTTCTGAGAGACCATCCTTAGGCCTGTAAGCGTGACCTAAATGCTTTGCTTCTGCATGCTTGGCTGGAATTTAACTGTAGTATTTGTTCAAATTAATACAGCAGCTCATTAAAGGTGAATAAAAATAATTATTTGGATGCAAAGCATTGTGGTTAAAGACCTGAATCTGGCATCAGGAAATCTGGGTTCTATTTTAGGCTTTACTGTAAACTGCCTGTGTAAATCTTAACAGTCAGGGGAACTTAATTTTCTCCTGCTCTAGCTCGACTATATAAAATGGAGTAACAATTTTTCCACACCATTTTTATTGTCTAGGCAACCAGTAAGCTAAAAAAAAATTGCAAGCCTGAATAACAGGAACAAAGTGAAAGACTGGAGAGGAAGCATTCAAGAAGGAAGCACACAAACAGAGCAAGAAGCTTATTAGGAGCATAGACTTGGAAAAAAGAGCCTCCTGGGCCATGTAATTCAGATTCTTCTATTACATGTATTATGGTCTAAATTTTCAGTTATCAAGCTCCATTTTACAATTTGTTAGGCTTCCCCACACTTAAAATCCCTCCTCTGACAATGTCAAATCTCTGACCCAAGTGTCCTGTCTGCTCTTTTGCAACTACTGTCCTTCAGCCTGAAATACTCTTTTAAGACCATGGTGTTTACACCATCTGTTTGCAAATATGAAGGGCTGAAGTATTATATTGCTGGTTCTCTGTGCCTGAAACACAATCCTTCAGTCAAAGAGAATTATATGTACATCTTACATATATAGAATCATAGAATCGTTTAGGTTGGAAAAGATCTGGCCTGTGGCTGTAGGGCCATGGAGATGGGCTGGCGACATCAGCTGAGGGCCGGTGTGGCAAACACTGTGCATTTCAGTCACACAGTAAAAGCTGACATCTATATTTTAAAAAGATTTATCCCAGACAGATACAGTACATAGTGATTAGGATACAAATGAGATCAGTTCCTCCTCTCTGGAGATAAATCCAGATTAATTTGCTCTCCCTCTCCCATCAATGCTCCCCCTCGCACCCCCAAATAGTCTCTTTTTTTATTATTATTTCCCCTCCTGTTCCCTACTAGACATTCAACAAAACAACTAAACTTTATTCATGCATTATTGTAAATCCAATGCCAGGGTATTGAATTGTCTCAGGGGCAGTACGGAAGCCTGGTGAGTATTAAATTTAGAGGAAGTTAAAATGGTTTAAGAAACTGCCCTTAGTGTGCGTATATGTGTGTGTGTGTGATATGTAACATCTGCAAAGAAAAAAAAGCTCTTTCAGGCTCTTCTTTGGAGGATTTTGGAGTCCAAACAAGATTTACTACTGAGTGTTATTTTCCACTCCAAATAAACATTATCAGTTGATTTATGCTCCTTTTAAAATAAACGATGGGAGGGAGCAAGATAACATATTGTAAAAGTAGCAGGGTGCTCAGCTCTGCTCCCCCCAGTGCCACTTATTCCACTCACAAGTCAGGGAGACACAAAGCTGGAGAATTTCCACAGCACTAGCAATGCCAAGCTGCAAAACAATAAAGAAAATCATCCAGTCCCTGTCCCTGTCTGCTACCTTTTCCTGCTCTCCTTATAGAGGATTTCAACTATTTGTGGTTTTGACTGCAAACACATAACTCCTCTGGCTCCTGGAGTAAAAAGTAAGCAGGCAAATTTGCTGTACGCACTCCCAAATCAATACCTGAAAGTTCGTTTAGGTGTTTGGCTGCGTGCTGCTAACTGATTAAACCCAGCAAGCCCTGCGTGTTCGGCTGATTACACTCATTGCCCTCCGAGGAGCTGCATGTAAAAGCAGCCGTCAATGGTATCTCAGTAACGAGAGCTCCAAGGGAGGGCTTATTATTTTAGTGAAACAATGATTTTTCATGGAATTCAGTGAAAAAAATTGGATAGATGTCACCATCACGGGAGGTAGGGAAGAAAACCTTTGCCCAGTTGCTGTCGAGGTGGCTTTGCTGTTGAGAAGTGCAGAGGGGTGAAGAGCAGGCATCAACGGGCAAAATCTCCCGACCTTCATCCTGGCTGTTCCAGAGCTGGCCCTTCAGCACAGGTCTGGCTTTTTCCCTTCAGAAAGCTCTGGGTCTGCCTTGTTTCTAGTGTGAATAGTAGCTGAGTCAAAGAGGACAGCTTGGAGTATCAAACAGCTCCTAGCTCTCATCCCTGTGGGGATTTCCTTTGTGCATCCCTGGTTGTCTTACCTAGTCATACCATGCTTGCCTGGGTTTACACCACGATAGTTGAAAATACAAATAATAATCAAGATGTGAACTCTCATATGCTTAAAATGTCATGGCAGAGTACAAATTAATTAGCATGCAGTTCATAAATGTGACATTGATGAATTACAGCATAGCTATTGATTAATCATATATCAGTTACAGTGGTCTAAGCACTGTAACTACAAATCAATGTAGACCTATCCGTGAATTGATACTCAGTGTAAGAAATTAAATCAAAGACTCTGAATGGTACAAAAGTGCAGGCTAAGGTTTAACTCCCAGCTGATACACAAATAACGTGCTTGATTAACACTAATGGAAAGCTAACTAGATGTGCCTGCAGTGTACTGATATGAGAACAAACTTCAGCTGATTGAAGACTCCCTCACTATTTATCCTATTTTGAGCCCTGTTATAGGCACCTCATTAATGAGAAAGTATGACCCCAGCCTGGGTATAATAGAGCTGCCACTAAGGTAAGCACGCTATTTATTCAGCCACAGTCCTATAGGAGTTAGTTTGGTAAGGTTTCTTTCTACAGCATTGTAGTATACCTAGGTTTTTTTAAGCAAAAAAAGAGATGGGGATTAATTTATGCAAACAATTCCTGTAGCTTCAGTGGAGTGTTTAACAGAATATATTTTGCCAGACCTGGCCATAATGCAGGAGGATAGAAAACAGGCTCTGGTGATCTAGGCACAGACGTCACTGGAGAGTAATTAATTTGAAAACAGCTGTTGAGTACTTTTGATAGAAAATTTAAAGATTAAGTGGTTTATTTGTCTTGCACACATATTTGCCAGAGAGCTTTTAATTCCTGCCACACATACCAAAAAAAAAAAAAAAAAAAAAAAAAAAATTTGTAGTTTAGGTACAGCATTGGCAACTTTTTCAATGTATTTTAAAGTTTTCACTTTAAAAAGGAAAAATGACATCTTCCAAGAAATCCCAGGTGGCCGTTCAAATTGTTTCATTAAAAAAAAGGTCACAGTAGTTTTGTTGAAAGAAATGTTTCTAGTTTAGGTAGGATCCTCACTGTGATACTGAGACACACAACTTGTCAGTAAACCGCTAGTAAAACAACTCTTTTTTGAGGAAGTGTTTCCCTTTTCAAGGAAGACAAAGCTTTCAAAGTCCTAGAATAAAATGCTCTCTTCTTAAGTTTAGGAGTCTAAGGATGTGTCTGCAGATGCTTTCACATGCACCTTCCTCTCTTCACCAACTAAGAGAGGTCCAACACCCTTTCCTGTTGCAGCAAATTCGGGCAACAGAGCATATGGCCTCTGGATGCGGCTCCAAGAGGTCTCGCCTGCCCCTGCACCCCATGTCTTTCTGTTTTGCTTGCATCCTGCAAGGCTGCGAACTTCAAAGGAGCCATGCTCCTGATATAGATTCTGCTCAATTTACATTATCCAAATGGCAGTGAGATACCAGGAAGCAGAAACTCTGTTTTCCCATTGCAGGCAGCTAGGTCTGCTTGTGACCCCAAGAAAGAATTTCTGCAATGAAAAAAACAACATCCATGCTCCATCCTTCTATTCCTGGAAGTAACAAAAGCCTTGTGGAACATATTGCTACACTGTTGTCAACATAATGACAGTGTTTGTAAAATAAACTCCCACCAAACACTCCAATAATTAGAATGTCTTTTTTTCCCCCTCCCAACCTTATGGTCCTTTGAATACAATGACATCAATGTTCATTAATTCTATATTCGAATGTTTGTCTTCTGTGGCAGCTCTACCAAATAAACAAAGCAAAACTATTTAACAATGAGAAGATGTAAAATGTTTACATGGGAAGGGAATAAAACCAGCGATGGCAACAAAACTCTTAATCTAACTCAATTATACAGACCAGGCGCAATCTGCCACAGCTGACAGTTTGCTGACTTTAGTCATAGTATTGTGTGCGACGAGAAATGTTGTTTTATTTACAGCCCTACAGAGAAGGTTCTTCGCTAAACATTGTAGAAGAAAATCGCAGAGTGGGTGAGTTCTTGGCAAAAAAGTTTGATCATAGTGATAACTGAGAAACTATGGGTATAAATCAGATGTGGTTACTCCCTCTAAAACACTGTAGAAGATACTGACTGGGTCAATGTTTCTAATTATGCAACTATCTGCTGAAAACTATGTCAATCTTTACTCCTGAGGTACATTTTAACAGTAGTGAGCAAAACCCTTTGGGAAAAAGCAAAACAACAACTCCTGAAAAAAAAACCAAAAAACCTTTTAGCAACTGGAGATTCATGTTAGCAAACCCATTTAACTGGACGTTCATAAAAGCTAGCTAAACAGTGATCTAGAAAACAATGTATGGAATACTTTCCAACCTCCTGTGTTGAAGAAACATCTCCTCTAGGAAGAAAAGGCAAAGAGGATATGAAGAATGTAGTTTTTAAAAGTATATGTCCTTAAGAATGTGATTTGTGCTGGAGCAGAGGATCAGCAAAAGTCCTTGGGGTTCACTGAAGTTCAAAGGCAAACTGGGATTTTTGGCCCTCCATACACTAGGCTAGGCTGTAGCGAAAACCTCAGATCTTTCTGGCTTCAGAAACAAACCTGACTTACACCTCAGAGTTGTTTTTAAAACCTGTGCATAATTTTCAGTAGCGGGATGTGTTTAAGCAGAACATTATAGCATCCTGCCTGCCTCCTACTCTCAAGAAAAGGATGATTTTTTTTTCTTAAGGAAAAATGTTGATTGCTCTCACTTTTAAGGAGGCAATTCAAACTAATTATTTCCTTCCTACCATGGGTAGATTTTGTTGCATTTTGTAACAGAAATTGAAAGATAGCTAAAATGTAGAATATGATTTCAAAGTGTGCCTACTGCAGTACACATAAATAAGGAGAAAATATCAAAAAGAGGGACAGCTAGCTACAATGTCACTTACATGACTTTCATATGAGAGACTTCTATGAGTATAGCGAATACTCCCATAAAACTGCTCAGATAGCTTCTTGGTTTAGAAACAGATCCACCTACAATCATATACTTTTTTTTTTTTGAGGAGTCTTAAAACTGTCTCAGTTGCGAATCCTTTTAAATGTCCATCTAAATGTCCAGACTAAGTGCCAAGATGAAATCAATCTACGCTGACTCTCTGAAATCTTCCAAGTGTGTTAAGCCTAATAGGAACATTTGTCCTTTTTATGTTACCTTCAGGAGCTTTTACAGTGGAAGTCTCACCTCTTTTCTACTGCTTTGCATGCAGTGGCGATTAATTTTTAGTTGAACATACTCACTCAAAGCAAAATTAGCTTCTTGCTAGAACTGTGTGAAAGCAAACTCATTTCTGGCATGTTTTGATAGAAAAATACATTTTATTCTAGAAAATGCCTGAAAAAAAAGTGTCTATGAAAACATGCACATTTCTGTGAGGTCAATAAAACTAAACATTGTGGGAATACATAGTTGGTGGTAGTTTGGTATATTTTCAGTTTCCTTGGAAAACCCTGCAAAAGCTTTTGCTCAGTTGCCCCTCTTCCTCAAAAGAGGATGCTGGGAGTTTCCCAGCTGCTGTTGCATCTAGAGGCAAGTGACATGAGAAACTGTTTTGGAGAAAGTTTCTTTCCCATTAGTGCAGCCTTATTTTGTGACGGACTAGCAGGTGAACAACACCTGTCTGTCCATCTGCCTAAATACATATTTCACATCTGTCACTCTGGCATCTAGAAATGAGGTTCTGTCTTCTGTATTATTATTATTCATGCCCTCTCACCCTTGTTCCATTTCTCCTCCTTTATTTCATGTTTTTGTACAGAGCTTCTTTGCTTTTGACTTTACCAGGTCTCACTGGTCTGCCCTGAGCAGGGAGAATCCCATGGTGGCTTCCCTGCAGCTCAAGAATGGAGAGAGCTGGGATTTGCCATGAAATGGCCACCCCACATCCGAGCCAAGTCCTCTGCACCATGCTTCTGCCGCTACTTGAGGTAGGACTTCCAATCCAGCAAAGGAGAAATTCACGGGAGACAAAGATCATGGTGAAATTCAAATTATGGGCTGCAAGTACAAAGGTAAATATGTGAAACAACCTCTGTTGCTCCTGGTGCTTCACAGATGCTCTGCAATGACACCAGCTAACAGCCAGCACGTCTTTACTTCTCGTTCAGGAGGAAAGTGTCTTCCAGATGGTTTCTTTTTATTCATTTAGAGAGAGTTAAGTTCCATCTCAGAGCTGCAGACGGTTGACTGATTGATGCTCCTGGAAAATCTGCTGATTGGAAAGACTGTATATCACATTAGCTGCTTCAGAGTTACTTTGGTAATTGGTTCCAAAGGAGAGGAGGGAAAAAAAAGATTTGTGCCAACCTAGGTCTAACTGATTTACCTCATTATTTCTGATTCAGAATTGACAAGACATAGATCAGCCATCAACAACTTCATGCTCATAAGAATGGATGTTTCAGGCACTCTTGAAGTGCCAGAGAATTGTAGATTAATATGTTTTAAGCCTTTTGCTTTTATGTTGCCAAAATGAATGGGACTTGGGTCAGCGATATATGTGTGTTATTACCTTTCCTTATATCTTTTTGGTGATTTAACTGAAACAAAGGAATGCTTTCAGTTCCAGTTGTCAGTAGACCAAAGTTTACAATGTTAGAGCGATGGCCCAAATCTAACCTTGGTTTCCTCCTCCTGCATGCAGTTCATCGCCTCCAGACAGACCCCAGCTAGTTTTTGAAGTGGTTAGCACTAGTAAGTGGCAGTGAAACTCAAGCTGACCTTCAAAGTACTGTTGTCGTGGTTCAACCCCAGCCAGCAACTAAGCACCACACAGCCGCTCACTCACTCCCCCTCCCCACCCAGTGGGATGGGGGAGAGAATCGGGACAAAGAAGTAAAACTCGTGGGTTAAGAACGGTTTAATACAACAGAAAATAATAAATCAATAATGATAATGATAACACTAATAAAATGACAATAGTAATAATAAAAGGATTGGAACATACAAGTGATGCACAGTGAAATTGCTCACCACCCTCCGATTGACACCCAGTTAGTCCCCGAGCGGTGATCCCCCCCGCCCCCACTCCCCCCACTTTACATCTAGATGTGATGTCACACGGTATGGAATACCCCTTTGGCCAGTTTGGGTCAGCTGCCCTGGCTGCGTCCCCTCCCAACTTCTTGTGCCCCTCCAGCCTTCCTGCTGGCTGGGCAGTAGAAGCTGAAAAATCCTTGACTTGGTATAAACACTACTTAGCAACAACTGAAAACATCAGTGGGTTATCAACATTCTTCTCATACTAAACCCAAAACATAACACTATACCAGCTACTAGAAAGTAAGTTATCTCTATCCCAACCAAAACCAGGACACCCAGGGTGCAGCACCCTCAGGAAGGCTGGCCTCAACCAGGTCCCGCACTGGCCCCAAGCAGTTTTCCTCTTCTGCCACATGATCCCGTGTTTTGAGCCCTCTCAAACTATTCAGTGTCAAAAGCACTAAATTGCTTTTGAGGTAGCACGTTCCCATGTGGCACTGTGAAATATTTCATATTCAGATGCTGTATTTGGGACAGGCAGCAACTTTAACAAATGGGACGTGGTGAAACAGCGTTCTTTTGGCTCACCAAGCAAACTGCCTGCAAGGAGGATGGGCAGGTACAAAACAATGAGAGAGACCTTTGTGTCCTTTGAACAAAGAAGAAACTCCTTGATTTAATAACTAGCACTTAAATCTAGGAGCAGACCCAGTGTTATTAGGAGGATTAGCAGTAGCTAGGCATCTTTCATTAAGTGTGGAGCTGCAAACAGCTCTTGTGGCTCGGGCCTCATTACAGAGAACGTGTCAATCCATCTGAGGCTGAAGGCAACAGAAATAAAACCTGACAGTATAAGATAAGCCCACCCAGTCCCTGCATGGGCCTTCCTTAGCTCTGGCACCTGATGCCCACGACATGGCAGCACGGTTTGCAGACAAAAATGGACTTTTGGGGACTTGCTGCCTTATGCTGATGTCTCCCATGATGACTGCTTCGATCCGTGTAGAGATCAGTCCTGCTCACCCCAGGGTCTGCAACGTGCCACAGCTGGAGCATTAAATATGAGCACCAACGTAAATTTTCCCTGAATACAGGCTTGACACTAACTTGGTAGTCCCATTTGGTCTCCTTTCTAATGAGGACTTTGCCCATGCTTAGTAACGCAATTAGCACACACGCTTGGCGGTTGATAAACCTGCTTACAGAGCCGTGAGCGACCGCTCTCAAGCGGGGGAGGCGGGGGGGACGCACCGCCACCACCTCTGTGACGCCAAGGTCCCCTCCGCTCGGGATATTTCAGCTCACTAATGCCATCGCCTCCCTCGCCTCTCCTACGTGGAGCGTTTCCGATGCGGACGCCACCGCCTCGGCCCTGACGTGTGTCCTTCGCAGAGCAGCAGGAGGAGGAGGAGGAGGAGGAGGAGGGCTGGATCCCGCTCTCACGCCATGGCTGGGTTCAGGCAGCCCGTGGGAGGTGTAGGGGCACTTCCCAGCTGTCCTACGTGTGCCGCAGCCGCTCGTGTGCGACACGCTGGACCCGGGTCTTCACACATGGCTGCCCAGTGGCGTTGCCAGCCGGCCTTCTAATAAACGCTAATTCAATTTTCGGCTTTGCTCCCTGATCCTTTCATGCCGCCTCCTGAGCTGCTTTGTGCCGACGTCTGCTGATGTCAGTGGCTGCGGGACTGGGAGGAGAGGGACTGGCTGCCGAGGGGGGGCCGGGGGGTCACCTCCACCCCCAGTGTCCCCAGCAGCCTCCCGAATGACGAGAGGGGTGTTACGCGTGGGTACCGTGCAGGAGATCTGGATGCGGGATTAAAATTTTGTGTCAGCGGTATGAGGAGTCGTCTGTCTTGCTCCGAGGGGAAGATTAGCGAGCTCAAACTCGGCATGAAATTCAGGAAGAAAATCTTAATCACGCCAAAAGATTTTTGCCACATGCTCTAATCCTCCTGGAGGGAGCTGAATAACAAACAGCACAGCCTGAAGGATCCCTGCTTGGCTATCTCAGCCCAGGTCCCTGTCAGCACACCTCTACAAACCCGGCTAATCGCCGTCAGGGCTGAGCTGGCCCGAGGCCTGGTCCAGCGCTTGCTGCTGTCAGTGAAATCCTGACCCCGGGGGCTGCGGCGCTGGTCACGTACAGGCGGTGGGCATCCTTTCCCCTCGCTCCCTGCCCTCCTCCTGCCTTCTCCGAGCTCCCGCAGGGAGAAGCGGGTGGTGGGAAAGCTAGACAGACGTAGAGGGGGAACAATAAATCCTCGGCAGCCTGGGCTTGAGTGTACTTAGGAGAAAAGCGAGCACAGGGAAGCCCAAGGACGCAGCCCGGTGCTGCCGAACCTCAGCATTCGCCTTGCTCACTCTCGCACCGCTGCCAGTCCTGGAGTAGGACCGGAGCATTAGCCTAGCCATAACTAATAAATCAGTTAATTAATTGATTCGTTCACTCAGACACAAAATACCAAAGGCATGCACCTGGAAACGTGCAGCCTTTCTGCTCTTACATGTGGCACACGAATGCAGAGCCAATGTGGCCCATCTCCAGGCCCCAGAGGTCTGGGGTTTCACGTGGCAGTAGGCGGAGGGGGTTTCAATGACTACTGCAGTGCTCTTGGACTCGTATTCCCACCTTTGGTGACAAAGCCCAAATGTAGTACCCCCTCATATTCATCTCCTCTTTCCTCTTTTCAGGTTCACATTACTTGCAGCTGAACCCAGCCATACCACTGGCTCGTCTCTGCATGCAACGCCATCATCACCCCTGTCGAGACTTGTCTTCTACTAACTACTTTTTCTGTCTCCAGTCAGAGGTAGTCAAGTGACAGGACGATGCAATATGACAGGAGCCAGGAGCCTTCCACTGTGTACCACCTGCATACACAAATGCAGACTCTCAAGCGTCCCTTGCTGGTCTGTGCTTTAGGACAGCAGCAGGCTACCGGTCAGCCTGGAGAACAGACGAGTCATTACTTAACGCCATGGACAGGCTAAGATCTTCACAAAGCTTCATGGGCCTTGTGACAGACAGAGCAAAGGCAGCTGGCGTTACAAATTATTAAAATAAAATTAGAAAAATATAAGAAACCAGTTGGGCTGGAGCAATTCATAAAGCAAAGAGGTTGTGGGTAACATCCTCAAAGCTGGGAAAAGGGAACACATATTGCCCTCACCCATGAGTTCACTCTTCAGCCCTACCCCAGTGCTGCCACCAGAAGCAGACATGATGTGCCGCTGCAGAAAGGGAACGTGCTCCCAGACATAGCCCTGCTTTTTTGCGTGGAGCCTGGGGTTTGTTGGAGGGCTAGAGAAGCCTTCCTCACCTCCAGTGCCTCCCCTGCATGAAGGAGAGGAGCAGACCACAGATTGGCACATCATATCTAAGAAGCTACTTTGCTTCTGTGTGCAATGGGGTTCTGTAAAAACATTTTCAATCAAGAGGTGAGAGGTAAAACAAAGAAATACCTCTGTCAATGAATCATCACAGGCAAGATAGAAGGAGAGCTTACCAAAAAACCATGAAGCTCTAGCAGGATCCTTCTAAGCTTGCTGTGTGCCCAAAGGAGATACTTAGCATTACGTCAGCATTGCCCTAATTATGCAAATTGCTCATTGGTTTGTGCACCAGGACACCAGAATTTTGTTTGCTTTGCTCCCAGCCCCCAGCCTGCAGGCCAGCATTTCAGTCCTTTGCGCTGGGTGTGTGGCGTGTCAGCAGGGGACGGCAGGGGCGTTCGTAGAGGTAGGGCTTGAATTTCAACCTCCCCCCCTCACCACATGCACACCTTTAAAAGCACGGCTTGTTTCTAAGGCAAACAGGATGGGGCATTTCAGGAAGGTGATTATGGATAAAAATGCCTTTTATAATCATTCCAGCTGTCTCCTGTGTGCTAGGTACCAATGTGAGTGTCCCTCAGTGCAGCCATCCTGGTCGGGCTGACGGGGCACAAGACATGCTCATCCGCTAGCACCGTGTTTGTTCTCCTTCAGGCTGCGAGCAGTGGAAGGTGGTACAGAGACACTGACTCCACCACTTGTCCTGTGCCCCTGGTAGCCTGGGAATTGTCCCGCTGCTTGGTGAGAGCCGTCTGTGCCACAGCTACGTGTTTCGGTAGATCTGCTGGGAAAGCAGTTTCAGTGGGCTGCTCAAGGAAACGAACTTCCCACATAGAACACAGGAAAAAAAAATCCTCATTTCTTTTCAAGATTCATTTGGGATATTAGGAAATTCTACCGAGAAATTTCAGAGCCAAGAGAAAAAAGTCCTAACAGCTTCCTTCCTGTCAGCATATCAAAGGCAGCGATAGCACTAGCCAAATGTTAGATATACGTGGCACCTTAACAGAAAAGACAAGACTGGCTTTTCTGTAACATGCGTTCAGCTCTTTGCCCTGATCCTGCTCCTGGAGACATGCAGCGAAGCTTTTAAACTAGGAAGACCCTTGAAGTCTGTCAAAACTGCTTGTAAAACCAGTTTATGCTACAATTCAATGACAAACTATGACAGTTTCAACAATTTTTCACTGCAACCTAATCTCAGTAGTCTTCTTGGACTGCAACCTGCCTTCATAAATTTGACAGTAATGCTCCAGTTGAATCCAGGGCCCACGGGCTAAGCCTCAGCAATTAATGCTCACTGATTTATTCACATACATATTCACCACAAGGGTACAGAACCCTCCACAGACACTACGCAAATAATGTATACTAATAAATGCAAATGCCCCACTTGAATTTACAACATCAATATTCATACTCTGAAAATTAAGAGTTATTAATGGCCAGTAAAAAAGGCTGCAGCTGTATACAAACAAACATTTCCCTTTGTAGGAAACGCAGCAACAATCCCACAAAAAGAGCTGTTTCCTGAAAGAAAACTGAGCTTTGAAAAACCTGTGGGGAACATATTTTGTGTGCAAGTACAGAACTTCTGATCTTGAAATATGTAATTATCTGGGGAAACCACATTATTATTATTATTATTATTATTATTATTATTATTATTATTGAAGTTTTGCATGTCTGAACTTTTTATTTTTAGATGAACATTTTTTCATGAAAATTTGGCCTGAAAGCCAATAGGGCTGTATCTCCTTTGAAATCCCAGCTTCCAGGCTTTATAGAGTGTCTGAGCGCTGCGGTCTCAAGTGTCCACAACCAGATGAGCACTCGTCCCCAGCAAGGTGAGATGCTGCCCTAGATTTTCTGGCAGAATTTTTATTTCTCATTGACAAGCTCGCTGCCTGTTAAGCCTCCTGGCCAAATCAGACAGTGTCACTGCTCCCTAGGTGCTGTCAAACTCAAATCCCTTGGAAATGTACATTTATGGGACTGAGGTGTGGATAGTCCTCATAAAATGGCCCACTGACACTGCACTGCCAGACCACCTCACCTGCCAACAGCACCGAGGGGAAAAGAAAGTTGAGCAACAGTGGTTGGAAAGCATCATTTCTCTAGGAGGGAAAAAATTTCCGAAGGGATGAGGTGCATCAATACCAGGATATGTGATCAGGCTGATTTCTGCCAATTTTGTTTCCCTTCTCCTCTTTGACACCAAACAAGAAAGCCAAAGGATTTGCAATGATATTTATTTGTTTACTACTGTAAAATGCAGAATACCAGAACACGTCCTGGATGTGACACTATGGCAGTTCAGCACCCCCAGGAACACGTGGCCTGCTAGCAGGGAACGAGCTCTTACTAATACCCCAAATTAACTGGGATGAGCCCTGGTGTCATCTTCGTCTGCTCAGTCTCTAGGCAATGGAGGAGCTGATGACTCTTTCACAGCTCCCTCTGGATTTTTAACCCTGTGGACAGTCAGGTTGGTCTGGCATGGTTTACCCTTGGTCAATCTGTGCCGGCTGTTCCCAGCCACCTTATTCTCCTTCCTGTGTCCAGAAACATGCTCCAAGAGGACTCACTCCATGATGTTCCTAGGGACCGACATGAGGCTGGCTGGGCTGCGGTCTCCTGAATTCTCCTGCTGGCCTTTTCTGAAGATGGGTACTATGTTTGCCTTTCTCCAGTTGCTGGGGGTCTCCCCTGATCTCCACAACCTTTCAAACACGATAGAGTGGCCTGGCAAGGACAACAGCCATCTTCTTTGGCACCTTTGGGTGCAGTCCGGTGGGTCCCATGTGCGGGACATTCTCTCAAGCAAACGCTGACATGATCCGCACCCACTGCTGGTTGTTCTCCTCCCCTTCAATCATTTCTTGAAGCACAGAGGCCTGGAAGACCTTCTTAGTGAAGACTGAGGCAAAGAAGGCAATGAGTGCCTCAGCCTTACATGTCTCTGCTGTCAGTAAATCATCTGCCCCATTCAGCAGTGGGCCCGCATTTTCCTTATTCAGCCTTTTCCTACTAATGTAGAGGTAGAGACTCTTCTTGTTGCCCTTGATAGGTCTTGCAAGTGTCAACTCTAAGTGAGATTTTTTTTTTCCTAGCATCACCCTACACGCCTGGGCAGTGTTTCTAAATACCTTCTTTGTAGCCCACCCTTGCTTGCACCTCCTATTACTGCCTTTTTGCATTGGAGGCCAGTAGTGAGTTCCCAGCTCATCAATTATCCATAGCCATTGCTATGCACACTGTGCACAGGGTGGACCCAACAGCTGCCTTCTAATGGAAGAGAGGGAGACATGCATAACTTGCATAAATTAGCTTCTAAATTAAATTGTAGCCTCATAAAGTACCACTGCAGCACATAACTAACTCTTACAGCCTCATGAAACCTAGCCAGAAAGCAAGCCAACTGCTTTTTAGAACAGCATGTGAAAAGGGCACCAAAGAAGACGCAGCAAGATTTGTCCCCTTTTTTTGTTTCTCTGTGCTTGGTGCTGCTCTTCTGCCCACTGGCTGAAGTCAGAGATGTCTGATAGGGAACACTGTAAGATGAGATGTAAAGGTGCTCTTGCAGCTAATTTACAGTAACAGGAAAAAAGCACATTACATCCGATTCAAAATGCTGACTCTGCCTGCCCTGCAGAGCCTCTTTGGCTATATAATTACAGATCAAATATCATGTTCATTCAGATCTTACTGGATCAATAGCCTACAGCCTCCCTCCGCAACTTCACTCCTACAGCTGAGCCAAAACCAAGCTGATCAGTCCTTCTCCTGTGACCTGAAGCATTGAAGGGTCCCAAAGGAGGATCAAAGAAAGGGCATAACAGCTAGGAGGCAAGAGGATGACCAGCATTCAGGGATGCAAACCCATTTGTTAAAATGCCCTATTAATAAAAAACAAACAAACAAACAAACAAACCAAACAACAAAAAAACCCCCACCAAGCAAAAACCAAGCAAACGACCCTTTCCCCTCACCCCCGAGCAATGAACTTTCAGATCCTCCAGACTCTTCTGCTGCTTCTTCTGTAGTTTCTCTAGCAGGGTGCAGCACATACACAGCACAGCTCTTGTTACAGCAACTGAAAATCTCCCAGGTGATTTTATAACATAGAGGAGTTTGAGCTTAGGACCTTTTTCTGTTGCCCTTTATTCTGCAAGCAGATTACTTGTGGGAATAAAGTTGACTGAGTGAAGAGGGAGGACTAACTGCAAAAGCAACTTTGTGTAAATGGTGTTCCTGTACTCGCTGGCTGGGGGAAAATTTCTGCACCAAAGTTTTTTGACCTCCAAGTAAAATGATACAGGTGTGGAAAGGAGTTGTTGAACCTGGCAAGGTCTAGCAAGTGAAGTGAGCCCGGGGAAGCAGGGAGAGGTGCAACTGATGGGGTTGGATTAAGGTGGCTTGCTGGGGGAAGCCATGGGGAAAATCACAATGGGCCCTTGAAGCCAGCATGTCAGGTGAACCCCAACTTTTTTAACATTCAGTAGAGTTCCTCTAAGAGAAAGTGAAGCCATTGCATGTGGGATTCTCAAATGCCTGAAAGTGGAGTAGCTCCAGGCCCCTAGGAGGAGGCATAGGACCTGAAGGACCCTGCAGGAGAGGCAACT
Source organism: Aviceda cuculoides (assembly GCA_035590195.1). Lineage (NCBI taxonomy): Eukaryota > Metazoa > Chordata > Aves > Accipitriformes > Accipitridae > Aviceda > Aviceda cuculoides. The sequence goes on from JAVJGG010000059.1 coordinate 8,168,592, forward strand.
GGGGAAGAGCTTGCTGTGAATTGAGGCATGTAAGAGACTTTCCCAGCACAAAATTAACCATTAATTTTGGCTCCAGCCCTCCATGGGGCTACGTCAGCAGGTTCACGTGGGGGCTGAATATCCAAGGCTCCCCTCTGGTCACAGCCCTGGTTTAGTAATGAGCCCCAGGAGAGTCAGGTGTTGGCGAAGGCTTGCCAAGCCCCCATATCTTCGCTTGGCACAGAGACAAGGGAAGGTGAAGCTAAGAGACCCCGCCACTGGCACTGGTCTGACTGCCATAGTAGTTTCATCACATGATGCATTCAACCAAAAAAGCCTGCTAATCCTCATGCAAACCCTCTCCCTGACATGTCCCTGTCCCCACTCTGTAACACACCACCCCCAGCTCATGCCAGGACCACGCTCTATAGAGCCATGTTAAGGAGCTCCAGGAAGTCAACTCAACAACAAAAAAACCCAAAGCCAAAACTGGCAAATAAAAGTGCTATCAGTTCTCTGATCCGGCTTGCAGTGCAGCCCAACAGACATGGGCAGGGTGTCCCCTCGCAGAGCAGGAGGGAGCACCTCAGCTTGGGCTGGAGCGGTGAGCGTGCTCCTGGCATCTATCACCGCTGAACGCTTTGTCTTGCAAAACCACAGCCAGAGGGTCTAATTTGGCCAGCTGCTCCTCCATTATAGGTGATAATGCAGGAGACGGAATGATCCCGGATTGCCTGTCGGAGCCCAGGGCAGGTTTGCCAAGCTGGCAGCAAGAGCCGAGCCTCCCTTCCTGCACGCTGCCTTCTCCTCGGTGCAAGACGAGCAGGTCTGGGAGCCAGGGAAACACCGCAGCTTTGGGGGCTCTCTCCTGCCATGGTCCCCTCACCAGCAGCACCATTTTTGCCACGGAAAGCTGCATGTTCACTAGTTGTCTTTTACAGCAAGCTAGTGCTTTAGAAATATTTTTCTTTTCACGTATGAATGTAAAGTAGCATTCTGGCTTGGGGGATGATGGACTGGATTACTGGGACCCCAGCATCCCTTCAGTGTCTGGTTCTTACTTTCCTTCCAACAGTGTCAGCCAGTCCTGCTCGAACCATGGCTCGGAAGATTATGTGATGACAGACGTCATCACTGCTCACAATTGTGCACTCTGCTTTGTGCTTTTTCCCCTTGTTTTATTTTTCTGCCAAGTTATCCTAAGAGAGGCAGTTTGTGACTGGCGATGTGAAACGTTACCTTTATCACTTCTCCGCAGCACCAGCAGTACTATAGGTTGTCAGTCTAAAAATAGCAGCATTGTTTGACGGCGCAGAGCAGGCGTTGCAGCAGCAGCGCAGGCTCACCACATCAGGATCCAGAGGTGGAAAGGGCCCCATTAGGTGTTGACACGAACGCGGTGCAGTTTGCTCAAGACAACTCTCGCAAGGCTGAGCCCGTTCAGACGTTAAATGTATAAATATAGACCCATGCAAAGGCAGTGCCGTTCAGGCAAGACCCACATGCGCCGCCCCCCCCTCCTAGGATATGAGCAGAAAAGTGGAGGGAGATTGCTCAGTGCTGAAACATCACCAGTGACGCAGATCTCTAAGTGGGTCAGATGGAAAAGGGATGTTAATGAGTTTATATGAGAAATTTGGAAAAAAACCCCATCCAATGGTGAAGGTGAAGTGAAGACAAAGCTAGGGGTTTTGGGTATGCTGGGCTAGTAAGTAAGCAATGGTGTATGAGCCTTCCTCCCCTCTCTCTGACAAGGGCTTTTTTATTTCTTTACTACAGACATGAAACAGATGGGGAGAAAGGGAGGACAGGCGCAGTTGGGGATTATTTAAAAGCAGCAACAACTAAAAAGTTTCCATAATGAAATTTGATTCTTGCAGAGAGCATGTGTGTACTGGCTCTTGACTATCTCAGGGCAATCAGCTGAGCGCACGGCACACTTCTTATCTCCACACAACCCTCACGTTGCTGAGATGCCATTGCAGAGAGGCGCACAATTCAAGGAGCATCGCAGAAGGCAGTATGTGGATTTATGGCTGCCATATTTCAGGGCTGTGTGAGAGGTGCCAGCAGTTTCAAATGACTTCTCTGCAAAATGAAGCAAACTGAAGGCACTGATGTTAGTATCCCCATCTGTCATCTTAAAAAGACAGAGCTACTGCCCACCCATCTTCTTTTCAGCAATAGGTATTGTCGAAAGCAATCATTTCCCCTGCTAAATCTTTCCTTTGGGCTACAATATTTCTATCTGTGAAGAATACGGAAGAGGCTAAAATAAACCATATAACAATAAAGAGTCACAGAATGGGAACTGTGGAGATCATCTAGTCCACCCCCACCCTGAAAGCAGGGCTATGGCCAACATGAGGTCAGTTCAGCTGTGGTTATTGGAGTCTTTCAAACCTTCTAGGAGACTCTGCCTCTTCTGGGCAACTTGTTTGACTAAGCCACCAGACACAAAACTGGGCCAACCTGTTTGGTGGACCAGACGGGTGTTCTTCCTGGGTCGAGGCAGAGATGATGCCACGGCCAGTGAAGTGTGGTGGGAAGTGTCGGGCTCATCAGGTCTGTGAGAGCTGTGTCACTTGGTTATTCCCAAGGCACAGGGAGGCCTGATGCCTTCAGGGTCTGTTCAAAGTGCAGTGACCCTGCAAGCAGCCTGCTCTCCCTTGCAGCTCGTGCTCTGGCTGTTCCCCAGCTCCACACCCTGAGCAGCCGGGCTCAGCTGTGCAGAGGTATCAAGGGTGATGTCTGGGGTCAGAAAGTGCAAGAGAGGCCGTGAACTGAGCTGCAAATAAAGCAGCCCTGGCTTTGAGGGATCAAGAGGCAAGGGAGGTGTACAGGTCTTGAGGTTACTGAGTAGGAATTCACAGCTCTACAGAGGGAAGAATGGGCAGCATCATTCACAACGGACAGCCCTGACGTTAATGGAAAAGGGACGAAGAGGAGGAGGGCTGGAAGCAATACTAACTGCAGCTTGATATCAACCCAAAGACCAAGTCCTGCTCCCAGGGAGGAAGCATGTCCCCTCAAGAAGAGAATGTCATCAGAGGAAGCCTGCACCAGAACCTGCACCACTGTGCCACCCGTCTTCCCCGGACTGGGTGCAGCGTGCGAAATGGTGCAAAGTCACAGGTATGTCTTTGCAGACATCAGCGTGTGATTGCGGAGTCCCCCTAGGATGTCCCAGGCAACTCCAAAGGCTTCGCTGCTGCACCTTCCCACCTAGACATCCCTCAGCAGTTTAGCTTAGCCCCAGCTCATGGAAACCCACAAGTTGCTGGGGTCGATAGGGATGTAACCCATCTGTAACAGTGCTGCCTAGTGATTTTTGCCATGCTGTGCATATACACAAGCATTTCCTGGAGCAGGGGCAGAGCTGCTCAAGAAGCCTGGAAGATGCCTGCAGTTTTGTGTAAGCCCTGAAATGCCACCTGAAAAGCAAATGAAATCAGTGCCTTTCCGAAGGGGAGAGTGCTGACTCACTCGGTATTCACTCCCCTGCACTCTTCCCCTGCAGACTACCTCGCAGCAGTTTCTTTCTGCTCTTTGTAAGTGCTCTGGGTGTCTTTCACCTCCCTTGTCTGTCTCCAGCTGCATGGGCACATCCTTCCCCTTTTCACAGCACTCACGCACAAGCCCTGTGCACTTATCAGCGACAGCATAGCCCACACTCTGGGGCTGGAGATGGTCCACTTAACTGGTTTCTCTGTACCTTGTCTGATGACACACAGCAGGGCCTCTGATGCCTGCTTCCAGTGCCATCATTGCAGGGGGGCTAAGGGGGACAAACACCCTTTATGCTAAGCCTGGACCATTCGAGTCTCGTAGACATATAAAGGTCACTTCTTGGCCACGGACCAAAACACTGCATGGGACTCTGCGAGAGAGCCATTTCCAGTGATGTCTCTGAGGGATAAAGTTGTCAGTTGACTAGGAAAAAAAAAAAAAGAAATCACAGTTACATTTCAAGAGATATTTGGGAGCAGACACTCTTAAGTAGCACTGGTGGCAGGTGCCCCAGTAAGAATCTCATTATGTCCAATAAGTTACTCCCTGAAAAGCTCCCAGAGCTCTTATTATCTCTGGAGTGATACGCAGAAGTGGTCTGATCTCTTGTAGAGCTTACAGAAGGATTCAGCTCTTTGTTTTGTATTAATTACCTTTCTGAAAAGAAAATTCATATCAGAGACCTGGAAAAAATTAGAGGGTAAATGCTCACTGCAAGTGGTGTAAAATTAGGGTAAAATCCTGTCACACCACTGTTTGCAGTAGGAGGACTCTAGCCTTACGCTGGCTGAAATAAGAGGAAAATTCTCTATCTCACCTTGCAGGGAAAGACCCCCCTCCAGCAGACACCTCGGCTGGATTAAAATTTTAACTAAGAACATTTTGTGAGGAAGGAGAATAATAGCTTCATAAATGTATGTACCTTACATCTGAAATCTTGTTGGCTTTGAATTAGCCATGCATTTGCAGGCCCTTTCGGTCTGACACTCTTTTGTGTGAGATTATTTATTTTATTTCTATTTCTAAGAAGCTTTGTGTAATAAGGTGTTAAGCTCAAGATAGTTTAAACTAATATTTGATTTTGGAAAAGGGTAGTATCACTGAATAAGGTTAAAAGTGGGTGCTTATAAAATTAAAAATCGTTCCTGCTCTGCTTTGGCAGATTAGACCTGTGAAACTATAATAGGATTTCTCCCTCTCTCTTTCTCTCAGGCTTTAGCTTTTCCCTCAGAGGAGCAGAGACAGGTGACAGACAGCGTACGCAGCCTAATGTCCATCCAAACACTGGAGAAGTACATGTGAGACTTTGGATCAAAAATCCCTCACGATGGGTTACTGCTTCGGCTGTAAAGAGCAAACAAGCAGAAGACCCAGTTAAGCCCACTGACAGGCTTGCAAATTAAAGCACTAAGGCCTGAGCGTTACGGTGAAGAGCAGGCAGCTGTTTTGAGCACTGCAGCCTGCCCGAACGTGCTTCGTGAAGTGAATAACCATTTCCAAATGCTTTGGTTGAGCACGAGCTGCAGTGTAAGTGAAACTTGGATGGGTTATTCAGAGACTGCATTTTTGAGAGCCAAAGCCCCGGCTGGGAACAGAAGAGCGATTTGTTCCCTCCGAGCATGATTACCTGCTCACCTCTCCTCCTCGTGAGGAGAAGCTGCCCAGCAAGCGCTGCGGAACAGAGCCGCTCCTCCCGAATTCTCCTGCGGGTGCTGTGGTAGGGAAACAGACCCTGGCCCCTTGCTGAGCAGAGGCTGGTCCCCTGGGCCGTGCACAGCTGGCTGCAGACACCCAGCACCCCGTCCCTGCCCAGCACCCCATCCCTGCCCAGCACCCCATCCCTGGCCATGGTGGGGAGCGGGGAGCAGCAGGGGACCCCGAGAGCTTGAAGCCTGCTTGGCGTGACAAAGCCAGCACAGGAGGCTGGAGAAGTGACATTCTTGTGTGGGACAACCTTGGGATTGCATTTTAGTCACCTCTGCCTGTTATATTTATTTCATAATGAAATAAATGGCCAAGCAGAGCCACCCTATTGCCCACCCCTCCAGCAGCACCAGTCTGCACCCCAGAGCAGCATTTTGTCCTACAAAAGGAAACCACATCTGTCTTTTTGGGAACCTAAATACCTCAAACCTCTGCCTATCGCAACCATCCCATAAAGCCACCTTCTGCACTAGAGGGTGAAGCCAAACATCAGCAAGACCCGACGTGGTGGAGCCTTCACGGCTCACCTTATTCCATCTGGAAGGTGACTCCTCTTGCCATTACTCACGAATGCTGTGAGGACCGCTTTCACCATGCAGATGTGTGTCTGAGGAGCAGTTAAATGAAACTGCCCTTTTCTTACCAGAAGATGGGGTGACCTCATCACCCTGAGGCACAATGGCAGAAGAAAAGGGGGCATCTTCTGGCTTGGCACGGAAAGGTAAGCAGGAGCTCCCCTTCCTCCGCAGTGGGAGAGGCATGGGGCAGCTCGGGGTCCTGAGCTCTGCCCTTGCTGGTTGGAGCAGAGGAGCAAGAAGAAGCAGTGCCTTCACCCAGGGGCAGGGCTGGTGATGGTGCCATCGCTTTTGGGCAGCAAGTGGGATGGCCACAGCCTGGGCAGGTTGTCACTGTCCCTTAGCTTATCAGTGGCGGGTTGCATTTTACGGCGTGGGGTAGCAATAACTTAAGCTGCTCACAAAGGTGAGCGGCTGAGAATGATTATTCTTGTTTTGTAGGCAGTGAAGGAAGGGAAGAGCAAAGGGACTTGCTGATGGCCATGCAGCTAGCCCACGGCAGAGCCAGGTTAGCGTGTGGGTCCTCATTGGTGTGCCCAGCCCTCAGCACGTGCCCCCCCCGACCTTGTGGCCTTCCCAAGGAGAAACCTGATATGGTGAGGGGGAGAGTAGCAGGGATAGGAGTGAAGAAACCCAGTCCCGCAGCCCCAGTCCTGAAGTACTAGAAAAAACCACATGCTGGTGAGATGCCTGTTTTTCTGCCAGGCCATCTCCACCCCACTGTCGGCAGAAGGACCCAGCTGTGATGGACTCAGCCTGCCTCCACCCCAAAAAGCAGCTTCCCCATGCCTCTGGTGGTCCCCTCTGTAAGAGGAGGGGAACGGGGTAAGAGAAACAGGGGAACTGACAAGATAATATTATCCCTGCTTTAGCACTGTATCAAAGCAAAGCAAGCCCTTTTCAGAGAAATGAGCTCAGGTGCTTATTTCGTGAGATGACAACTTCAGAGTCCAAACCGAAAGGTGCAGAGTCTTGATAGCGTCTTTCTACAGTGTTATTTGCCTGTCCAGTGCTAGTCAGTGGAAATAATCTAAGATTTTAGTACTGCCTTGACCATGTTTCTTCCCAAAGAGAACTGGTACAGCAAATGTGACTCCCTGTTTCAAAAGCGCCTGCAGCAGTCAGTGGGAAGGCAGGCAGGCTGTCTGCCTCCCTGAAGCACCTTCCTCTCTAAAAACACTTCCCAGTGCCTTGTTACTGTGTCCCCAGTGACAGCTCCCCAACAGGGACGGCAGGCCAAGAGCAGCAGGACATGGGGACCAGAGTGAGGTCCGTGCATCCGTGGCTTACAGCCCCGCTTTCAGTGGACGGAGCAGGCAGCTCAGCCGGTGCTGAGGGTTCAGGGACAGCGTTAGGAAGGAGTGCAGGAAAACGAATTGGCAGTGCAAGTCCTGGGTAGTGAATGCAGCTTGTTTCTGTGGCAGATTTTATTGTTGTGCAATGCCTTTGAAGTCGTGGTAGCGTAATGGGATGTAATCTCTCGTGTTAGCAAAGTCCAGGGGGAATGACCAGCATTAAAATCTCCAGGTAACGCTCTGGTTTCTGTTTCCTCTCCAGCTATCTGGTTACTGAGATTTGGTAGAAAGACCTGGAAGGCATTAAAGCGACTGCTGCTCCTGGCTCCCTAGCCCGCTCTAGAGTAACAGACCCCATGCCAGGTGGAGCAAGGGGTCAGATGTTTTGCTGGATGCCAATGGGCAGGCAGGGCTACCCGATTAACACTGGGCACTGCCAGGCCTCACCTCAGCTCAGCTTTCAGTACGTGCCACCCATGATAACCAACACTTTCTGAAGCCCTGGGAGGGTTAAAAGGAAGTCTGGCACCAGAAATCCTTCCTTCGGAAAGGAGTGACCTTCGGTGAATAATGCCAATGGAAAGACGTGCAGTGAAATGTGATATAAAAATTATAATGGCTGAAGAAGGGTCCAGAACCTGCAAGAGTTGAAGATATTAAAGCAAACAAGAACATTTCAGGCACACAGGAAGCATGAAGCTTGCCAGAGGGTTGCTGAACTACAGGTCTGTAAATGAACTGATGAAGCAATTTAAAAGGCTAAGGTCACTGCAGAAAAAAGGATCTCTTTGGATTGTTGCAGAGGATGTTTGGAGAGGTATTTGAATGCCAGATATATGATTTTCAAGTTAAAAAAGGCTGAGGCTTCACCAGGAATTGAGGTACCAAAAGAAGGGAACTGGCCCAAACCAATATATTGAATAACAAGTTGCGAGGACCCAAACTTTTAAAAGCATCCCTCAGGAACTGGATGCCATGTTACATCTATAAATTGGACCTATGAAGAAATGACACATGGTTAAGTTTTTGGAAAGGGATAAAGAAATGTAATAGCTAAACTGATAACAAAATATGCAATCTCACTTTAAAGAGTGTTATTTTATCAGAGAACCAAAAAGGAAAAAGAAGTCTTGCACTCATCTGTAGAAAGGATGCCAGTGTGACTACACAGCCTAGTGAATCTTACTGTAGGCTCAGGAAAACTGGATAAAAGGGTAATTAAACTATAGTTATTAACAGCATATATTAGTTCAACATAAATGAGCAGGCAGGACTTCAGTATGTCTGAATTCTTTCACCAGATGAACCATGAGTAGCTAAAGAAAAGTACATGACAATGCCAAGCTGAATTTTAGAAGGCCTCTGACTGAGATCCCAAGGAGAAGACTTTGGTACACCAAGGTATTGGCGAGGTGAAAGGTGTGGCCATAACATGGACCAGAACCAGAGTGATGTGATGGGATGTGTGGCAAAGGCACGAAGTTTAATGGGATCGCTGGTACGGAGGGGCACTGACTTCTGAGGAGGAGGCAGAGGAAATTGATGGATTCAGCCAGCCAGTAAACTCCATCCTAAGCTATTAGGAAAGCCGGCACTTGATGTTACCTGCCTGGCAGCCAGGCTTTCGGACGAGCCCGTGCAAGCAAGCAGGGGCCGCAAGGCTGGAGAACAGCTGAGACTGCACATTTCAAAGATGGTGCAGGGGGAGGGAAATTAATTCAGGCAATAATTGATCTGTTAGCTTAACCTCAGGAGTATGACAGGCATTTGACTAATTTTGAAGGGAGGAATAAAGAAAGATGTAGAGTTTAATAGAAAATGGTATAAAATGCAACAAGGGGGTTACCAAAAATAGATGTGACCTGACTAACTCCATGTATTTTTTGATAAAAATATCTGAAGTTCCAGACAAGAAAATGCCATAGATCTCATATGTCTGGCCCCCTCTCCAGTGATTAGTGGAGGAGTGGGTTAGTAAGAATTAAGAGGGTAAGGAGTAAGCCAAGGATGAGATGCCTACAGATTGTGCTGAAAGCCCTTTCCGTTAGCAACTGTAGCTTTTACACTCCGAACGAAGGCCCAGGCACCTCCGTGCGGATGCTCATCTTGGGGGGAATCAGATGGGCTGCTTTGCATCCGGCTGTGTGGCTGCCCATCTCTGGTGGACCCGTAGCCCGTCGTGTCCTCGTAGCCCATCGTGTCCCCACCTGCGGCATTGGGGACCTCCACAGCCACCTCGTTCGACCTCCTGCAGCCTTCATCCCGCAGGCTTCGCAGACAGCACGTTATTGCCGGGGGAGAAAACACCCCACGGCTAGTTAAAATTTCCTCGCGATGACTAAATCCGTAACAACCCCTCTCAAGTTTTTCCAAAGGTTATTAATTAATCTCGCCGTTACCATGGCAGGGCTTCGCCAGATGCCTGCAAAACGCAGCCTTTGCTCCGCCACCAAGGGGAAAGGTGAGCTTTTACCCTGCCGGCAAGCCTGTGCGGTGCCGCCGGCGTCGGGGCTCTCGCCCGCTGCTGTGGGGAGAAGTGCTTGCCAGGGGCTGGCAGCTGGCTGGGCTCGGCAAGTGAGCACTGCCAGCGCCCAGGCTGGGAAATTGGGTTGGCACCAAACGGGTCAGCATCTCTCCGTGCCTGGCCAGGCGCTTCTTCTGACATCCTCTCCTCTCCCCGTCCCCTCCCACAGGTTTCCCTGCGCACACGGGTGGCAGCCACCGCTCTGCTCTGCCTTGGGATTGATTATTTCTCTCTCTCTGGCCTCATCCATTAATGACGCATGTCGATTCAAATGCTGTTGCTTTTTACTTCTCTCTCTCTCTCTCTCTCTTTCTATTCCCCCTATTTTTATGACGCATGAAGTCAAGGTTGTCATTATTCTATATTTGCATGGATTAAGCTGCCTTCATCATCTATTAGCTTCCAAGTGATAAGAGCCCACATGCAGGCTCCCTCGTTATGCATGCTGCCTCTGCCCGCCGTTCCTGATTACTTCTGGCCCATATTCTAGCTCTAGGAGCCAAACGGCTGTCTCATGCAGAAATGCCTCAAAAATGTTTTCTTTTAAGATGTTCTTTTCAGAAAAGGAGATGTGTTTTCTTCCACGTTTGTCTGTCTTGGCTGCCTCTTTCTGCGTTACCAAACTGTTCAGGCTTTCTCTCAATTTTTCATGTTTTCCTTTTTGGCCCAGTAAAATAGTTACATGTGAGGTGAAACAACTTGATCTATCTGTTGATCTCCTCCTTTTATTTGCAAGCCTAACATCTCAGATACCTTGGAAGTGGTGGTTCTCAAGTCTTTCACAGTAATTAATGTCCTATCTTCCCTCTTAAAAATACTTCCTGTTATTTACTCCACTTGTTGGTTTAAAATAAGATTAAAAAAGAGAAAAAAACCAGACTATCCTGGAAAAGGAGTTAGAGAGATGGAGAAACCCAGGAAAACAGACAGAGATGACTGATAGAAGAGGTCTTTCTCCCCTTCCCTTAGCTCCTGGGATCCCAGGGATTTGTTTGCATTAGAGAAGCTGCTGCGTACGAACGCGGTTGTGTACCTGGCAACCAGCAAGCCTGGCAATATCCTTGAAGTCTGTAACAGCCGTGGTTCAACTGACCAGATAAAAAGCTATCTGATAACCGAGGCGAGAGGATGACCTACCAGAAATATCCTCTCAGCCCTGCAGCGGGGGACACAGCCCATTAGGGGGTTGGTGCCCCTTTGTGCCCAGGGAAGGCAGGAGAGGCTGGAACCCACCAGGGATGCCCACAGGGTGCACGTTTCCCAGTGTCCTCACCAGTGTTGAGGTGGAGCTGCCTGGCTGGGGGTGGTGTTGCCTGGTGGGCTGGAGCTCCAGTAGGGAGTTTGCAAGAGCTCAGCATCAAGGAGGGGTTGCTAGTGGTTTTCTCATCAAATCCTGGTCTGCTATTGCTTCCATTTATGGGTATCTTATGCATGCAACTAAACGATGGCTTTGAAGCTGATAATAAAACAGCTTCCCCTTTCCTTTGGTGCACGTACAAGTCAGTAAACACAATTCCACTGAGTTTCATCAGCCAGTCAATGCCATTCGGGCCTGGAGGAAAACAGCAAGTGCCAGGCAGCAAAAGGCCAAGGCCAGCCAGCAATGGGGGTGAAAATATCTCCTTTATACTCTCGGAGCCTGGCGCCTGCACACAACTCTGCCTTTCTGTTCTGCCTTGCTGTGCCCTGGGCTGTCTCAGTCCCTCGGGGCAAAACCCACCCTCAGGGAGGTGCAAGGACCACAAAACAGCCCAAAGCGCCACAAACAGAGAGGGATGTGATAGCTGCCATCTGGGGTGTGTGTGTGTGCTATTGATCTTATCGGGGTGTAGGGCAGGGACTTTATTTATCAAGCTGTGGACAGGAAGGAGGATAAAAGCAGGTTCGCATGTCGAGCGTGCTAAGGACACATCATTTTTCTAGCTCTGGAGTGGAGGGGAAGGATGGTTGGAGAGCAGTTCAGGCACAGCACCGTGCTAGTGTGAGGACGGTGTTCTGCCTGGAAGTTACCGTGTTTTCTGCTTTTGGAATGAATGGATTACTCACTGAAAAAAGGGCATTTTAGGTCAAATGAAACCCTTTTCAAATTTAAACCAAAGAAGTGCAGAGTTTCTCTGCTAAAACAATCCAGAGAAAAAAATATCAGAGCTAAAAAACCTCAAAGCATTGTTGGGTACTTTCAAAATTAAACATCTGACTTCTCATTTTCCAGTCACGTTTTGTTGATCAAATGTGATTAAACCATGACTTAAAGGTTACTAAGACATGAATAAAACCCATAAAATAGCTTCTCCAACTGAAGTCTCTTTCTTTGCCCAAGAAAGTGGGAGAAGGCAGTTCAATCCCTGTCACAGCCGTATATACATAAACCTGCTGACTTCAGGTGAGAGCCAAAGAGGTTATCTCTGCTTTTTGGGGTGTCAGATAGGTGCAGATAGGCTCACCCTGCTGACATCCTGAGCTTTCCTCTCTCCATTCAGGGTTTAGGTGCTGTACTATAGTTACCACAGCTTTCCGACTGGAGCCAGCTCGTGCGTGTGCTATCCGTATGGACATCCCCGCTGAGGCAGGAAGAATGTGCATCTTCCCCCAGTTCCCACAGCACTGCCTCTGTCATTCATAAAAATATCTGTGCCCTGCAGGAATAAAATCCCCTAGGAAATAGCAGACGGACTTGGGCACTCTGGGATAACAAGGTCTTTGTGTCAGGGACAGCAAGATGGAAATTACTTTGGAGCATTTCGGGATCCCTGTGCTGCTGACATTGCAAGACTGAGGGACTGAAAGGGCACCAGGATTCATGGATGGTGAAGAAATAAGGATGGAGGGAACGTATCCAGGGTTTCAGCTGCAGAAAACACCGGGCTGTGCAGGATATTTTTCACCATGCTCTCTGAAAAACACTTTCCTTTGAAGCAGCTCCTTGTGTGAGGAGTCCCTCGCACCCCATCCCAGGACCCCGTGCAGCCCTGTCCCTCCCTGTGGGCAGCTGGGGAAAATCACTCTTGGGTGGCCATCACTCCTAATGCCACCTCAGGAGAGGCTAATGAAAACCTGTTTTGCATGGAGCGAGTGGTACAGGACCTGATCTCTGTGTCTGGCATGCTGCGGCAATTACATATATTGTCATCTCTAAGTGTTACAAACGTCTCAGAGCATTGCTAAGAGTTTCGCCTGTGCAATTCATGACATAAAGTAGCCAAATCCCTACATTTCTGAGGGAAGGCAGCCATGCAGGATGGAGAGAACCTCTCAGGCACCGGAGAAGTGCTGCGTAGCTCTCCCTGATCCTCCTGAGAGACAGACTCACAACATGTAGAAATACTGGAAGCCCGACCTCCAAAATAGCAGTGGGTAGCACCAAACAAACTCCCAGCTCCCATGTTTTCCTTGCAGACTCGTGCAGTTCAGGCTGATGCATGGCTACAGCGGATGAGCCCCTGCCTGCAAATGGAAAAGGGCCGGGAGCAAGCGAGCCCCATGGTTTGTGGCTCTGCCGCCTGCTCCCGTCAAAGGATTTGAAAATGGCTTACAGATGTGTTGCAAAGAGGCTGGAGCCTGGACCGCTAAGGAGGTGGCAAAACAACAGAGGAAGAAGAAAGGTGACACTAGTATGGGCAGCAGACTGGGAAGGTGCTGCTCTACCAAAAGGGCAGTGACCCACTTCCACGTGTGGGCTGCCATACCATAGCAAGCAGCAATCCTTTCCACAGGTGATCGTGCAGGGATAGGAGGCTGGCTCTTCTCCTGGGCTGGTGTGGTTTGGGGGCACATAGCAGGTGGGGTACAGGTGGGGCCCAGGGCTGGGACCTGCCCCAGCTGGGACCAGTACAAGACCTCGCACAGCCTGTGTGAATCACCCAGGACACAGGTCCCCGTCACTCTCCTGCTCCTTACAGCAGTCGTCAGGTTGTGGCTAAGCTGCGCTTGGCAGCATCGTCCTCGCCGGTGGTGCTGGCTCCCACCCTGCGTTGCTCCCCTGCCGGCAAAGAGCCTTTGGGCAGGTGCTCACATCACCCCTCTGCATCCACACCGCAGTGCTTCCTGCACAGAGAAGACGTTTCCGTGCCCTCTCCTTGCTGCTGGCTGTGGAGCCCTCCTTGACGAGGTCCCTTCCTGCCTCTCCTTCCTAAATTGCAGCAATCAGGTGTTTCTGTAGTCCTCCCATTCCGGATCCTTTGGCTTACCTGTCCCCACCAGCGCTAGAGAAGGACACAAACTCGTCTCATTCTGAGCTGGCATTTTTTCTGCATCTCGCTGCAAAGTCTCCCTCTCATTTGTTTCTCCACAAGAGGGGGGTGAAAGGGAAGATATCTGTGACTGGAAACATGGCTTCGTATCAAAATGTTTTGTCAGCTCTCCGTAACAGTGCAACAGCAGAGAGCTGGCTGGACAAGCTAAAACCGGCAGGACCTAATGACAGATAGGTCATTGAACATACACCTGACTTCAGCGTAAAAAATCTTTTAGAAACTCTAGAAAAACAGCCAAATTTTTTTGAAAACTCTAATTTCTGGAGAGGAGCAAATGCTGATTTGCATTCTGGGGTCTGAAATTTTCCTAAAAGTTAAAAAAGCCCCAGATGGCCAAGAAATCCAGAATATACTAGCCAAACTCACGTTAGTTTCCTGCATATTGAGTTCAGTGGGATGAAGACTTTTACCTCTTACTGTAAAACCATCTTCTGCTTTTCGGCCTAGAAATGGGTGCCCTGCGTAGGCAGGAAGGTAAAATGCCAGCAGCCTGTGATGCTGCCTCAGCCTCTGCCAGCTGAGCATGGTCCAGGTCGCAATGCCTGGTGGGAAGGAGGGAGGGTGGGAGAAGAGGGGCTGCGAGGATCTCCTCGCCGTCTCCGCTGCATCCAGCACCGTGTTTTAACACCGGGGATTAACGCGGGGCTGGGACGAACAGGAGTGCTTCTGCATATTGGGTGACTGCCTGGGTGAAGTGGTGCATCGACTCTGCGCTTCTGCCAAGGACGGTGGGCAATTAGATCATGGCTTATCAGAAGTAAAAGTCAGTTTCCAGATAAGCAGAGTGTAACATGTGGATTAAAGTTGTCAGTTAATTAAAGAGGCCAGGGTTTAAGCTGTGGATAGGGCTGCATTTAGTGAAGTAATACTAAAAGAGATAGCACTGTTCTGATGAGCAGGGAGGAGGATAGTGTAGTGCAGGGTGTAAAGATGCTGGATTAATTACCAAAACTAATTACAAACGCCATGTCTGAGGGCTCCAGGCCAGGCTCCAAGCCTGCGTGTTGCAGAGCAGACACTGAGGGGCAGACCTCAGATTCGGGGGCAGATCTTCTTGCCGTTCTGGCGCTGATCAGGCTTGCTGCAAGCAGTGATGGAGCAACTAACGTGGACCTGAGAGCTTGGCACAGCACCTTCTCTAACTCTAGAGAAAGCGATGGCCTGGTGGATTGAAAGGCCTTCCAAGCAGAGATAACGCATTTTATTTGCAACCTAATTGTCCTTTGTCTCTTTTTAATGAGCAGGAAATTTCTGCCCCGACAGGCAGCTCTGGGGCAGAGCTGGCGGCACGCCTGGCTGGCGGGAGCAGCAGACCTCCAGGCTGGGCAGCCACGTGTGCCATCTCCATAGAGAACGAGAAAGATGGGCAGCAATATTTTATCTGCCTGGGGCAGAAAGAAACCCTTGGGGAGTCCTGCTCTGCAGTGGATGGCAGCCTCAGTTCACACATCAGAGCTGTTCAGGATTTCATTATCGTTTTGCATTCTTTAAATGAAAGGTCTGTGCGAGGCGCACCAAAAAGGCAGATGTCACTTTGAAGAGCTCACATTTGAAGCCAGGATCTCCTGACTCATCCACACACGTTGTACTTAGATGCACTTTAAATCTCGTGGCATTTCTTGCACAAAAGCGCCATTTTCCTCTGTTGCGCCCTTTGCTTCCATGGGCAGGCAGTACAATAGACTTAAAAGTGAATAAATAAAAACGGATTCCTAATTCTCACTGCTCTTAGGCTGCAGTGGACAACCCCAAATGAGGTTAAGTTTGTTTCCAGTTTTCTCTTACGGCAGATTTCTCACAGCAGGGCAACAGCTCAGGCAAACGACAGTGCACAGCAGTACCCTCCAGGATGAGTCACGCCAGCGCTGGCTCTGGAGGAGGTGTAACTCTGCGCCGGGAGTAAAAGAAGAGGTTGTAAACTTCAGAGTGTGAGAGTGGAGGATTTAAATAAGGGTCAAGTCAGATAAAGTTCACCTTCCTTTCAGTTAGATCATGAAAGCCTCAAGCACCCTGCCAAGTGTCCCTCAGCTTGCTGCCCCTATTTCTTCTCCAGAAGTGAGAGCTCTTCCAAGCTGCCCTTCAGCCCATGGAGCAGTACATTATCTCTGAGACTGGCTGATAGGGAGAAGCCAAGGTGGAATAACTAATGGCAAAAATTGTTTATCTTGAGCTAAGTATCAAAGAATAATTTAAGTTGGAAGGGACCTCTGGAGGTCATCTGGTCCCACCCCGAGCTCAGAGTGGGGCCAGCTTCTTGGTTAGGTCAGGATGCTCAGGGCCTTGAGCTCTTCATCTGTGACTGTCTCCAAGGATGGAGATCTCCCAGCCTTTTTGGACAGCTTCTCCCCATGCCGAACCACTCTCATGTAAAGCTAACTGGAGTTTTCTCTCACGCGTCTTGTACCTGTTGTCCCCCACTGCTGTGGACGTACAGGAAGGGCCCAGCTCCATCTTCTGCATGAGCCCACAAAGGGGGGGCTTGTTGCCACCAGGCCCCCAAAATCCTCTCCTGCAAAGCTGTTTTCCTTCCCATCGGCCCCAGCCCACCCTGCTGTGTGGGACTCATCCATCTTGCCTGCAGCATCTTGTACTTGGCTTCAAGGAGCCTCACGATGGCCCTGGCAGCCCCTGCCCTCAGCCTGCCCCAGTGGCTCCGAGAAGCAGCCTTGCCCCCCCAGTGTCCCACCGCCCGCCCGGCTGCGTGCCCAGGTGGGCGATGAGGACAAGCACCAGTACCAGATCCCTATGGACCCCAGCCTCTAGCTCATTCGCAGGTAGACGTGACACCTGGAGGACATCAAGGTCCTCCCGGCGTTGGCTGTGCCCGCGCAGCCCTGCCTGCGCCTGCCGGGGGGTCTCCCCAGCATCTCCCCTCCTGGGGGGCTTTCCAGCCAGGGCCGCACAGCCTGCACCGAGCCCAGCCGTTAGCAGGATCCAGCTAGAGATGCAAAGGTCTCAGCGCCTGTTATGAGCGTTACAGCAAAACCGATCTGAGGGTGGAAGCTTCAAGAGATTTCCCACCCAGTCCTGCAGGCTGAAACACTCCCAAAGAGAGAAAATTAATTCTGTGCCTCCAGAGAGGTTTTTAAAGGTATCGCCAAGATGGAAGACTAAACCCAGAAACTCTAGTCTTATATCAAACGTATGACAGACACGTGGTACTTAGCTTGATCTATCTGAAAAAAAAAAAAAATGCTTATTGATGAAGTAGGAAATGGATACTAAACTTTTCCAGCTCCACATCCCTGTCGTTTAATGTTCTTTTTCTCCTTTGTTCACTCTATGTTTCAATGTATCTCTATTGCAAACTGAGACCAGTAACTGCCTGCGAGGGGGTTCAAAGGCTAACCAGGGGAGCAGAGTAGTAGCGGTGAATTGTGCTACTGTGGAGAGATTATAGATTTATGAAGCCCTTTTGAAATATTAATCAATCAGGACAATATCTCTTCCTCACTCAGGTAGACATTATAATTTTCATTTTAAAAAAAGAGGAAGCTAGGAAACATAGAACTTCTCAGAAATTATTTGCCAAGACAAGGCAAGACCCGGCAAAGCTGGGAATGGAGTTTGGCCCTCAGCTTTCAGGCATTGCCTGGACTGGTTGGGATCAGAGCAGAAAAGGACAGCGTAAGTCAGCACGAGCACAGAGGAAAGGTCTGAGAAAACTCTCCCCTGGTGGTTAGCAGAGATTTTTCTCCTTTATTATTTGCTGCATGTGCTCATTGTTTAAATGGACTGCGTTCATTTATATTGTGCAATGGCAGAGTCAGATAAACTGTAAGAGGAAGCGGGAGAAGGAACAGTTGGTATTTACTGAGATTTCAACCTGCCAGGGAGACCATTAAACAACCTAAAGAAGAAACAGTCCCTCTAAAGAAAAGTAAAACGTGAATGGCTATGGGAGTAGGAAATGAATAATTATTTTTTAAGTCTGGTTACTACAATAAAGAAGAGGGAAAGGGAAAAAATGGAGGTCAAACTGAATTTGCTTTTCCAGTCTCGTATGAAAAATGAAAAATTTCATTTGGAGTTGTTGCAAAATGCTTCACTGCATCCAAAATAGGACATTTCATTTGTTGAATGATCTCAACCTTTTTAACTCTTTAAAAGGTGGCCTGGTTTTGAGCAAAAATAAATACACAGAAAATTCTTCAAAACATATTTTTCCAGCATGTTTATTATATTCTCTCCCAAAAGCAATTCGCAGCTCTACTCAGCAAAGGCCTGGGGAGGGGGGTGAAGACATAATTTTGTGGATATTTAACACAACCAGTTTTTAACACCCTGCCTGAAGTGGCCAAAACCCAAGCTGCTGAAGGAAGAGAGAATGTAGTAGGTCATGCTTCACAGCCATGAAGTCACGGGGCTCGTTTCCAAGTATGCACTGTGCTCTAGCAGGTCCCTGGAGCATGCACCGAGAAACTTTATGTGAACTGAATAACGCTGAAGTGATTTAGTCGGAGACAGAGTAAGGAGAGGAAATGCCTCTGTCACTGTCCACTTTCAGTACTGATGAGCATGCCAGAGACTCCTTCCAGTCCAAGTTTTATCTTGACAGATGTCTAAAATATGCAAGAGCTAAACTTAGCCTCCCCCATGCGGTATGGTAATTTATGGGAGTTCAGGTTTATTGGATTAGTACGCAGCAACAAATAATGCAGCAAAACAGCAAGTACCCTGGGGCTGGGGTCCTCGGGGACAGAGGCAGTTAAAATATGTAAGGCATGAGAAAATAAAATACTTTTATTCTTGTTTTCTGTTGCAAAGGGGAAAAAAATAGCAGGTAGAAATTATGAATATCATCGATATGTCAATGAGATTAACAAAGGGGAACTAGCCATGTTGCTGGCGCTTGGGCAATCAAGCTGTCCCTGGGGAAAGGCAGGTAGAAGGATGGGAAAAGAGGGAGAGCGGGATGTGCGTGCACATTTTCAGGCCCATCTCCTGTACCAGTGCCTCTGGAGATGCTGGTACAGGAGAATCTCCTGTCTGCGATGTGGCAGGGAGTCTGGAAGGCATGTCTTTAATTTTGTTATAACCCTTCCCCTCCTCCCCCAGAGGCTACAGGCTCTGTGTCCTATTCTATGCACTGCTTTCTCAGAGTCGCATTTTTTGTTGTTACAGTTGGATAAACCATTGCAGTTGCTGAAAACAAGTCAGTAACAGATGGGGGTTGGGGGAAACAAACGAGGAGAGAAAATATAGGGGAATGTTGTCAAAAAACAACAGACAGAAAGTGCAAATGTGTCCCCAACCTGCCACACCACAGGAAAGACCTCCTGGCACCAGACCTGTCTCCAGCATCTTCGTCATCTCCGTGCACCTCCCTCTGCTTGGTGGCCAGCTGTGGTCCCCGTCATCTTCCTCTAGCGAGACGCTGAGCCTAAAGCCCAGCCTGACTCCTCGGGGTGATGCGATTATCCACGAAGGGTCGAGGAGGAGTGTGCAAGGTGCGTGAGAGGATTATGTCACCAGCCTCCGAAGACCAAAGGCACCAGCCATCGTATTACTGCTGTTCTGGGGTAGGAGGTATCCAGTACGCTCATATACATCTCGGCCATGGCTACTGTCCAACGTAATGTAATGGTCTCCTTTGGTTTAGTTTCCAAATCATAATGGACCTCAGACTAATGAATGAAGAAAAATGAAAATACATTAGCAAAAATGGATGCAGAATGACAATCCTGAAAAATAGCTTTATTGGGATAAATCGAATCCAGGAGTCCCTTGATGTCTTTGATACCACCCTGCAGCATGATGGGGAAGAAATGATTTAGCAGTGCCTGCAGGCATGTTTGCTTCAAATGCTTCTGTGCGTTGGTAGCCACTCATTTGCGAGATGGGCATGTTAACTGAAACGCAACTGAAACACCAGGACTCACTGCTCTTTTCCTCCAAGGAGTGGAACAGTGACTGGATGCCTGGAGCCAGGCACAGCTAGCGCCTAGTTTCACTGGAGCCCCCTCTTTTTTCCCAGCTCTTTGGCCTGATGAACTTGGATTAGGTCACCTAACATCTCTCACGTTTTCCTACTGCACTTCGGCTAGAACATCAGACTCAGCTGGCACTGGGCACGGGATGGAAACCAAGGGGGTGCGGGGGACCTGCCCCAAGAAACCAGGCTCTCTAGCCATAGTGACAAGAGGAGGACCTGTGAAGGAAAATAAGTAAGTGTTCAGGTCAGAAACTGCAGTTTTACCCCAGCATGCTCCAGCAGGGTGAGGGCTGCCAGACTGCACATGCAGCCAGCCACCTCCAGGTGCTTGCACCCTGCCCATTCGGAGGAGGACCGTCCCCTGCATCAGGGACCTGGTTTCCCCTTGCACGTGCCCCTCTGTGCAGCCCCAGCCCCAGCCCCAGCCCCAGCCACACAAGGGCTGAGGTTCACCTGGGACTTTCCTCCTTCGGCCCTCCCAAGCATGCAGGGAGAGCCCGGATCACGCCGTGCCCCATCCAGGATCCTTGCTTGCTTCTGCCCATGTTGTTTTGTAAACACTAACTTCAGCAGCTGCTTTTCCACTGCTCTTCAAACCAATGTAGCCTTGTCAGGAAGGAAGACACTGGTGTTAATCTATCCAGAAATATTCTGTCACTCCACACTTGCTGGTATGGATAAAACAGCGGCTGCCACTCCTTCACAGTTATACCAATGTAGAAGTGCTTCCAGTAAATGCTGCTTGCTTCTGCTTGGGAAAGAGTAACGTACCAGCAGGTAGCAACTTTCCTTATGCCTGTGGTATTTGGGTTTTCACTGAGACGATGACCCCTGCAGAAAGCCCGCCTGAACCTGAGGGTAGCAGAGAGCAGCTCCTAACACCATCAGGAAATAAAAGCAAAGCCTCCATTGACCATTCCCTCTGAAACCATTTTAGCTCACAGGCTTCAAAGGCTAATGACAGCTCTGGCGAGCTGCACAGTGAGCTTGTTAAGGAGAATCTGCTGGTGATTCACAGGCCTTTGCTCACCCCTGGCACCCTCTGAAGTCACCTGTCCTTCTGGGCTGATGGTGGCACCTTGCACCCTCTCTCACAGAGCTGGGGGGTGAGGGGGCTGTGGGCAGCCTCTGAGCATCACCCCGGCTGAGCAAAGTGATGAAGCCTTTGATAAAACCTGGATTGTGGGTAGGTGCAGGTAGGCAGTAGGTTTAAGAAACACGCTCGTCCCATACGGGACGGTGCATAAGAGTGATGGTGCCTGCAGACCCTCTCTGTCGAGGGAGGCTGCTCTCTTGCCTGCCCGGCTCGGGGCAGCCACCTCGCCTCCCCGCCAGCCCCAGAACGGCACGCGGGAGAATGCGTTCGCTGTCTGCCTTGCTCCCAGTCCAGCAGACTTTTTGCTACAGAATTAACCAGGATTTATAAAGTTCCCAATAGACAAATTGCTTTAGGAAGCCGGACATGGTAATCGGTTGTCGGTGACTAACCTCTGCCTGATTACAGAGTAGCGGTTGCACAGGTATGAATCAGAACCCACAATTGACAGCCTACTGCCTGAAACCTCCCCAAAACAGGGGCTTTTTCTTTTCCAGTTTCATGAAGTCAAGCCATTGTGCACCAGTGACAGTTCGCGCCTCGCACTCATTGAAAGAAAATGTAATTACAGTGCATTCAGGGGAAACAGAAAAGGATCAATATACAGAAAAAGAAATAATTGCATACAAATGCACAACCCCTGTGAAGAGAGACATTTAGGAAATTTCAGGGAGGAGGGGAAGAACAGGCCATTTCAGTTTCATAAATCTGTCTGATACTGGCACCTACAAATGCATTTCTATCATGGAGCAAAACTATCTCCAGATGAAGCCTCTTAAAAGAGGATGCCATTCCCCCTGATCTGGGGATCCACAAAGGAGCATGGAGCCAGCATGGGCTTCACAGCACCTTCCCCCCCTCCTCCGCAGCGCAGTTCCACTGCCCCTTCCTTACTCTTGGCACTCTTCTGGAAGGGCTGAGGGTGCCAACCCAACATTTCCTGGAAAGCATTTATCCAGTTTCCGAAGCTGAACTTACAATCCGTGGGCTCTTGCTTTCCACTGGGTCTCCCGGGCAGGGGAAGCGTGGCCCCCAGCAGTGAGCCCGCAGAGTGGCTCGACGACCACCCGGTACCCGTCCAGGGAAACAAAACCCACCCCTGGCCACGGCGGGCGCAGACGGGCAAAGCTCAGCGTCCTCCTGCCCGGGGAGGGGGTCCTAGAGGGAAGGAGGGAGCAGCCCCCTGGGGAGCAAGAGCCACCCCCCCCAGCCAGGATGGGTACCAGCTTTCCCACAGGGAGGCAAACAGGAAAGGACGTGGCTTTGCCTTCTGGGGGATGTTCTCCCCCAGAAAGAGTGGAAGGAGTAGTTACCGTCATCTAATTTCCATGCAGATACAGAGAGTGTTGTTTCAGAGAGGCCTAAAATGCACCCCATGAGTACATAGAGCTGGATATTTGAGTGCTAAACTGGACTTCTTTCAGGACTTCTGCAAATGCACAGAGAATAGATAGCCAGTGCACATATTTACTGTAAAATGCATTTTAGGAACACTTCCCCATTCGGACATTAACTACAAATGCTAAAATGAGCATGTTAGCTCCCTGCTTTGTTTTTTGAAATCATACAACCTGCTCTCCAGTTGGAAGAAATAAAGGTCTTTGTGTATCCTCATTTGCAGATCTTTGTGCTTGCCATCCTGGAATTACCATCCAGGAGCTCTGCAATAGCTAATGAAATTTTAATCCCCCACTACTCGGCACATATGAACATAATGAACATCTGCACATACGTGAGACTGTCACCTGAAAGCAGCAATACTCACCTCCTCTACGCCAGCATACGTGTCAGTGCTATGACCTATTGCTTTGGGTGATTATAGGGTGTCTGTACTCCAGATCTGAGCGTGCAACTCGTTAATTGACAGGCTCAGGGGTCAGACAAGTTGGTGCTTCGTCACACAGCTGTCACGTGCCGTCAATAACTGGTGCTTTGTAATGCAGTGCTAATATTCCCACCAAAATCCATATGCAGTTCCTCTCTCTTTCTCAGAGTGATCAGCCCCATAGCTGGCATTTCAATACTTCCCTGGCAGACAAGCAAGAGGAGAATCTTATAGCTGAGTTTAAACCCGTAATCTTTTTCTTCACAGAAGTTCTTGTTTTGAACAAGTTTGTTCCTTCTTCCTATACACACAGCCTTGATAACAACTTTTTTCATGTGTGGATACCTAAAACTTGGGCTTTAAAACTACATTTGGTATCTTGAAATAAGTAATCTGTTTTTCATAATACCTCAGTCCCGGGGAACTCCTGTTGAAGCTGTCGGATGTATCTCCAAAATTCAGGTCATTTATTAGGCAATGGAGCTAATGAAGGCTGGCTTCCTATGAATTTTATTACATAGTCTCATACCTCCTGCCAAAATAATCACAGTTCATCCTTAGCCCTCTCCCCCATTAAATCTCTGTCCTTACCACAGCATACCTAGTGAAAGGCAGGTGTGTTTTTTCTAAGCCATGTATGCATGGACTGATCAGTGAGATTTGGGTGCCAAATGGCACATACACCAGCATTGCCACTTTGCTTCCCCTTGCCAGTGGCCCCACCTTGAAGACCTCTCTTGTCCACACAGCTACAGACCTTCCCAAAGCATGTCAGAGCGACATTCCTTTGAGAGACACCTTGCACTTCTGCCAGGTTTGTTTGAACTTGGTCAACGAGTTAAAGGCAGACGGAGACAGCCTGGTCAGTATAACCCTTTTTTTCTTTGGAAACTAGTCAAAAAAACCTGGCACTTGATGTAAACTGGGCTCAGCTGCTGCCATGCAAGAGCACAAAGAAACACAGGAGCCAGCTGTCACCCACCAGCTGGAGTATGACAGGAGGTGTCACCTAGTCCCCTTGGTAGCCCTAGAAGGTTACAGGCTTGTTTTTAAAAATTAACATACAAGCAGACACATGTGAACACACTGTTAATGATGGCAGAAATTCTTCTGGCAAACTTCCTGCTGAAACAGGGTGAGCAATAAGCCCAGGCAAACTGCAGAAATCTCTGCTTCTTCACCGACATGGAGTTTACTCTCTCCTGAAGGTCTCGTGCCATCTACTGCAGTGTGTGTTTCTCCCAGTCCATCCCCTCTCCCTTATAGGGCAGTTAGTGATGTGAGCAGAAATCAGAAATCAGTGGATTTTACCTCATTTTTTCACCTCTGAAAACAAATTTGAAACGAAGCTTCGTGGAGCAGTTCTCTGTCCTTACGAGTCTACAGGAGCTTCAAAATATGGGACAGTACACACAGTAACACAGGCATCATGAGTGGGGAACTTAAGCCTCACTTGTTCAGAAGATGTAGAATTGCAGCCTGAAAGAGGTGTGAAACTCTGAAAATGTCCTTAAAACAATAACTTCCAAATCAGGCAGCAATAATATGTTTTCCCACTCTGGGGCCTCTGAGGAGTTATTAAATACAATTTTCCAGACTCATTCAAATGTCAACTCATTACAGCCTGTGCAAATAGGAAGGCAGACCATGGGATTAGTGTTTTTGTTATAACTATTTTTATATTAAATCTATAAAATGTATAAAGGAGCATTACGCCCTGTTACTCCCTCTTTTTTTTTTTCTTTTCCCATAGCTGCCCAACCTCTTTTTGAAAAGGATCATTCAAAAGCAGCCAAATAATAAAGGCTGGATAAGGACATTCCAATCTCTCCTTATCCACTTAAAAATACAATATTTCAAAGGCAATTCTGGAGCGCTTCTTTTGGCAGCTACAACTGGAGCCACAGTAGAAACCTTTCAGTGGGTCAGTCTGATGGATGGCCTCTTGCATCAATGAGCCAGCTGTCCCCATTAGGAGTGGGAATCATCTGAGCAGCTCGAGAAGACTTTAAAGGAACATTTATCATATAAAGGAAAAAAGGTATCTTGCACTTGTATGGCTCTTTGCAGCAGCAGATCTCAAAAGGTCTGCAGAGAGGAGGTCAGTTTTATTATTAGGCACAGAGAAGTGGAGACCCCCCCAGCCCAGAATGGCTTGCTGAAAGTCCCCCTGTGGTCTGAGCAGCAGAGCTGGGACTAAGGCACTCAAATCCCACTTCAGTGCTAGCCCTGTTTCATCATCATCCTCCTTCTCCTTGAGCCTCCTCATCCTCCTCCTGCCCATTCCCTGTGGAGTCACAATACCTAACTGAAGACACGAACACACTTGTGCTTCTTTCTCCCTCTTCCACAGCCACTTTTTTCCCAATCATTTTTGAGCGGTGATTCTGCAGGCTGGCAGCAAATGTCCTTTTCATGCGTTTGTTGGACTGCCAGGGCTGTGAAGACATCTCCAGCATCCCCCGCTCTCCCTCCCTGTCCTTTCTCTTCATGTGCTGGTCCTCGCTGAGACGTCCAAGCGTGCACCACCTCCAGCACAGGAGCCACTGCAGGCTTTGCTCTCCCAGATACTCCAGGGCTACCTCCACTTCTACATATACCGCACACCAGACCCCCGCAAGGGCTCACACAGTCTCACCACCTTTATAAAAATTCCAGGCAGCAGCCAGGCAAAGCCCAACATCAGTCTCTTTTGGGGGCAAAAGGGTGTTTTGGTTTATTTGTAAGGTTTTGCCAGTCTTCATCTCTGTGAACACAGATGAGCAGATTTCATGTAGAATGATAAAAAATGAGTTTGCTGCTAAGGGAGAGCAAGAAACCAGTCTTACTTCAGCTGAAAAGTAAACTACTGATGAAGTCCTAAGAAACAAAAAACGGCCTTGACTGGAATCAAATGTCTAAGTTCTTGCAAGTCCAAAGGACTTGCAGGAGTCCCTGGGGCTTTGAATTCCTCAATTTCTCAAAATTCCTGGGTTTTTAAAAGAAGTACAGTAGCAGATAAATAGGATTAAGGACTTTAAGAGCAGATTTACAAACCTTTCCAGGGCTACCCAGGCTGTGCCCACTAGATGGTTCCTAGAAAATTAGTCTCCCTTAAGATTTCCTGGCTGGGTACAGACTTAAAATTTAATTTTCTTTAATAACAGTCCCACAGAGTAATCGTTTACGCATGCATGGACATGCTGAGATGGATGTGGTTATTTGGCTCATTTAATTGTCTTTGCGCCAGGGATCTGGCAAGAGGACCTGCTGTGTCAAGCGGTGTCTAATCTCCCATAAAACCTAACACTTCTGGCACAAACACTCGAGCTCACAAGTTTTAAGCACCCTTCCTTGCCAGTTACACAAGCAGCGTGTGGTCTGCGTGCTTGCAAAAAAGTCTGTGAGGTGCGCGACCAGCTCTGTCCTACCAACACCCGCCCCGCCATCCCGCGTGGAACCGGAGCAACGCTGCCGACTCGGCCATGCAAGCATGGGGCTCCTCACATCTGGTGGCTTTCTCTAAACTCCGCTTGCAGGTTTTTTTGAA
>JAVJGG010000059.1:8194826-8250480 GCA_035590195.1 Aviceda cuculoides
GTTAAAAAAATAAGGGGGGGGGTTGGGAGAGAAAGTCTTTCTAATGGCAGAGAAAAGCTTGAAAAATACTGATGCTGTAGCATCTGAAGGCAAATAAACTAAACTGAGAAATATGTAGTTTTAAAAGTTTATAACTTTAAGTGAGTCTCATGATTCTGGAGGTCAGATCTGTGCTTAAAAGCCCTTTGAGAGTGTTGAAGACTATGTGTCCAAATAACGCATCACTTGACCATGCTGCTGTCTCTTAGGGTTGTGACTGACCATGCAGATACAGCCTAGTGCCTGTCTTGGTGCTAGCACCTCTTCTTTTCCTGGCCTTAACAAGAAAGAGCTCTGTGAAAAGGGGGAGTTTCACCATCTCTTAAGTATGCAGGAAAAAAGCTAAAACACGTAGTTTCAACACCAGTTTGAGCTGATTTAAGCTGAAATGCTGCAGAAAAACACAGCCTTGCCTTCAGGCACCTGATCTCATTGAAACCCAGTGTTTTCTGGGGAGATGAGGACTGGTTTTCCAAAACAGGTTGCTGGACTGGTTTTCTGCCTAGGCTCGCCAAAGGCTGGGTGAGTGCTATTGCTGGCATGACGGAGAGGAAAGGAGCACGTGGCTGGGAAGGTGGACAGAGCTGTTCCTTTTTCCAGCAGCAGGGACTGTGATGCTGCAGGGACTGCCAACCGGCTTCAATGGCTGGTTGCAATCACAGACAGAAGCTGGCTTTGGTCTCCAGACCCCAAGAACAGCCCCCGCTCAATAGCCCATCGCTCCCCTCTCCCTGGGAGACAAGCACAGGTCAGAGGGAAAAGCAGCCTTCATGCCTTCTTTCCTGATTTCTCCAAGTTCCCAGCTAAGTCATTAGAAATAAATAAATGAATGAATGAATATCTGGAGGCTTTTCTGTTCCAGCTACGTAATCAACAAAATGCTATATACTTCCCCACTGATGAGCATTTAAATGTTCTGTCCCCTAGCTGCAGCCTGCTAATAGGGATCATGAGGCCTGACTGTGCTGCCAAGAAGAAAGCTCCAGCACTGCTTTTTCCAAATCTCCATAGGCGCCTGATCTGTGTGCAAATGCCTTCTGGATTGTTTTTTAAGGTTCTGTTTTGTTAGGTTTTGCACTTCCAGATAATAATCCTACGGACCGGATGGCCACGTGTTGGACATTAAAGGTGGGAGGGTCATCAGCAGGAGGTCTGGATGCTCTTCCACTGCCCCCTACCAAATTGGGTTGGGAGGGAGCTAAACAGCCTTCATGATCTAGCTTTGTGGGTTAGTTTTTTTCTGGGTTTCATTTGTAAGCCAGAATGAATTAGCATATTTCTCTCTCCTTTTACGTGGCTGGTGCTAATTATTTTATTAGTTGCAAGAACAAACCAAATTTATGATTGTTAATGTCAGGAGAAATCTCACTGTGCTCACAGACATACTTGGGAGGTTTTATGCTTTTTTTCCAAGATAAGAAACAGGTGACTACAGAAGCGATTATGACTATTACTTTAATCTTTCACGCAGCTGGAGAGTTCAGTGTCCACAGCTGTGGTCTTATTCTCCTCTTTCCCTTCTGAAAGTTCTTCCAGTTCAGTACATTTCAGTGGGAGTCGGGACAATGAGTTCATGTCCCTTCAGAGGTTAAGATGTCCAGTGTTTCTTTTACGTATGCAGTATTGTTACTCTGATTTCACAATCAATCAGACACAAAAATGTTAGGTAGATTGCCAGGGGAAGAAAGGGGATAGAAAGGAGGGCAAGAAACCCACATAATTCAAAAAATTTGAATGGGTAAATATGGGAAATGAAAGAAAATATATCAGTAAGTGTATTCAAAAGGGCAGGGAAGAGCCAGTTATTAAATGTTACCTGTAGTTCTCATATATAGGCTCCGTCCTCGTCTGCAAAGGGAGGCAAAATACAAAATCTTAAACTCATATAAATCCTTTTTACATACTCAGGACCTGACTCATCCTGGTGAAGTTTAGCCAGTGGGCAGAGATGCCCAATTTACAAGTCTAAAGGGTGAAGGTTTCTGGTACGGCCGAAGGCACCGCAGTGACTGACTGAAGCAGGAAGGATGGACCAGCTCCCACCTGTGTCCCGTCCCTCCGCCCTCGCCCTTCTCATCCCAGCTCATGCATTCAAATGGGCTTCAAATGAACCCAGAGGAGAAGAGAAGACCCATTCGCTGCTGGTTTTGTGAGCTGAACTGGTTCTCCAAGGGGTCGAGCCGGTGACAGAGCCAGTACAGCTGTGGGCAGGGGATGGTGCTGGTGAGGTGCTGCCCCTCTGCAGCTGCATCGAGCCGATGCGCCGGCTGGGCTGCATCACCCACCCTTGCTCTAGTGTCAACAACGGAGTAGGACACAGATGCTCCCAGAGGGCATTTCAGCCCACCCCTGTTCCCTCCTGTGAGCGCCTGTTTTCTCCACTGGTGTTAAGGGAGACCAGGTCACCTCCAGCGCTAGCTCTGGCGCTGCATGGGGGGGCCTGAAGAGGGGCTGGCTGAAGTCAGGTCTCAGCCTGCTCACAGCAAGAGTGCCCTGTTGCAGTGCAACTTCAACTGATACCAGGCACGCTTCAGTAATCTGAAAATCAACCCCTTCTTCCACAACGAGAGATTTGCAGTGCAATTACGCACAAACAAACCATCAGAAGCGGATGTGGGCAATTCAGTGCAACTACCCTTGTACATGCTCTTGAATCAGTTACCTTGTGTCTGTATCAGACATTGATTTAGTGGTTCTCAAGTGGAAAAAGGTTTCAGAGACTTGACAACTTTGTGTCCTAAACTGATATACAGCCTGTGTGCCTAAATGAGGCTGAAGGATCTCCCATGACTTATGGCTGTGCTGGGAGAGGGAACATGCAGCATGCAGGTTTGTCTTTGTCTCAATGACATGTCAGACGTGGCAACATAACCACTCTGCTTAGGAGCTGCTTAATACTTAATCTTGGTTCATGATCCCTATGAAGTTGTTTCAGGTCCCTCTAACTGAAGCCTGATGCAGGCATTAAGTGCTACACAGGCACTAGAGATGCCTGTGCGAACATGTCTGGATAACACAGAGACAACTGGTGCCAAAAGCCACCCAGTTTCAGATTGCCAGACTTCCCTACTCATAAATCCAGAGAAGAAGAGAGGAAGGAGGAAGAAGAGGTAGAGAAAGTGAAGCAGGATTCTTCATTAGCAGCATGAAGACTTACTTTCACAATGATTTTATCACGGGGCAGAAACCACAGCATAGTCATTGGGCGGCTGTGAGTTAAGACAACATCGGGCTCAACCTTCAGCTAATTAAGTTCTTTGAAAACCACAACTATGGGAAGGCAGACACTAGTTAAATAGATTACATTTTTCTTTGCTCATGTATTTTTGATACCTGTCATCTCCATTTCCACTAGATATACTCACCTTTTCTTTTCCGTTTCTCAGCATATGGACCATCCAGATACATAATACAGTTCTCACCAGCAAAAAGCACACACCAAGCAGGATACAACAACCATTAGACCCTTTGCAAATAATTAAAGATTTTTCTTCAGGAATGCTATCCCGTTATTTGTACATGGGTATTTGTCAAAGACAGTGAACCTCCATTGCTGCTGACCCATCCCGCCGTGCTGAGGAAGGTACGCAGCACCCTGCACACAAACGCCGAGTCGTCATGGAGCAAAGCTGTGCTCAAGTGCAGAGCAGCCCCCAGGGACTGGCCAGTATGGGTTTTTCCTGACCAGAAGCTGGCATATCTCCAGCCCCCATGTGCTGCCTCCCAAGACACCCAGTACACAAGGGTGCTTGCCGTGTAAGTGCATTGAGCCCCCCTGCTTGTGAAGTGAAGCTGCTGCAAGGTCTGCCAGTGTCCGGCCAGCAAAGTAAGGTCCAAGCGGTGCTTGGGTGGAAAGCCATGTGCCTTTAACGCCACGACTCTGGTGGGGTGTCTTTTGAGGTCTTTGTTCATCACGTACAATTCGAGGAGCTCTATGTTTCAGCAGTAGGCCAGATCTCAAGGGGCGGTTGCCTCTCAAGGTCTATTAACATACTGCAAACCCCTTTTGCCACAGCTGGTGTGGTTGAGATGGGTCTAACATTTGATGCCAGTGGCTGTTCAGCAGAGTTTCAGAAGATGCGTTTCCACTTCCTAACAGGAAAAAAAAAGGGTTTCTTTTAGATGTGCCGAGAAAAGCCTTCCCCGGCCAGCTGCACCCTGCAGAGCTCTGTTTGGTACACATAATTACCTGCTTTGTAATGCATATTTACTGCAAACGCGATGGTGTGCACTGTTTATAAAATACCTGCAGAAGGCCACGAGCACACCTGCCCCGGGCACCTGCTAAGAGGTGACTGCCGTGCAGGCTGCCCCGCCGCTCCTCCAGCCCCTGGCCTCTTTCAGCGGTGATAAGCTGTCGCTCCATTATCGCTGCTGTTTCACAGGCACCAAAAGATAACAGCGGATGCTCCCCATGCTGGTGAGGAGCTGCGGCAGAGTGGCTTTGCGTAATGACGGCGGAAGGTACGCGTACGGAAAGTAAAATTGGTGATGGTGAGCGCAATCAACGCAACCAAAGTGCACGACACCCTCAAAGCTTGCTGTGAATGTGGCAGGGATGGATGTGATGGGTATTTGGCTCCACAGTGTCTTAGTTTTCACTGGGTACTGCTTATGTCCAGCACAAGATGTAACCCATATTCATCTGTATGCAAAACTGAGGCTGGGTTTGGGAGTAACAAAGGCGTCAGCTGTGGAGTGCACAGGCTACAAAAGTAGTAAAACCCCAGACGGTGAGGGAAGAGGGGCCTCGTGCGTGCACTGGGCACCAGCAAGTGGTGCTGGCAGGGAGGGAGAGGTAGGTGGATTCTGCTTGTCTCTCCAAGAAGTGGTAGGTGCCCTGCACAACAAACCCCCTACACAGCACGGGGGCAGGACAGCCAGGGCATATGTGGCTTTTTTTAACCTGGGTTTGAACTCTTAGCATGCAAGCCATGTTTCTGTCACGGCTTCAGCAAAAGCAGCTTGCCAGGCCAAAGCCCTGTAATTCGGTTCACCTGCACCCTTTTCCTGCATAGCCGGCTGAGGCACAGAAAGGGTTACATTATCAAGAGACCTGGGACATGGAAAATGTCTATCTGTCTGCAAATGGAGTGAGAGATTTTTTTTCCAGGGTGAGAGGATCTGTGAGGAGCCCTGAGGAGCAGGACTCTGGGTTTGGCAGGGGCTCAGAGCACAAGCCGTGGGGTGTCTGGACCTGTCCCCCAGAGCTGACCCTGCTGCTCACATCCAGACCAAGTTTGGGGATGTTTAGATGTAGAACTTGGGTTCAGTCCCATCTCCGGTTCAGCCATGTGTGCCCCGTTGCACAGACATGGCGGCGAGCCGAAGGTCTGGAGCACACAACACTCCGGGAGCATGTGGCCTTAATTTCCTGACGCAGGGGTCGCTTGCGGGGGCTTTTGTACAGGGGTCCTGCGTTTGGCACTAAGACAAATGATGCTGTGTGCTTTACCGACCCCGATAGACAAAGCAGATGGATTTAACTGTTTCCGACGTAAAAGTTGGGTAACCATTGACCTCTAGGAAAATGCCCTTCTGATACGTAACTACCTCGCTGTTTGGCTCTTTGCAATGTGGGTGCAGCCCTTAGGCACGCTTCGTGACTCCAGATACTCTCCAGCCTAGCAGAGGCAGTGATGGCTCAAAATGTTTGCCAGGCTTCTGTGACATGTTCCGCTTTATCTGCTCCGTACAGTACTTTCTTTACGAAAAGGTACATGAGGCCAAGAAGTTTTTCATGCTCCGTGTAGCAGATAGCAATGATCGGGCCAGATGAACGAAACTATTTGCATGCAATTGAGGTAGACTAGATAAGGCTTGTGCAAATAACGGGTCGCCAGGCTCGGCTGGATGGGGATAAAGCTGCCAGCTCTGTCAGCGCAACCCAGTTCAAACCCAATGCGATAAATGTTGCGGACTCATGGTATATTCACAGATTGTTGTATGAGCTTGATACATGTGATTTGTTTCTTTACGAGTTTGTTGGCAATTGTATTCCTGCCTAGATGGGCGAGATAAAGGAGGGCTTCGTGCCGAAACTCTGGGCGGCGAAGGGTAATTAATGCATATCTTCAGCACCGAAACACCACCAGCAGCAGTCACTGGGAAACTGTGGGCCCCCATCTCAAAATATGAGCAGAGTCCCATCTCACTTGGTTAAGGTCCCTATCAGACAAGAGACTTGGTGTTGTATAGCACCAGGGCCGAGCAAAACCTGTCATCCTGGGAGTGATGGGCACCAGACTGCGGCTGGCAGATGTGCTCCGAGAGGGGCTGCACAAGAGCCCTGAGCTACCTGGTCCCTGGGGATGTGACAGCCCCAGGGATGGTCCCTGGGAGGAAGGTCATCTTTTAAACACAAGCAGAAGAGGCACAGCACAGTCCCTCTGGGGACATGATGCCAGGATCCCCAAATGCCCAGTACTTCTTAAGAATATAGACCCAAAGGGAGGTAGCACATGTGGAATATTTGGAAAACATTCATACTGCATTGAAGGGTCACTTAAAAATTGGATTTCGCTTTAAAATTGTATTTCTTCTCCAGTGAGTAAGCAGGCATGACATTCAGGGACAAGTGAGTCCAAACTCCTGTCATTAATGTCTTACAGAAACAGTCAAAGTTTAAAACAAATGACTGAAGTCAAATATAAGCATTCATTACTAGCAACTCCCCCAAAATATCATACATTTTTCTTTTTCTTAAAGGAGAATCACTTGTTTAATCAACTGAAGTCTATTTTTCCTTTGAATGCTTTCTCTTTCCAGCAGTAACCTATCTTGTCTGGTGGCTTATTAGTATTTTTTTCTGAGTGATAGGATTTCCTTGTATTCATTACAGATGGGATGTGTGTGAGGTAGAAAAGCTGTGGTAATGTAAAATGGTAGAGCAGCATGCTCTTAAAAGTAGGTTCTTTAAATGATTATTTTAATCAGGGGTATCAATTTTAAAGGGTGAAAGACTGTCCATAGGCCTTGGCTTATGCCCAACTGTTTAGTCATAAGTCTTAAAAATAAAACACCAACCACTACCTTGGTTGATTTTTTTTTTTTCTCACTTTTTAAAACAATCTGTTTTAAAATATTTGACAATAGCTGGTTCTGAAGGAAATAATGATTGCATTTAGCATGATAAACAGTATACAGTCACAGCTTTAAGCAAGAAACAACTATTTACAGATCTTTGCACACATCCGTAATCCATTCCACTACATTTCATGCACACAAAAGCCAAGTTAAACAGCAAAAACCTCAAAAAAAAACCCCAAAACAACAACAAAACATTCATCCAAAGTAGGATTGCAAAGTCTTTAACTAGACCAGGAAAGGACTAATAGTTTATCCAGTTGAGCTTTTCAAGCCACAGTTGCAACTGCCTTTTCCAAATGTCAGGGTTCAGAAAAGAGGTCTAGACCGAGGAGGGAAAACCATGTTAATGTGACCAGGGTTTTCTCAGATTTGACCCATTCTCTCCAGCTCAGCTGTCCCTTAGAGCGAATTACAGGTGCTAAGAGGAGCCGGGGCCACTGGAGTGCTTGGCATCCCAGAGGAGCACCGACATCTCCTACTTCCCAGCCCCGGTTCACCGTGCTGGACCATGCTGCTCCCCTAATAAGGTGGGAGCTGTAATTTTCACTTTGGCAGGACACTGACCCCCAGAAAGGACCGATGTGTCTGGCTATGTAGATGCCACGCTAACCTAGTTCTTGGCAGCTGATGTAGGGATGCAGAGCCATCAGCCAGGACATGCCCACACCTCTTCTGATAGACACGGCAGTGCTGGGAGTGGGAGCTGCAGGAAGAAACGAGCCATCCTTGCCACACCAGAGATAACGAACAAGAGGAACATCGTCTTCACAGGATCTGCAGAGGCAGGTGCTAAGCTCCCAGGGATGAAAAAGAAGGTATGAGGCAAGGCAGGAGCAGAACGAGACATGGACTGCCAGCAGAGGGGAGGCTGGAAGATGCAGACCTCTGACAATAGAGGGTTCCTCCTTTGTGGGTGCCAAAAGTGACAGTAGTGACTGGGTAGATCCCAGGAGACATCAGCGTGCAAAACTGCTAACCAAAACAGAGTCCCACCGGCAGGTCTGAAGGCACCAGAGCGTTCTTGCAAAACACAGCAGGCACTTCATACATCAGGAGATGTTTGTTTGCAGTCTAGGGAAACTTCATGGTGCTAAATAAGCTACATCACAGCACTCCCTCTGCTCCCCATCTCTGCTCCCTCCAAAATGGAGTAAAACACCTCAAGCAGAGAATATAAAGACACCCAGGACTCTGGACTGCTCTTTCTGCAGGTGTCAGCCCTCCCAGGCACCATTTGGTTTTTAAGCAGCTCCAATCCTGACCTGAAGTGGTAAGTAAGTTTCGAAATCTTTATCCTGCTGCTGCTTCCCTTTGGGAGGCATGCAGAGCACAACTCATTAAGCCAGCATTGGTTTCTGTGGACAAGCCATCTGCTGGGGAATCATTATGCCTGTGTCCCATCCCTTCTGCGCAGGGGGAGACAGGCTTCCCTCTGTCTTCATCGTTTCACTTGGCTTCAGTCAATGGGAGTGTCTGCTTTAGACTGAGGTTGATGAAAACAGCCGTGATGGCTGGGCCATGCCAGACCAGATGGTAAACACCTCCTAACTCAGTTTCCATTTCCAGGTTACTTTTGACCATTCTCAGAAATGCAGCAGAGAAGAATAAGCCCCACCGTGGGGCTGTGTGGCAATCTCCTTTCCACTCTCTGTCAGTTAGGTAGAAAAGGCATTTATAGCTGATGCTCTTCAGGTACCACCAAAAAGTTGTTCTTAAAATTGAGAAATTCACTGAGTGTCCTTGTTTCTTCAGTTTCCTGAGAAGGAGGAATTTGTATCTCCTTCTTGAGTTAGGCATGGGGGAGACCAGGATTTATCTCTGACCTGTGAACACCTACAGTTCACACACCCATGTCTATGCTAGTCATTCCTTGCAATTAAGTGGAGTGAAACGAACATTTTTTAAGCTCCATTCACCCAATCTATTTTGATTTTGCTTGAGGGTACCGTGAGCTGCATCAACATGTCAGCTTGGTTCACCCATCGACTCTCCAAATGTTCTGAATTCTTGATGCTTCCATCAGTGGTTTTACTTGAATGCCTGCTCCTCAAAAAAATATTTGACCAAGGGCTAACGCCTTGACTGAGAAATGCAAAGAATGCAGGGGCATCTGAGCTGGACAAGGTTGTTGTGGATATCTTGGGAAGATTTGCTCCCAGACCGAGCGGTGCTGACCTTGGCAATGAGCAGCTGTGCGCGCCTGTGCCCTGCTGGGATCCCTCAAGTGGCATGGGGAGGCTGCGAACGCTGCCTACCAGTGGCGGAAAAATCTTACACCAATTTTTCTTACAGGGAAACCCACGTGTCTGGTTCCTGGCAGCTCTAATGCAAAGGCGACCGCCTTCAGCAAGGCTGGGACCTGGGCAATATCTTGAGGCACCAGAGAGCCCAGGTCTGTGCGTGGCTCCTGTCTGCCTTGGGGAAGGCAGGGGTATGTTGAAGCTGAGGAAAAATGCATCTTCCTTTCCCCCGCAGTCCCACAATTTTTTCTTGCAGCAGAGAGGGCTGGGTGACTAATCCTGATTTCCCACACTGGAGTCACTCATCTCTTGAGCAAAACAGAAGACAGGAGCAGGGTGCACTCTCAGTCTCCGTATTGCCACCAGGGAAGCCAACCTTTCTTCTCCTTCCTCTCCCCTTCTGGCCCATATCACCCCATCCACCACATGGGAGAAAAGCATCACTACTTACAAACCCTCCATCAGGTAAAGCACCAGGCCCAAGGGAATCTCTTGCCACTTCCCTTGGCTTAATGTATAGAGCCGGGGAGCTCGGAGGCAGTGCTCAGCTCCGCCAGCACGGCTCTCCCTGCGCTGAGCAAGGCTGCAAAGCACTCGCGGGATGAGGGAGGTCCCGCACCCAGTGGTGACCATCTCTGATCTCTCCACCTTGCCCGAACACTCGGGGCTATTCAAAACCCAAGCAACCAGATGCAGTTTCCACATGTTCACTAGGGAAATGCTGCTTTCAAGCCTCCCCTCCTCCAGGAACGACTGCAGCACTTGACCTTAATCCAAAAATAAGGTGTTACAAAGGAGGCCTAAAAGGAGAGGAAGGGGTGATACAGATGCCTTCAATAACTAAAAGTTGAGAATTATGATAGTTTGGATATTTCCAAACTTGAACATTTCCATCTTATTTTGCTGTGCTATGTTCCCTGACATGCCTCTGTATAAAGGCTGAACTCCAGTGCCAGATTAATTGTCTCCCTGTGCTTGTAACCTGAACTTAATCACAAACAATCCTGGAAGGAACACACAGCTTTAAATGAAACTTTTCTTTAAAACAAAAAAATTAAAACCAGAACTTCATTACTATGGACAGAGCGATGATCTTGTATTAAAGGCACAGGATTAAGTAGTTTTCATTTTGTTAGGGGAGTTCTTGTGTGACCAGGCACAAGACACTGATCTTAAAGCCTCAGACCCTGCAACATGGGACACAGTTTACCATGGGACATATAAACATAGGACAGTCATTTCTGTCTAGCAGGGGTTTTATAGGGCAGGACACACCAATACATTGAATAAGAGCAGGACCCTGCTGATGGTGGATACTGGGGAAGTGCAAAGTTTCTTACTCATGGCTCTCGTTTTGTGTGGTCAGATCTTTGCACAAAGGCTACGCTGCAACTGCAGGGTACAGATTCTTCATCTTGGTGACCTATAGCAATGGAGATTCAAAACAGGGTACCTGCAGCCTGAATCCACCTGGAGGAGATGGCCAAGCTTACATGGCATGTGCTGAGGCTTGTGACCCCCGGCACAGCCATCTACATTAAAACTAGACAGGTGTGTCTTCAGCCTTGCGTCTCAGTGTAGCACAGACAACCCAAAGGTCCCATACCAGTGAGAAGTCCTGGTACAGGGTGCACTGCATTAAAGCACGGGGAATTAGCTCAGTGTGAGGAGGAAGAGAAGTGAATACTGTACTCTTAATGTATATGTGCATGTGTATGTGTAAAGTGACAATATAACAAGAAGGGGCCACCATAATATTCTCTCACGCTCTTTGGGAAATAAGTGACCTTTCAGCAGGCAGCTTTATATTAGCTGATTTCTTAGGTATGCAAGTTATCTAAAAACAGTTGCTCCCTAATCTGCTCTCATCAGCTCCAGGTTATGGGAGTTCATAAATCCATGTACATTTGACGCTAATGGAAAATCTGCATCGTGACTCCCTGGGGTGACCCAAGTGTGTGACAGTAACAAGCGAGCTATGCATTGCTTGGTTTGCCCACAAAAATACAAATTAAGAGGAAGAAAAGAGAGACAAAGGAAAGAGGTCGGTGAGATGGCAGCATTTATTATTTGTTCTGCCTGAAGCAGCCCTCACTTCCCAGAAGCAGACTCTCCTTTCAAAGTCCCCGCCAACACCAACCGCAGTTACTGGAGGACTCTGCTCATTTGTCACAATGCTCTGGCTGGGCAAGAAATTGTGATTTCAGACAGCTGGAATTGCAAAGACCTGAGGGGATGTGAAGTATTTGCCTTAATACATCTAATTTATCATCTTCTCTCCCCTGCTGCAGGAGAGGGAGAGAGATACTGAACAGATCAATCCAGAAGCCTCATAAAACATGGCAGATTAAGTGGGATGCGATGCAGTTCGCTGTTCCCACAGACCGGCACATGTGTGGAAACAAGCTGTTTCCAAGAACTCCAGTTCGGAAACTGTCTTCAGTCTTTCCCCAAACTCTGGCTCCAAATGGTTCAAGAGAAATGGAAGAAAACCAGGGGCAGCAGGCAAAGGAAAGCGCGTTTGTTGTTCTTTGAGTTTGCAACTTCTATCACAGCTTTATGTCGGGAAGCACAAGAACAGGGCATCCTTGTGACACCCAAGTTGCCTGAAAATGTGATCAATAGCAAGTTTTGTCAAGAAAGCGGGGTCTCTTGAGCGGAACCTGTGTGCTGCTTGCCTGTGCTTGTGCAGAAAGCCGTCTGTTATTTTGGAGGAGGAGGAGGAGAAAGCCAGTGCAGTCCAAAAGGTCATTGTGCCAGGTTACTTGGTAAATGGTGAGACAGAACAGCTGGAATAAGAAGCCAGTCAACAAACAGGCCAAGGAATAAAAAAAAAAACCACCCCAAACAAAAATCCTTCTACGAAGTGTCCATCCTTTGTGTGACTATAGACCAGTTTGGAAAAGCGGCTCTAAGGGCTTTGCAAACATCAGTATCTTTCTGATGGGGAATAATACCTCCCAGGCTACTGGATAGAAAGCTGAGGGGAGGGGGTGAGTGATGACTGGGTACAGAGGTAGCCGTGTCATCTGTAATGAGAGTAATAACATTATTTCTGTAAGTGAAATAGCCGCTTTCACCCCATACAGCGGCTAAGCCACTAAGCCCCATCTTTCAGCCCAGTTTGGATGCTGCAGTACACAACGGGCAGTGGGACAGTGTCAGAGCCCGGGCCCGTTACTCTAGAGGTGTGAGCCCTTCTCAGAGCAGGGTGCCATTAGGTTAGGGACCTTTGCAGCACAGCAAGCAGTCACTGTGGATCTGTCCTGTCCGTAGTCTTGGCCACCCACCCTGTTTAGGTACAAAGTGATACCAAATCGAACTGGTGCCACTTTCAGTGACTATTTCCTTGCTAAGGCCTTTCAGGCCCACAAAGATGATGGTGTCTACAGCCTGGCTCAAAACCCCAGCCATCCAGTCCTGTGCAGGGGTGCTGAGGAACAATTTTTTTAATGTATGATGGACACGGATGTTTCCCATCTGCCAACTATGGCGTAAGGACCAAGATGCCCCAGCTGAGGCCAACTGAAATGCTGCTCACACAACCCAGAGCTATGCCCAGTAGCTCAGACGGATGGAAACCATCAACAGGTACAAAGTGTCCCTGACATGGGACAGCAGGCTGAGAGGAAAGAAGAAAGGGGTCAGAAAACCAGAAGCGGTGATGCAGTGGTAAGAAAGCCAGCACCTGGGTCACTCAGACTTACTTAGCAGGGTCTGGGGTTTTTTTTTTTTTTTCCTTTTTTTGCATGAGTGCAAACATTTAAAGCTAAAGTCTTGAATAAATCAGAGCTACTTCATGCCCACACACACACACACATATCCAGTGCAGAAATCACTCCTCTTAACACCCCAGTGTGTGTTTAGACTAGTATTTTATTAGAAAGGGGGAAATGGAGAGACAGGGAGGGAAGTTAATGGCACCCTGGATGGAAGAGATCCCATTAAGACCCCCTGCTGTATAAAGTGTTGAAACTGCACTGGGATGAGGGCTTCCTGAGCTGCTTCTATTAATACAACTGAGCTTGAGAGAAAAATAAATGGGTTTTTGGCTGGATGGTCTCAGAGGGCTGGATGGTCTCAGAGCAGAGGATTTCAAGCCTGTATTAACAATAAGGACACTATATGCTATCAGACTTATTTATTATTCAGCCATCTATGGTATAAATGGCTGCACACCCTCCTCACCCCCGTGTTCGAGTTAAGGAGAAGTTATTTCGCTTCCCACTGTGGACTGGGGTTGTTGAATTGCATTTGCTTCTCCCACACTTCTGCTGCTGTCTTTAACATCTCTTTTTAGTCACCTAATTCCACCTTTTCCTCTGCTTACAATGGCCCTGCATTTTCTTTTCTTCTTTACTGCCTCCCCATGCCTCCTTCCTCTCCGGTACTTTTCACCTTAACGTTGACACGGTTGCCACTGAACATCCAAACAAAGCCAGTATTCATCTAAAAAAAATAAATAAATTTGGGGTCGTTTGTTGGCTCCCGGCAAAATGCTTACAGTACCAGTTTCTGGGAGACAAGAAACCAGAAGAAAGATTGAGCATTTGCTTTGCAACATTTGGGATTTTGCAACAGTTCTTATGAATCGAATGCCAATTTTCTCCTACTGGTTCGTGACCCAAGCATTGTGGTGAAAACAATGGCTGTCACTGGTGCCAGTGTGTGTTCCTGGTCCATAACCTGAATGTCAAAGCAGCAGTTATGGGATAAAAGGCAAAATGGCACAGCTGACTGAAATTTCCTAAAGGGCAATAGACAAAAAGTATCAGAATAAAAGGAGATTTTCTTCCTCAACTCAGAGAAACTCTGATCAGAACTATCATGGTTTAGAAGCTCTTACAGAAGATTTTCTTTTTTTAAAATATTTTCTTTTTCTTGCTCCTTCCTTCCTTCTTTCCTTCCTTCCTCCCTTCCTCCCTTCCTTTTTCCCCCCCTCCCTT
The DNA here is from genome assembly GCA_035590195.1 of Aviceda cuculoides. Taxonomy (NCBI): domain Eukaryota; kingdom Metazoa; phylum Chordata; class Aves; order Accipitriformes; family Accipitridae; genus Aviceda; species Aviceda cuculoides. Next base: position 8,209,141 of record JAVJGG010000059.1, read on the forward strand.
CCTTTCTTATCCCCTCATGTATCTTTTGTAATTAGTTTTCATTTCACGAACATTTCAGTCAGCCATCTGCTCCCTTTGCACTTCCTTCCTCTGCTCCTCCGGGCCCTGATACATGGCAGTAGTCCTTCCCAAAGGTAAAATTTCCTTCTCAGTGACCGTGGTGGTATCTGTGCATGCAAAAGACGAAATTGCAGATTCACAGACGACACCCTGAATTTTTTTTGTGTCTCATAACACTTCTCTAAGCCCACAGTATTTGCTGACAAAAGACTAAAAGGGACCTCTGGTCTCCCCTGCCCAGTCGCTCTCCTCTTCTGAGCTGGCTCTTTCCATTCGGGCTCTGGAAGCAGAATCTGTCCCTGGAAAACCTTCTCAGCAGTGAAACTGATATGGGTAAAGTGTGGGGAGGAAACTGCAGGACACAACACATGTAAGAGTGCCATCGTTTTTCATTGCCAGGATATTCATCCTTATTTTAATGATAAATTCCGATTGCACAACCCAAATTAGCTTCATTTCTTGACCTCGGTGCAGCCTGGCCAACTCAACATCCCAAGAACATGAAATGAACAAGTCGAACAGACCCTGTGTTTAAAAAGGCCTCTTTTGTTCTTCAACCCCCAACCACAAAAAGCAGCGTATACAAAGCTCAGAGAGATGTGAGACAAAAGGAAGACGGTCTCTTCTGAGCCTGTGGCCTGTTAGCCCACAAAGCCTGGGCATGTGTCTCCTCCCTGAAAGGACACCATTCCCACATGGGGTCAGGACCAACTGTTGGGTCCAGCTTAATCACACACTGACTTGCCAGCTTCTGTCTTTGCTGTTCCCTCCAGTGTGACGACTGGTTTTAAGCAAGTTGCCTTTCTTCTCCTTCCCCCTCGTCCCTCACAGATGCCCGTCATCTTCGCAGCCTCATGCCAGAATGGAGGGAGACATTTGCTGTGTCTCTGCTGTTCAGGTAAAGCCCTTCCCACACTAAGCTTCGGGCTGAGTCCAGACACCATATTACAAGCCTGGTCCATGCTCAGCTGCCTCCTAGTCCTTCCCCCCTCACAGCTCAAGGTGACTTAAAGGCTCATCTCAGGGAACAAGCGACGTGAGGCACCTGCATCTCTGTATAACGCAGAAGGGTTCGGTGGCAATGGGGAGATAAGTGGTCAAAAAGAAATATGCTGGTGGTCCTTCAGTGATGCCTGGAAAATAATGCAGCCATCAGTTTGACTTCATCACAGCCCCCAGGAGAGTGCACAAAGGAGTGACCCCCAGAAGATGGGCTTGGGGCAGAAGAGGGGTGAGAGGGCTGGTGTGAGGGGTTAGAGAGTGGGGAGAGGGTGTTTCTTGGCTAAGATTCTCCTAAAGATATTAAAGATAATTTCTTATCCTGCAAAATCTTTCCACAGATGCTGTGAATCAGAGCCAGTTGCTTTAGTGAGGGAGGCAAGACTGTGTCATGGCTGACAACTCAATTCGTTTCCATGGGTATTTTGTAAATCACAAATGTTTAGCTTTTTCTACAACCAATATTCATTTAAAGCATTTTTCTAGGTCTGTGGTGTAGTGCAAGCTAATAGAAGTTGTACTATTGGTATGCTTTAAGATCTGTGGCTTATTTGAGTGCTTTCATAGATTTCATTAATCTGTCTGAAATTGCAGGTTTCAAGTAACCTTTAGTATTTGAGCCAGAAGCCTCCAATTAACTCTGCTCCTCTAGCTGAATGTACCAGGGAGGCCCAAGGCATTAAAATGAGTTGCATGAAGAAACCTACCCAGAATAAATATAATTACAACCTAAGCTTATTGTTCACAATGGTCTGACCTCCAGATGGTAACTCACACAATTAAAATGCTTTTATTTTTTCAAGAAAACAGATGGGGGGGGGGGGGGAGGAGAAGAAAAAGAAAAGCCACACAAGCAGTGACTCCCTCAGTTTTACTCCTGGCTCCAGCAACCCGGCACCACCACTTACTGCCGGGCTGCCCATCCTCTCCTGGATTCGGCAGCTCGTGCCCCCTGCGAGACATCAGGGACATGAGGTGGCATCACCCCAAACGCTGACCCAGATGGGTGGCTGCCGGCTGGGGGCTGAAGCCCCTTTGCTCCCCAGAGGAGAACTCCTGCTTCTTCCATGGGACTTGGTATTTGAGATAGCGGACCCGGCTCGGCTGCAGGCAGCCTGGCGTGCCCAGCGTCTGTCCGGGTCAAGGACAAGCTGTTCCCGCCTGCCGCTGCTGCCGGGGAGATAAATGCCATGTCGGCCAACGGCTTATCGCTCTCTGCAGCTGGGCTGCTCCTGCCCGCCCAGCGAGGGCGGCCGGCCGAGCTGGAAATCGGGACACCTGCCTCCGGAGCCGTCGCTGGCGGGTCGAGACCGAGGGGTCTGGAAAGACAAAGGGTTTCTGTGGGCGCAGAGCGAGGGGTGATATTGGAGGATGGCGGGGCGCGGGAGCCCTTAGAAACTGCGTTTTTAGCATAAATGCATTTCAAAGCTAGGCTGCGTTCATCTGGCTGTGGTTTGTGTGTGTGTACAACAGCTATGGACGGCTGGGCTGAGCCAGCCCTCCAGGTCCAAGGTAAAATTTGAAAGGGGAGAGTTGGAAAAAAACCACAAAAACCCAGGCAAGAGGAATTGCAGGAATGAAATGCTTAAGTAAAAACTGCACATTTCGTCTTCTTTGTCTCTGTGCTATTGTGTCCTCTCTTTCGGTTAAATTGGGAACTGCTTATCATAGCAATACCCAGTACTGGCATCACAGCCTGGGATGGAAGTACAGCTTTTTCGTTAGGTTTCTAAGTCAGCTGGTGGAAATGGCAAGAATAAAGAATTAGTATATATACAATTTCCCTTCTTCTTTCTCTCAGGTTTTGGACACTTTGAGTCAGTTGGATGACACTTAGAGAATGAGCCCCTTTTCCTTCACACTCTATAGGGAAAAAAGTCCCATAGATGCACACTTGAGTCTTCTGCCACTATCTGAACCAAGAGCAGTGGCTCATTTTTCTCACTTTAAGCAGAAAAGTAAATTCCAATGAAAGATGCTGAAATTATAGTCCTGCAGATGAAGGTCTTTGTATACCCACAGAACATTTATGTCACGAGGAAAGCTGCACCCACCAGAGAAGTATTCACTCTTGCTCTAGACTGACCTGATTTGCAGGCTCTGCCCCCAGCAACGAGGGCCATTTTTCTGTGCTCATTTATTTGCTGTGACAACTTTCAAGGGTACCGCATGCATAATAATAGTTACTTTCTCCCTCTCATTGCAGGCAGATGTCCTGTGAGATTCTTGCCAGCAATACAGACGCAGCAGAAGGAGGAGAAGCCTGGAGAAGACACCTTTTTGGCTGTACATGAACTATACCTATCTTTTACCCCATGGAAAGGGAATTGCATACTTGCTAGTGCCTTCACTGATCAAAGCCCTTAGGTCAGCGCTGTGTGCATGCAAATCCAGGCTGGGACAGACCTAGGGAGGAGAAAATACCACAAATTCTGTACTCTGCAAGCCCCACGTAATTAGCTATAGCTATGTGCCACCCAGGGTTACTAGTAGAAGGAGCCACGTCCCAACCTCCCATCGTGTCTGAGGGTGGCCCCACCACACGCAGCTGCACAGGAGGGAGGGAACAGGCCATGATGCTGGCTGTCGGACGGCTCAGTGGCTTCGCTCCTGCCCCAGCTCTGTGCAGCACTGGTGACTTTGCCTCCAGGGCTGTGGCAGGGAAATGTCTGCTCAGGGAAGGTGGGCTGGGGCTGAAGCTTCTCTGCCTTCTCCTGCACCACCCGTCTCCACTTTTCCACACTCCTGGGAGGAACCGAAGCATGATGCACAGTCAAGACCATAGCACCTATACCTGCTTCCCTGCCTTTTGCAGCCCTCTCTCCCTCCATGCCCAATCCCCTTCTCCAGCCCCTCAGTTTCTCAGCTTTTCTCTTCCCAGCACGGCTGGTTGTTTCCAGCGGAAACACTAGAAATGTTTTGACTGAAACCCCGAAGGCATACCCAGTGTGGGCAACTTCTGTTTGAACTGTTCACTTCTGGTGAAGTTGAGATGTAGCTGAAATGAGGTCTGTGATGGAAAGAGCCAAGGAAGCAGCCAGAGGCCAAACTCTGCCTGTTAGGGGGAGGAGAGCTGAACTCTGCCGGCTGGGACTGACGGGGACAGACCACATACGGCATGCACCAGCTCCAGCACGGCAGACCAGGGAATAAACAGCAAACACCAGAGTAGGAGGGAGGGGAGGGAAGGGATTTAACCTTCTGAGATGCTCTCAGTGCTACTCACAGTCCTTACGAACTGACAGGCATGAGGCACTAACTTCCAGAGAGCAAAGGGGAGATCCCAGTGCTCATGGCAGCTCTTCCAGGAGAGAAGAAACAGATTCAGACTGTGTGGTGGGGTTGTCTCTCTCCCTCTGTCTTTCTTCTTCCCTGCTGCCCTTTTCCCTCCAAGATTACACACCTGCAGCTGCCAGTTTAGGTTGTGCAGGGACCAGTTTTCCTGCCTGTGACTGGAGATGGCAAATCCTGATTGCCCAGTACTCCTCAGCCCAGGGAGAGGGGAATAAAAGGATGACCCAGCAGAGAGCAGGGCACACACCGCCCAGCTCAGGGCATTGCTCTGGCCAGGGAAACTCAGCCCACTTGCACAGCCCTGTTAGCAGAAACATCCCCTGTGGAGGCACTTGCAGAGGAGACAGCAAGCTGACAGCTACAGCGATGCTGACAGGGGTAGTGCTGTGAATCCCCCTGGGGAGGTACTCTGCTCCCCAGCTCACCAGTGTAGCCACTTGCAAGAGTTTCGTGCACAGACCTGAACCGAAGCTGCAGCAACAATGAACTCATAAGCTCCTTATTAAATAGCTCAAGGTCAGCTTCTGCTGATGTCAATAGGTGTATTTCTCCTCTGACACAAGTTCAAGGCTCAAGCTCTGGTACTCACCACCTTAGGCACACCAGTGCTAAGCATGTCACTCACCCCAGGAGACAAAAGATACCAATAGTCCAATAATTGCCCTTTTATGCATGAAACAACCCAAAACTGCATTTAAAGGTGAAAAGCACACGCTTGCATGCAACAGAATTAAGAAAGGACTTATTTCTGGCCATCTTATGTCCTTAAGAGAGAAATTGGGATCACGGAGGCAACTGTTTCAGAACTGCAGCACGGATTTTCACCAGTCTGAACATTTTCAAAATGTCAGAGGGAAAAAGGAGACAGACGAAATCCAAAGCCACTTAGGGAAAGTTAAAATGCTTGGTAGGAAGTTGCGGTTGTTGGCTCAGCGGTCCTGCAATGCCACATTATCTTCCCTGAGCCCACTCCTGTTTCTGGCAAGAAGCCTTGCACAGGAGCCTGTGTGCAGACGCTGACTCCGGGAGCAGCGGTTTGCTGCCAAGCAGCAACTTTCCGCTTTCTAAGCCCAAAGCTGTCAGTTTGCTTATGGCAAAAAAAGTAATACCCCAGCTCACCGAGGAGCCCAACCATCCGCAGGAGGTGAGAACAGCTGAGCTTTGGGCTTTATCTAGCACCAGGGGAGGCAACTTTGTCCTTGCAAGTATCTGTCGCTGCATGGAGTTGGGTGAAAAGACAGCAGAAGCAACAAAAAAGGAGAGCTATCTGAGGGAATTAGCTCAGAAAAAAATGACTAAACTCATGCAGCCAAGGCTTACTGTTCACTGGAGCGCATTTGGCAGGCCCGTCTTTGTTTTTTAACATTTTCTAGTGATCGTAAAAATAATCCTGTTATGCTCTGCAAAGGCGATCTCTGGAAGAGTAGCAGATCAAGAACTTAACTTCTTGACTCAATATTTGATGAGGAGACGTGCTGAGCCATACTTTTTTGGCTGAGGGAGCACTGATTCATAAAGTTGGGAGCAGAAAAAGAAAGCAATGGCTCTGCAGCTAAAGCGATGGGTGCTGAGATGGAGCTGGCGTGGCAGACTGACCTGGCTGGCAGCCGCAGGTTGCACAGAGCAGTGCTGTCCTCCCACGCCAGTGTCCACTAAAACCTGGGCCTGTCCCTCGCCGTGGTTGCGCACAAGGCCTGGTACGACAAAGCCTTGATCTCGCTTGGAGCCGGTGAGCGGCACCATATTGCAACCACACAAGCACACAGCCACCCATGGACCGTCCAAAATGCTGAGCACCCTCTGCCCTCTCCATCCCTTCATGCCCTGAAGGTGTTCTACCAACGGCTAGCAGGTTTGTACCTGTCAGGTATAGATATATATATAGAGAGGCAGGTAGGTATGCGTATAACTTAGGCTTTCCCCGGGCATGACAGCAGCAGCCAGCTCCCTGCAGGGTCCTGATGTGCGGGGCAGCGCTGGCCCACCACCCTGCTCTCCCAGAGATGGGCCAGGTTATTTATGAGGGGCTTTTCAGTGTAAAACCATGGTGGAGTGCCATCTGCTGGGCATGTGTAGGGCTCTTCTGGCTCAAGAGAGCAAGAAAGCGAAGAGAAACCCCACAGAAACAGGGGTAGGACATTCAACTTCCCTGAGACCTTTCCCCAGCCAGCTGGCAGGGAGCAGCCCGCAGCCAGGCTGGTTCACCCTGCAACTCAGCATGGTCTCTGCAAAGTGCCCAACAGAAAGACCCACCAGCTCCCACCAAGTCCCAAACCACCCAGGAGACTTTCTGGGGAGAATCCCAGCGGATCCAGGCCAAAAGGATGCCAGGGAGCATCCTGATGGCATGGATGTACCAGCAGTAGGGATCTACCAGCAGTGCCTAGGGATATCCCCTGGTACTAATCAATTCATTAGCATAGATATTGCCTTTGTGTGATACGCATGTGATGGACCAGGCCAGCTGCAGGGAGGAGAAGGATGAGCAGGTTTCGTATCTTGCAACCTTAACTATCTTGCACAGCAGCTTTAAATCACATCTGGAGGTATCTGCTTCTGTCTCTGTCGATCAGCTACTGGGGGAGCTTGCCCCCCTAAACATACAGGCACCCCAGCTGACTGCCTGAAGTAGGCTGTGTGAATCCCTCATGCTTAAAATCTCTAAAGGGAAAATCACCTCCTTTTGAGCCATTCCTCCCTGCTGCATCTTCTCTGATTCATCACAGATGGTGGCAGTTATTGAAACCTGAATCACAGTTGCATTATGTTAACCCACCTCTGATTACAGTGTGAATGAGGAATACAAAAGGAGGAGAGAAAGAGGAAGGGGAGAGCTAGAGGCAAACTGCAAATTAAAGGCAAATCACAAGGTTGGTTTAGGCTATTGTGTAAATGGGGGTGGCTCAGTTTTCCACCATGCTAGGAAACTGCGAGGCATACCATAGTGCCAAAGACCAAGGATCTTCAGGATAACAGCTATTAAGTTCCCTGCTTTTTTGTCCGACTAGAGATCCAACAGCCTCATGCATTTTTGTGCGGCTGCAGCGTGTTTCTGTCCCACCACTAAGGATCCTGGGAACCAATGGAAAAATATACCAGCAAAAACTTTGTCAAGGGCTCTCAGAAAATGGTTATAAAGGGACAGAATCTAAATCCATAAATGCTTTGCCAGCATGCAGTAACCACTAATTCTTGTTTCCTCCATGAAATACTTCAAAGGTAAGCTTCCCCTCCATCAATCAATCTCCTCTCAAAAGTAGGAAAGAGACCTTGATGGGAAGGAATGGTTAAACTGAACAAGCAAAAAGTAACACGTCCTTCAAAACAAGCACATACTTTCCTGACTGTACGGTTTTATTCATGTCCTTCCAGCCCACTCCAAACACAAACTTATCACCCTCGGTTTTTTGTGCCAAATCAATAACAGCTTGTGCGGGGATTGTGGAATGCTACATCTGAAAGCCTCTCACAGACTTTGCTGAAGTAGAGGACTGATAATAATTAATAGCTGCCAAGGACATTCAGCCTTGTTGAGTGGTTATTAGCATGGTTTTCCCCTGGACACAGTTTAGACTGAGCCTTTCCAATTTTCCTGGACAGTATCTGTAGACTAGGAGATTTCTCTGCATTTTTGTGCACAACCCCCAGCAGAAGGTGAAGAGAACATCCCATGAAGCCCTTGGACTGAAAACCTTGCCAATGGGCTGGGTCTACACCTCTTCTAAAATCTCTTCCCATGCAGCAGGGCTGTTCAGCTGCACTAGGAAGGCACAGCTTTCCCACCCATGAGGACATCTGGGCTTTGGGTAGGTGAAGTAGCTCTGGACAGGCTTTCAGGTCACAGGCGAGTATCAAAACACTGTGTGCCGGAGGCTGAAGGATTTATTCCAGATGGTTCTGCCTCTCGCTCTCATTATTCAACTGCTCTGATAGGGTTAGAAACCTTAGGAACTATGCCTGGATCGTAAGCTGCCTTTATTTCGCAGTCATTCTGGAGCTGATCCTAAAAGCGATGCTTTTGGGAGCAACAAGTCTAATAACATCACTCAACACAGTAGCTAAAGGAAGCAAGAGAGCTGAAGGGAAATGTTCAGCTCCTGGCTCTGCAGCTGACTTTTGTCAGCTCCTCTCAGACCAGGGGAGGCAAGTTTCTGAGATCTCCCCATTTCTTTCTTTTTTCCTTGGGCCAGCTGGAGCAAGGAGAGTTGCAGAGCCAGCAGGCACCGAGTTCCTCAAAGACAGCGGTCTTGAAGAAGAAGGACAACCTGGCAGGCAGCCAGGAAAATAAATGACCCTGGCTCCAAACACCTCACAGGTAAATGTGGGTGCTTTAATGTTTCTCGGCAGGCAGGTGTTTTCACTTCATCACTTCAGCTTCAGTTGCTGCTTCAATTTTTCATCAGAAATGCTCCTGACAGCATGGGACACACCTCAGTGGGATGCAGTACAGAGCAATGCATCTGCCAGTTTCTTTGTGGTTTTCTCTCTAATAAGACGCGGGTGCTCTTTTGAAGGTGCCAGTGCTTATGCTTGGGCAGCTGGAGCAAAGACCTTCAAACAGGTGGCTCATCTTGATTTTCCCAGAGTTGTGCGGTCATCCCCAGGCTGTAGGATCAAGACACGGGGTCAGACTAAGTTCTGGCGAAGTGTGATCAACAAGGAAACTGTAATGGGAAATACATGCCCAGCAGCCAGAGCATGCTGGCAGACTGCAATGACTCTAGTCCCTGAACGAATTACTGGGAGAGATAGCTGCTTATGGCAGGTCCCAGTCTAGTTCTTATTCCCAGCAGTCAAGCAGGCCAAAAATCCAGTCTAAACAAATGCAATTTAGTCCATTAGCAGACATCAGAGAAGCTACCTGCCTTGACAAAACCCAGTTATGTTTCTAATTAAGCAGGTATGGCTCAGAGTCTCTGTTCTAGCCACTGTGGCTACAATCCCAAACTCCCACAACAAATTACCTACACTTCTCACTGTTAACACAATTACCTATTTATCTAGCATTGTTGTCCAAATGCTGGAGCGCATTCTCGCACAGAAGCATTATTGTAGCTGTCACCTGAGATTTGTTTGAGCAGGGCTTGTGGGTTTTGGTCCTTGACATAAGAGTCCACTCACAGACTGAAGGGCAGGAGTTCCTTTTTAAGTGTAAACAAAGAGAGGCCAGTGGGGGCTTAGGCTTCCCTCTCCTTGTATCTCTTTGCTGTTCATGGTACCAGCACCCAAAGAGACTTTTTTTTGCTTCTAGTTGACTGGCAGAAGTGAAGGAAAGCTGTAACCTCTCATGTAGGCCCTCTTGCAAATTGGCTAAAGCAGGTATTTTATCAAAGGCTGCAAACGAAAGTTGCTTTACCTTAGCTGGATCAGCCTGATTGTTTGTGCTATACCTGAAGCACTAGCATATAATACTCAGGCTGTGTTAAACCAGCTAGCATGGATACAAGGTGCAGCAGAGCCACGGCAACAGAGAGCTCATTGCCAAGCCCATTGGAGAGCCAGGTAGCTCTCCTGCTGGTCTTCCTGCTGTCCAGGTCCCACCATGCTGTGCTGTGGACCTGTCCTTGGTTTTCCTCACAAGTGATGAGGACAAAAAGAACAGCCCATTTCTCTCCTGGCTGCAGCTGCTGGTGATGGTGGGAAAGAGGTGCCCAGCTGGTCTGACCTTCCCTCTCCCGCAGGCAGTGGTGGAGGGCAATTGCTCTGTGAGGGGAGTGGAGGAGGAGTAAAAGGAGAGTAAATCCTGATCTGCTAAGTCTCAGGTGGATAATACTGTGAAACGATAAATTGACATTCCCAGGGTCCAAAAACACAGCTTGGACCTAGGTGGCACCTTATCTGCAAGAGACGTGGGGACAGTACTTTTCCTTTCTGCTTAGTTTTAAAAATAAGCATGCTCGCCCGCTGCTGCGGTGGCCACCGGTCAGAGCTCACTTGCTTCCCTGCTGTCCAGTTTCACCCTTGCTGGCAAGCAGAGGGATAATCCTGCTGTCATCTGTGCCACGGGCACCTCACCTCCTGCCGTCACTGAGCTCCTTGCCTGTCCCGGTATGCCCCATGATCCTGCACCATGGGGAGGAGGGTCCTGGGGGACACTGTGCCCCTTCCACCAGTGCCTAGAGAAAAGAGGGGGGCAAGTTTTTTTGACTTTGCCAGGACCCCTGCCTGATGCAAAAGTCCAGGACCTCTGGGGTCCGTGCAAAAAGAGGCCTGTGAGTTGGGAGGCAGCTATCTCTGCCTTTGGCTGCAAGGATGGCTGGATTGGAGCTCCACCTCTGCTCCACGGCTCCTCGCAGAGGCCAAGGCGGGGCAACTGGCTGCTGCCTGCTGGGCCAGACAGACACACAGGCAGCATGAAGAGAAGGTTCAGGAAGAGACTTAGCATGGTTCGAGCTTGGCTGAGGCTTGGCATAGCTGCTTCCAAGGGAAAGCCACATGCTGCTCCAGCAGGTGGTGGAGCTGGCAGTGCGGATGATGTCCATCTTCCTCCGAGTCAGTCGTACTGGCAGGTGTCCATCACTGCAGTGGCAGGTACACCTGAGGGACTAAGGGTGCTGAACTCCCAGATAGAACACCAGGTACCAGCAGACCTGGGTTTCTGCAGCTCTGTGCAACAGCGAGAAAATCCCCTTTATTCACAGCAGCCTCAGCTTGGAAACCCGGATGCACAAGGGATTGGAGGGTCTGCAGGAGCTGGAGGGGGGCAGAGGAGGAAAGGACAGAGCAGCAGGGACATGGACCAGCTCTTGGGAAACGAGACAGAGGAGGCAGGGGTAGCTACTGGCAGGGGAATGGCCTGGGGTGGGTGGAGGTCCTGGGCTGGAGGAGGCTGGGGGCACAGGAAGGAAGGATGGACAAGGATGGAGGGGACGCTGGATGAGGAGGCAGAGTGGAAATCGTAAGCAGGGCACAGTGAGGGAGTTCAGGCAAGGGCTGGAGCCTTCAGAGGGGGAGGGCTGGGTGCAGGGAAGGACAAAGACTGGGTGGAAGGTGAAAGAAGATGTGCAACAGGGACAAGGCAAAGCACTGTGGAAAATAAGGCTTACCTTTATGAAGAATGTAACTTTTTTTTTTTCCTTTGTTAAAGCTTTTTTATTTTAATTGCAGCTGTTCTCTTTTTCTCCTAGCTTTCTTTGCCCATCCTTTCTCTCCTGGTATTTGACCCTCTATTGGTAATTCCACTTCAGTGTTTGCTAATTTTCTGTCTCCTGCTATGCCAGTACAACTGTCATCGCATGCATTGTGCTATGTCCTCTATGAAAGGATATACAGATAGCAAACAGTCTGTACGTACAATACAAAGGCTGCTCTTACCTCTGCTCTGGCAAACAGCTCCCTGCCTGCAATTATCCTTTCAGTTCTTCTCTTCATCCTCTTCTGTTCCTCGGGTCTTGGTTTTTCCGTGTATTTCCTGCAGTCTGGCCCCTTGCCAGCTTTGCTTCCCCACATCAAGCTGAGTCTATGCCTATTCCTGCCATTGGTAGCACTTGCAGCACTTCCCTCCCTTGCCCAGACCAGCCTTGCTGAGACAGCTGGAAGGGAGCGGTGTAACAAAGAGGACGTGAAGAACATCTACTGCAGATCTCTGTGGTCATGGCTAAGGTCAAAAAGCCAAACGTTTATGGTTTGTGAGTGGGTGTTATGTAAACAATGGCAATTATTCATTGTCAGAACTTCATAACTCAGCCAAAACTCAACCATCTTTGCTGGACTGTTCACAGAGCCTGCTGCTTCTAGAGACTCACTTGCAGCTGGACTTCAGCCTTCCTCTCCCAGCTGTAGAACTATGTTACTACTATTGAAGGACTCCCACTGAAATGAATGGAAGCATCTTCCCATTAACTCAGCAGGTTTTAGAGCCTCTTGCACCGAGGTGTGTCAGCTCACGCTTTTGTTTACGAAATCCTGTGTGGATGGGAAGTTGCATTTTGACTATAAAGGAGGAAGTGGCCAAACTGTGTAAGCTCTTCCATCGGAGACAGACATTTAGCTACACAAAGGTGGCCTCATTTTCTTCTTTTTGACTAGAGATTTGGAACTGGCATTGGCTTTCTGAAAGTCAGTGAAACCTAGCAGTAGTTAGGTCAACTGGGTAAGCAGGAAATACTTCAAAGGGTGACAGAAAGACTTCAGAACCTTAACATACATGAGATGGCTTCTGATGACCCTTCGCTTGCCCTTTCAGAGTCCCCAAGTGTAAGGTAGAGGGTGGAGTTTCTTCATCACACCTAGTTCCCCAAGAAAATCCCTTAGTAATCCCCATACTTACACCCCTTGCAAGAATGCTCCTCCATCCTCCTTCTACCATCACATGCAGAGTAATCCTCCTTTTCCTGCGTCACCCGTTCAGTGATCCTTCTTACTCTGCAAGATCACATGCGTTGCATGCAGCAACCTCCCTCTCACACTCACAGGGTGAGCACTGTGCTGGGGAGAAAAAACCCTCCCCTTCTCCTACATGTTGCACAGAAAGCCTCCCTTTTTCCCCATTCCCCCCACAAGACCCAGGCAGTTTAGATCACCTTTCTTTCACCTTGGTGCCACAAGACCTGAGTGGTACCAACTGCAAAGGTGGTGTTTATTGACTTTTTCAGCGAACTTTTGCCATCAGTTTCTCTTTGCTGCGATAACCTTTCCCACCCACTCTTCTGCTCCTCCGAGGCCGTGAGCAAGGCAACACGGTGCTGACGTTTTCTCTTCTGTCATAGCAGTGGGACACGCTGAAAGAACACACCAGCACTAGGTTACCCTGCCAGCTCCCCCATGTACTCGTGCCCTTGCAGCACACAGAAAGCATTGTATTGCAAACCAGGGTGCTGCTTACTCATAAGGGAAGCCTGTGCTGGCTTGTAGCCTCACGTAAAGAGCTGCATTTTTTCAGTGTGAGAAACAGTGGGTGAAATGAAGAAAAAATACCCTGTGAAATGGCCTCCCTTGGTATGTGCAATCCCAAAGTGTTCAGGTTCACAGACCCTCTTGCTCCAGTGTCACAAATCCCACTGCAGCCAGCACGACTCCTGAGCACCCAAGGAAATACCTCTATACATTAAGCATACAGCTGACCGGAGGAGAATAAGTGGGCTCAAAAGCTGCTGGCTTCTAGACTATCGTCATCTTGCAACTCCAATGGAGCAGCAAAATTAGGATCAAAAAGTGACGGTGACTTGCTTACTTTTCCCCTCCTCTCCCCAACGCCCATACAAGAGCTTGGCTGTGCCTCCCCCAAGGCAGCCTCTCTCTTATTCAGTGGAGGTGACTTAATCCAGAAAGGGTGAAGAGCAGGAGAAAGATTTAAATCAAACCCGATTACTGGGGCTTGTTAGGCTTCCCTGGCAAGCTGCTCTGGGACTGACCCAGAAGTTGTCAGCTCACTGCCTGCTCCCTTGACAACACTGTTTGGAGGGCTCAGGACCCTTATGAAATGGAGCCATCCTCTCAAAGCTCTTCTCAGTTCCAAAAATCAGCCTCTCCTTTCCCCTGGCAAAGGACAGGCGTGCACTGAGGGTCATCAGGAGGCTGAGCAGCATGTGGCTTTTAACTAGCCCTTCAGCTATCAGTGGGCAAACAGATGGAGAAACAGCTCTGTGAGGGCTTTGTCCGAGACTCTTGAAATGGCACGCTCTCGCTGTGGCTTTGGGAGTAATCCACCTAAGAAATTACTCGGCGTGGCTGCAAGATAATCCTGCCAAGCCATTGCAGGTGCTCAGACACCATCCCCCAGATGCCAGGGCTCTGCCCGGACCTCTCCCAGGCCACGTAAATGGCTCATGAGGTCCACAGGGACCTCAGGATGGGCACTGGGCAGAACTCAACCAGCAGCTGCTCCTCATCCCGGAGGGTGGAGAGGTGCATGCTGGCCTGAGGCTGGGAATGGGGAGAAGGTGCCATCACATCATTGGTGGTGGCCATCACAGGCACTAGCCTCCAAGGCAGGCAGATGTCTCCTGGCAGGGGTGGGAAGCAAATCCCTAATTTTGGAGCTCACAAAGTTTATGGAAAGGGTGGTAGGAGATGGTTGTGACTGTAGCAGAGACCTGAGCTCAGTGGCTGTGGAGATCCTGGCCAATCTCCTGCAGGGAAGGAGGGGAACAGATAACTATGATACGTACAGCACGATACGAGTCGTAGAGGGACAAGCATGGCGGAGTTGCATCATGCTGCAGCAGGAAAGCTTGCTGTCCTGGACCGAGCTACAGCAAGTTTGGCCAACACCTGGACCCCCCAGGGGGATGCAGGCCATTGAAAGTGATGAAGAAACATTTCAGAAAAGATTCTGAAATGAGTCAAATACATCCTTTTTTTTACCTCAATTCAGTCATAAATGCAGCTATTAAAACAGATTGGGTTATAAATAAAAAAAAAACTGGGCCAAAGCAGCATGAGTGTTTTATTTTTATTAAAAAATGCAGAGTAATAAAGTAAAGCTGTAATAATAATATAAAAACGTTGACTAATATCTGTGAAAAACTTGGACAGCCATAGAGGGAATGAGCTATTGTGTTTTGTGGCGGGTGGGGTGCTGGTGAAGTGTTTGTGGTTAGGACAAAGACACTGAATTTTGCAAGCAGAGCCGATGAGTTTTAGGGTTTGCTTTCTGGAGACTCCCTGCACCAGTGAGGAAATTGCTCATGCTCAAGGAAGGCAGAATAGGCAGGCTTTATTGAACTAACCAGAGTCTCTTTTGAGGGTCTTTTTTTCTCCTCTCTTTCTCCCCCTTCCACTACCCAGTGCCATTGATAAAATACATTTCAATATTGCAGAAAGAAAAGCAGTGACAGACAAAAAGCGCCTTGTTTTCGAGCCATATCAAACCTATTACTGCAAACCCAACAACACTTGCCATTTTACCTTGCTGACCTGGCTTTGTGGATGGGAGCTGGTGGGACCTGGCTGAGGAAAGGCTGTGTCTGTGAAAATTCAGTGAAATAAAAGTTCAAAGGAGGAGAAGGGAATGGGAGATAAGAGAGCTTCAAATCTTCATTTTAAAAGGAAAGAAAATCTGATTAAGATGTGCTGGCTAACTCAAAACATATGAGCCTGAACATCAAAAGGTTCGTAATTCGTACACGTGCTGTAGATAATTATCAGTTTAACTCGATACATCCTACAGCGACAGAGCTGACGTCAGACTGCTTCAGCGACCGACTTTCAAACCAGCCTCTGACACTGAGCGAGGGCCCCGCTGCTGACGTGCCGTTCTTCCCCCACCCCTTTCACCCCTGCGTACATGTGTGTGCCAAATAGTCTGCTCGGATGCCCGCTCGGATGCCCTCTCATCTGCCCAAAGCATGAGACCCAGGCAAGACTGAAAGAGGAGGCAAATGGCTCCCAGGCATCTCTGGATTTCTCCTGCTGCAGACGACCTCTTGTAGATCCCTTGTCCTGCAGCGTGCACTGCAAAGGACAATGACAGAAAACCTAATTTAAACAGGGCTCCCGAGACTCCGTCAAAACATGTCCTAGAAAACAAATGTCAGACTCTGCTTCCTCCAGTCCACTGCAGTCTGGGGATGGTTGTGAACTGGCTCCTCCAGTGCTGCAAAAAATTGCTCCTGTGCTGCAAACCAGCGAGGTACGCGAAGCAGCTGGTGGCCCATTCCTGCCCGGCTCTCCTCGCCCTGCTTGGCCAAGGGCTGGCGGTACTGGGGCAGAGCTGCTGGTGCGGTCCGGGTGGGGACAGGGTCGGGGGCACCGGGAGCTGAGCACACAACCTGTCTGCCTCTCGGCCAGCTGTGGTTTCATGTCACAGTTTGGCCGGGGGAGCTAATCTTGAAACTCTTTGCATATTTCCAAAGCCAGAAGGTTAGGGCAGAAGGCGGGTAATGAATCCCAGACCTTCCAGGAGAGCCGTGTGTAGCATGAACATAAGAATAGTGCGACTTCAGGGAATGGCAAAGCAAAGCATTTTCCTTCTGTGTCCAAGAGACTTCTGTTCAGTACTAAGCTCTCCCCGAGAGCTGAAATGACCTTCTGTCTGCCTGTCCACAGGAGAGAGAGACGGACAGAGACAGGACGTAGGCAGAGGAGAGGTCATGTTTTTGTTAGAGGGAAAAAAATAATCCAAAGCCTGCTGGTGAAATACTCCTAATCCCTACGACTCTTTGTATGGTGTAGCTGGGCATTTTCTCTCTCTCTCTCCTCATGCATAACCCATGACACTTTTCTTTTATGAAGAGCTCCTTGCACTTCATCCACAACCCCAAGACCACCTTCTCTACATTCTTTTTTAATTTAAGGATTTTATTGCTTTGAGGGAGGAGGGGGGAAACGCTAACAATTACAACTAAGTCCCCTGCTGAGCACTCTGTCATTACCCCATCCTTGTGGAATATGCTTTTTTTTCGTGTACTTAATCATTCATTTAATGGATAGCCAACTGCATGTGAAGCTTCAAGGTCTATAAAGAATGAAGCCTAACCTGCAAGACACTCTGGTAAGTCGAATGTTTACAGTAAGCACAGCAATCCATCAAATGTCCTTCCGAAGGCTCCTGAAGAACAGCTTGAGGCCAATAAAATAGTCCAGATTTTTTTTTGGAGGTGGAGAAATATACCTATAAATAATGCTTCCTGTCTGTGCCAAGTCTGCAATGCAAGCGTCTAACACCACAGAGAGTAAGGCAGCTCACTTCATAGCAAAGTGGATTCACACTCTGTTGAATATTAGACACACACCGACTGATCAACCTCCCCTGGAAGTTCAGTTCTGTCCCACCCAGCAATCAATTGCACCACTTCAAACAGCATAAAGCGTCGTGTATTTATTTTAGCAAAAGGAACTCCAGATGCAGAATTTAAACCTATTCCTACAAAGGTGCTTTAATTACCCCAAAAGGCTGACAATAAATTTACATTTTAATTAAGAGTAATGAATTATGCATGATTGTGTAGTGCTTTCTGTGTAGCTAGCAGATGAGCACAGAGAAAGGTATGGTATGGATTGCAGGAATTTATCCTGACAATGCAGGGAAAAGGCCATTTTGTTTGCAATTGCGATTTAGGAAAAAGGTCACTCCAGCTAGGTAGCTATGTGTGAAAATGGCCCTGCTGCACTACTGCAGCTCTGCTACAGGCTCCATGTTGTATTATGATGTATGAGAGCGGAGTCCGACTTCTCCCTGTCATGACAACACAAAGCTTGAAAATCACATTGCTAGAAGTTTACCCCTTCTGAATGCATTAGGACTGTATACATAGGAAGAGTGACGGCAAAATATCTCCCATCCTCAGCAGGGACAAGGAAACACCAACGTGACTGTTGGTGTTGCAGACTCCCATGATTTTGCCATGTTTTGTCAGCTCATCTGTGGCAAGTGTCACTCATCCCCACATAAAACCATAGCATTCATCTGGGGAGGAAGAAAAGGGAGGAAGTTAGCTCTTCAGGATGCATAAAACAATAGGCAAATATGAGTACATGCAGACAGGAATTCTGAAAACCAAAACCACTAGAGGACAAACTGGACCTCCAAGTGGATGCTTGAACTGTGACTTTGGGGATTTTTTCCATCAAAAGTTCTTAGATTAGGAGTGGACAACAGAGCATTGTTATGAAACTATTTGAGATTTCACTACCAGTTCTGCCACTTAGAGCTCTGACCTTCAAAACAGCTTATGTTTCCAAGCAAAAAGATGTGAAAGGCAGGAAAAAAATTAGAACCACTAAGGAAAAAAAAAAAAAAAAAAAGAATTGTGTCTGATTGGCACCATCCTGTATTTATGTCAAACTCTAATTTGACTGAGTTCCTTGACTTTCATATTTTAGCTGCTTGCTTTGGCATCACAACAGTAATTTCCTTCTTCAACTGCAGCGTGATTAGTGCTCCAGCCCTTCTCTGCGTGTTACTGGAGACACCACCCTTTCATACCCTTGTCCGAGGGGAGGTACTACCTTGGAAAGCAGGGCAGTGACGCTTGGGCCTCATGGTGAGGAGCCACTGTGAACTGGGCATGGGTGAAAATGTGAGTTTTGCAGCAGCCAGCAAGGCTGGTGGGGAACTAGCAGGGACTCAGGACAGATCCACGGAGCTGAGCTAAAGCCCACAGTTCTGCAAGGGATGGCGTGGCGTGAAGCGGACTGGGGCCCAGCTCTCCTATCTGACCGCAAGAACTCCTTGTCCGGGGCGTCACGGATCCCGAAAGCCTTCAGTTAAAGCAAGGGGCAAATTGTTAATGTTAATGGGAGACTTGCAGGGACTATTTCTGAGCTGAGTGACGATGTCTGGGTCCAGAACTTGCTACACAAGGCACCTTGTTCCTGCTGGAGCAGGTGTCAGGAATGTACCTACAAAGTATAGTAGAGTTTTATTTCCAGTGTTGCCAAAAGCAAATAATAGAAACATTTCCAAGAACAAAAACTTGACTAATCCAGGATTTAATAATAATAAAGCCATTCTACAAGCCTCTCACTGGTACCCAGGAGGTACCTTTGTTACCAGATATTATCACTTTAGTTAACAATGGATTTTGAGTACCTTGTTGATGAATATATATGATCACAAACAGAACAAAAGACAACAGTTTTAGTCTCTTCTTTCACCCTACTTTACAGCAATGAAAGATTTGATAGGTCTGGTTTTGGTCTGTCTTTGCATTGTTGCTGATACTAATGGCATGTGTCACTTCTGTTATCCAAAGCCTACTAAAAACACACAAATGAAAAGTTTACTGAGTACAGAATTTTGGGAAGTATTTTAAAATAAGTAAAAACAGTGATGAAAGCCAAAACTGAATGCTACTGATACTTTCAACTTCAATACAGTGAACTCAGCAAAAACAGTGCCATAGGACTCATCTGAGTTCTGTCAGAGTTCTGCACCAGGACCTCTGGCTTCTCCCCACTTACAGCTACAGAACATAAAGCAGCTCCATCTTTCCGGACAAGGTGTTCTGAGTAAGTTGTAGTATGGAAGATGGCCAGCATTTGGATGCTGCTGCTGTCTTCTGGCATGTTTAAAGTTAGAGTCGCATGTAATGGTAGTCATGCCCTACTGGAAAAAATAAATCTTTTATTTTTATATGCTGCAAACATACAAAGGATCCTTTGCCAACACCTCTGCCCTAAAGCTCTACGATCCAACTCCAACAAACAGGACATAAGCTCAGGAGTGAAGAGGTCTGAACACATCATCATTTAATAAATTAGTACAAAAGACTTCAGTGAACTTTGTTATTCATTTCATATGCAGCTCATCAACAATTTTAGTTGGGGATATTTTTTACTAAGCATACAGCAGTTATCTAGTTAAATTAAATGGCTACAAGAGACTATTCATTAATTTCACGTAGGCCACTGAACAACCACCAATAAAAACCTTTAGCTGTTGCTAATCTTATCTGAAGTCAAACTTGTGACCTTGAAGCATGGCAATACAGTCCCATTACCAGTCCCTGTGAACTAGCCAGTTCCCTGGGTGAGACTCTGTGTTTGTTTCTCTTTTCCTCCTTGAATTTTCCTTTTTGTGTGTGTGCTCCTGGTGACATTGAAGGGGAATTTTAATTGGTTCAGCCAACAGAAGGTGCACCTAATGTCCCTTTTGAACGGTTGCTCTCACTGAGGCTGGCTATGAAAAAACACATGGAAGGAAACCTGCTGAAGCCTTTGATGATGGAAGTAGTGGGAGATTTCAACATCCCTTTGCTTCTCCATGAACCTCCAGGTGATATGTTACTTTTTGATCTCAGTCAGGGTCTGCTGGGCTTTTGCCATGAAAAAAAAACCAAACAAAAAAACCACCCGCTTTCGGCTGCTGATGCATTTGCTTTTGTTTTGCTCTTCAGCTGAGCTCTCCAGCACCAGAGGGGGATGTTTGACTCACACTAGTGTGTCTTTGCCTTTCACGCAGCATGGTCCGTTTGGTTGCTGTAGCTTTGCTTAAAGCGGGTCATGAGGAAGAATTAAGCTTCTTCCTTCACAGACATGCAAAAAGCCCTCCAGTTCAGGCAGGCTTAGCCAAAGGGAGAGGAAACTGTCTGTCTCCTTCTGTGCAACTGCAAGTGTGGAGGTAGCCTGAAAAAGTCTTGATAGCGGGAGACTGCTCTAATAACCCATGACCTTCACAAACCTCTTGGTCCTGAAATGACTAATAAGATGCCCAGATGAACGGAGTTTTCAACCAAAAAAAGATAGCATTTCCCCTCCCCTCCACAAACACAGACTCACACACATTTGGTCCTGGCAAATCACACGCTCTCTGGTTCAGTGGAGGGCTGCACCAAGTACAGAGAACTGATAAAGGCAGGCCAAGATGCAGGTTTTGTACAGGACTCCCATCTTGGTTGTATCCACTGTCAGGTGGGTACAGAGCCAAATGGCAGGTTTTCCCCCAAGCTGGACAGGGCATGCTAGCTAGGGCACAGCGCTGCCCGCAGAGTCACACTGCTTCTAGGCTGGAAGTGCCTTGCACCGGAACGACATAAGGTCTGAGTGAAATGAGTTTGGGTCTGCTCTTACCTGCCCATGAAGCCCTGCCCTAAGAAACCCAAAGACACCACAAGATGATGTGGATGCCCCATCACTGCAAATATTCAAGGACAGGTTGGACAGAGCTTTGAGCAACCTGATCTAGGGAAGGATGTTCCTGCCTGTGGCAAGAGGCATTGGACTAGGTGATCTTTAAAGGTCCCTTCCAACCCAAACCATTCTATAATTCTATGAATAAGTCACACTTCCATGACTGGGAAGGAGTACAAGAATTAGACAAACAGATAATAAGAGAATCTGGAAGAAGACAGAGTTTGTAATGAAACCAGCCAAAAAAGTAACTAGGACAAGATGAAAGGCATTTCAAATATCTGGGCTCATTAGGAGCAGGTAGTCAGTGGAGAGACTGTGGCAAGAGCAACCTGAGAATTGGAAGACATATCTCCAGCTATAAGGAAACTCTCAACTAAGCAAAACTGGAAGTACCCAAATGTCTGAGATATACTTAAGGCTGAGAGAGACTGAAAGAAAATATTTGAGAATTGACCCAAACTGCGAGGTTGGTACAAATGCATTTATTAGCTGGGAAATGCCCCCCCCCCCCTCCGCCCCCACCTAAATCCTTCATGGAAGTATAATCACAGCCTCATATGATCTATAATTTTTTAAATTAAGCCAAAGGAAGACACCTGGGAAGACAAAACTCATACCCATTTCCTGTGTGTTGTGTGCTACAGCAAGGTAGGAAGAAACAAGTCTGAGACGTTTGACTTGTCACACATGCCACAGATATTAGATCAAGTCAGAGAAAGATTATGGTTAAAATAACAGAAGAAAATGAAACATAGATTTTCTCACATTCTTATGAGAAAGCTGCATTTATTCCACTATTATTTTAACTTTGCAGAGACAGCCCTACCAGCAGCCCCAGTAAGCAGGTGGCTCTCAGACCTGTTTCTGGCAGCTGTGGTGTACCAGGCAGAGTCGTTCCCCACCAGCCATACCCATGTAGGCAGCCTGCTGAGCAGTTTGGCTGCAGGCATTTCACCACTATCTTTACTGTACGCATTTTACCATTTTGGTTGAAAACAGTGTTTGGGTAAGGAAGCTCTGCTAGAAAGGGTGATGGGGTCAGATACTGATCATCACCCGACATCACAGAAAAGACCCAGGAATGAGTTGTTGCTGCATAAAACCCCATTAGAGATGCCAAGCTTTCAGGTCCCCCCAGGACCTTCGACACGGCCATCACGTCCCCCAACCTCCACCTCCATCCCGGTGCAGGAGCCCCACAGGGAGCTTTAGGCTCCCCGCCAGCCCCCAGTGCTTTGCTTGCTGGGGAAGGAGCGACACAAGGGGCCCCGTGGAGGCGGACGGCCCGGTGCTCATCCCTGCTGCCGGGCCCACCTCAGCCACAAGGCACAGCCACCGTAGCGCGCCCGTCGGCGGTGGGCAGAGCCTAGACAGAGACCGGGGCCCACCACGGTCACCATCTCCTCCACCCCAGGCCCCACGAGCCCGGCACAGCTGGTGTCACACTTCATATTGACCACGTGCTGTTCCCCCCACCGCCATTTTATGCCCCGCTGGCTGTCAGCTGGGTGCGGCGCTCTCAAGGCAGGTTTCCTCCTGCTGACTAGTGAGCTACAAACACCCTAAGCCTGTGGCCGAAACGGTGCAGGCTGGCTTTTCCCTGCTGTGAGCCCAGCAAGCAGAAGATTGGAGAGAAATACCAGGAATGGCCAGTGCCACACAAATGCAGGCTGTCCCCCTTGCCCCTGGAGGTGGGGTACACTGACAGGTTTCTTGAGCTCAGCCGTGTCGGCTCCCCAGCAGGATTATTCCTTACAGATCCTGGCACTGAGACCTGTTCCCGTTCTGGGTCTCTAAGTACTAATAATGGTGCCTACATGTATGTGCACCACGGTAATGACAAGTAGCTGGAAGGTGGAGTGCAGAGCGTGCTGATGTGAAGCGATAGCAAGCCGGGAAAGACGGTGCAGGAGAGCATAGGCTTAGACCACAGCATGTCGGCTCCCAAGAGACACAGCTCAGTCTGTCAAAATTGGATGCAAAATAACTGCTTTGGGAAGAGATAACCAAATGGACGAGTGTGCAGTGAGGACAGACTGTTAGTGACTGCGATCTCCAGAGTCCGAGGAGAGAAATCAGACACAAGAGTTGCACTGCACTGTGTATCCCATGTGGAGCGAGTTAAGTAGTCATCCTAGTACTCATCAGCCTCTCCCTGACTGTCCTCTGAAAGCAGTGGACAAACTGGAAGTGAACCAAAATGGGAGGACAAAAAATCTGCACAGAAGGAAAAGGGGCACAGGGGTGGTCATGGGGAGAGCTGAGCCTCCAGGCTGCAAACGAAGCACTCAGAAAATGGTTGCCCACAGGGGCAGGTCCTGCTATTCTCTGTCAATAGTCGGTAAAGCTAGTTATAGCAGGGACTGTGGAGATCAGGTGTGCAAGGGAAAGGAAAGGTGCTGTGTTACTTAACAGGGTTACCCTCCAGGGGGAAGGAGTTCCCCAACTAAACCCTTCTACGAGGCACATGCTGGGGCTTCTGCTTCCTTCTCCCAGCCGCTGCTTCTGTTGCCTCCTTGTGCAATTTCACCAGCTTTGCCAGACCTGCAGTGGCTGGGAAAAAGGCACAGCAGGCCTGGGAGTGACAGCAGACATGAGGCAATGTGAGGAGTGAGACTGAAAGCAGCCACAACATTTCTAAAATCCAGAGTGATTCCCTTGAGGCCTCTTAGGGGTGAGATTTTTTTCTTTGCTGCAGACTGAAGATGGTGTTTGTTGGTGGAAAGATGGTGCAGGCTGGGGACCATGCTCAGCCAATACCCTGCCTTCCTGCTGCTGTAGCAGGTGGAAACACAGCTCTGACCCTTCAGGTAGTGTTGAAGGCACAGCTGGGTTCAACGTCACCCACCCTGCTCACAGAGGGTGTAAGAGCTCTTGACTAGGCTGATACTACACTGTGAAACAAGGAACCTTTCTGTTAGCTACCAAGGAGCTGAAGAGATACTGTACCATACCTCTCTCTTCCTTCCCACCCCCTACCCATTTCCCCTCCATTTCTGTACTAGCACTTACAGGGAAGAAATTGCATTGCGTAACCTAGATTTGCACTCTGAATAACAAGCAGAGCATTTCAAGGAAATGCAGGGAGGGGGGAACAGAACAGAGAGAGCTCCTGAGATGTTCAGGGATTGGAAAATCAGAAGTGCATGGTTTCTGGGAGCACCGTGGTATGAAGAGGACTACCTGGAGAGCTCAGCAGCCACCCACTGTCTCCAAGAGCTGCCAGCGCACTGTAGGCCCCTGTAAACGATGAATAAACATGAGTCTTTTCAACACTGTGGCTCTCCTACTTTCCAGACAGTGGCTCAAGTGACTCCTGTGGTAGAGGGCCTCTCCCTGTACCATTAAAGCCCTCCCTGTGCCAAGTGCATTCAGATTGCAGACCTTATCGCAAGGCTTGAGAAGTTACCATCAACTCCACAGCTTAAGTGCTGCAAGAGGGAAGATGGATCCTCCTACGCCAGCCAGCCCAGGACCCCAGACATACAGCTGGGCAGCAGACCTGTCCTACCACCCAAAAGCTTGTATCATCCTCACCCTTTGCCCTGTTGGTACATGTACTACCCAGACTATCCTGACTGCAGCGTAGACATCCTTTTAATCACGTTGGGGAATTTTTTCACCACCACATCACCATTCTCCACTGAGGCATTTAGGCTCTCCTGTCTAATCCCCAAGGAAGTGCAAATGAAAGGGGGCACAAGACAGAGAAGACATGAGGGAAGCCTAAACACCCCTTGTGTGAAAAGGAAAGGATAGATAAAGCATCCTGATATTGAGAGGGAAGAGAATGAAAGGAGAAGAGGAAGGAGATGAGCATATGAAGCTGCCAGATGAGCAGAAACAAAAAGGCACTGGGTGAGGCATGGGAGAAGCAGGGAGCAAAAGTGGCTTTGGTGAGAGCAGCTGGCAGGAGCCCCGAGAGCAGGGAAGAGCGGGCAGGTGGTGTACAAGAAGCGTGTGTGGGGAAGGCATCCCTGGTGTGGGTAGCCAGATAGGTCTGCAACAAAGCACAATACACACAGACACACAGAGGCAAATATCAGCCACTAGAGAGGAGCCTCAGTGTAGGGAAGTCCCTCAGAGTTTTGCAGTTGAGTTAAATGGGGACCAGAGCTGACCTTCCTCATAACTTTGCAGGAATTTTCAGCCTTCCTTTAGGCTAGAGCCCCCGCTACGGAGTAGTGGGGGGGTTGTTGCTTGATTGCTTTAAACTCGGAGCAGTTCCAACAGTACAGAGCCTTGGTGCGGGTAGCAGAAGTGCAAGGTCTTACACTGAGGGAAGCAATTTCTCGGGACAGATGGAGGCACTTAAAGTTCTACAGGAGGTAACGGGTGCATGCTGTTGGGCTGACATGGGGAGATGAAAGAGGCTTTGGTGTTGTGCTGCATCCTGCAGTGAATATACAAGGTGAAGAAGGCTCTAGAAATGGCATCTTCCAGTAAGGTGGCAACTCCTAAGCCAGGCCTTTCTGACAAGGTCACATTGGCTGCAAGCTGTCCTTGCTTTTCTATGCCAATATTGGAAGAAGCATTGCACAACCTTCTCCACAGCCCTTGCTCCCCACCCCAGCTTCTCTAAGCCTCCAGCGTGGCACGCTGCTGGGGAGCCAGCTAGCCCAGCCCGTGAGCCCAGTACCACACAGCACGGCACTTTCCAGTCAGACAAGCCCTGACCCGATAGTAAGCCGCTTTCGCTTTGCAAATTACTCAAGCATTTCCTGTAAACACCATCAACATCACCTACGGGCTGTGAGCAGGGAAACATAGTGACATTATAAAATGTCTTCTGAAAGGGCAGGCTGCCTCATTTTTTCCATTATTTCCCAGTTTCCATGTTTGGGAGAGCTAGAAATTGGGGCAGGGAGTGGAGTGTGGGGAAATCCAATGTTGCTTTAGTGGAGAGCAACCTTAGCAGAACCTCAGCACAGTACTTTCCAAAGCTGTCCAAAACCTTGGTGTGGAGCAGTTCTTTCCCTAGAAAACTTTGGGTGAGAAAAAATTAGGAGTGCTTACCAGTTTCCCATCCAACTTCTGTACTCACTGTGCCTGAGGAAAAAAACGCTTGTGGTCTAATGTCAGGATAGAGAGCGAGCCTGCAGAGGACATACAGGCAAACAGAGCTGCAGCTAAATAAAATATAACCAATCTCACATGCTTGAAAGTTCATGATTCAGGCTGCCTCAAACTGTGACATTGGATTAAAGAGCAACTTAAACATTGTGCTTTGAAAAGGACAAGAAAATAGGCAAACAAAGCCTACCTGGAGGTCTATTTGTCTTCTGATATCTTTGTTTTCAGGGTCACCAGGGAGGGGCTTAACCATCTCCCTATGACCGTGAGACCTAGAAACAGCATAAAAATTGATGGCTTAGATTCTCATGTGACCACAAACATCCAAGCATTTAGCAAGCAACAAATATCACAAGATTCAGGGTTCATCACATGAATGAGGAATCATCACCAAATTTGCCACTAGCACAAAGCAAAGCAGACTGACAGTGTCACCTTACACCAGCATATACTAATGAATTGCTGTAAGAATGGACTTCAAGGACTTTTTGAAGTCAAGCTTACTTTCCCCTTGTTTGTCTTATGCTGGCATTTGCCTACACCTCAGTCAGGACAAGGGGGTCACCTTGCCAGGAACTTTATAAAAACCCACTTTTTTTCCTCAGGGGCTCACAATCCAGTGTCTGATGGTGTCCGGTAAAGGGACTGACAGGACTAAAGCAATGAGCCAAGAAGATCCATAAAGACTGGACCTAAATTATTGCTCTGGAGTAGATAGAGAAAAAAAACCCAAAATAATAATCTGCATGATGCACTATCACAAAAATGTGAAAGTAAGTTAAATAGCAGCTAATGCAACCTGGCAAGTTCCATGGCTTTACTGGCACTACGCCAGAAGGATTGGTGCCATCTGGTCTGCAGCCATGCCCGAGGCTTCGATTAGATGAGGAGCAGTGATTGATGAATGAGAGCACACAGATGCAGGGCAGGTGGAAAGAGCGAGAGGAGGAGAGACAGTGCAAGACAGAGCCAGTCAGATGGCAGCACATTTGGAACTCTCTTGGAATGAAATCTCCAAGGCTTAATTTTATTGCAGATTGCTGAGCCCATCTCCACCAAGTTCGGTCCTTTTCCAAGAATGGACAAAATCCTCTTTCCGCTGTCCACAAGAACTTCATGTCACAAGGTAGTGTGGTGTCTTATAAGAGTCCCAATACTCTTTTTTAGATCAGAGCTTGTCCCAGGGAAAATTTCTCATACTCTCTCTGCTCCTGCAAATTAACCTGGAAAAGGAAGAGAGACCTGTAGAAAGGCAAACTAGCCAGTCTACATTTCTAAATCTCCAAGAACCTGAATCTTTTTTGACTCAGCAGGATCAAAATAGCTGTAACTGGGCAGGCTGTAACTAGGCAGGTTGGATTTTCAACCCAAACCTCCACCTTCCCCTCCAAAACCACTCTGCTCCCACACACAGAGTTCTGTGTGGGATGTTTCTCTGCTGCTCTCAGTGTCATCTGAAACCATTACCCCAAGTTACGTATTGACCCACGGTGTTATGCCCAGTGAGCAGGAAAACTGGCAAACGGGCAGGCATTGTGCATGGCCTGCCTGATACACCTTCTCAACATGGCCAGCAGCTCTCTCAAACTCTCGTGGAGAACTTTGCAAAGCTTTTTGCCTCCTAGCAAAAAAGCTTCCAGGGGAGATGGCAAAGGAGGGGGCTGGATCATAGCAAAAGCATCATCCAGCTAATGAAGCAGAGAAGGATTCCTCTGTCTTCTTCTCCTGACAAGGGTAAGGATGTCCCAGCTACCCCAACCTGCATGAAGAAGTTTGCTGAGAGAGTACCAGGACAAGAAGAACTCTGCTTGAAGAGTTTCAAAGAGTCTATAATAAAACTCAGAGGAGTTTTGTGTCACCTCTTATTTTGATGGAGGATGTCAGGACGCAGAGAGGGCTGGCTGCTCCCTAGAGGCTGGGCAGCTGGGTGCAAGGGTGACCCCAGCATTGGCCATGCCCTTGATGACAGGCACCATCCTGCAGGAGCCAAACATAGCGGACAGACCTGGGGGCTTACAGAGGTCCATTGACAGCCCCCAACAGAGCGAGGGCATGAGCCATGGCCAGAGTCCATCCCGGGACTCAAGGAGACAAGGCTGAGAAAAGAGCTGGAGACAAGCCACCTACAGCACAGACCTCAGGACCATCCAAGAGATGGGGCTGGAGGCAGCCACACCTAAATCATGGGTTAGGAGGGGACTGGAAGCCCCAGGCTGAGCTGAAATGGGGCTCTCAAACCCATGGCCAGGGTTGGGGGAGGCCCCAGGTGAGACCAGTCAGGGCCATTAAGGATTGTTAGGGCCCTCAGGCCTCCAACAGGTGAAAATGCAATGGGAAGAGGGGTCTGTCTTATTTAAAAACAAGTCCTTTCCCTCTCCTTAGCTTACATCCTGAAGAACACCTGATGTGAGGCCTTCCTATGGAAGTATCAGCTCCTTAACCAGTGCCTGCAGGCTTGCCTGCATGACGCATGTCTGCAGAGTGGTCCTTCATGCAAAGTCTGCCCTCATACCAGAGAAATCTGGCTCATGCAGCTGACGTATGTTCCTCAGAATCAGTTCCTTACAGCACAAAATACACCCCTTAAAAACAGTGTTAATGGAGGTGTGGAGTCCAAAGTTAGGAAATGCTATGATTAAGGCCACCTGTGCAGCCTTACCTTATCATCCTTGTGTGTCTGCATTGGGAAATAATCTCTAATTGCCCGCTCCACAATGACTTACCTCACTCGGTGCACAAGATGGGCAGCGTGCTGCTGTTTAGTCTCTGGCCTCTTCTGTATCCACTGAGGTATCGCTGCAGGCTTTGTGTGCTGCACACTGCTCCAGCCCTGCTCAGATGATTATTTCACAGCTTTTTCTAAACTCCCCATCATTAATTTATCAGGGCATTTGCCATGGGGGTTCATCCGGCTTCACAAAATCCATTTAAAGGTGGAAAACTGAGGCAAGAGAGAAAATGAATGAGTGTACCATTTTTGGTACTGAAACTGGGAGCATGAAACTCTCAGAGACTGAGCCTTCCCAGTGCTCAGTATTAACAGTGCTCAGTATCTTTAAGTACAGAAACCACCAAGTTCAGCTGAGTCAAAACACCCACAACATGTCTGCTAGTCAAATCCCAATGCTTCCACTTTGTAGCCAAACTGAAGGAACAGCTGATTACTGCTTGGTTTCAGCCACTTTTTTTTACCATCATAACCAGAGCATTGCAGAACAGGCTGCAACAGAGTTCAGTCACTAAAACATCATCTTAGACAAAAGATGTTTGAGATTCAGACTGGTTCCTTCAAGGGAAATAATGCACTTATATGTGCTTTAAGATACACTGTAAGATACACTTATATGTGTACACTTATGCATCCCTTGGTGACAATTTATACATAACCAGAAACATGAAATTAGCCAGCACTTTTCAGGAGGCTGTGTTGGCTGTGTTCAGGAGTGGCAACTTCTCAGCGGGGTACATGCTTTTCTGTGTGCTCTCTGCAGGTTTGACATCCTGGAGTTGGGAAGAAGAGTAAGAGGTCAGCAAGCGTCTTTGTTCCAGTCCCATCTTCTTCTCCCTCTTAGATCCCTGGCTATCCTCTCCTGTGATGAGCTGAAGTCCTCATCATTCCAGCCAGCCTTTCCCCAGCCAGAGTATTCACCCTTGCAGTTGTCTGCACTCAGTCTCTCTAGCATCTAAGGTCTAACAAGCTCAGACAGCTGAGGACTAGCCTCTCAATTCACCAGCCACAACAAAATCCACACCAGGTGCCCTCAACTGCTCTGCCAGGCACCAGCCTGCTGCCCCATGCCCAAGCCCTGTCTCCATCCAGCTGACATCTAGTTCCTAGTCTTTGATTATGGTCTCCTCGTGACCCTTCAGCTTCTGTTTTGCCTTGTCTCCCCCAGGAGACAAGCCAACCTTTCTGTTACCACTGGGCCCTGCCACCCGTGTGCCACTGAAGATCCTACAACACCAGAGTCTAAATCGCTGCTTCCTCGGATAACCTGTCTCTCTCTACTCTACAGACTTGGTCCTCACCTCTCCTCAGCCTTTTCTCTCAAAGCCTTGAGGAAAACCTCAGCTCTCTCCCAGTGATCCCATCTCCACCTCCCTGCCTAGACATTCCCTCCTCCATCCTTTCTCTGAGTCAGACCAGCCTTTCCACCTTCCCTCCACTAACTCTGCTTCCTAATCCCTGTACCCTTTCCTCCCCTGCCCACGTTCCCCCACCAAATCTCCCCTGCTTTCTCCCAGGCCTCACTCTGCTCTCTTTACAGCTCTCACTTACCATCTTCTTGTCTAGTTTCCCCTCTTCACCTGTCTGGCCTCCTCTTTATGTGCAATTCATGAGAAGGTTCATAATTTGAGTGGGTTTTCCACAGGAAGGGGGGGAAACCACATCCCATAACCCAGTTGTACATTCATTTATGATGTTACATACCACCCAGGCAGTGACATGATGTGCTTACGGTGTCTTTGAAATAATTCTCACACATTTCTGAAAAACTGGACACATGTACAAGATAAGGCAGCAAAACTCATCCGAACGTCTTACCGCAAACTGAGTGCTCTTCCCTTTACTCAGATATCCTTCTAGCTCAGGAAGGAAATACCACATCTGTATGTGCACAGGGCAGGCTACAAGCAGGTGTTTTGTGGGTTTTGCTGTTCACAGGAGCAGGTAGATTTGCATTAAGGGCAGACACAAAGGTAAACTGAGCAGACAGATTAGGTACAACCACATCAGGCGATGTAGAAATGCCCCTCTTTTTCCCCCAGTTCATTAACACTGACCCATTTGAAAGGACATTTGACTAAAAAATATAAAAATATCAGCAGTTCTCCTTGCCTTGGTGGTATGAAGACAGAGAGCACAACCGGCTCCCACCCTCTCTAAAATGAGGGTGACCGGAGGTGAATGACTGAATAGCTCAAGAAGTTTCTTCACCGATCATTATCTATCAGGCCAGCATCATTCGGCACAGCTAATTCCACCCACCACAGGTTTGTTTTGAAAGCAAGATGATGCCATTCCTTGTTGTGGATGCACTGTTTAGGCATGTTACGGTATTGCCTAAGCTCAGCAGGAAAGAGAATAACATTGCTAAGGGCAGGTGATATCATTTCTGACTGAGAGCAAGGACACGCCTTTCCCAGCACCTATGGGGAGTAGAAACACTGGCAATAAGTAAGCAGTAGGGAAAAGAGGAATTGCATGGTGGTCCTGATTCAACAGAGTTCCAAGCACATGCTCAGTCTCAAGTTCGGGAGTAGCCCTTGATTAAGGGTTAGTTCATGAATAGTCCCCTTTGGTTGGGGCCAGCCATATAAATGCCTCACTGAATCATGGCCATAATAATGGGTAAATGCAAGATGGAAACGCTGTCCTAAAGCTCACCAGGCTCCCAAATGAGGATCCACCTGTCTGCTACAGAGATGGGGATAGGAAGGAGCAGACCAACTGGCAAACAGTGATATCTGCAATTTATTTTCATACGGTGCCTCGACCTGTAACAGGATATAAATACGCATTCAGTGTGTCAAAGAGACAAAATTCTTTAAGGCAAACAACGTTTTCTTCCCAGCTGAAACATAGCTGTTGCATCAAGACTCAATCACCCACTTCTTCAAAGAATGCCAGGCAACCAAATGGCAACAAGTCACACGAATTTTTTTTATACCACACCAGGGAGGGAAGGAAGGCAGAGAGTTAGTCCCGTAAGTATCAGAGGGTGGAATTCATCTGGTGACCTAGAGATTTTCAAAACAACAGTAGATGAGAAGTCGTTGAAAAAAAGGGAGAGAGGAGAGAGAGAAGGAAGAAATTCCTATTTCCTTTGAAAGCATCCATGTTTGAGAACAATTAGGAAGCAAACACCTAAAGTGGACATTTACACCTGAGTTAGCTGCTTGTGGAAAATGGGGAACAGTGGGCATTTCTGGGACACAGTTTGCCTCATCCTCATGGAGACGTCTAAAAGAGATCAGATGACTCATGCCATGGGAACGAACTCCTGCTTCTCCTCGCTGACAATAAAGGGAGCCCAGAGTGTCTGGTGCAAACAGATCTGTCTGCAGGCGCTTGCAGCTGGACGAGATACACCCCATCTGCAGTGTCCCCAAATGCTTGGTAAAGATCTTTTGTAAGAGACTGAGTCACTTTTTTTTTATTAAAAAGAGACCATACAGAGAGAATTGTCTTCAGGGTCACCTTTTGCTGCATCCAGGCTTTTCTTGGAAAAAATCCGGTGATGCATTTGACAGACCTGTGTCTCCTCGCTTTGGGATGCCAGGCAGAGTTAGCTGGGAAAGGACAGAGACTGAATGGTGACAGTAACGCAAATCCCCTCCTTCAGAAAGGAACAGAAAAAAAACGTCACGCTTCAGAATTTGCTAACTGAGACTTCTAGCAGTCATTTAAGGGAATCCCTCCATGCTGCTGAATAACCTTTAAGGCGGAAAGCAATGGCTGGCTGAGCTTTCTGACATGCACCGGTACGTCACTGAGAGAAATCAGTGTGATTCACGAGCGCGGTGAAGCCCCGGTGCTTCGGGGAACTCCTTTCGCTGCATCCTCTCGCCGAGCTGGGGGAGGGCAGGACACAGCCAGTGTGGAGGGGAGCCAGCTGCAGAAAACAGCCTGTAAGAAAGAGCAGGGGAAACCTTTCATTTCTTAGTGCTTTTGAACATGGCCATCTGGGCTCTCCCTCCCCCTGCCCTCATCCCTAGGGACTTCTTTCCCAGGATCAAAACGCGGGCCAGCACCGAGAAGGCAGGAAGGGGGGCACGGCAGCCGAAACCTCCGTGCTGCTCTGAAGGAAATGTGATGGCACGGTTCAGACGGCGAGCGGCATGCCATTTCCCTCCTGTTATGGTGTTGGCTCCTTAAGAGGGCAGGCAGTGTGGATGCTCCATCTGACGAGCCCTCTCCCAGGGCCTTGGGAAGCACCCTTTGGGTGCGCTTTGGAGGACACAGAGGAGGAAGGTCTTGTTGAACTGATCTGACCTGGCTCCACGCCAGGCTGGGTGTCATTTGGTTCCATGGAGAGCCTTTCTGGTGTCTGGACTCAACATTTCCCAGAAGCTGTATTACCCAGGACTTTCCCCCCCTCCCCCCCCACTATTATCTACTGTATCCTGGACTTCATTCTTTTGATAATGTTATCTGTACACCATAGCTGAATACCTCTAGTGAACAAAGTTCTCACTGGCCAGACAAGCATTGTACCATTCAACCTTGGCCATTTCCAGCCTGCATTGCAGCAACATATCCTTTCTTTGCGTTTTCTAATGAAACATAACAGGTAGCTGTTATATCAAGGCATGTGGCCACTTGGGAAGCATACTAAGATGTACATATATAGACAAACTACAGAAAATACCACTCTGAAAGCCCCAGTGGTGGTGTGATTTACTTCAACTCACTGCAGAGACTGACAAAAACTAAGGGACCAGATGTTCAGAGGGACATCGAGCCTCAGTTGTATCAGGATTTCCAGAAACTCTCATCCCATCTCAGCACTAAAAAATAGGAACTGGGTTTTCTAAAATGTTTTACCTGCTTGCAGAAGTTACCTCTGGCCACAGGCACAATACTCTGAAAATCTGGCCCTTCTCTAGACACCTAAGCGGGGTTTGAGCTCTACTGAAAGCCTCTGGCTCCTCAGGTATATTCATCTGTGCTTAGGAAAATCCTCAACATTTTCCAGCTTAAAATACATTTAACATGGAGGCACGCCTGTATGGACAAGTGGCTGTTGCTTTGACCTACTGCTCAGAGATACGCTGTCTCCAAGTGAAATCAGTGCAGTGCTCACTTAGAGGCATGCAAAGGCAGCAGGCACATAGTAAATGGACATTGCTATTCATGGGCACACAACAGTAAGCTTTCCTGCCTTTGGGAAGCATGCAAACTGTTTTATGAGCCTTGATCTATGGCAAGGATGGCTTTTAAAAGAAAGATAACCTTTCTAGTTTATCTGGGATTTGAGTTTATGTGTTGCTGTTGTTCTTGTTGCCATAACAAAAAAGAGCTCTTGGTCTTTTAATGTGTGCTGTCCTCAATGAGACTTTTGCCAGAAAAATCCTGTGAAGTGTGAGTCCCACAAACCTTAAACCTTTCATTTATTTTAATAGCAAGGAGTTTACCACAATTAGTTGTTCATGTTTCTGTCTCCTTTATGATATTGCTGTGCCTTCTGTTTAACAGGAGCAACTATTTCAACTTCTTTTTTTGAAGAAAAGAATCAACATCAAGCATTTTGGAAGAAGCATATTCTATCACCTCTAGGTAGTCTCAAACCCTCCCACTTGTCAGATTTGTTTTCTTACAGGCCTGTGTAACACACAGTGCAACCTTGAGCCCAGTACCTCTGCTAATGATGGCAGTCTGGATCACAGGACTAAATTATCAGGTGTTTGGCACCAAATATTCAAAGGGTATACTTGAAAAAGAAATTGTAAGTTTGCAGAACTCAACTAACACAGTTTGTAAGAAAAAAAAAGTGGGAAAAGGGTATTTAAAGAAAGCTAAAAGTTTTACTTATTCTTTGATCATTTTCAGTATTTCTGCAGGATTATTTATTCAGTACTTAGAGCATAAGACTTTCTATTTACCTTTTAAATGTGTAAATAAGCATTTTTTTTCCTAGTCTGATGACCAAGCAAAAAAAAATAGAGGAAAGGGTTCAGATCACATTGTGTTTTCAGTTTTCCTGCAATGCTGTAAGCCAGAGGAATTGCTCAATGCTGAACATCAATATTCCATTTGTCCCAGATAAAACATTTTCCTTTGGGGGCACTGGTAAAACAAGCAAAGGAAGTGAAGGACTCGTTTCCTGGGATGGCTGAGGGGCAGGCATGCTCCCTTACCTAATAGTTCAGCAGTCAGTTCATTCGTCCAGGATGCAGGAGATCCGATATTTTCCCTTTCTCCATGCAAAAGAGCCTGACCCCCCACCTTGTGTCCTTTAGATTACTGTCTTGAATGTACGAGATGACACTCAGGGGCAAAGGGAGCAAGAAGGGCAGAGCTCAGTTTCTCCTGCTGACGACATTTTACTTTGCCCGACAACTTAAAACCTCCACTTAACCAGAGATGAGCACTCCCATCCCATCTACCATGCGCCTATCTCCGTCACGAGGCTAGAATTTCATCCCTGCCCCTCTGAACAGGGAAGTGTGCCGTGCAGAGAAGGAGCCCCAGTTCAAGTCGGCTCTCCACCCAGCTCAGCCTCCAGACTTTCAGCAGGCAGGAGCTGCGAAGCTACGTGGGTTTTTACTCAAAGTGCATGAGCACAACTCAGACCCGAGACATGCAGTTGGGCCTGACTTAGAGGGTGTAAACGCACGGTTTAGTACAGAAGTTTTTCCCTAATACCACATCATGTTGACACGGCTACACCTCTCCCGAACCTGGGATTCCTTCAGAGACTTCCCACACAGCACTGCAATATACTGTGTACATGCAGCATACCCCTGGCTGCTGCAAATTTGCCTCCCTAGAGATGTAAAAGAGAGCTCTGCAATGTCCACATTTCTTAACAGCTAAGGCTAAAAGGAAAGGCAATTCTCATGCCTTGTTTCCAACATTAGCCCAACCGCAGGTAAATCAGTTCAGAATAATGAAGAACAAGACCAAACCTAGGCAATTTTAAGGAGCTTCCATGAGAAGATTGGTCAACTAACTTGAAAAGGGAGAACCGTGCAGCACCTTTGTGCTTCCAGGTCCTGGTGCAGAAGGACATAGCTGTTCTTGGCTCTTTCATTTCATCATCCTTCCAGCCTAGCCAGTGAGACCAAGGCGCATTTCCCTCTCTTACCGAGTTCTCTAGCCAAAACGCTAGAGTGAAATAGTTTAAGTAAATCATAGGTGCGCATCTAAGTTTGGGGTGCTTAGCAGAACAAACCAAAAATCTGAACTTTTGAGGCTTCCCATGCACATCCAATGAAACCCAGCACTGTAACCTGTGCTGTTGGATTATGCATCAGTTGTTCCTGGCTTTCAATCCAATTCCACTGAGTGTTTGTATTTTTATGGTAAGTTTGTAAATATCCATGTAGCTGGTAACACCGTATACTTTGAAAAGCAGCAGAATGTTATCTGGGCTTGTTGGGAAAGCTTTCCAAATGTTACTAGTCTTTATGGAGCCAGAAGAGGCAGAAAGTCTGTGTTTCCAAGCCAAATTAGTCTGCTGGTTGCTAACAAGCTATCAAATTATCCAGAGTAGGCTTTGTGCACAACCATACTGTAATTGCTGTCTCCCATGCACTGTGATTTACAACAGATCCTAAGAAACAAGATAAAAGCCACGGGTGAGTCAAAGCCAAGTGTCTCGCTGCACCATCTGCTCTGCAAACTGAAATTTTTACCTGGCTTGAGAAAAACCCACAAACGGAGAAGAAGATGGAAAAGATTGCCAGCAGTGCAATCTGAATAAATCTGAAGAGTAAAAAAACCAAACACTGCAAACTGTCAATGAAAATGCAGTGGGAGCTACTATG
Source organism: Aviceda cuculoides (assembly GCA_035590195.1). NCBI lineage: Eukaryota > Metazoa > Chordata > Aves > Accipitriformes > Accipitridae > Aviceda > Aviceda cuculoides. Next base: position 8,245,576 of record JAVJGG010000059.1, read on the forward strand.
ATCCCTTTGCTCCTTCTGTAGGGCTGCGTTAGAGCCAGAGAGTTTTATCTGAGCGTCTGAGTTGTGGCTGGAAGAACATGGCCCTCTGTGCTGCTGACTAAGACTCAGCTTCAGTAAAAAGGAATGAGGTGACCCCTTCTGTGCTAAAGCTATAGCAAACACAAGGTCAGAAGCTGGTGAAGAAACCAGCAGGAGCACACCGGACCATTTAAAGTGGTCCACTGATACACACTTTAAGTATATTACATAGCTGAAAATTTTTGCCCACTTAAGAATTTCAAGTGACCACACCCAGGAATGTCTTAATACTGTTGTAATTAGGGGTGGGACGACCGGTTCAGATAAAATAAAGAACAACCTGAAACTACACCCAAAACTTAAATGATCCTCTCTCATCCTGTTCAGAGTTGTTTCACCTTTAATCTTTTTTTTCTCCTCCACATACCTTGCCAGTTTTGAACAAAGAGGAAGCAGAAATACTGATTATAGCATAGCAGGCTCATCTCATTTCAGTAACTGAAACCAGCATACATTGCAAATCTCGTAAAAAGTCAAGACCCTAAATCTCCAGTATGTTTTACACAAATGATCTGTGCTTTATAAAATCCCTTGCAGATACAAATTTCTTAGCCTACCTCCAGGTTTCAACCAAAGACATTTAATTACCATTATTCACCGTTTGTATTTGTGATCACCTTATGTTTGCAGTTTAAATGATCACGTTTCTGATGACTGGCTACAACAGCCTGGAAAACACCTCTCCTCCCAGGCCCCTTCCATGGCCCACCTCCTCAGAGTGGGGGATACAGCTCAAGACAGGACATGGGGCAGCAAGACCTGTGGCTTTTCATGGGTTGGAAAGCCTTTCAGAGTCCGAAAAAGCTGCTACTTCTCATTTCTGTGCTCAAGGTTAAACCAGTTATTAGATGTAGAATAAGGGAAGGATGTCCTCCTGTCACTCTCCAGTCAGGCTGGGGAGAGGACAAGGCTCTTGTCCTTCCTTTTTTTGTAGCATGGAGCATCATCCACTGCCTAGGATCCCCTGGGGACTGAAGACTTACTCCCTTTTGCCTACATTTCTGGAAGCTCAGAGCATTTTTGGCTCCTGGGCTGAGGTGCTTTCATTTTCTAGAGCATGGGTTTGTGGAGGAGAGGTGCTAGGAGGGAAAGGCTGTTCAGTGACTATTTAGTGGTCCCCATGGCCAATAACTTCTTATGCATTCGTGTACAAATCACATCTAATCTTTCCAGGTGACTCCTTGAGGCCTAGCCACAAAAAGGAAAAGAAATCATGGCAGAAAAATTAAGAATATATTGAGACATGACTAAGGGAGTCATACTTTTATGATTTATAAAGTAGTCCTGAAAGGTGTTTTGGTTTTTTTTCTTTATGTTTACTAAACCATTTGTTTGTTTTACCTTAACATTATCAGGAATGCCCCAGCTTCCTCTTTACATCTTGTTAGTGGTCAGCCTGGAAAAAAAACCCTCAAGGGACTTGGCTTGAGACAGCTCCCAAGGGCTTCAACATCAGCAGCAAAGGAGCTGAATCCTAACTACACGGGCTGAGGTTAGTTTGTCTTTTTGCCCCAGCTGTCTCTGGTACTTCAGTTACATTTGGCTATGTTAATTAAATATACTAAACTTTAGTCTGACTCAAAATTGCTTCCCTTTCGGTTAGGTAGTGTTTCTACAACGGCAAGTGCGCTCAGCATCCTATGTTTCTTTCATGGTCTGTAGTCTTTAAATAAACACATAAAAGTCACAACAGCAAAACCCACGCAGGAAGCAAGCCATTTACTGAGCTGTTAAAAACCCCAAGCACAGTTTTACAAGTTTCAGACACTGGGGGTATGTATGGGCTCCTGCATCCCAGGGAGTCAAATGAGGGGGCTGTAAATGGCGCAGGGGCAACAGCACAGTCATTGACCACAGCTCTGCACCCCCACCCGGGTTAGCTCGCCCGATACCCCAATTTTGAATGCAAAGAGCAGCCGGGAACAACAAATGGAGCCCAGCCCACGGCAACACCGCGTACCTACATTCCCAGCTCTTCCCAAACCACCCCGAAAGCCTTCATCCTGTAAGATCTGACAGCACCCGGCTTTCGGCAGAGGTAGCCAGGGAAGGCAGGCAGCTAGCCAGGCGACGGCTCCCACGTGGCGAACCAACCCAGGCCATAAGCCTCTGCAGCCTCCACGTGCCCAGCGAGTTGCTGCAGGGGCACAGGGGCTGGAGGAGCAGCGAGGAGGGCTCCCGGGCTCGCCAGCCACTCAGTCAGCTCCTCCAACAAGTACTGTGCTGCGTGCACTTACTGGGACTTTTTGATTTCCATCTCTTATTGCACATTCTTTTCCCCTCTTTTTTTTTTTTTTCTTCCTCTCCCTCATTCCTCCCCCACGCGCTATGACCTTGGTGCAAAATGAACATGCTTAATCAAAAAGGAAAGAAAAACAAGCACGGCCTTGTGCCACCACCTGTAAGCTGTCCTGAATATATTACCTGTATGGTGCCAGACGGTGACGTTCCCAGCCACTGTGAGTGAAGTGCAAACACTACCTCACACCAATGGCATGTGCGTAGGAACAAAAAAACAACAACAGAATTCCTGTACACATTACTTCAGTCTTGCAGACTTTCTTTTTTTAATGTTATTTTGCCTCAACATGGGCATTAGAAGCATGTTCTTGATTTATTTTATTATTTTTTCAGATATGCTTGCGGTTTGCTGGCTAGTTAAGCCACTTTCTAAAGCTCTTCACACACATGAGAACAGCTGAACAATACTGCAGAATTATAGGCCAGGCTCCTTGTTGGTTTAAAACCTAGGAAATATTAGAAGACGACAAACGCCAAACACGGTCATCTCCTTGCCTTCCAGTTTCTGAGCTCCTGAGGTGCGTGCTATCAAATGGCTAAGCTTGCCTGCCACGGTCACAAGGGCTGGAAACTCGTTTAGCTCTTGTTTTAATCCTGCAGTTCCCCCCTTCTCCCTTCAGCAGCTGGGTAGCAGAGCTGCTGGTGGCTCTTGCTCTGTGAAGGAATTGCACAAGAGTTTAAAACACAGGTAGTTTTTAAAGGACCAAAGTAGTAATAGTAGTAAAACATTTGGTAGTGACACCAGGTCTCAGGAAGATAATTTCCTCAGCTTGTGTGATTGAACATGCATCTCACTTCTGAAGGCGGCTACCGCTTTTCCAGTGACAGGGGCATTTAGCAGTAAGATGGCATCAAGGAACAGCCGCTTTCCAGCTCCCCTGCTCTCATTTGCCTGCAGAAGAGGGATCCCTCTACAGAAAGTTTCAGCTTTCTGTCATTTAAAAGGCTAAAGCTGCAGCGAGTAAGTTTTCTGGACTGCATTTAAGCTGTTGATACTGCAGTAGCTGGTGCCAGTCCCCATTGCGAAACAGGCCACCGCTAACAATTGCAGAAAAGCTTTGAGTTGCACCAAAGTTTGGACAGCCAGTCCTTTGTGTAGACGGGCTACGGCCAAGTGGTCCGCGCAGCGCATCCGCTCCGTTCTCCGTATCTGCAAGGGTTGCCTGGGAGGTGGCCGACATCTCACTGGCAGCTAGTGGGTGGCTCCCGTCTATGAAGAGGCCATAATTTATAGCCTGGACCACATCGGCCAGGGATGAAGGATTTGGTATCACATTTCCATTCCTGGGGCACGCAGGCACCGCGCTTGCTACTGTTTAGTCTTGCCTCTTGAGAACGTCTGGTAGTTTCAGGTTCAGAGCAGTAATAAATTCAGAGGAAAGAGGGCACATTTTAGTTACAAAACCACCCATTTTTTTGCTTCACAATTCTAGCTTTTTGTTTTTCAATGTATCAGTCTTTCAGGGATCGTGTTTTACCATGTCTCTCTGCTGTTTCCCAAGCTGAGGTTTGGTCAATGAAACATTAGATTGTAATGAAACTGCAGCGGTTATGTGCTCAGAAATGCAAGAACCATTTTTTACTGTGGTTTTGCTCTTATCCAATTTCAAAGATTCACTAGAAGACTTGTGAAACTAACCCACTCAAAGTGTGAATCAAAAGCTTGGTCTGAGCTCATAAGCTGTACTTGAGAAGGAAATCTGTCTTTCCTCTATGCTGAGTCAAACTATTAACCCACCCAAAACATATGTACAGGGAATTTACAAAGCACCCACTTGTTACCACGTCTCGCCTCGCTCCCGCAAGTCTAACACAGATAGTAGCTTCCACTCCCTCTCGTCTCCACCACCCATTTGTTTTTCTCTAACTCCTCTCCGCTCTCTCGCTCTCATGCGGAGGGGGAAATTCAGCTGCAACACACAGGCAGCCCAATGCCCACATACTTCTGAAGTTTACGCGCTGGCCTTCTGCACCGACCCCTCTTTCCCCAGCCCCAGAGGCCTCCCAGTCTCTCTACATAACCCCCTAATTCAAGCCACTGCAATCAACCCACTTCTCCCCAGTACCCGGCGAGGGCAAGCCCACCACTCGATTGCTCTCGCACCCCGGGACCCTCTACCCTGCCTGCAACAGAGTCAGCACCTGCCAGCGGGACTCTCACTTTACAGCCGTTGTCCAAGGCCACAGGTTCCGAGCAGCGAGGGGTTTCGTCGCTTGCGAAGTGTCAATCTGGTTGCTGTTGCCTCGATAGAAAAAAAAAAAAAGTAGTGATAATTATACTGGTCAGCAAACCTCCACTCTTTTTACGCTTGGATGGAAAAGCCCCACTTTTTTTTGGCCCAAATTATCACAATTGTGCAAGAAGGGCTTGTTATCATCAGTGCTTTCCTGAAGGGTCAATATCCAGGTGATAATTTTCTGTGTTTCATTGAAAACCCCCAAAGCATCAAAAATAAATTTTTAAAAAAAACTTTTTCATCACAAAACCACAAAATACTCTTGCGGGCGGGGGGGGGGGGGGGGGGG
>JAVJGG010000059.1:8250580-8284294 GCA_035590195.1 Aviceda cuculoides
CCCCCCCCCCCCCCCCCCCCCCCCCCCGCATCCTTTGCATCAGATGAGTTCCACATAGTGTCGCATCACAGTAACAAAGTCAGGTCTCAGGTGAAATTATTTGCTGCAGGTAAGGTGAGGCCAGGCCTCCTATTTTGCCTCCTACCAAGGGACACAGCCCTCCGTACATGTTCAGTGTGGCACTGGGAGTAGACCACCACAGCTGTGGTCCCAGCTACTTACAAGGGCTTGAGCAACTAGCAATCAGAGCTGAGCAAAATATTTTTTGAACATGATAAATAATAAAAGTGGCAATGGGAGAGATAAGTATTATTTACATATTTGAATACTTACTTATATACTTGAATCTGTTTGACAAAATAGGCTTAAAAAAAAACAATTGAGGGGAAAAAATTTCAGGAAAGGCACTGATATCTTGAAAATTAGGCAATATGTTAAATTTAAAATAGAGCTTTTGTTTCAAACTGTGTACATGTAAAATAGGAACACTGTAGGGAGAAACCTTGCCTTGAAGATGAAACAGTCTTTGGTCTGAGCTTGACTTTTGCTGACTCAGAATAGACTAGTGTGTGTGGAGGGATCACACTGGAGGAGAATAAATCCAGCCCCCCAAACATTTCACACTAGGGTTTTGTTCTTGTTTTTTCTTTATTGAAGTTCAGCTGCCAGATCAAGGTTGTATTACTTACATGTTATTTATACATTTATAATTAATGGGTACGAGCATTATTAGTGACCTCTTGCATCATCAGCACCACATGCTTTCGTATTTGAAGTGTATCCGAGGACCTGAAAAAGTAGGCAAAGCAAACAAGTTGTTTGTTGTAGCAACAGCTCTTTCATTTTTGCCGGGAAAGCTCCTCATGGCCTCCAGACACTATATAAACTAAAGAAACCACTTTGGAGAAGTGGAAGATGCTGATTCAATTTCCCCGCACGTCGTCCGTCCGTGTCGTCGTCGTCCCCCCCCCCGCCCTGAGAATGAAAGGGTGACAATATCCTGTGGTTATATGGGAAAACACTAAATTAAACATCTTAAATGTCCATTCAATTAGGCTTGAAGGAAGGTAGCTTAGTATTCGAGGATAATGAGAGTTATTTATAAGGAATTGTCAGCTATATAAATATTCCCGAGCTGTTACACAGACCATTCTCCATTAATCACTCAGTACTTGTCCAGTTAACTGTTAGAGCTACCCTGCGCTACGGTTGTAGCCGTAGACGCGTACGTTCAGCTACCGGCCAGTTAATCCCATATGTGCATGCTAGCCTCAGCCTTTCCTTATTGCTTTTTCCTGCTGCTCCCATCGCCTCATCGCTCGGCACACCCTCAGACAGATTTGGTGACGACTGTCTGTTCCTGCTGCCGCACGGGTATTTTGCCTGTGCTTGTTCTTACGGGGAGAATCCAGCCTCGACTGAAACACACAGAAGCCTCCGACAATGATGCTAATTTGTTTATACCCCTTCATTACTTAATGTAAAACATAAAGCAGCTCATCTGCTGCTAAGAGCTTCCAGCTCCCCTTCCTTGCCCTGCGCCGTGCCACACGTGAGCCTGGAGTCCGTGGGACTCCTCGGGCAAGAAGGGAGCTGATGCGAGAGATGACTGCGAGGGATCGCGGGTTTGCCCAAAAAAGGAGGAGGAGAGGGTTTGAAAACCTCCCCTCCTCACACCATTATGTATTTTTTTCTACAGAAAGAGCAGGCCTGGGAAGGCAAAGGGTCCGACACACAGCAGTTACCCAGTTGTCAGACTGGTGGGAAAACACAGCCAAACTCCTCATCCAGCAGTGACCCATTTACCTCCAGGCAGAGAGGGAGATCTCATTAGATACCGTGGGACATCCTGAGACCTTTTTTTTTTTCCTTCCCCCTCTGAAAAGTGATCACAGCCTTAGTCAACTCGCCTGGGTGTTCAGAAGCCTTCTGTTGCAAAAGCCATATTCTCACCTGCTCCTCTTGCTGCGTTGGGTTTGCACGTCACAGTGCTTCCTCCTACCAGAAAAATCATTAGTTCTGAGGAAATCTGTCACACTGAAGTGGGCTGATAAGCCATTCAGAAATCTGAGGGTGCTTGTTAAAGCTTTGAAGAAAATAATTTTTTTTTCCAACAAATTAAAAAAAAACAACAAAAAAAAGCCTTGGGCAGCAAGTTCACTGGGCTGGCAAACAAGCAGATTTTTGTGAGACCCTTTATGTCACTATCATTTACCTTCATTTCTGTAAATCTCTAATCCGTCATTCTTTTGTTATCTTGCCAAAGGATTTCTCCTGCTAAAAGAGCACTTTACTTTTAGGTGAACAAATATGCCACAAGAATTGTGGTGGGGGAATCAAAATGCCAGCAAAGCTCTACTTGGAGGGAAAAAAAAGAGGGAGAACAGGGGGAAAACCAAGTAACACACCCGCATTTGGGAGAGGAATCACGGAAACAAGGAAGAATTAACCCTTGAGGCTCATTTTAGTAACAAACTAAAGTTTTCCACGGGAAAGCAGCAGATGATTCAGGCCGCGGGCTGCAGGCTGCGTAGGGCGGGCAGCTGCAGAGGAGGGCTGGTACCCAGTCCGGCCATCCCCAGGGACTGGGCGGCCGCTCCGCCGTCCTGCCGCCATCTGCAGCCCCGGCTCCTACGGCTGCTTGCCAAAACGTGCCCTGCTCCCTCGGCAGCACACCTGGACTCACGAAGCGTGAACCCGAAAGTTATAAGGAGAAAAGAGCTCGTGGCAGTACTGATCTGACCGGTTCACATCTTCATTTGGAAGAATATGTTGTTCTTCTGGTGTTAGCACGCTCGGAGTTAGTTTTTAGTTCATATTCCCTTATAACCTTAAAAATAAAGGATCTCTTTCACAGAAGACTGTTGCAGCCAACTCATACTAAGGATATCTAGCATCCACCCAACTCCAACAGAGCTCATGAGCTGAGAAATGTTGTTATTCAGCTATATAACAATTCATCTGATACCAATAAAGTGTTGCTATGTAGTTTGGGGTTTAGGAATCAGGAATTCTATATGCTAGTGTGTATGTGTAAGGAGAGTCATTGTACACTGTTTCTTTTCAAATGAAGCCCGTGAACAGCAGAAGTCAGTTTCTGAGACAATTGAGGTTGAGCAGCTTTAATGCAGATTCAGGGAAGAGACTGCTGGCCACTGAGAAGTTTGAAATGTTGAAAGTTTCAGGGTTTTAAATAGAAATACAAAAGTTTCATGACAAAAAAAAAAAATAATCCAGCTCACTGTACCTGGAGAGTTTATCTACCTACTCCAACAATTCAAATTGTAAACAAACTTCAGATAGGGGCTTACCTTGGCAGAAAAGCTGTTAATCTGAATTCTGATAAAGCTCCTCTGTCCCAGCCACTCAAATCTGTAAAGATGCTTGCTGATCTCCCCATAGGAATTAATACTAGCAGGTGACTGTAATCATAAAAATGAAATTAAGAACAAAGCCTTAGGTATTTCTTCTTGTTTGCCATGCAGAGGGAAAGTATGCCAGAGACAGTAGGCTGAAATTTCTCCTTCAACGTGCATCACAGGAGAACTGCCTACAAAAATCTTCCACAGCAGCCCTACCCTAGCTCTTCTCCAAGTCTGTGTTGATGATAATGGCTTCTTCAGGTGTCACCAGGAGCCTAATTCAACTAGCAGCACCTTAGTTCTTAATACTGGCCAGGTGGCCTAAGGAAGAAAGGTTCTTATTTTGGGCTGGGCCAGAAAAGCAGCTACATAAATACACCTCTGTTTTCACTTGTTGCCTAAATGGTCTCTATAGAATCATAATTTTCATATCAAAAGCCCCTTTTCAGAAAAGAACTGCACCATGGAGAACCACAGCATGTTTTCAAGTCACTTCCCCAGCTAGAGGACACTCACTTGGGAATAGGTTCATAAAGAATTTAGTTACCTTTTTAAGGTTTTGAATCCAATTCTGAGGTTTTCAGAAACACTTCTCCGTAGCTCCTTATCTTTTACATTCCCTCAGTATCCTATTGCTAAAGTGCAGTAGATGCCTTCATTAGGTAGCTATCCAGATGCACAGCTACCCAGATTCCCTTGGATCCAAGCAGTTTGATAGCTCAGACCTGGAAAGATTCACCGAGTGAACATTCTTCCACCTGCTAGATCTGATCTGGCAGGTGTTCTCCTAACAAGCCAAGCAGATGCGGCTCCATGTTGACCACAACAGGGAGCAGCTTGAGATCCAAGGTCAGGTCCACCCTCTGCCTGACCTGGGAGCAGTGGCGTAGCAAAGAGGGAGAGTAGGGATCTCAGGGAAATGATGAAGATTTCTCCCCAGTACTTTCCATAAACCAGATTATTCTTGGAAACATACAGGCATTTGTTCTTTATGGGCATGCTGGCTCCATCACAGATCACTGCAAAGCCCTGAGAGGATCCTCTCCCATGCGGGGTCTGAGGATGACCCCAGAGATCACCTTCCAAGAAGTTCCAGATGTCCTCATTGTGGGACAGCTGCTTCTGCAGGGTTGCCTGCCACACCAAAAGGCAGGTCAGACACGTTGTAGCAAAGACAACTTTGCTTCTTTTAAACTGAATTTGGTTTCATGGCCCTTCTCTAGACTTGTAGTGTCAAAGCAATTTTCTCCCCCTTTTTAATTTCATTGCCATGTTTGTGCTGCAGGACCAAGAGGACTGAGAAAAACCAGCTGGATTTTATTCTGGGCTTTTTATGCAGAGTAAGTTTTTCAACACAAAACAGTCAGCTTGAGTCTTGCTCTGTGTATTATGTATGGCTCCCACTCCTTCTCCATGCAGACAGTAAGCTCTTTGAGGCAAAGGCTGGTATGTTCTCTGTGTTTGGGCAGCACGTGGCATATCTGAAGCTTACTGGTTTTAAAATACAAAGAAATCCCAGGCACCTGAGGCAAGCAGCTGCTGTACATGCCCGCATGAGTGTGGGCAACTGGCAACTCCGTAGTAAAACCAGCCAGGTTGATTGGAAACTGGCCAGATGGCAGCTCCTGCAAGCTAAAAGGATTAATTATTTGGGGATCATGCCTGGAGAGCAGGCGTGATGAATGCAATATATAATTCCTTGCCACGACTATGTGTCAGCACTGGGAAACAAGGAACAGCCAGTACCCTGGGATTCAATCAGAGCCACCTTTGCGCTCTCTGGGGAGGTGGCAGGTTTTTTTATAAGGCCCAGAAGATGAAAAAGGTCTCCCTTTTAGCCTGGAACTGTACGTGTGAACAGCTATCATCTAGCACCCTTCGCTTTCCTGCAATTACATCAATGTCACACATTCTTATTTATTTTATTATGTATTTCACAACTGCAGTGTTAATTAACTATTTTATTGGATCTGTGTAACTAACCATGTCATGACTCAAATATCTACAAGGCTGCTTCGGTTTTTTTGCCTTTCAACTTATCACATAAGACCCTGTAGCTGCTTTTCTGACCGGGTATTTCTCTAGATACCCCTACTGCTCCTGGCCAAAGAAAACTGCCAGGCAGCCTCTGAGAGTTCCTAAAATTGTCTGGTCTAATTAAGAGCAGTTTGTCTAAGTGGAAAAATCCACTTAGGAGTCTGCTGCCAAATGTCCCCCGCAGGGCTCATCTGGGGTTACCTCTTCTGCTGTGGTTCAAGGCGGTGGGGGCTTGGCGGCCTTCTCCCACCCCGGCCCCGCAGACGGCTGAGGCTGGAGCTGGGGGGAATGCAATCCTCCTGACGTGCCAAGTGGGGAAATTCCTCTGCAAGGAGCAAAAACACCTCCCTGGCTTTTGATCTATGTATCCTCAGTCCAGAGACAAAGGCAAACCTCCGACATGGTCCGTTCCTCCCGTTGGGCAGCGAGGTCCTGGCTGTGCTCCCGTTCAAGCGGCACCGGTGACAGCCTGTTTTTGACAGCTATGCATAAGCACAGTTATTTCTAGCACAGTTTCCCTGAGCTGTGCCAGCAGAGACACTTTTTTTTTTTATATATTTTCAGACCCTAGCTAGCCAAACCGTGCTATATTCTCCACCTAGACATGAGTACAGTGTTACAGACCCTAGCCAAAGCCGCGGGGAGGAGGAAGGACAACCTAAGTTCTCGTATAAGCCAACTCTGCCACGATCTCTGGGGCTTTGCCCCCCAGACCTGGGCTTAACCACACGCAGGGAGAGGGCAGACAGGGCTCCAGCCACTTTGGCCCTGCTGCCCGCACCCCTCCTCGTGCGAAGGGCCACTTTGCTCCTCAGGCACGGGCATGATGTGAGCAAAAGCTGTGGCAGAGGGAGATGTTTGCTGAGCAGGGCTACGCCGCAAACACTTGTTGAGCCTGCCCTCCCTCCATCAAACTGCCCTAACGCACAGCAGTGGCCTGGCGGGGCTTGTTGGGGGTGTGCTAAAAGGAAAGAAATGGAGCTCTGTATTTGCCTTTCCCTTTCTCGCCTGCCATCTCAGTCCCCAACACCTCGGCTGCCATGGCCCTGGGCTCTGGGGCTGCTGCTCTGCTTCTGGGCTCGGTAAGGAGGACATCCCCCCGTCCTCACACCAACACTCTTTGGGGATCTTTAAGCAGGTACATCCCTCAGTGGAATAAAATGTCCTCCCTCAATAAAACAGTCTCCTTTTGGTTTATCATCTCATGATTTTTTAGATCCTTCTTTTGGCAAAAGAAGGACACATCACTGGATGCCTGTCACTGCGTCATTGCAGGAATTCTGCAGAACAACCCAGATCTACCTTCAGCCCCCGGATCGAAGGAGTTTCCGACTGGTCCCATTTTGGTGAGATCTGATCATGTTAGGAAGGAGCCCAGATTTCCAGGATGCTTTTGCATTGCTGGGAGCAACCCCAACAGAGCCCTCCCCTCAGCCCTTCTAGCCCCCTCCCCATTTATTTATGCGTGACTTCTTTAGCTCTAGTCTGCCGCTTTGCTGTTGTGGAGCTGGAGCCAACAGGTAAATAAGGCAAATAAAACAGGGAGAGTCCTTTAATGCCTCTCTGCAGTGAGGCTCCTCAGAGCCAAACTGGATTTTAGGAGCTCATCTGTGCCCATTGCTATTTCCTCACCTGAAACCATAATCCTCTCTTTGTGCTTTCAGTCACTTCCATAGCAACCAGTTGTGATGGCTCTGAGGATTATTGCTTCAGGAAGGAAATAAGCAGTGATGGAAGAAAAAAAAAAGACCTGTTTTTTGCTCTGATCCTGCTTTTATGATGATGGAGTGAATGAGTGCAGATAAAATAAAGAGCATTCTTAGCCCTCAGCTGATCTCCAGACAGTCCCAAGCTGAATGAGTAGCTGGTTGCAAAGTTGGGTTTGTTTCCTCCTTTTCTGTGAGTCATTGTATTGAGGTCTTCTAGCTGAGCCAAAGCAATATGAGAAACACATTCACCAAGAGCCTGCTCACCTTGCTTGGCTGACCTGTCCGGTTAAATCAGTTCGTATGATCAGATTGACTTTCCTCAGAAAGGACCACTAGTCTGGCACTAATGCACCACAAAATATTTGTGCAAATTCCTCAGTAATAAAAACATCCTGAGAAAAGGAAATGGATAATACATGCTCAGTGGTCCCATGGTCAAGCCCAGGAAAATAAACAGAAAAGCCTCCTGAGCTTTTTTGGCTGGACCGAATTAATAGAAGAGTCCTTTAAGTAACTGTATTAACCTGGGAGAGAGACCTTTAGAGATCACGAGGAACATCTCATTTCTCTCCAGTGCCTCAGTCAGATCAAGCAACCCAAATATCTGAAGGCATAAGAAACAACATGGAGGATACTGCAGGGAAAAAGATGTAGCGTGAGCCCATGAGGCAAAGTCTGCCAGAAGGGCAGGAGCAGTACGGCTCCCTCACAGTGCCACGGGAGAATCAGGGGCGGCTGAAACAGAGTTAGCGAGGTGAGTTATCAGGTCCTGGAGAAACAACGCTATGGAGACAGACACTTCCCCGGAGGAGAGGGATAGGAAAGTGGGGAGAGTGGTGGAAGTCTGTAAGTGACCAGGGGGCTGCATTAGTCTCAGAGCCCCAGAGCCAGCACTGCTGGTAGGGGTAATGATACCAGGATCCAGAGCTGAGGAGGCAAAAAACGTCCTGCTCCTTGACCACAGCTCCTCCTCCCCACCCTTGCAATGCCGGGCACCCACCACCACCAGGAGATCGGCACAAAGGGGTCTTTGTGCTGCCCTTCTTGTCCTGGAAGATCTCTGTAATTTTTATTCTTGTTTTCCCAGAAGCGGCGGTGTGTTCTGGAGAAATGTGCGTTATTTGAGGTGCTCAGTACGCTGATTTTTGTCATTGCAGGTGCAGCGACGAATGAAATGGAAAATAAGTTCATTCCTTCGACAGACTACTATTACTCCTAAGCCTGACTAATCACCCTCCGACCGCAGCGGGCAGTCTGCCCAAGGAAGGAGCTCCGAGATAGGAACGGCAGAGCTCGTACCCTCTCCTCCTCGCTCCTGAGAGCCAGCAGCCCTCGGGGAGCAGTGCTCTGCCCCCCCAGGGGGGACGTGCTGCGTCTTGGCCGTCCAGGCCTGCTGCCGCTTGCAAAGAAACCGGCTTCTGCACCAACCTGCCTATTTTCATCCCCGTTGATGAATACTTTCCGAAGGGCGCAAAACACCTCCCAGAGAGGAGCCTTACACCAGATCTGTTGTTTGGGGTTACAGAAGCGGCTTGATTTTCTTGCCTTTTATTGCATGGAGGTGGTTTGTTGCTCCCCTCCAGCGCTGGCCCCCTCGGCCACAGCCAGCCCACCTTCCGTGCTGCGGTGTGCGCGGGGAGGGCGGCAAGGATGGATCCCTCTCCCCCGGCACCCCGCTCTGCCAGGGAAGGCCCCCCTCTGCCCGGTGCAGGGCACCTGCACCCCGCTGCCTTCCCTGGGACCCCGGGGAGCTGGGGGACACTGGGCTGCCCTGGAAGCCCCATCCTGCCTTCCCTCTGCGTCCGCCCGCGAGCCGAGCCAGCGGGAAGGGACTGCGGGGGCACCCCTCCATCGCAGCCACGTGCCGGCAGCCCCGGCACAAACCTGCCGAAAGCGAGAGGCTTATTCTGTTGGGGGGGCGAGAGGAGGAGGGGAGCAGGCTGCGTCGGTGCCTGCAGCACCACTCGCTATGTCGCCGCGGCTGTCGGCTTTGGGAGGAAGGTGCCGGCCTGCGGGTGAGCGGCGGCAGCAGCACCGGTGCGTTTGGCAGAGGGCACGAGGTGCCACCAGCCCGGGCGTTTGCGGTTTTGGGCAGAGGTGCTCAGCTGGGTGCCGGCCCTGTGCCCGCGTGCGTGTGGCTCCGGCCAGGCAGTGTCGTGCCTCCTCGTCGGCCAGAGTGCTGCCACGCAAAGCTGACAGCAACCCGTTAGGAAAGGTGAGGCCAAGGCTTGTACAGGCGACCTTGGAAAGTTGGAGAGAAAAGCTATTTGCATGTGTACTTCAGTAAATATCTCCAAGGAGCCTAATGAAAGCTCTAATCTCGAACCACCTTCAAGAATGCAGTAATGACAAAGGGAAGCTCAAAACCATGAAGAGGGTGATGTACTGAACTAATACATATTCACCACCGCTCATGTGGAGGTTGCATCAATCAGATCCGCTTCATTCTTCAGAGCCTGATCCAAGACAGGTCACGCATAATCTATTTCTTTTCACTTAAGTCTGTGCCGGACACCGGTGGTTACAAGTTCTGTTTACCAGGCTGTGCCACTGAAATTGTTGAGCTGATGACTTTGGTGTGGTGTTAGAAAGGATTAGGTTCTTTGTGGGCATGTGCACATGTACATAAAAAATGAAAGTGTTTCTTGTTGAAACCTTCTGGGGGAAATCTATGCTAGGATATATTTAGCAGAAAACCCGAAAGGAACATTTTTCAGACTTTGATTTTTTTCCTTTTTGCTAAACATTTTTTTTTCTTAGATGAAAGGAAAAGGGAAGAAAGGCAAGGTGAGAAAATAAGATAAAAAAAGAGACAACAAAACTTTGCTAGGATTTGTAGGGGGGAAAGCACACAAACCCAGGACTGCAGAGCCACATAAAAATGAGGCTGGAAGAGAAATAATTAGGTCGCATGGTCCCACAAAGCAGGACCAGTTGGACATAAACCTGCTGTATTGCAGGCTGAAACAGCCCAAATCTGTGGTGAAAACTCCCCCTACTCCCCCAGGCCCACCTTCCCCACAATAACTTGCCTTTTCCAATCACCTTTCTCAGGTCCTTCAGTTACAAGATGGCAGAGACCTATAGAGCACGGGTGGAGAAACACAGAGAGCTTCCAGTGCATGCAGAGAAAAGAAACAAAAGAAAACACAAAAAAAGGCTGATGATGTATTAAGCCAATAACTAAAGCTTTTCACACAAGCTTCTTCCTTAATTACTGTATTTAGCGCCACTGGCGTAATCAAGAACGTAGCACTGTGACTGTTCACTCAGTCATGACAGACCCAGCACGGTATAAACTCCTGCTCACTCCTCACCAAATTCCCTGAAGCCTTTGCAATAACATCCCTCATTCTCCAACCCTGCAGCCTAGAAAATAAGTCAAGGATGGATACTGAACTCCATCAGTACGCTCTGTATGCTGAAATGACTAATATTAATATGCTCACATTTAGCAAATACCTGCAAGCCACACAAATCCCCAAAGCTAAAACTGACCTGGCAACCTTAACTCTGGCTGTATTTCCATATTACAGTTCCTTGGGAAGCAGATTTAGCTTAAAATGTGTCCTCCTGCCCTCCTCTATGCTGCTGTATGTAGAGCTCCAGCCAGCCAGCTGTGACCATCTCTGCTTTAGCAGCTCTGCTCTAAGCCAACTTTGCAAAATGACCTGGTTTAAAAATGTTTAAAAAAAAAAAATCTGTGTTTTGGGGTTGGTTTTTGCAAGCTAAGAGTTTCAAGCATGCTCACCAAAAGCACTGGGCTGGCACCCCCGAGGGCTGTGGGAGTTACCTGGGGGAGCAGGAGTGGTGGTGAGCTGCTGGGGAAGAGAGGACACAGACCGCACGGGACAGATGTACCAGCAAAGGGATCAGAGTGTAAATTCCTATTCGTCTGTGACTTAGTAAAGTTAAACCTCTACACATCAGGGATGTGACTGTCCTCTACATGGAGGCCTTTTCCACCATTTTGACAATGTAAAGTGTCCTCAAGGGGACAAGTGACATTCCTGTTCTCTTTAAATTTAATACCTTCGTTGCAGAGGGATCTAGTTCTGCACAAACAAGGATCAGATAGTAGTTCTCGTTATAACATGAAGTACTTGGACTCTGGAATAATGCCAAGATCATGTTGTTTGGGAAACCCCATTATTATTACACTCCTTTCTAATTTCCTGACTTCCTCGTGGCTCGTCTTCCAACCTGAACTTTGCATTCTTTTCTCTCTTTCCCATCACTTGGTTTTAACTAATGAAGGGGCCAGGGGGTAAATGTTAAAGAAAATTTCAATAGAGCACCAAAATTCCTTACCAATGGTTGTTATTTTCCAGTTTCCATACAAACTTAACAGCCTCACTCTCAAGTATCATTGCAGATGCACCACATTCATGCCAAAGCTTAAGGGTTTTGTTCAGAACGAAAATGAGGTGGAAGAAATGTACCTGTGCAGCTGATGCCTCCATTCTGCCCCCTCCAAAGTTCGTAGGCACCTACCAGGCCATCCCAGTTGAAGTTGGACCGCACTCCCCAGGAGGAGTGTGAGGTGATAAACACCAAGGAGAACAGGACTGGGCAGGGCCATCAAAAATGGGATAACAGGAATTAGCTGAATAAGTAAGAAATAAATGTCCTATTTCTACAGTCCTGTTCCTCATCACAGTTCTGCAGAAAGAGTAAGTAACTAAATTAAGCAGAAGAACCTTTAAGAGGAATATGATGGGAAACGAAATCCTGACAGCAAGGTCTGTTCAGCTCCGAAATGGTCCCTCAAGGGAAGCAGCGGACGCTTGAGTCATTTGAACAATAGACTGGACCAAGCGCTGGAAAATATACAGGAGGGAATAAATCTGCATTAGCAGAGGGATGTCTCAGATGACCTAATAGGTTGTTTCCATCCATAAATCTGGGAGCCTGTGACAAGCCCTTAGCCAGAAGAGGGCTGCGGCAACATCACAAACGGATACACCCATGTTATGTACGTTGGAGCTTGGAGTGACCACAGTGACCTATGTGTTACGTGAATGAGAACTCATATTTTTGGAACATTTTAGTATGTAAACTGCTTTCCATCACTCATAGATTCTAGACCTAACTTTTGTGTGCACCTCACTACCCAGTCCACATCCTATTTGCAGGATGAGGGAAAAGAGCTGGGACATCTGTGCCACTTAGTTGTTCTTCATAGTTAAAATACTTTGTCTAGATCCCAGCTCACTGGCTTCTGGGGCCTTCCAGCTTCTCTGTTTTTTTCTTCCAGTGTTTGACTTTTGGGGGACTCCATCTGGAAATTTTTGTGGGAAGAAAGTGCCCATAAGTCTATTGATCTTAATCCAGGAACAACAAAATGTAGGCTTTTCTCCCTGCACCACAGAGAAAAAAAATCATAGTACAGAAGTAAATAAACGAACAACAAAGATTAAATTATTTTAAAAACAGTGATCATCTTGGTTTATAATAATGCACACAATCCACCTGCTAGATTTTAATACCCTTAGTACCAACGTCATCCCTTCAAGGACTTCCATTCTCAAAGAAACCATTCTTTTCTCCTCACACGAGTGCAATATTAACATGAGGAAGCGGGGGCCTGTTCCCCAACACATGGGAGAGTTAGCATTAGACATTCCCTTCCTTATCTCCTTAAAAATAAAGCTCTCTTTCATACCCATGCATGTACATGCCTGCACACCACTTCTGATGGCTCAGCCAAAAGTCAATCCTCTAAACAAAAATTAGGATTCAAAAGCACTGATAACTTCTCTGAGCTCCCATCCCTGCTCTCCTTTGTTGCTCCAAGAAAAAGGGGTTGGAGTGTCCCACTTGAAGCCTTTCTCTGCTCTGCGTCACCAAAACTCAGACCTATGTCCTACCTTGCATCCATTCGAAAGCATCAGGAACCACTGGGTGCCGAGCAAAGGGCGCCCAGCCTGTCTGCGGTTCCCGCTCCCATCACTCACCCCTGCAGAGAGGGGAGAGCTCAGCGGTGGAGTCCACCAAGAAAAGTTTCCCTTGCTGATAGTCAGTCCTGAGAAGCCTTATTAGCCCCTTATTACCAGGCAGGCCTGACAAAAGGTAACACTCAATGAGCCATTTAGGCAAAGAAAGAGCTCCTGAGAGCGTCATTATTAATTCTGGGAATACAATTTCGTGTGGTACGGAGAAATCACACTGATTCAGGCTCTGAATGCGACACAGGGAGTTCAAAGCACACGGCGTACGTGTGTATTCACGCATACAGGCAGGGGTGCGTATGTGCATTCCCTCTCCTGATGCCTATCAGCCAGGGGAAAGGAGGTGAGCTAGTCTGTACTGCTCCAGTTTGACTGGGCACGTCTACAGCCATAATCGCGTCTGATCCCTTGTATTGCCCTGCCAGGTGCCAGCGCTGATCAGCATACTGCAGTGGCAGCTCTCATTTCCCCCTGCAGCAGCTGGATCCTGCCACCAGGACACAAACACCAGTTTGCCCAGGCATCTCAAAACTCAGCCCTTCCCGTTGGGCCTGAGAAAATAGCTAAGACTTCTGCAAGTGGTTAAAAACCAGAGGTGGACATTCAGCAAGGTCTGGAGCCCTTTGGAATTGCATCCCTCACCTGCCTGGGTTAACCCGCTCCGAAATCCCAGCAGACATCTGTCTGCAATTTTAAGAGCTCCAGTCCTTTCAAAGGGTGGTCCCTTCTGGACCAGCCACCAGCTTGGCCCCGAGGGCAAGATGCAGGAAGACAAGGATGGGAAGCTCTTCCTGGCTCTTTCTCCAGCACAGCCCCTGGTGCTGGCGCATGAGGATGGCAGGAGGAACACGGCTTGTCTCTGCAAAGAGAGGGAAGGCTTCTCTTTAACACTCCAGCCAAGTCCTCTTTCGATGATGCAACTGGGTTTGAGCAGGCAGAGGAGTGACTAGGATGGTCTCGACACGCAAGGTCTTCTGCAAAGTGCAATTAGGATCTGCTGTGATTTCCTCATCAACTTTGGTAACGGCTCGCGTGACAAGGGAAAAAACTGGTAATGCTGGAAGCTTTTACTCTTTTAGTGAGATTTTATTCCTCCAACAAACAATACGCACCTGCAAGTATGATCTCAGAGATCACAAACCCAGGTGAAAGCCAGCTCAGTTCACAGCCAAGGCTTGGCGGTGGTGGTAGAGGCCATGCGCTGACACATCAGACTCTCTGCGGTAAGCTCCAAAGCAGCCTGTCTCCTGGCCGCCTGTGCTGGACACCAGGAAAAAGCTGAACACCGACACACAGGAGGCAAGAAATAAAAATGCCTGCCCTGCCCATGTGGCTGTGGAATGCAGAGCAACTGTCCGTGGCACCTCAAATTCAGCAGCCAGCAAAACCAGTGCGAGAGGTGCTGCTGAGGTGCCTGGCTCTTGCTTGCTCTGCTGCGTGGAGAATCGATGTTTAAGGGCACATCCTGCCCTGAGGGAAGGGTTAATCCTGCTCACTCGAAGGACGAATGCAGCCAGTGACTTGATTGTATTTACACTGTTAAGCCAGTCATTGAATCCAATTGGTAACTGCTGGCTGCTTGTGGGGTCCTGCAGGTGGAGAAATGGATCCACCCTGAGACCAGGAGGGCACTTACGAGCTTGCAAAACAGAATCTGGGCTGAAGAACGACCGGGCATCGCTGCACCCCATAACCCCTGTGTCCGCTACCTGACAGTGGGCTGGAGCTGGGAGAAAGTGGATTTCACAGCTTGTGACTAACCCCAAAATGTGCCGAGGAGGGCCTCTGAGCAGCAAAATTATTCAGTTCCTTTTGAGGACAAACAGTAAGGCTATGACAAAAGGCCAGTAGTCTCAGGTAATTTCCCCTCACTCCCAAAGGTCCAGCAGCACGTACAACCTCGTAGCCCAGCTCCACTGACACCTCCATCACAAGACCCATGGTTCCTACTCCTACTGCCCGGGACCGTCCCAGCATCTCCCACCACTGGTGCCATTCATGACAGGTAGCTGGTGGTAGAAGAGACACCGGCATTAAATGCACCAAAGCTGTCCATAAAGCTGCTTCCACCAACAAGGGGCATACGAAGGAGACCAGGTCTCCCATTCCCCCCCGCAGCTCTGATGTTCCTCCCCCCAGGCTGAAATGCAGTTTTTCCCTTCCCTCTGGAGAGCTCGCCTCCCACCACCCACCGGAGTCCTGCTAAACAGGGACCTCCTGCCAAGCAGCCGCCAGCGTGCAGAGGTGGGCTGAGTGGCCTGGAGTCACCTCGTCCTGTCAGATCTCCAGTTCCTCTCCACTTCTCACTGTTCTCGTGGGAATACAACCCACCGGGCCACATCGTTTGGATGCCTACGACTCATTGGGTCTGTTGTTTGGTGATTTACAACAGAGATGTGAGTAATTAAGAATTAAAACTACATTTCTGTGTCAAAGCCATTATGAAGACATTGCTGTAGCCTTTTAAAACCATCTTACCTCAACTAATCCACAGAGAAGCCTTTCCTCCCTCCAGGACAGAGATCCACCCTTTCACTCCCATATTTAATTGAATTCAAAGTGTCCAGACCTCCTGCTGCAGAGAGTTATTAACCACCACCCCAAAATTAAGACCAGCATCCCAGTTTTTCTCAGACATACCAGTAAAGGGAAAGCATCATAGCTCATATAAATAACTGCCTGATCTGTCCAGCTTTGCAGTTAATTTGGTGGCTCTGCGTCCTTGTCCCTCTTGTACTCACTTTCCATGAACCGAAAGCAAAAAATGTTCATGGAAAATGGATTTCAAAGGCATGTGCATAAGTGTTCCTGGAAATCTAATTTTACATTTTCAGTAAAAGCATCTGCTACCATACAAGGGTTGAGCAGGAAAAAACCAATAAGACACTTTAGCTGACCACTGCACAGCTACCTCCACTAGGTCCAAAGAACAGAAAGTGTGAAAATATCCCAGGAAAAATGAGAGTAATCTTGTTAAGCAAGCAGGACAAAGCAGATAAAATCAAATTATTTGCTACCTTTTTTCTTTTCCATGTGCCATGAATAGAGGGGTTTAAAGCTCAAGTTTTGCATGATGTTGCTTGCAGGAGGAGACCTGTTTGGAAATCCAGCAGGTGGCTGGGATAATGGGTGTGAGAGGCCCTAAATACCCATCTACCTATTGAGTGTGTAGACGAGCTCACCAAATGATAATGAAGCTACCTTACCAGGAAAAGGGAAAGAATTGATTAGCAAGGATAGGCAAAAAAGCACTTAACTAGAATTTCTGAAATCCCTTCCAGCTCTTAACTAAAATATTTTTTTGTCATGGAATAAACCAAGGACTGGTAATAAAACAGTTGCCCAGGGTAGCGGAAAGGAACGTAAGACAGAGAACTAAAAAGCACCCCAGCATGATACAGGAAAAGCTCCATCAAAAATAATGAATGTAAATTCACTGCCTCAGTGGCCGAAGAAACAAAGGATGAGATTGTCTGGCTCTGGAGGTCACAGCCTTAATGTGCTGTTAATAGCGCTTATACCATAAAGCAGCGTTGCTGCATTAGCTTTGATTTAGCAACGCCAGTTTACATCAGCTGAGGAAGCGATCCATAAATTCAGCTCTGCATCTCTGTAAATACAGTGAAGGGAGAAAGGCTTGGTCATCTCTGGAGGAGGTAACGAGGGGCCTGCTGGGCTGACCTGGGGGCTCCCCGCTCAGCGCCCCCCCTGCGGTCGCTGCTTCGTCACCTGCCTGGGAGCCGCGAAGGGACAGCTCGTGGTCCCCACCGCTCAGCCGCCAGCTGCGCAGACCCCTCCGTCCACTCACCGCAGTTCTGCTCGATTTGACGCCCCACTCCAGCCCCGCTCCAGCGGCTGGCTGCACAGGGAACGAGCCTCGGAAACTCTCCAAAACTCAAGTGTCAGTAGAAGAGGTTTTAGGGTAAAACAATAAAAGTAATATTAGCAGATTGCTGGGGCCAGACGGTTTCACTCAAGAGCTCTGGGGGAACTCAGCCTCGAAACTGCTGACCTATTCAGTACAATGCCACAGCAGCTGTTGAAATGGCGAGGCACCACAGGAATGGAAGGTGGCAAATGTTACATTCATTTTTAAAAAGGGCTTTTAGAGGCCATCCAGAGACCTGCGGGCTGGAAAGCTGGGCAAGGCAAATTGACAGAAAGTATAACAAAGAGCAGAATAGCTAGGTATGTGATAGAACAGGAAAGAGCAAAGTTTGTAAAGTGAGAGCTCAGGCATTGCAAATCCATTCGTGTCAAGACCTGGGCAACTCTGCATATTCATAAAAAATCCAACTGCAACCAAGTGGAGAGTGATCTCAAAAAACAGAACGACAGGTTGATGAAACGACATATGAAACTTGCCAGCAGCAAATACAAAGCAAGGAGCTTGAGGAACACCAACCCTAGCCACACAAAGACCCTCAGTGGCTCTAAATCAACATCAGTCAGGAAGGAAACCTCAGAGTCACTGAGTTTGCTGAAAACTCCAGCTCACTGCCTAACAGTTATCAACAAAGTAAAAAGGAGCTTTAGGAACGACCAAAGAATGAAGAGAGAACGAAAAAGTGACCACTTCTAGGGTACCCCTGCCTCAAACACAGGCTGCAGCTCTGCCTGCACCAAGGAGGATGTAGAAGAATCGGTGAAGATACAGAAGTGATGGCACAGAAACGTGCAATGGTTTCCACCGGCGGGCAGGCTAACTACAGTAGTGTTCTGCTCGGTCACCTCAACGGAGAAGGGACGTGAGAGAGGTCCTGACAACTCATGAGCAGCGTGGAGGTGTGAACAGGAGAGCATTACTTGTCATGTCTACTATCACAAGAGAAAGGCAGTGCAACTCAACGTATTGGGCTGGAGGTCTAATAATACAAAGAAAAGGAAGTACTTCTTTCACACAATGCAAAACTGAATTATGGCACTCGTTGTCACAGGATGCTGTGAAGGCCAGAATTATAAAGAATTCCACAAGGGGTTAGCCAAATTCTTGGAGGCTCGACCCATCTGCAGCTGTTAAACACAATGACCCAGATGCCAGTCAAAAATTCCCTTAACCGCAGTCTGCTCTCTACTGAGCTGGTAATAGCACAGAGGGATTGTGCTATGCTTGCCCTGTCCTTACACCCTTTCCCTAAGAGTCTGCTTCTGAAATGAGCTACTGATTAGCTGGACCTTTGGCCTGAGCCACTGTCACTGCATAAGACATTATATATTATATAAGATATATGAACTGGATTTTATTGCAGGCCATGATCAAGTTTGTTCACCTCACGTGAATGTCTTGCCTTTGGCAGACACTAATATCTGATGCCTTGGGAGAAAGGCATTTCTGTCCTAAAACTCTATCTATCATGCCCCTGGCAGTCTGTACCAAAGACCAGCTCTTTCCTGATCTCCCACAGATGCTCTGCTAAATCCATAAACCATAACAGTGGATTACCTTTATCATTGATTTAACTGTCACCACTAAAAGTAGTTAGCAGTCATGAAATAAGCCAGCAACCATATTTGAAGCAGTGTCCTCCCGAGGCACATATTTCCTTTTACCGGTTCTTAAATTAATTCTCCTTCATTGCATGAAGCGTGCCTTATTCTCACTTTGCAGGATGAGTAAAACGGAAGTACTGATCACTTTCTATCTCATGCACCATAATTTTGTACGCTCAACTGCTCTCCCTTCTGCTGCTTCTCCTTTCCAGCTGACACGGGCCAAGACTACACGACGATGCCGTTCACCATGAAGAAGTCCTTTCCTCACCGAGGTGCGACTGCTGCTCTGGACACAGCAAAGGAGAAGGTCGTTGGTCGTCTGGGGACGAGTTACGCACCGCCTGCCGGAGGGCAGGAGGAGAGGGACAGGTGAGAATCCCTCGCTACCACGGCTGGACCACACTGGCACCAGAGCACTTGGCTTGGCGTCTGCGCTCGGCTTGCTCTGTGCAAAAACAGCCTGTGTTTTTCATTGCTAATGGTCTAGCATCTCCTGCCAGCTCTAAGCATTTCCTTTTTTAAAAAAAACAAGGGTTGATCATTCACTTCTGGGGCTATGCTAAATTTGCCAGCATCTGTTCCATCTGAAAAGGGGGGGGGGGGGGACCACCAATCCCGGCTGGGGAAAGAAAGGAAAAGGAACTAGGTACCAAGTTGTGAGAAATGAAGCCAAGAAAAACAGCATCTCAAGAGATATTAAAGACAAAAACAAACGTGGTAAACAGGAGCAGAGACAGATTTCAGAGGAAAGGCAGGAAGACAGTGACTAAAGCACCAAGAGTGAAACAGTGTACACATGGAAACTCAGTCCAGAGTCCCAGGGTTTCTTTGTTCATGTTTTCCCTACCATTTCACAGAAATCATGGTGCTGTCAAGATCCCTCTATACCCAAGGGTCAGTGATGTCAATGAAAGCTGGTGGAGCTGCAATGATATATGTCCATTACGAAGCTACTTTCTGAGCCTTCCCAGAATTACTGGGGTTTAAAATAATGCCCTGAGAACCCAGTTGAAAACAGCAGTTGGGATTATTCTTAAACCAGGTCATACTAAAAGCTAGATTAAAAATAATTAAGAATACCTCCATTATTTTTTAATATTTGCAAAATTCCTAACTTTGGATGGTCACATTGAAAACACAACCCTAGAAAAACATGTGCATGACACTTTTCTATGAGTTCGAGAGCCATGGTAAATGCATACAGAGCTCTACAAATTCCAGCTCAGCAAACAGCTCCTTTAGAAAGCAAAATAAGTAAATAATATCTTTGTTCCCCCCAGGTTTTGTCTAACTTTTTGGATTTACTTTCCCACCACTCTCCCCTTCCTCCAAAATGTGGTAGGTGGATTTGAAAATAAAAACATCAGAAGGAGGATCTAAATTTTTTTCAAAAAACTTACCATTATTCATTGGGAAGAAAAAATCCCTTTTTAAACTGAGCGTTTGCAAGGTTAAACTAGAGGTTTCGAATATTTAGAGGTCCCTTTGCAGGTGAAACTCCTCCTTGCCCTCATTCTAACTGCATGTGCAGAACACAAAGCCTTCTATCGCTCACGCCCTGTGTGCAAGCTGTGCAGGCGACAGCCCAGGATTATGCACGTCTCTCAAAGGTGCAGAGGAAACACAGAGCAAGCGAAGCCCACACTTACTAAATGACATCTCCACCAGCTTCAGAGCCACCGTCTCAGCTGGCGGGCAGCCGCGCTGGGTGCTCTCACAGCGGCTCTTGCCGGAGCGGAGGTGCGTCCCCACCTGCGGGGAGGCAGTGCTGCGGTGTCACAGCGGGAACCTCGGCTTGTTTAGAGCCGGCTGAGGCACCTCCACGGTGCAGGGCAGACAGCGCTGCACACACATTCCCAGGCCAGCTAAGCATGCTGTACCTTTCCAGCATTTTTTAAATTCTCAAACTCTATTTTAAGGGAGAAAAGCCATCACCCCTGGAATCTCTCCCTCCCTCTCTCTTCCCCTTTGCTCTTTTTCCATCACTGCCTTAATCTGGCTGGGGCCTCTTTCAGATGAAGGTGACACGGATGGAGCGCTCATCTGGTAACGATTAAACCACGCTTGACCATTTTCACTCCATAGACCTCTCTTACTGTCAGATTTTATAACCCGATTACTACAGACTTGGGTTAGATTCAGACAGATTGCCTACCAGTGAAAGGCTCAATATCCCATTATCAGATTTGTGAGACTGCCATTCCTCTTCATCTAGTATGTAATAGAAGGTGTCAGTAATGTCCTACGGACTCAGGCTTTAAAATGAGTCTTAACTATGCAAATCATATATATGTATCAGGAGAAAATACTCCACAGAATTATTTGCAGGACAACAATTTTAAAACATTTTTTATTTAAATATTAAATAAAACACATCGACTAATCATTTTGGTGTACACCTCTCATTTTAACATAAGAAATAAAATGATTGTTCAGTCATGATAAAAAATAAACTATACATCTTAATTAAACCAATCACGTAGTGTCTTTAAATACCCTATTGCATTGCAGTCTGCAGAACAGCACTGTCAAGACATCTACAAAAAACCCCAAACTTTTAAAATGACCTCTTTCTGCTCCAGCAATAATTCCAAAGAGGTTCTACAGCAA
This sequence comes from Aviceda cuculoides, assembly GCA_035590195.1. Classification (NCBI taxonomy): domain Eukaryota; kingdom Metazoa; phylum Chordata; class Aves; order Accipitriformes; family Accipitridae; genus Aviceda; species Aviceda cuculoides. Next base: position 8,271,743 of record JAVJGG010000059.1, read on the forward strand.
TTGGAAAAGAAAAAAAAACACTATGAAAGTAAAGTGCTTGTCATTGCTCAGGACAGGAAACAAAAGAATCTGTGGCCTTTTGATCCATGGCATTAAACAAAACAAACATTGAAGAGGAAATTCTGCGTTTTAAGTATGTGTGCTACTCCTTACAAAACTGAAGGCAAAGTTGCTGCTTTGTGATGAGCTGGCTTCTTCTTGCCCTCCTCTCCAGCCCTCTCCATGCAATCTGTTTTTCAGGTTGGGTTTTTTTTTGTTTGTTTGTTTTTTAAAACCACTACAAATGAGCATGAGACTTTGGTGTTTTCTCTGCTGCAAGGCACCGCTCATTAACAGAAATTCAACTCAAGCAATTTTCTCTCACTTTGAAGCTTCCAGACCACGAAGCAGCAGTGGCAAGCTGGAGATGCACCAATATAGACACACAGTTACTACACGGAGATAAAGAGGTCGTATGGACAGCCACAGACAGAGCCACATGACATCTTCAAGCCTTCCTACTCCCACCAATTAACCTGGTCGATCTTTGGCTTTTTTCTTTTTAAAAAACAAAACAAACCAAACAAAAAAACAGGTATCTATATTATTTGCAAATGCGTAATACTGCAGGTCGCATGAAGCCAAGGTAACTTGAAGGCACCCTGTGTCACACTAGGGAGATGGGTCCTTTAAGCATTTAGACAGAATGCAGCTATTTTCTGACATTCAGATGGCAGCTTCCAGCCAAGCTGGCTCACTGTTTGCTTACCTGCTTCCAAAGTTTGCATGCCCTACCCGACTCATTTCTGTAGGAGCACAGTCTGTTCTCCCCTTTATACCTAAGCATAACTTCTGTCAACACCAACAGAAGTTATGCTCTGCCTTGAAAGGGGAGTGGGGTCTATACCAGAAACACAATATAAGCATATTACAAAATATAAAAAATAACTAGTGTTATATAGTTTTCTGCTTCCTATTTATATACATATACAGCATTAAAAACCATATGAAAAAACACCTATCTAATCCAAAACCTCATTTTGCTAATATGCCAAAAACAAACCAACCAAAAACAAACACCCAAAGATTGTGCTGTTTTACTCACTTTTAATACAGTTTTGTTCAGAAATAGCTGTACTCCGTTAGGGTAGAATTCTGTTCTAGCCTATTCCTTTTGTCTTTGTCGGTATGTAATTATAACCTCAATATTGCACATTTCCCCAAGAGTCAGTTCTGTTTGGACCCTGATAATGAAATGCATAAAAACATAATTAGCAGCGGAAATAACAATGTGCAGCACTAAGAAATACCCCTCAGGCAACTTTGTAGGCAATCTCCAGGAGGGCTTTTTAAAAAGAAAACCCTTCCCTTCACCTCACCAGTACTAATGTTTCCCTCCTCAGTGCCTCTGCAAGAATATGAAAAAACTTAGCGTTTATAAGGAGATTCCTAAAGATTATTCAGACCGACAAAATATATGTATGTGTGCACATGTTTATATGTATATACACACACACCGCCCCCAAACAAACGTCCCTGCAAAAGACCAGACATTATGCAATTTGGATCCTTACATCAAGGGATACATTTTCAATAGATTACTTGCTTCTGTACTAATTAGAAGGGCTTTTTAAACTTTTCCAGCTGATGTATCAAGCAAGAAGTTCACAGTTTTCCTTTAAAGTATATGTATCTGGGAGGTGTGGAATGGGGATGTTGGTTCCTTTAAATAAAATGAGTGTTAACAGGAGGGAAAAAACCCCAACAAATGGCAATGCTTCCATTTTTGTCTTCTATGAATGCATAATGCTGCATGCCACTGGTTTTCTGTTTATTTTCTTTAAAAGAGGTAATCATCTTCACAAACCCATAAATGAATATTGTGAAAAAGGGAGGCTCTGGTCCCTTCTTTGAAAAGCCTCTCCCTGCTGTGTCACCACTACTGACAGCTGCTAATCTTGCATAACAGCAGAGCTGTATTGGTCTGACTTGAGTACAGTACCGAAGAGTTCTTCCCCAACCACATCCCTCCCTGTCCCCACAAATGCCCCACCCATCTTCCCCATCATTATTTTTCCTTTAAAAAAAATTCAGTTTCTATTCATATTTGTTCAGTGCAAGAATAGTAGAAGCAAAAAGACATACATATTGCTTGTTTCAGTTCTATAAAGTTGCTAGCTTTCTGAGCCAGACAGCCTCTTCACATACTTCAAAATTTATTGCTTCTGAGAGTCACTCGTCCACACAACACCAGCCAGCCATGGACCCACACATGCCATGGAACAGTGGTGAAAGTTCTTCGCAACAAGAGCAGCGTGAGCTGTAGCAGCTGGAGCTCTCACTTGACCAGGACAAACTTCCCTAGCTGGTTGGAAGTCAGGTCCTCCATCTCACAGTCCCCGTGCTGCAGAGCGACAGCGTCATAGCTTGGAGACTGCGCAGAGAAACTCTGTTGCTGAGAGAAGGTAGCGCCAACTGGAGAAACGTTGCTGCTGATGTACAGGTGCGTGTCTAAAAGGTGAGCTGCTGAGGACACCGGTGATACACTGACACCAAAGAAATGAGGTTGGAGCAGTTGGCTGTTGCCAGCAAAGGCCAGCTCAAACGAGTTCTCTCTTTGTAGCTCTGACAACAGAAGAGAATTGGATGCTTTGCAGGTACCTATGCTATCAGAGGAGGGGATGCCATTTGTTGCAGATGTCTGAGAAGTCTGGGGACAAGCTGTCTGGAGTAGCTGGTGATGCTGGAGCTGGAGCATTCTGAACAAAATCCAAGGGTGGAAGAGGTTAATTTGCACTGCTGGGATGATTTAATGTTTTTCTTCCTCCTTTCTTGCCCGTAACCCTGATTGTAACTTTCCCCTTTGTTTCCTTCTCTCTATCATACCTCTCCTTACCCAGCCACTACAATTAAAGCAAGCTGACCATGCCAGGTCAACGTGTTTTCACTTGGCTTTTCCTCATGTTGGAGAGGGCAACTATCACCAGAGGGTTATCTAGTCACCATTTGGCCTGCTAATAATAGATGTTCTAGAGACAATGTGTGCAGATAAACCGGAAACTCAATTTTCCATCTTGCTTCTATGGGAATGAAGAGGTGCCACCACACATGACATTTGAGGCCACTGGAACTGGGCCTCCTTTGTGGGCTGTAACTTTTCCAAATTACAAGGTCTCACTTCCTTGCCATGGGAAAATTACAGGAGGAGGCAGAGGAGGAAAGAAATCATTCCCAAAACTAACAAAGCAAAACACAGCTTGCAATGGGAAGAAGTAATGTTTTCCCCCACAGTACCAAATTGCTTCTCAATTCAGCAACCTCCAAATATTTGGATGTCGAGATTTTTAAGTGAAACTGCACGTCCTGTGTTACGTATGCCAGTGCAGGAAGCCACAAAGGAAGCCAAGCAGTTTATCTGCTGCCACACAGCAAAGATGGAGGATAGGAATCCCCAGTGACCAAACTCCTCAACCTCTTTTGCTGCATTTACTCCTCCTCACTTGCCCCTAACCAAAGTAAACCCAATGAGAACAGCAAAACTCATCCCGGCCAGCTTCTCACCTCTGCTGCTGTAGCACCTCCTCCAGGAGGCTTCTTCCCTCTCTGCTGCTCCCACTGCTGCTGTACATGCAGGTGTTCGGCTGCGTGTGCTGGAAAGGGCTCATGCCACTCCTTGCTGCCCGAGATGAGGAGGACTGACACACCTGCCGAGCAAAGCCTTTGATTTTATTCAAGCCGAGAAACCCCTTGGCTCGAGCGTTCTTCCGCAGCTGCTGCCTAAAAGCCTTCAAGCCTGTGGGACACGAGGAAAAGAAATGAACTTTAATCCTCCTTAGCATTTGCCTAGGAGCCTGCTTTACAGATCAGCCTTTCTGGGCAGCTGCCTTCATTTGCGTGAGAACTGCACTAGAAAAGACCGTGACTTCTCAGTTCATGTTCACCCCTCTGCCTGATGGTCAGACAAAAATTTATGTAATGGAACAGGGTTTGGGACAGCTGCACCCTTGTGTAGATGGACACATGCACAGCAAAGGAGAAACCTGACAGAAATCATGATGTTGTGCACTCTGTATTTTAGGAGGAAGGCGGAGCCTGCCATCCCACTCACAGCAGCAGAAATATCTTCATGGGCATGCTGAATCAGTACCTGAGAAACTCTCATCTAGGCATCTTCTCAGGGCATCTGACCCCCCCTCGGGGACCATGAATAAAGAGGCAGAATATCGAGGTGGCTGTCCTCAGTGTAACACTAACACGGGCAAGCAAGTATCCCTGCATGCTACCCTTTCCTAGTGGCAGTAGGAAGGGTGCGATTCCCCAGCAACAAAGCAAGGAAGACATTACCTTGAGTTAATGAGGTATCAGATGCTCGCCTTCCTTCTTGGAAGCTGACAGGCAGGAGAGAAGCACCTCCTATGCAGCCCTGGGCTTGTAACACCGGAGCGTCAGACTGGGAAGCTAGGAAGGGCGACGTCATCCTAGCTGTGGCTGGGCTCCCCGTCATTACTTGACCTGCCAAACAGCTGCTCAGGGCCACTGAGCTGTCATTTGAAGATGAAGTAAGGCAGCTGTCTGAACTAGTTCCCTCTGTGGGGCTTGCAGAAGAGGAAATGACTATACCTATGGAGGGGAAGGAAGGAGAGAAAGAACATTCCCAAGATGAGGACAGGAAGGAACAAACATGACATCAGAGTCTTCTGCCCACCTACACTGGCACTAATAAGCACCTGCGAGCTGGAGAGGTGTCCAGCAACTCATGTTGTTGCAGGGCTTGACTCCAGCAAGAGGTCATCAACAAATAACCTAAGTTCGGGCTCCTGTCCAGCTGGCAGGGCTCTGCCAGCAACTCCAGCACCACCAGGCTGTGCTGGAGCAGGCCTACTGTGTTTCTTCGGCACAACAGCTCTGACATGGGATTATTGTTTTGTGAACAGTTTTGCTTGTATGTTTCATTCACAGGGTCTGAATGTCTACCAAATACAGCTAGTGACGACCTGTTTTTTTTAAATTCAGACACCCCCACCTCCCCCATTACAACAGCAGAAGCAAGCAGAGAAGGGTTATGTCCTGCTTGTGAGAACGCTCGCCTCTGAAGTGATCTAGGTGAAATACAACAGTGCAATGTCTCTTCCTTAAGGGCCATGCATATTTACAGAAACACAGAACTGTGGAGGGCAGAGTACAGACCTCTTTTCTGGGCCTTCCTATCCCAGTCAAGGTAAAATCAGCACATACTCCCCAGGCATTTGTCTGCTATGGCACTCCTTCTCTGTCCTTTTCCTCTAACTAAGGACACCCTTCACCTCTCCCAGACTTACTTACATGGAGGGGCATGCTGATAGAAATGAGTGGTCACTTCGGCCAGTGTGTGCCTCCTGCTGGTATTGCTAGGGATGCGGATGGGGTGGTCATATGCCTTAATTTCATCTTCCAGCTCCTTTTCTTGCCTTACTTCTTCACTAATGGTGGTCTCCAGCAGGCTGTTGGGGGAGATGGAGCGGTTCCGGAAGAGCCCGTTGAAGTTGGGATCCACAGGAAAGAACATAGGCTGCAAAACATATCAGATCACAGACTGAAGGGTGTTTCGCTTATTTCTGAAGTACCTTTTAATACCCTTCATAGCCCTGTGGCATATCTTCAGTAGGTGTATTGTTTGAGAGGCTACTATGACACCATGCCCAAATGCCAAACAAAAGATTGAAGGGAGAGAACAACAGAGTCACAACCCCTGTTGTTTTGGATTGGCAGAACAATGGGGAAAAAAAAAAGAAAAGTAACACACAGTGTAGCTGACAACACCAACCTGTAATGGATTGCTCATGTCACAGTCCATTTCTGCCTGCAAGGATGGCTGAATCAGGCTCTGAGGTTGCTGGTAAAGCAGAGATGATCGCAGGGTTTCACTAGTGAGACTGTCCTGAGGCATCTGGAGAGAGAGAGCGATGCACAAAAGCCATCACATACACCGCAGTTCCACACGACTTTTCAGATACTGGAGGCTCAAGGAATTTCAGAGCCACCTTCCGTGTAAGCTTTCTCCACATACTTTCTATGAAAATTAACAAAACTAGTCTTTCAATGCCAACACAAACACAAAACTCCTTCTACTAAGTTAGGCCATTTAACTGGAAGTACAATTTGAAAAGGCACCCAGAGCACACTTTAAAGGGGGTGGGGGTGAGGAAAAGAAAAAGAATGTCAGAAAAACACATGAACTGACTCATGGAGTACTTCTAAGGATCCTATGGGGTATGTAACAAAGAAGTGTAATCAATCCATGCCTAAGAGGGCAAATTTCCATGAGAAGCCTAATCTTCGGGCTCATTATTGACCTGCACTGGAGGCAGACTATTCTTTGGACCACGACCCACAGTCACTTCTTAGGAAACAGGCCATTAGTATTCAATCAGCCTCCTGCTGAAGAACAGTAGGCTGTGTCCTATCAGAGGGCACCAATATCAGAATTGGTTTTCAGAAGCTTGAGAGTTACAGTCTTGTGTTTTCCCGCAGCAAGGGACAGACGAAAGAAAGCGAATGGACACAGCTTCCCAGTAAGTAATGCCCTTCCTTACCTCAACACTGCTGATCTCGGAGCTCCTCGGCCTTTGCTGACGGCCAGCTGCTGGACGACTCGATAGCTGGCTGCTTCGATACTCCTTGAGGCGCTCCAGAAGCAGGTAATAAATTGCAGCAAAATGGTTGTAGCTGCTGTTTTGCAGAGACTAGAAGACATTGAAAGGACTCTTGAGTTACAGGTAACTCAGGATACAAGCAGCCAAAACTCATCACTAAGGCCTCATAACAGTGTACTCAAAAGTAAGTAAAAATCCAGAAGGGCAGTGAAGGTTTTACTACACTCTGACACTGGATCAAGGCTAGTCACTGAATGACATATATATGACTGCACCATTGGTAGTCACTGAAGATGTATCTAAGGGGCAAGTGCTTCTCACCTCAACAGTTCTCTGCCTGTCGATGCCAAGTGTTTGCATGATACCAAGGACCTGCTCATTGTAGTCACCCAGGTTGGAGTTGTAGTTTTGCATGGAGAAGGACAAAGACTGCTGCTGTTGAAGAGACGGGTCAGCTTGCATCCACTTGTGCTGCTTTATTTGGGAAATAGTTATTCGCTTGGTTGGGTCCACAACCAACATCCGTCGGATTAGTGTTTCACAGTCTGGATGACAAAAACAAACTCATGAACAAGGGGTAAAAATAACAGCCCAGCCCCAGGTCACTGCTAAGAAACCTTCCCAGTGTATGATGTCTATGAAAACAGGAATTAAAGGTTTCTGAGCAGCTAATGCCTTATCTGACTACCAGATATTTAAAACAGCACAAGAGGTGTCCACATACATTTCACAAAAGCAACACATTACTACAGCAAATGAAGCTGTACTGGATACCGGCAGGTTTCAGGTGGCCTCGCACCTCATAGGAGAGCTAGTTTTGAGTGGATGCAGGTTTAATGATGTTACATCCACTTAAAACAGGTCAGAATTTAGTACAGAACCCCATCGCATACAACTTCTTGGCCCATATATACTGCTTATTTGTTTATGATCAGGGAATTAAAGCCATTCATGGCTACGATAAAGGTCTGACTTCAAAAGATACTCCTCACTTGAAGACAGAGGCACATTCACTTGTTTTTGAATCCAAATCAGAGAGAGGTGATAATACTCTTCAGTTCCTTTTTCTCACCAGACAGTTGGAGTGCTCAAGAAACAGTGCTAAGCCCCACTATTTCTGTTGTCCTTGACAGCATAGCCACACTGAAACATACCCCTTCTGCAGAGTTAAAATATCTTAGGAAAGCTACACCCATCTCAGCATTGCAGGCTAGTCTCATTAAAATCCTGTTTTCTCTCTTTTGTGAGCGATTATTTCCCCAGCTACAGTGTCAAGTATTTTTGTAATCCACAGAGGTACTCTAAGAAAGGAAACATCAGCCTTTTAGATGCACCATAAAGTAGATCCCAGAAAAGAAAACATGTGCAACCAGCCCCTCAACTATAAGCGCTGCCCTACAGAAATTACTGGATACATAAAAGACAAAGTGATCACCAGCTGCAAAAACAGTCCCATCTGTCATTGCCCCAAGAAGGAACAGGACAGCTATCCCTTTATTTGTAGCCCCTTTTCTAACATTAAGGATCTGAAAAAAGCACCTTCGGACATGAAGTAAGGGATGCGGAACCGCCCCTCCAGCACTCTTTGCCTCAGAGTTGGTAAATTGGGTCCATCAAAAGGCAGAGAACCACAGACAAGGACATACAGCACCACCCCAAGGCTCTGTCAATAGAAAACAGCACAGCATGTGAGTGACTCCAGTAGAAGCAATTATCTTGAAAGTCCACAGACCCTCACAAAGCGTGAAATGTGATTTCTAAGGAATATCAAGCTCACCCATATATCAAGGTGAGGTCCTTCATACTCTTTGCCTTCAAAAACTTCTGGAGCTGCGTAGGGTGGGCTTCCACACCAAGTGGAGAGGGGCTCTCCTGACTTGTAGAAGTTTCCAAAGCCAAAGTCTGAAATGAAGGTGAAAGTGTGGGGTAAGACATTACTCAACCATATACTACTATTTCAGGAGTAGCAGAAAATGGAGAGAAGGGAGCAGATGTATTGTTTTATTCTCTGCCTATTCATTTAAGCTATTCTCTTTTGTCCAGAGGATCAAAGAAATATCAGTAACTTTGGTTTATTATCAGTTACCATAAATACATTTATAGGATCATCCTTAGGGAGACTGAATTTGACCACATGCCTAATGTTGTTTATAGACTAACCATGTATTTCTTATTACCTGCTAACTTGATATTCATGTTAGCATCTAGCAGAAGGTTCTCTGTTTTGAGATCCCTGTGCACTATGTGGTGGCTGTGACAATATTCCACTGCTGAAAGAATCTGCCAGAACTTCTTCCGTGCTTCGCTTTCACTTAAGTGCCCATTGGAGGTTAGATGATCTGCAAGTCAAAATAAAAGAAGCACAGGATTTAGAAACACCTGGAGGAAATTTTTCATAATCCTGCAGGTCCTGCACTCTCTGTTTGACAGCTGACAACGCCAACCCTGGATTTTTAATCAGAATATATATATTGCATAGGAATGATAACAATAAAGCCATGGTTTCTAAATCTAAAGAAGTGTTAGCTCTGGCAGTGAGAACTTACCAAACATTTCTCCATTCTTTGCAAATTCAGTAACAATGTAAAGCATATCCTTTGTCTCCATAACCTGTGAAGACATGAGAGGACATGCTTAAAAGAAATGCAGACGCTCTGTAGCTTCATTCATTTTTCTAAGTGCATTCTCAAACATATCAGTTCAATTATTTATTTGCCACAGCAGCTGGCAGTAAAGACAACAGATCAGTGCTTATGTGTGTACAATATACAATGGCTCCCCATGCCATTGTTCTTCTCGCCATTACCATGCCACCTAATCTCCATAAGATAACTGATGAGCATTTCAATAATTTCATACACCTCTCTGAATTCCTTTTTTGCTAAAATGTGCATATATAGTTTTACAATTCATTTGATTTTGAACATGCAAAGACACTTAAAGTTTATATAAAGTTGTCTTTGTTTCAAGGCTAGCAGGTACTGAGGTCAGGAGAGAGAGTTGCAACCTGGACAAATCAAGAAGTAGTATCAAATACCCCGGTGCCATGTGGTGCTGGCCAGGGACACGGCAAGCCTCCCAAGCAAGTGACAATAGGCTGCTGTTTGTGTAATGGCAGTCCTTGATGCACATCAACAACTGTCAATACGTGGCCCAGCATTCACCTATCAATCTAGCATCAACTTCCTTTGATGCTTGTTAATTTTTTCCTTTGGAGGAAAAAACAAAGAACTAAAAACCAAAAAATGAATGAGAAATGCTAAGCCTTTCCAAATTAATCTTCAGTTACTATGGCACATCTTTCAAATGTTGCATTTCAGTTTTTAAAATACAACATTTCCCTGGAATTGGACTCTCAAGGAGCAGATTATTTTGTTTTGGAAGCAGGAGGCTCACAACATGTTAACAATCAAAAAAGCGTCAATACTACTTCAAAGGCTGCAATTTCCAGGCTCCTAACATGTAACCTTTTTCGAAGACTCTTGTCCTCCCCTCACTACAATTACACACAGACATGAAATGAAAATAAACAAACAGGGAGCAAAGGAAGAGAGGTTCCCAGTTTAAAAAACTGAAGGAAAGTGTTCTGGGAAAGTTGCCAGCTGGATGAAATTAAGACGCCGTGCTGAAACTAAAACAATGATGAAATAACACAAGAACACACACCCTACATTGGTATGTCATCTAATTCCATCCCTGCTTCTCAGTCTCCACCAAACAGGTAAAGCATCAGTTACAACAACAAAGAAAAGAAAACTTCACTGAAAAGAAATTATGGTCCACTACGAACGTCATTTGCTCCATCAAGTGAAGTGGTTCAACTATATGGAATTCAACCTGCTTTTCTAAAAGCTTCGAAATAGTCTTTTCACCTGCATCATTCCACTGAAATGAAATCAACTGAACTGTTAGAATGTTTCCGTATATCCTATACTGCCCTATGGGCAACAATGACGTCAGATGTTAACAAAGAATAATTTTTATTATGATGGTTAATACTACAAGTATCAAGCACTTCATGTGTGTCAAGGTCTTTAAAAATAATGCCTTGCCTAAGCACCTGCCTTACTGGCTCTTCAGCCTTACACATTAATTAAAACTTTTTTTTTTTAAAGCTAACAAACCCAACGGTAAGATTGCAGCTGATAATAGGGTTTACTACTGCACACGGACTTTCAGACCTGCTGCTTCATCCATCTACTCCTCTCTCCCCACTGCCCTTCTAGACTGCTCCAGACAGACTGTGATACCTCATCTTCTTCTTAAATCCACATGGCACTATTTTAGATGATTAAGAGGAACTTACACCAAATGCTAATTAGATCAAATATTTAGAATTTGCAAAGTAGTCCTTGCTCACTAGACAGACGTGATCCTGTTTTCTGCACAACACATTTATTTGTTCTTACTGTTAAAAACACCCATCAGTGCAGAAACCGAACAAATCTAAACCAAAATTCATGTTGTGAAACTCTACAAGGGGAAAGATATGTAAAACTGACTTTCAAAATTACTGGAACAAAACAAACTGGAACAGAATAACCAAACGGGTCATTTCTTGACATATTCTAAGATACCAACATTAACTGGCTTTTTGTTTTCCACTTAGGTTAGAATTCTAATTCTTATATTAGATTTCTACTTAGATTTTCTCCTTAGATTGATTTGGTTTAATTGTTATTGATTTTAAATCCCTTCCACTTCCGGCAAACTCAACTTTTGTGCTTTCTTCTCTGCTATCCTACATGAGTTTAAGTCTTCCTCTTATCAAAAGCACGTAAGAAGTTCCAGTCCTCTAAACAGGAAAAGCAGAGGAGTTAGGAAAGGCAAGTTAATCCTAGAAGTTCAGATAATCAGTTCCTCGATCTGAAGCAAACCTCAGCCTTGCTTTAACTGTAAATTTTACAGTGCATTTTGTCAAAAAGCTGTCTGATGTACCAGAATCTTGTTCAACGAATGACGAACAACTTTTAAAAAAAACAGTTTAAGTGTTTTTCAAAAAGTATTTCAATATGCATTCTCTCTGCAAATATCTGATGTAAAATCATGTGCAAGAGAAGAGCACAAGCATATCTCATCTGCGTGCTGCGCTTCAAAGCTGACCTCTTACCTGATATAGCTTGATAATGTGGGGATGATTCAAAAGCTTCATTATCTGAACTTCTCTATAAATCTTCTCCAGATTGCTCGGGTCTAACCTTGTTTTGTCTATTATTTTTATTGCAACCTGCAGGTTTAAAAAAATAATAAAATAAAACAACCCCAGGTATTATAAAATAGGCACTCTTACTGTTCAGATCTCTTAAAAAAATAAAAAGACGACACCCCCCCTCGCATGCACACACAACTCATGAAATCCAAGTAAAGTAGCTTTTAAAGTACAGACGACAAAGCTGATTCTGTTTTTCTGAACTGCACAGAATTCACACCACAGAACGTTTTCATTTTTCTTTTCTACCTCAAAGGATTACACCTAAGGTAGTGAACAGAACTGCAGAAATTAGCACTGGACAGGATTCGGTAAATCTTTTAATCCATCCCGTGCCAGCGAAAAACAGATTCCTGTAGCAGACTATTTTGTACTGTAACGACCGATGGGATTTTGACATGCACTAGAAACATAACTACGGCCGCACGCCCATTAATAAATTATTTCTGCAAACAACACCGCAAGTTCTTTGTTCTTGAAGCACGCACACGGGATGAAAAAAAATTAAACCCCTCCGAAGTCTTCAAAAGATCCTCCATCCGTCGGACTTTTTAGCAGACTGAGAGGGGCTGACTGGCTGAAGCTACCGCAGCGCTCGGAAACGCTGTTTTCTAGACGCCCTCGCCCGGTTTCAATTTCAGGTGAACGCCGCCGAGCGCAGCGGCAGAGCCCGCAGCTCCTCCGAAGGGCCGCGCCGACTGCCGCTGCCCGCTCCCTCGCACTCGGCGAGGC
>JAVJGG010000059.1:8285687-8313275 GCA_035590195.1 Aviceda cuculoides
GAAGCCCGCCACGGGCAGGGTTTGCCCACAGCCGCGGCGGTACCCTGCCGGGGGCTCGGCGGGGACTGCGAACGCCGCGCTGACCCCGCGTGAGGGGCCGGGGGAGGGGGGGCGGTTAACCGAGGCCGGTTGGGGGGCCAGACACCCGCTAGCCCCGTCCCAGCTCCCGGGAGCGCCCTCGGTAGGGCCACCGGCAGGGACCGTCCCGCTGTCAGTAGGGAAAGTGCGGCTGCAGCCCCGCGGGGGACGTTCTTTCCTGATGCCGAAGCAGGAGGAGGGCTGTGGCCGCCCACCCTTTGCAGCGGTGCCCGCGGCGGGATACTGACCCGCCTTCCCCCGCCGGAGCGGGTTTCCATTCCCCTCCTTTCCAGGGCGTGATGGAGGGGAGCTGCCGGGGGCTGCTGCCGACTATCCCCTCTGGCACCCAGGGCTGGAGCCAGCCCGGCCTGGGGACAGCAACCCTCTGGGTCCACCAGCTGGGCACGGGCAGGAAGGGAAGTCATAATAAAGAGCCCATATATACATATATATATATATGGAGTCCTGTGATACTTTGGCAGCTTACTCGTATGTTCCGAACACACCTGCGGTGCTATTATCTCTGGTCAGTCTGGAAGTGAGGCTTGGGAAGTTGCTCCTTTGCACAGCAAGGCGGAAGGAGGTTGTTTGGGATTGAACCTCAGCATCCTGGAAGCGCCCAAGAGGTTCCTCTCAAGGTCAAATGCGAAGCGGCGTGTGCGCTGGGTTCAAACATGTAGGTCTTCAGCCTTCACGCAGCAAGTGACCAAAATGTTTGTATGTTTGGTCTCAAATTACAGTTTAGCCTTGAAAACTAGTCTTGAATGATGCCTGCCACATCTGTTACTCAACTTTATCTTCCCTATTAGAGTCTGCCCAGGCTTTTTTCAGACGAGTAATTCTCCAGTCGGTGGTTGGGCTCCTCACTGGAAGACTGTCTGTCTTAGCCTGAACCCCTAGCCCGACCATCATGGCCAATGGCAGGCTGAGTGGTGACCCCTCCTCTTCCATCCAGAGGCACCACACAGATTGGATTTGCCAGACTGCTTGAAATAAGGCGATGCCTTGGGTGGAAGAGGTATAGCTCTGCTTCACGCTGAAGATTTCAAAGCAGTCGGTACAATTGTTTTCTCCTGTAGTTGGTGGTCTCCTTAGGGTCCATGAATGACTTCTAAAGGGCTCAAGAGGGACCCACTATGGGAGAAAAGGAGTTTTTGTAAATTTAAAGATGGGATGAGAAAAATGTGGTGCTCTATACAAATCAAATTACAAGATACATGATCCGTGTGTCATCAACACACTTGAGAGAGATCCATCGGGACGTTCTAGTGAAGCAAGCAAGACTGCCTCTGCTTCTCTTGTCTAATGAACTGTATTGCTTGTGTCACCCGCCATAACGTGGGTGCTACCCCTTTGGAGTTACACTGCAGGCTCTTTCTCCTAGAAACAGGGAGACATAACGCCTGAAATTAACCCCCAAACTTTATCTTGACCCTTGCGCAAAACATGCTGTCCTTACGCTTGTTCGCTGTGAGAGGAAGCAGGCTGGCAGTCCGCAGGGCTCGAATGGCGCTGGGAGAGGGCAGCGGCTTGCAGAGCTGGTGGTCAGGAGCCGAAGGACGGGAGCTGCTTACATGGAGGCAGTGGTGTGACCCAGGTCATGGGACTGCTATTCCAGTCGCTGTAAGGGCGGTCATAGCACGCCGCCAGCCTGGGCTATTGTAACATTCAATTAGTGCTTACATGATGCCTTGAATAACTCACATGAAAAGCTGACTTACTATTATTATTATTATTATTATTATTATTATTATTAAGCTAACAGTATATTCTCTGTGGAGCTCATGAAGAGGAGGTGACGCACAAACAGCACATACAGTAGCAACTGCATGTGAACAGTGCCCCAGGAGTTATAAAGAAAAAAATTACCTTAATAATGGCTCCTCTGCTGTGGTGGGATTTTCCTCCCTTTAATTATAGTTGCTGTTTTCATTTGAAATTGATTAAGTGTTTTAGGATAGCAAACAGAACTGGTCTTTTTAGAAAGGACACTCAAGACAGCCAGCCCCAGCTAGGAGCATAACATTTTTATTTCTTTTCAAAGGACTCAGAATTTCTTTCTTCCCAAATGGGAAGAAGAGGGCTGGATTTGGTCCTCTCCCCAACATCTCACGATCTTTCCACCCTAAGGAGAGGCGGACACCTGTGCCATGGGACTGCCTGGAGAGTAAGACCTCACCAGGGGGCTACGCTGAGGACAATCCACCATCCTGATTTTAATTACCTGCATTAGAAGGCAGAGCAAGAACTGGCACGTGTTGCTACCTGTGAAAGGTATTCATGCAGACCTGTAATCTCTAGTCCAGAGGGTGGGGTACATATAGATCTTGCAGTGGAGGAGGGAGCACATAATTTTTAAGAGTTTTAACACTATTGTATGATTTATTGAGAATTAAAGACCTCCTGCATCTATTACTCTCCGCAACCTTTTGGTATTTCTCTTTCATTTTCATACATACAGGTCACAACAGCTTCCAGCAGTGCTGCTCAGAAGTAACCATTGCACAATTTTGGTAGTGTCATAGTTACATTGGTTTTCTACCACTTTCACTATGAATTGACGCTGTCAAGGCATTACGAACCTCTTACGCAATCGTGTTTTATCATCCTAGAGGTGCTTCTGTTGGGAAGGTTGATGCTTTTGCAATTTCTGCTTTAACACTTTTGCTGCCCTCTGGTGTTTTGGATATTCTGAACAAGGAATCACCTCGGAGAAGCACCCATGGTCAGGAGAGGTGTAATTACGGAGCTGTCTTGTACATGATGAGGGTAGAAAAGCAAGGAAAGTGGAGAGGCACTTTCCAAAGCATCTCCATGAGGATGTTCCTTTGAGTTCTCTCAGAAGAGGGAGAAACTGGGAGGATGCAACTGCTAAGTTTTTCCATTGCAGCAGTCCTGTGCTCCCTCCCTAAGGGGTGGCATGGTCTACGGATGGAAATATGCATGAAGACTGCTGCTTTCCAGAACTCCTCTTGCAGATATTTCCAGCAATTCAATCTTTAGTCATTTCACTCAGCATTTTCTATCAGTTTCAAAACAAACTAACAACAATAGCAACTTTCTTCACTTGGGGAAGAGAAAACAAAACCGAGAAACGGAAGCATTCCTTTCTACCCATTTCACCCTCCATAGCTGAAGTCAGCCCGGTTTGCTATGGTAGGTTTGCTGGGGCACTACTTGCAGCATAGCTGTAGGTTTTTCTTTTTTTTTCCCAGAAAACACCAGTGTGATTATTTTGAAAATCAGATTTGTTGGGCTATTCTCAGCATCCCATCATTTACACAATTTAATTGAGTAAAACCTTGCTGAAGTGAATAGAGTTCTTTCTGGTCACACCAAGTCAGACTCTGGCCTAGAAAAAAATAAAATGGAAGGTGTCAAGTTCCAAAAAGTGTAGTGACATTTAAAGTAAAGAAGATGAGATAATCAGCTAAAATACTTGTAGGCTTATTTTAAAGACAAAAGCATTATCTTGAAAAAAAATGGTGCATGACTATTTCTAATATGACTTCAAAGCATCTTTGAATTTGAAAAAATCCAGGCTGCCACTGCAATTTTGGCAAAAATACTTTAAAGCTAGCATATCCTTACTGAGGCACCACAATGGTATCCAGAAATGTTTTTCAGACCACTGGAATGTCTTTGGTCATAATATTGCATCAGAGTTACATAATTATGATCACAACAATGATCTTTTGTCGTTAATGTTTATGACATTTCATAATTAATGAGGCAATGACATTTCACTGACATAATACATTGAGCTTGTCTTGCAGAATAAAGGTATGTAGACCTTCTCTGCAGCATTCATCCTTATCTAGGGCTAAAATAGCCTTTTAAAGGGTCACCACCAGGTATGTTAGGGTTCTTTACTTTCCGAAATATAATGTGCCACAAAATCTACTGTTAACCAAGGCTCTGACTGTTTTTGTTTGTATTAAGGGAAGTACAAACACAGAACAAACGAGGTGGTCTATGCCCTTGAGAGTGTCTTTCTTTTATTGTAATCATTTCCCTTCCATGTTTGTCACTCTAATAGTGCTCCACTGTGCTGAGGCATGTGAACCTGACTGACAACTGGCAACAAACATATGGAAAGATTATGTAAAAAGAGAAGTGGGCCGGGTTATTTCCATTGCCCAGGGTAAATAAAATGCAGAAGCTAAATACCCAACATTGAATAATGGCTTTTGAATTAAGGTTTTTTCCAACTGTTTAAGCTTAATGACCAAAGGTGGTGCTAGTAGTAAAAATGAATACATACCTCTATTCTAACCATGCCCATTTAAATTTAGCTGAATTATACTATGTGGGCTGATTTTCAGAGAGAGCGAGCATCCACAGTTTCTGCTGATTTTAATGGAAGCTGCAATTGTACATCATCTCTTAAAACATCCAGCTGCAATGTATCCTGCGAGGTAAAGCACATACTCTACCAAAAGGCTTTGACTGGGGAGGACTCCAAGAGCCCCTGGGGCTGAGTACATCTGTGTTAAGCTACTGTTACTATTAGCATCAGGATTAGCCAGGTAGGTACCTTCCTAGGGCAGAACCACACGCAGTTCAGACGCCTATAGGCAAATACTTGGAAATGGCATTTTCCCCGCCAAGAGCATACGATCTTTGTAGACAAAATGGACAACAGATAAGGAAAAGATGTGATTTCCCCCACTTTACTATACCTACTTTACTACAGGAGGGGAGGGCAAAAAGACTACAAGATGAAGTGTCTTGCCCATGGTGGTGATGTGGCAAGTCTGTGGCAGAGCAGTGAAACGCATTTCTGTGTCCTGAGCCCAGGCAAAGTGCTTTAACTGCAAGGCCACCCTTCATGCTGCAATTAAGTGATTAATGTTAATCTTACAGTTGCTATAAATAAAGCTATGTACATACTGGGTTTAGTACAGTTTATACAATAGGGAGCTCTTAGATGTGATTTTTCACATCGGGCTGGACTTTCTGTAAGATGAATACTTGTAATTTAACGTTAGCCCCCCACTTCCAGCTGGAGTGGTGACAGAGAGGTGGGTCAAACAGAGTCAGCTGGCTTTCTGGTACTCCCAAGGCTTTGCAACTCTTTGCCAGCAGTTTCTGTTGAGAGTGTGTATTACTTCTCACTGCTCCCTGAAACATCCTACATGCCGTAGTAGCTCTTGTTTTGTTGTTTGGGGTTTTTTAGGCCATACCTGACAGGGAAGTTCAGCAGTCTAAGATCAGTCAGAAGCTGCCAGCTCCGAGGCAAAAAATAAATGGTAAATAGACTTCAGATATGAGAGCGGAGGTGAGAGGAAGACATGTCCACGATCCATTAGGCAGGGGGCTTCGTTCCCGTGAAATTATCCTTCCCCTTCTCTGGCCCAGCATCCTTGCTGCTCGCTGCTGTAGGCACAGCTGTACTTTGAGACTGTCGGTCCTCCCAGGGCCCCAGACAGCTGGAGGCTGAGAAGGAGGCAAAGGGTCCCAGAGCAAAGAGGCTGCGGACAGGGTGAAATGGAAACCACAAGCAGCAGGCAGCAGCAGGGAAGTGGTGCTGGAAACCCCTTGCAATGGTGAGAGAAGGAAACCCACTGACACTGCTGCAGGAAGGCCAGCTGTGTGAAAAAGCCGTGCTGGGGCAGGGACGAGCTGCCATTCTTGGTCAGGATGCTTGGTCACCCTGTCATCCACGTCCAGTGACTTCACAGCCCTGGGACACCACCAGCCCAAGGCAGGGCTCTCAGTGGGAGCTCCGCGTTTGAGCTTTGACTAAGAGCCAAAGCTCTTGAGGCCAAACTCGCTTGTGCACCTTTTCCCTTGCCTCGCCCAGGATCTTTTCCCTTTGGGATCCCTACAAATAGGTGAGGGCAATTCTGCCAGCCTGATGGAAGTGGTGGGAAACCAGCCCCCGTTCAACAAGCTTGGCAACCCTCCTGCGGGCAGGCCAGAAGACTAAAGGCTGTTGCCCCTAGTTTTACAGCTGCTGGGGTAGCCATGAGGTGTTCCCACCCGGGCGAGACCTGCCAGTTATTCTCCAGCCAGTGCAGATGCTCTCACTGGGGACTGGACATCTGCCCCCGTGCTGGGCCGGAGGGACAATCTGTGAGGGCGGGAAGGTAATTCAGCCTCGTTCGTTCTGGCCTGACCTTCACCAGTGTCCTATGGCTTTTTACAGGAGTGCCATAGGATGCGGGGGTGCCCCGGTGGCGCAGCTGTGGGCGACGTGGACACGTGCCCAACAGGAAGTGGCCTGAGACAATGGAATTCATTGCACACGTATGTTCTTTGTTGATTGCTGTGCTGGAAACGGTGACCCAAATGTGGCAGTTTTGATGTCCCCTCGCTCCAGCCTCTGCTCCCTTCCCCTCACTTGTGAGTGATTCATGCAGAAAGCTACACAGCCTTCCCCAGCGACAAAATTAATAAGCCCCCCTCCCCACCCTTCCTCTGTATTAATGCATTAGCGCCCGAGATCCACCGTGCTCTCGACGCAGTTTGAAATGGAAAGGCTATCGCTTTTCTGGTGTCCCAAGGATTTGCTTCATCTGCCTGTGCCTGCCTGTACCTCTGCCAGGCAAGGGCGTATGCACTGGCTGCTTTGAAGAGGGTATTAACGGCATTTGTCTACTGCATACTGAAAAATCAGGAGCTTCTCCCCTCCCCCTTCCCCTTCTCGACTTTGCTCGCTCTGAAAGAAAACAGAAACAAAATAAAAGTCGCGTTTGCAGCACAGTGCCGGTGGTACAGTTATTCCACAGGGAAAACCTGATATATCCACCTATTGTCTGAGCCACTACTAAGAGACCTTAGTGAATGAGCAAGTTACGAAAACAGGTATCCTTCCTTAGAGATTAATGTGATATTTGCGTCTGATATTTCCTGCCATACAGCACAGATTGTTTGTGCTGATGGACAAGTGAGAAATATGGCTTTCCAGAAGGGGGAAGGACTGTTGCAACACACCTTTATTGTCCTCCTCTGGAACAGCATATTAAATTCATTTCCATCCATCCCTGTAAATACATTTCCTATAATTGCTGCTATGTCAGATGCACTGTAATCCGTCCCCTCCTACGTCAGCTGCATTGTTGTAACCCCCCCTCCGATGTCAGGAGAACTGTAATCCTCCTCTTATGTTACATAGGAGCTGCATCTCTGACATTTTCTATTGCATTCACCTGCAGTCAGAGAGAGCAGGGACAGAGAACAAAACACCAGTTTCTGGACCATGAATGTAATGAGTTCTCTGGCATTTTGAGTGTGCACGTGGGTGTTTGAAAGTAAGGTCAAATGCATTTTACACACCTGAGAGCTGGCTTTCTCCATTCACAGACCAGACACAGATTACTATTGGTGCCAAACATGAGAAGATCAGCAGAATTTTTGCATGGCATTTAATCATGCAAATCATACAGTCTTACATACTGGTTCTGCACCTAGGCTGTGATGAAGGGGAAGAAAATAAATAACATTTCAGAGAACAAAGGGTTAGCAAAAATCTTGCTTTATAAGCCCCAACTGTTGAAATGACTCCAATGAAGAAGGAGTGGGGGAGGGGGGTTGGCTCACAGTTTGTGAGTGGGACACCAAGACAATCTATTTTCAAATATGTACGCCCATGTTACGCTTCAGTCCCAGAGCTGAGCAAGAGCCTATGAACAATAACACACACAAGGAAAATTTCTTACGTGCAGTTCTTGGCACAAGCCAACCCTGAGTTTCCAGGGAAGCAGAGTACAGGGCATATGGCATCTAAATATATGCAATCATGGATGACGAAACATGGAAGAACTTTTTGGATGGAGTTGTTTGTTAACATCCTGAAAATATCTTTCACAAGACAGATACTGACAGGACAATTCAAACCCAGATGGTTCTCCAATGATTGTTTCAAAGGAGCTTTAACTTTGGGGTGGAGTAAGCAGTTTGTGCTGCTGGAGAAGATTGATTGTGACTCCTCCGATAGGAAACCAGATGTTCATACTTCAGCTAGGACTACCCCTCTTGTTACACAGCTGATATCACCAGAAAGCACACAGCTTTGTCCTTGTATTCAGCAGAACATGTTATCTTCAGAAAGTCTTCATGGTACATGTTCTAGATCAGTTTTTGGGTTAGCTCAAACTGTTTCCTTTCTGTCAACAGACGACATAGCTTTTTCCTTGCTCAGTGTATGCTTTTCTGTTTGGCAGATGGTTCCCTAGTCTTGAAGTACGTACCAGGAGAAACCCCTTACAATTAGATCTGCAACTACTAATCTTGGTGGTTAAGGTAGACTGTTGTCTTGGTTTAAAGAGATGCCTTTTTAGAAGGTATTATGATTATGTGAGTATATCAAGATCATATTCTATAGGTATTTATTTTAAAGAATAACACTGGTAGATGCATAAAATGTAGAGGGTCACGTTAGGAAGAGACCTAATTACACAGCAATTCTCACTGCAAGTAAAGGTGAGAAAGTCAGGAACTGAACTCATCTGTTACTTCTGGTCACCTAGATGCCTGCATAGGAGCTGAGCTCTGTGACATGGAGTCTTCCAGCCAGCATGATCCTACTTTGGTAAGTCACTCATGTCAGCAGGGCTTTTTGAGCTGAAAACCTCTAAATTCTGTCATTTGTAATTGAAGGAGGGAGAGCGTGAAGGAGAACAAAATGGGTATTGATTTGCACTGGGTTCCAGTGCAAAACCCCTTCTGGCAGGTCTGTGTGTGGACATGCCTGTGCACTACCTGTAGCTGCATATGGCACATCCCATCAGGGGTAATGATCTGGGATTGAAAAAACTGGTGGTAATAAAGTGTATAGTCTGGAAGGCCTCCAGAGGCATCTTCTTGCTTCACTGTGTGTCAATAAAAGTCAAACCTTTCCATAGACTCATTTGTTAATGACAATATGAGATACTAGATAAGAAAGTCAATATATTTTCCTGTTCATCCCTTTGACAGCATGAAATTACTCTGGTGGTTTGTAATATCAAATGCAGTCTAACCTGGGATTCAAGGCTTTAACCTACTAGCCATATTGGTAAATATTTTCCTCAATCAAAAAGTAAATTTCTCACCTTTGAAACCTGAGTGATAAGCCATAAAGGGATATGTGCCTTCTCTGTTAGTGCTAGAAGGTACTTCTCCTGATGCTTTTGGGGAAGTGGAATAAGCTGCCTTATAGAACACACATTGAAATGGATAAACACAAGCTCACAGTGTAGTATGGACAAAGTGTGGGACGGAGCAACACTCATCACCACAAGTAGGATGGGGCTGTGGTGAGAACATCTATTACTGTATCTTCACAAGACAGAAAGGTATTATGGAGGAGCCTACAGCAGGCTCCTCTGTTTTCAGAATCTCCTGGGGAGGGGGTTGCTGTTTTTCATAAACAGGAGGCTTGTTAAATAACACAGCAACCACATGAGTTTTTAGAGAGAATGTACTCATGCAACAACCTTTATGAAAAGGAAATATTGGTCTGGGAATTGGGGGTTAAGAAAAAATGCCAAGACCAAAGCCACAGAATGAGCAATGATTATTAAAGGCATGAACAGCAATGCAGTTCATTGGGTGATCCAGTGCTGGTCACTGAAGCCATTCACTGCCATTCACTGAGGAATTTCCAGTGATAACGAACTCCCAAGACTCTGTGTCCAGCTTCACAAACAGACAGAAGGACAATTTGTCTTGAACACATTGTTAATGGCAAACTGTTTGCCTGGAATTAGAAGAGAGCAGAGTGGGGATAGGTGGCTCATCACCCCATAAAAGCCTGCAACTTGCCATCTCTGACTGCTCACTGCATTTTGAGGAAAACCTGGGAGTGCCTGAAGGTGAATTGAAAGAGGTTATCACTGGAGCCTGGACACTGGAAACACAGTGATAGGAAACAGCAGTACTGGACTGGCACTGCAGATTGGAGGGTGTCACAGGTTCCTGAGCAGGAAGAAACCTGCAAAGATTTGCTGCCTGTCATCAGAGAGTTGGCTGGTGAGGAAAGGTGCTATTTGGGGTGATGAAGGTGCACCTTGTCCTGAGAAATGAATTCAGGATCCACAAGAACTCGGAGGTCTCTGTAGGAGAGGCTACTCCAGCTGGAAGCACCACCCTGAATCACCAGCAGCTCCCCTCACCCAGGGCTTCACTCTCAAGCCTACTGCATGCAGATAACCTGTGTGTGCAGGCACACACCCTGCGTCTGGAGGAGGAATCCCCTCTAAATCATCTTGCTGCTGCACATGGAGGCAACGCGCCCAATGCCCGGCGTTACCTACTCCTGGCAGACTGCTGCAGCCCAGGACAGCGAGTGAGCAGCGAAGAGACAGGTGCAGATTCCCTGCCTGTGGAGGATTTCCACATTTTGACAGTTCATATTTCCTTTTGGAATGAACACTCAGAGGATATGTCTTTGCCAACTGCATCTACATGTCATCGTGTCCTGACACAGAGGGACCAGCAGTTCTGCACTGCCCCGGCAAATGTCACTGGAAAGGACAGGGAAACTTTGCAGAAATATCACTTGCATAGGCTGCTGGACTTTACAGTCTCATCAGTGAATCGTTCTACATAAAAGCCATTAGTGGACACAGTAAAAACACGGCGAGTCATAAACCAGTCGTCCTAATAAACCTAAGGCAAAAAAGGCTGGGACCTAGCCTGGAGTAATGGCAGCAAGTTTTTGCCACTGGAGTAGCATGAGAAAGCTGGAGACTCGTGCTGGATACGCAGCAAAGAATACGCTGGAGCAGGGAGCAGCCGAGCCCTCCTGGGGAGGGAAGACACAGCCAGGCCGTGCCGCGCTTCTGAAGCTGTGGGTACCAGACATGCCCCCTGCCAGATTGGAAAGACGGAGGAGGGACAGGCTCAGGCACACAAGGATGGTTTGCTGCTCTGCTTCCCGAGCACTGGTCTTCCCTCCTCCAGCATCTGGCTTACCCTGATCACAGCCTGTCCTGAGAGCAGCTCCTGGTGCTCAGTGTGCTAGCGGTTAGTTATCTTCCCCAGGCCCGTATCTCTCCCTGTCCTTGTAGCAGATGGTCCTTGTTACCTGTCCAGGTAGGAAACTACACATGTGCATTGCCCCTACCCACAGGCAGAGGGGAGCCACATATTCCCCAGAGTCAGGATCACCCCAGGCCTCTGGCAGCCACGACATTAGAGCAAAAGCAGTGAGATCCTCCCTGTGTTTCTGTAACCTGCAGTCCCTAAGAAAAGTTGGAGGAGATCCCATCTTTGCTTTTTGGAGAGGTTCCTTTGTTCTTGCTCCGTCTGGGAGCTGAGCTGGCAGGAGAGCAAGGAGATCAAGGACTCGCACAAGCAGCGAAGAGCAAGCCGCCTGCACCAAGACGTCTTGTTTGGATGAGACCTTCACAGCCGTAGCTGGTCCACTGGCCACGAGCTTTGCTGTAATCACTGCACCGATGCAGTACTAGCATAAGGGATGCTGGACCTGATCAACGCCTGTATCTGTCCCACTGGTGCCGGCCCACTGCTGGCCGTCGGGCTCAAGACATTCTTGCCTTAGCGAGAGGACATTTCCCTGTACTTCTAGTTTGCTCCAACAGTGCATTCCTACCCACAATATGGATGCTTTCTCGGGATGGCAGACTCCCCAAAAAAAAGAATAAAGAAAGAAGAAAAAAGCTTTAAAAATCTTTAAAAGAAAGACAATCGTCAGTGACCCCTGCTGGACACAGACACAGGTATTCCTCTTGGGCTTCCCACTCACTCAAGTGCCAGTGGTACATGTGGCTGGTTGAAGCCCTTGCAGGGGCAATAGCAATAGTTAGACTAGAATGAAAAAATAAAATTGAAGAAAGCAAAAACTGCAACCTTTCCCCCTCTTTCTGTGTATGTTTCAGTGCTTTATAGAAGCTCGCATCTTCCCCTCCACCTCAATTGCAAAATGCCCCTTGTTGCAAGCTTTTCCGCTTCATTGCCTTTCTCTCTCTGCCTTTGCTTCCTCATCTGTAAAGCGTGTAACGGATCTGAGCCTCCTGGCAGGAATAGGGTGTCCGTACAGCACAGGGAGAAGCGTGGACACAAGTAAAGCACCAGTGCGCGCTGTGGGCACAGCCCCTCGCCGGGGAGGTGAGCGGAAAGGCTCTGCGGTTGCTCAGGTTTGCTCCATGCAGCAGTCCTGCCGGCACGCTATGACAGAATTGCCTTCTGCCATTTGCCAGCAAGCACGCTCTGCCCAGCAGCAGGGACCCGCTCCGGAGGAGCCCTTTCCCGGCAGCCTTGACCCTTCCCTTGCTGCCTGCTGTCTCTGTGGGCTCCATTTGGCTCCTGCCAAGGCCAGTCATGGGAAGCTCTATATATCTTGCCAGCTCCTTCTCTCAGGAAAAGTCCTGGTGCCTTGTCCTCTGCTGCTGGATCTCCTGATGGTAGAGGTCTGGTACACGGTGTACACCTGAGCCGGGAGGGACCCCATGCTCTCCTTCACCCCTTTTAAAGCCAGCTTTAGATGTCCAGGCAGGAGCAAGCCAGGCTGGCCATGCATCCCATCCTCCATCCTTCCTGACCTCGGGGGCAGTCTAAGGGGAAGGGTTGCTCCCAGGGTTACCAAATGGCTCAGCTTCATCTCCCAGTGGCTCCCTGGCCGATGCAGTTAATTATCCTTGAAAGCCCTCGCAGCTGTCGAGTCTTTCATTTGCTCTGGAGCCAGGATAAT
Organism: Aviceda cuculoides; assembly: GCA_035590195.1. Classification (NCBI taxonomy): domain Eukaryota; kingdom Metazoa; phylum Chordata; class Aves; order Accipitriformes; family Accipitridae; genus Aviceda; species Aviceda cuculoides. Next base: position 8,298,406 of record JAVJGG010000059.1, read on the forward strand.
TGGAGTGCTCCAGTCCAAAATAGTTTAAGACAACTGCATCCTGTCCACCTAAAAGTCACCCCGCAGGTTCTCGCGGACGGCCCCCAGCAGCTGGTTGGTGCTGGTGTTCATGCGCGCTGTTTAACAGCTGTATTTCGGAAAGGGAGAAAGGACTCCTGTAACGTGTACAGTTGTCTCAACTGCCTTGGAGAGAAACAGCACGCTGTCTGTCCTGGCTTGACTGAAAATGCCCTCAGCCAGTGCTAATTGTGCCAAAACCATAATTACATCGTCTTCCTTGTTCTTCTGGGATAACCAAGAGCTGGTTTTTATAGGCGATAATAACAGTGCTTCTTTCCTAACAATCTCGTGCGAGCTGCTTCTGACGTCTCCATTTCCTGAATCCATAAGTGCAAGCAAAAGAAATCCCCTACCTGCTCCATAACTGTGTGCTAACCGCCGGGCACGCAGGCAATATATTCTGCCTGCTTTGAGGCTGATCGGCTTTTGGCTACAGCATTACCTGGTGTTCAGAGGCAGTGGAAGAAGGTGCACACCGCTACCAGCAAACAGATTGTGGTGGTGTGGTCTTCAGTTTCCAAAGCTGCAGTGCCTTTCTGCGTAAGCAACCCCACGCAGTCAGTAGATTAGTGCATCCTCATTATTCACCCTGCGAAAAATATGAAGCGTCTGCAAAATTTGGCTGAGTGCGTACAAAGGATTTGGACAAGTTCCGGTAGCGCTCCGTGTACCCCCACAGAGTGGATGTGGTGAGTCTGGCAGGGTTGACTGCCCACCCACTAGGTTAGATTTTCTGCTCAGTGACCAGCATTACGTTTTTACTTTAATTAATCTATGCACAAGAATAAGAAGAAGAAGAAAAAAAGAAAGCCTTTGCATCATGGGCACTTTTTTTCTCTCTAACTGCTGTGATCCAGCATTCACCTTCCTTCCCTCCCAGCTCCTGGGGAAAGAACCTTTATATCAAACAGCTGGGTCAGCTCAAAGATGTGTTTGCCAGGCCAGTAAACAGCAGTGACATATGAAGCTGCAAAGAGGCTGAACTTTTGTTTTCATGACTAGAGTTCGAACAAATGCAGGTAAAGAAAAGTACAACCCCTCTGCTTCCACCATCACTCCCAACATCAAAGGCCCTGCTGACTCAAGAGACTGACACAGATGTCTGTGGATAGGAATATAATTTTTGCCTCCACACCATGAAGGAGTTAAGTCATGAAGGAGACTGATTCATGAAGAAAACTTCCCTGACACACAGTCTTTGCAGAAGGAACAAGCCTCTTGGTCGTAGGTTGTATGGAGGAGCCCAAGGCAGTAAATGAGCCACAGGTAGCCACTTACAGGTAACCTGCGTAATAAGTGAAGAAGGGCACGCAGACCTACTTGTCCGTGCTGCTTAACTGCTATCTCACTCCACAGGTCTGTTTTGGACTGCTCTAGCTAGCTCTCTCCAACACAAGTCTGCTCAGAAGGGGCCTAATCCTGCACGGTGGAAAAGTGAGTGAGCAACTGCTGCACGGGGTCAGTCTATGGCTTTTTTTTCCCTAGCAGGCTGTGAGTGCCACAGGTCTTGGGTGCTTTTGCCAGCTGAAATCAGTGAGCGGCTACCTGGTTTTCCAGCTCTAGCCCCTAGGATCTGCTGCACAGCCCGGAGAGCGTGCACACCGATTCAGCGGGCCTGGGACAAACAATGCTGACTTCCCCCCTGCATGCAAGGCATTTTTACTGTCTACATTGTAATAAACAGTGAAAATGAATGCTTCCCTAATAATTGCTCTCAGGAAGAAGTAACATTATAGTGAAGGCGTCCTGCAGAAACACCATGAGTCAGAGGAGAGGTAATTCCAAGACAATCTTGCTGTTAGCTGGGGTACAAGCTATGAAGATTTTGCGCAGCTCTGAGCAAACAGATCCCAGTAGGACTGTAATTTTGAGCCTATCATCCTTTATTTTCCCTTTTTTCTACGCTCTGAACCCCAGGCCAGGCTTATTGCATTGCCTGTGTTCACAGGGGTAGAAGTACCCTTTGGATACGTGGCTTGCATCATTAGTCACAGACTTTGATCCTTTTGCTCCCATTTCCTCTGTGGCAAGAGCCCAATCTCTTTCTTTCTGACACCGCTCTGCAGGGCTCAGTCCTTTCACCACTGCACTGAACAGCACTGCAATGTTTTCAATAGCTCGTCAGGAATCCAGTGACCCTGCTGCAGATGGAAATGCCCAAAATATTCCAGAACATATGTATTAATAACATCCAAACATTGTTGAGCAATAAAATGCAGTGGGGCTAGCACATACTCATGGAGGACTGCAGAGCCCTGTCTGGGGTGTAAGCACGTGAAATGGCCAGCTCTCTATTCAGTGCAAGCTTCGCTAATGGGTTGGACATGTCAGACAGATGGGCTGGGCACCCAGCCTCATGCATTTACTCTGTCTCTCAGATCAGAAACTTCCTGTGCCAAGGGTTGTGTCGCACAGGCAAAAAGTTAAGCATGCCGTTGGCTTTTTGTAAATACCACATTAACGGCTGGCATTTTTCAGTGGCTAGAACTTCAAAAGCACAAGCCAAGGAACTGTTCTCTGGGCATAGGGGGATGGTGGTAGAGATGCACAGGGACAGGGTGAGAGGCAACAGAAATGGGTTGCAAGAAGGAAATACTGACCAGGTACTAGAAACATTTCTTTCTCTGTGAGGGTGGTCATGCACTGGACCAGGCTGACCAGAGATGCTGTATAATCTGCAGCTTTGGAGATATTCAGAGCTCAGCTGGGCGAGTCTCTGAGTCGTTCGATCTACATTGGCCATGCTTCGAGCAAGGGCTGGGACTAGATGTCATCCGAGGTCCTGCCTGACCTGCACAAGTTAGTGGTTTTACGACTCTGTGGCCAGTGCTGGCCAAGTCACAGTGATTCAAGAAGACATCCCAAGGATGGAGACAGAGGTAAATTCTCCTCTGCTTTATAACTGTTAAATGAGAGGATGCAAAAATCATCTTGCTCACCTCAGGGACTGTGGGGAGCTACTCTGCATGAGGGATTGTATCTGCTATTGCTTGTCTCTAAGCTACAACTTTATTAAGGCAGGATTTCTCTTCTGGCTGATAGCTCATTTGCAAAAAACACGGTTCCAATCAGCCGTGGAGCAGGCAGTTCCTGTTCAGCAGCTGACATTTCAGGAGGGATCACAAAGCCATTGGGACCCAGAGGCAGCATTTTGTGGTCAGGGCACAGAGCTGAGCTGTGGGAAACCCGTCTGCCTCTTTCAGACCAAGCGGTGGAAGCGGGATGTCCCACCACAGAAGGAAGTCTCTTAACTCCCAGGTCATCCTCTCTTTGGCTCCTGGCTATTTAAAGCGCTGGTGGAAAGTAGAACAACTCCAGCACGAGGGACTGAGAGCGACCCACGCCCCGAGAGTGCAAAGACACGGTCAGGACGCGGCGGAGGAGGCTGGAGATGGGGGTTTCCCTCGGGGGGTGAAGCAGGTGGCTCTGCGTCCCCCACGTTCTGCACAAGAGCCCTCAACCCCGGGCCGGGGGGATACCGGCACCCCACGCATCCCGCGCCATGTCCTGCCCCTTCTGCGGCGGGAGGGGAACGGGCAGCCGGGGGGGGTTTGCTGGGGATCAGACGAGGGTCTCCATCCCGTGCAAAGCTTACTGCTCTGTTTCGCTGATGGAAGGACAAACCCAATGGTGCCCCTGGCAGGAAGGGAGCGGGAGCATGGCGATGCCCGACACACCTTAGCTAGAGAGCAAACAAGAGAGAGGGAGGTGAGCAGCATTTATGGCTGTGACCCTTGAAGCTTTCAGCACCTCTTACTCTGTATGGGGGGTGGTTTTCTTTGGATGAATGGCAACGCCGTAACAGCCTCCTGCACTGGGTAAAAGCGGGAGTGCGTGTGCCTGTGCATTTAAAAAAAAAAAAAAATCAAGCATTACACTGGTGAGAACTATATTAAAAAAAAAGTTGTAGAAGAAAAGCAATAATATGAGAACTGAGCACAAGCATTTTCACAGGAACTGTTTGCTCTTTCCCTTTGGGTCAGTGTATTTGCCCAGCACATAAACAACATTGCTCATACAACTCACAAGGAAACCTGACCGGCAGCGCAGGCTGCCTGGGTGGGGAGATATTTTCGTCCTAAGGCCCAAAAGAGGAACAAACAATATTGAGCAGAGAGCATAGGTGAAACACAAGCCGAAGGAAGCCAGCTCCAGGCAGCATGGGGAAGATGGGTAAGTTGCTTGGCGGGTGAAAGCAAGGCCTCTCACGGTCAGAGGGAGCAGCCTGGAAAGATGGGAAGCAGGAGGCGGGAGCCAGCGATGGGGAGATTGGAAGAAGAGAGATGAGCCTGCGGTGCTCCCATGAGGAGCGGAAGAGTAGGAGGAAAGTTGAGCTGAGTTGTGGGCAGAGGCTGCTCAGCCCAGAGTTTTAAATATCAGGATGAAGAACTTGATCAAACGTGGAAGGGAAGGGAGTGGGATGGCGGTGGAGGGAAGGGACAGCCCCACAGGTAGGGAGGGCACCGGCACTGCTACGTGTTGCGGGGAGACCTGCCGTTCCCAGCACAGGGCGAGCGCAGAACAGGAGGGGAGGAGAGGCAGCGGTGCAGGGCTCCCAGGGCAGTGGGAGACGTCCTGACGTCCCCCAGAGGCACCGGGCCCTGCCATGGTGGGAACAAACGGCCCTTTCAGGGACCTCCGCAGTAAACAGGAAGGAGGAGATAACGCTGCGTCCAGAGAGGCCACTTGATTTTGAGGGAGATTTCCTCCGTCTTAGAAAGACCAAGGCATGCTTACAGCTAAAAGGCCAGGCCTGAGGGAAACGCAGCCTAGGGATGGAGGGGAGAGCCTCACTAGCCCCTCGCAGGCAGGCCCGTGCCAGGGAGCATTGCGGTAGAGAGATGTGGAGGAGTGTAGGTGCAGCTCCCCTCCCTAATGGCAGCTTCACCCCATCTGTTGTGTTGGCACCTTCTCCGTGCTCGGGTCCTACTGCCACAAGCCTCCCTGATCTCACCCCCTAGGAGGAGGACCCCCCTCAGCATTTTGGGATCAGCTGCACACATCCCAGCCACCAGAGAAGGTTTCCATGTGATGGGCTCCTCCGGGGAGCTACCACCCAGATGGGGGGCTCAGCCTTGAAAGAGGGCAGTGGCTGCTGGCAATGCCACTCACACCTTGGGCTGGCTTCCTCTGCATGCTCAACCCCTGTCCCGTCACATCCCATCCCATCCATGTCATTCTATTCCATCCTCAGGATAGCAGCAGCAGCTGTGGGAAGAGCTGGCTGTACTGAAGCAGCAGCAAAGCAAAGGAGATGCAGGAAAACACAAATGGAAGGCCAAGCATGAAAGTGCCAACAGATGGGTGTGCAAATGCCCGGCCCCAGGGAGGACAGCCCCGCTGGGTCACATCTCTGACGCTGTCTCCCAGTTCCTCTGTGCGTGGAGCTATTGAAATGCAGCAAATGGTGCTACAAGACCCAGGGAAGCCACGCTCTAATGGTTTTGAAGAAGAACTGTCACACATGGCCTTACTTTGAGCTTTCATCCAGATTTGTTCTCTGACACTGACAGCCATGGCTGCTGTCAGCATGTCCGTCCTGGGCAGCACTGGCAGGGGAGACAGGGCTGGGGGTGCCTGCCTTCCTCTGCAATGTAACCTGACCTGGTGGGGGTAGAAGTCCACCTGCAGCCTTGCCTGCCATACTTCTCTTACCCCTGCTGTCAGCAAGCAGCGATAACGGAGGGGAAGTGTTGGTTTTCCAGCATGGATTGTTTTCCTAAGGATTCCTATCCCTTGTGAGTCACTGGAGGTTTTTCTGCTGACTGCAAGGACTGAAATCATAGCAATGAGATGATACTCAAAAAATGTGTGCAGTGGTCAGGAATGCTGCTTTATCAGCTTTTAGGACATCATTTGGTTATAAGACAACTTAGATTAGAGTGGAGATACAGCTAACTACAATTTAAAGGCCACATCTTCCAGTGAAACTCATGGGGACACCTTCCTCTGTCTGAAAGATCTGTAGTACCCCAAAACAAAGTGCTAACCTGGTATATGTTTAGCCCACTGTGGGCTTAATTAAATCCTTTTGTCCATGGGAAGCATTTGAAGTTGGGCTTCAGTGCTAGATGACCATGATCCCACCATGAATTTTTGTCCACAGAGATGCTTTGCCCTTTCCCAGAGCTCATCGCGATGAGGTAATATCAGTCACAGCACAGACTGCAGCATGGTTTCGTAGCGCAGAGTCCCTTCCTCCCAGCTTCCCCAGATATCAGCAGTCAAGCATTTCCATCCCACACTGTCGGAATAGCAGGTTAAGATATTCTCAAACAAATGGACACCATGTAAAAGCAAAGTTCAGGGTTTTAAAAACTAACACTTTATGTGCAGCTGAAGAAATTCTCTGGGTGGTTACTGCATAACTTTAAAATAGCTAGTCTGAGGGAAAGGGCTGCATTTACCTACAAATATCCATTTTCCTGCAAAGAGAGTGCTTTTTCTGGGCTTTCTTGGAAAGAGCCCTCCAGATGGGATCATCTCAGCCATCACATGGGAAGGGTTTTCAAACCACACTAATGTGCAGCAAGATGGAGACTCTAAGTGCTGGTTTAGACCTTCTGGAGAAGGTCAAGACCCTGTTTAACTTCCATTAACGTCACTCCAGTCACTTCTGATAGTACTGAATAGCAAAGGGGAAAAGAGAAAGATAAAAACAATCTTAAAAGCTTTTCAAAAATACCACATTCTTAAAGAAAGGAGCATTTGCTTTAAAGTGGCTTTAAAGGGAAAGAAAGCGTGAAAGAACAAACATTTCTTCACTGATTCCCAAATTATGGGCTGGGCACGGGGACAACTGAGATGTGACTCAGTACTTGTTGGACACTGAGACAGACTGACAGTTGCCCTTAGCACTGCTCATGTGGCCAAAAGAGATGGTCAGATATCAGCGGGGAGCATGGGATGGGAAACGTCCCCTCGTCCCTCTGCACTTTGGGAGCAGCACAGAGTAAGCAGAATCAAAGCTAGGCTCTGTATTGCATAGCAAAGCAAAGGGTTTGGAGAGCAAGGCTGTAAGAAATAGTTCCTGTCCAGAAGGAAGAGGAACAGGGGTCACAAGCTCAGAGAGACCACAACTGCTTTCTGCAATGCGTAAATGTCACACTGTGTTTAAAATACTTGATCAGCCTTGTTCAGCCAGCTCTGGCAATAAATGCACTGTACTACTTTTTAATATGTTTTCCTCAAACCATCATCTGGCAACAAACACTGTGTTCAAAAAAGCTCCACAGTTGCAGTTCGAGATTTAACTGTTCAGAAGAATAAAACCTCAGAATCAAAACAAAAAGAGCCGGAAGGGACTGTGGGAAACTTTTTCCTAGATAAATGTGAAGTTAGATTATTGCTCTTTCCACCCTGGCAAGGCTGTTGGGATGCCACCCGGAGAGGACGGAGGATGTGTGGTCTAATGGCTAACAAGGCCAGAGGAGTCTGAGTCCAGACATTGAAAACGTACAGAAGCACCTCAGGCAAATTGCTAATTGCCTGTGACTTATTCCCATTTATCTGAGGGGCAGCGGCTCAGTCCCGGGAATGCGGTGAGCGTTTAATCAATTAGGGCTCAATTGCTGCTTCGAAATCCTGGCTTCTGAAACATGCGGGGTAATTGCAGAAAGTCTTTTATTCTTCCCATCAGCAGGGACCGTGCCATGCTCGCGCACGCGGATCAGACCCTTCCCAAGTCTGGCTGGTCCCCCTGACCGTCCGGGTGACCTGCGGATGTGACGGTTCATGGCTAGAAGAGATGGCTGCGCTGCCCATCACTAGCTGGAGCTTTCTTTGAACCCCGCCAGACGGAGCTGTCAGAGGGGGACCGCAGGCAAGCTGAGAACAGACAACCAGAGGACTGGGGCAGTCATTGCACTGATGAGAGAGGATAGCCAGTTTGCAACCCCATTCCCAAGGGGTGGCACTGAAAAGAAGCGAGGAACATGGATGACTTCTTGGGAGGAAGGAAGGGACTTGCCTTGAGGATGGAGGTGGAGGTGGAGATGGAGCAGGCTGCGGCGACTACAATGAATGGAAAAGCCCCCCTGCGCTCTGCAGACCGATATGGCCAAAACACTCAGCCGGATGGCGAGATGGAGCAGCAGCGAGCTCTGCGCTGCCCCGTGCCCCTGGCAGCACCCATCCCCTCAGCTCCCCGGTGAGGGAAGCAGGATCACCGGCAGGGACCCTGGCTGCCATCCCGGGCCGCGGAGGAGCGAGCCCGTGCGCCCCATGCAGTGCCCGTGATGGGAGACAGCACAGCCAGCACCCAGCCGCGGGATGGGAATGGTGTCGTCCGTCAGCTGCATGGAAGAAAGCCAAGTGAAATTTTTTTAGGCGTCTCAGATGAAAAGGTTAACTATTATTACTAGATAAGGCATTTTCCATCCAAGTAGGACATTTTAAAATTCCCCATTCCCAAACAAGCATTTCTGAGAAGCCTGAGCAAAAACAAAGTGTCGGAACCCATTGATTCAAACTCCTCCTCCCTCTGTTTTGACCCTCCCTGGCCTCTCTTCCCCCTTTGCCTTCTTTCAAGGAAGAAAGAAAAAATGTTGAAATTGGAAGACTGCCAGCAGGGCTGAAATTTCATTTTCCAGCAGCCTCTGCGGCCACAACAAGCCCTGCAGGGCCCTAGTGCTGGATGAGGGTGCGACCCGCGGGGACGGTCCTGCGGCACCACGGGGCTCATGGCTGCAGCCACCGCCAGGCTCTGCTGGGCACCCAGGGGCTCCTGGAGGTGGCACCAAGTGGGGTGGCATTTCTACCCACCCACGAAGCGGTGAGAGTCATGGGGACTGGGAGCGCTATGGGGGTCACCCTCCTCTTCCTCTGGGAGTTGCTCGCCCTCAAAGGTGTTAGAAGTGAGCCGATGTCTACAGAGGGGCTCGACCCTTTTTCCCCACTAGCTTTGTGCCATTTGCTGTTGAAACCAATGCCCTTGGCTACGTTTTCCCTTCTTCTGTGTAACTGTCGCCCACCTTCAAAGCTAGCACCCAAGTGCCCGATCTGCCTGGGGCATAATTATTTTGGAAAGTGCCCAAGGAGGACAACCCCTCTATCTACTGCAAAATGTCCTACACGACATTTTGCCATGGCCTGCTGTGTCCAGATGAGATGGATGGGTTCAGAGCCCATGCTGGTGACTCAGTGCTGCAAAATCACCGTGGCCAAAGCTCTTGCTGCGCTCTGCATCGAAGCAAGGAGCTGAACTTGCCACAGAGGTCTCCAGACCCGATAGCATCCATGCTCTACCACACATGGCCGGGGTCAGCGTAAATCAGCCTTTCCCAGAAAGCTGTTGAGCCAGAAGAAAATTATGCCTCCTGAGAGCAGGAATAAAGCCTCGCTTCTTGCAAACGAGGGGAGGCGAGGTGATGCGGCAGAGCTCAGGTGAAGCGAACACCCTGCCGCTGCGGGTGGTTTTATGGCAGCGACGACTCTTAGGCTGCCAGGCACCGCTGAAACCGTGCATCCCTTTGAAACGCCATAAATGCCAGGGCCACCTTCTCCACCTTTGCCGGGCGAGATGCATGAGCGCAACAACTTCCCATATTGCAGCACTGCCTTCGTGACGATCCTTGCTCCTGCTGATGTCTGACGCAAGGCTTGTCAGATAACCTCAGGGGTCAGCCTACGGCCAGGGGAGAAAACACATGCAGGGTGAGTGCTTGGTCGCTTCATCACCGCAGCCCTCGGCGCATGCGAGTGCAGGAGCGAGGAGAAGCCAGCTGAGAAATACAAGGTCTCGAGGAGAACTGCAATGGCTCCCCAGGGAGCGTGCAGCAGGGAAATGCCATTGATTCATGTTTGCTAATGAATGGCATTGCCCCACAACTGAGAAAAGGAGAAGTGGAACAGTGTAGAAGCTGTCTCATTACCTTCTCCCCATCTCTCCTCTTCCTCCGCTCTCTCTAGCTCATCCCAGGTCCTTTCTGTCGGGATTCACTTACTTCTCCCCCTTACCAGCCCTTACCAGGCTGCGGCTGCCACTGCTCCTCATGGTGGAACAGGTACGTTTTAAGATGCCATTTACTCTCCCTTAGCTTTAGCAATGATTCCCCAAGGTACAGAGGAACTTTCTCTGGTAACACCCTTTTTTCCAGCAGCCGAGCCAGGACCCCTTCACAGCCAAGATGAGTGCCAGGACCTGTCACAGGGCATCCCCCTGCTGTGACCATTTCGTGCCGTTCCCTCTCCCTCGGCAGACATGTGCCTTGCCGGAGCCTGGCACCCAGGCCTGGGGGTGCCTGGGGGGGGTGGCTGTGTTGCACTACCCCGGGGAGAGGCAGAGCTCCTACATGAGGGTGGAGATAGCTGGATTGCCTGGAAAACAGCTGGGGGGGTTGAACTTGTTCAAAAGGCTGACTTCTTCTAAGAGCTGCAAGCTGGCTCCAACCATCAGCCTCTCAGGAAACGCCAATGTGCTCCAAAGCATCTCCGATGCTGTCTGTCAAGGGGGATGATGCAGCCCAGGCATATTTAAGTTCATCCAGTGAGCAAACAGGAAAAACAGTTCAGTGACAGGCAGCAGTTATTGCTAGGAGTACCTCTGACAAAAATGTCCCAGTGTGACTCCAGTTCTTCGTTTCTCAATCCCTGCCCTCTCTTGCAGGTCTGTGCTAGAAAACCATCCCACCTTTTCTGTTTCCTCCTGAAGGATCACTGTCTGCCTCAGTGGAAAGAGGGTTTTGAGGATTCTTCTTCTGGAAGAATCCTTTCACTTTTAGGGACATACCACAAGCACAAACCTATACATGCCATGCATATGTATATAAGATAGTCGTGCATGCAGCTACCCTTTTCTTTCAGCTGTAAGCTCACTTCTCCCACAGAGTGCCTCCTCCTACAGCTCACCCCACATCCTATATCGCAGCTCTCTGTCTCCATGGGGCTTCCCTCACTCCTCTCATAGCCTCAGGCTCAAATGCCTAGGAGCTCTCCCACACCCCCTGTCCCCCCCCAGTCTGCACAGGCCACTGTGTACAGCATCCCACAGCTTGCTTCCTCGCTCCTGCGCTCTGAGATGTTCACCAGGCTCCAGTGAGACTGAACTGAAATGCCTTTAAAAGCCTTTAAGGGGTATCATTCTACAACCTGCAGCAGAAACATGGTCTGTAGGGCTAAGGAGCCCAAGTCCTGACTTGTCATCCCCCCATGTAGGTAGCAGACAACAGAGAGCTGAAAAAGTGGTTATGAAAAGTTCCCTCACAAACTCCAAGGAAGTGAACTACGTTATTTTCCATCAGGAGAGGTGCTTCCAGCCTGCTAACCAGGGGAGAGGACATTTACCACCCACGGTAGAAAGTGTGGCTGCCACCCCGTGCTGGAGGTACCCTCTCCCAGCCGGCAATGAAAGTCATGTCCTGCCCCCTCAGATAACCCACCTGGGATGGGCCAAGATCTGCTATGATCCCACCAGGCGAGTCTGTGGGGAGGACCTCACCGACATCGCTGGGAAGAGACCGTGTTCCCACAGTGCCCAAGTCAGCACTATAAAGCCACTCCCCAGGGAAGATTAATAATTTAGGAATAAACTGAAGCTTCCATTGTGTTCTGAGTAGGCTGTCGTATTTACTTATCACGACAATGTCTGAGCCCCTTCCGGTAATGCACTCGGCTATCTGATGAACATTTGGCATGTTTGTTCTCTTGTCCTCTCCCCAAAAAAAGAAGCACCAGCCTGCCGGATTGCTTGGACAGCGGGGGGCACTTGCTCAAGTGCTGGACACCATTTATCGGATAACAAGATAGTCCTATTATAGACATTTGGAGTAGGGTCTAACAACCCAAGGTAGTCACAAACAGGGACCACTCGTGGTTCACTGAAAGCTTAGAAAGACAAGACCTTGAAGAAGGGCTGTCAATTGGTTTGGTAGCTCTCCCTGCAATCTGGGGTATTTGTTGAACACACATAGATCCCTGGGACCGATTTAGGCTCTTCAGTTTTCCGCAGTGATTCCTGGAACTGTTCTGGGATAGCTTTTCCTGGACAAGCCTGTGTGCCAGCACCCCTGTCCCAGAGTACCCATGTGACCCAGTTCATCCATTTTAGTTGAGGCACCCAGGAGCAGATACTGTGCTTTAAATTCACAGCTGTCACTAATACCAGACAGATTTTCTGCGTGGACAGGCCCCTGTGAAAACCAACAGCATCCTGGAAATGTTCGTGATCATCTCGTCCTGCAGGCAAAGAGGTAATAAGACACACCACGGTTCAGCAGCAAGACCCCAGCTATGGACATAGGTACAGATGGAAGTTAAGAGTGAAACAGGCTTGCCTTCCTGCTAGCTACACCAAGGGGCTGCAACTCCTATGGAAAGTGCTTAACGAAAAAGGAAAGAGTGATTGAAATCGAACTTAATCTGCATTCAGCATATTTCATGAAACCAGTACATGGAGAGATCCCTTCTGAGAAGCCTTGAAATAGGATGATCCGATGCCGGCTGGTTTACAGGAATACACGGCGCGTAGCACGGTCTCTCCGTTAGCTGGATGGAGGGAACAGCTTAGTCACTGTTAGGGGAACCATTCACGGAGAGCTGAAACCTTCACCTCCTGTTGCAACAGAGGAGTTGTTGTTTTTTTCTTGCCCACCACTTATGTCACCACTTGTGCGTGGCAGACAACTCTCCCCCACTTCCCAGCAAGCTTTCCGTGTCACTGAGTCACACCATTGATGTCCCTGCGGGGAGGTGCCCAGAAATTAATATCTCACAGGGAGCATTGCAAACACCTTGTCTGAGCAGCCGCCGAGGCGCAAGGGGAGGACGTACACATGGGGGCTGATATTTGGGTGACGCTGCAGTCTCTTACTGAAACTGCAGCTCTTTACAAGAAACAACAAGGGTCCTCCAGGGGCTTGACTCAGTGGCCATGAGGTAAATGCCTTTCATTAGAGGCCAGCTGAAAAGTTCCCTGAGATCAAAGGAGACTCATGCAGATCCCAGTGGGCTTCTACTCAGGCGTTAAGGGCCTGGGGTTAGGTCTGCAGAGGGATTAAGACGTTACTTCTGCTCGTCAGCTAAGGGTGGGTCCATCCTGTCAATATCTTCCTGGCAGCAGCACCCTTGTATCCAAGGGTTTGAGAATTAAGACCTCTGAGTAAAGGGATTTAAACCCACATTTCCCATCCCATGTAACACTGCATAGCATGCTAGGGTCAGAAGAGATGATCTCATTCTCTCCTGCTGAAGCTGTTCCGCTTGACATAGATAAATTAAGTATTGATGCAAGTATTGATTACTGTTGTGCTATGTATTGGAAAACTTATCCCCATCCTTTAGTGGACATTTTTCCATCTCTGTGTAATTAGATGCCCAGGCTGATAGTCTTCCCCCTGAGGAGGCGAGGCTGGATTGTCACAGTGTCCTATAGGTCAAGACTAGGGCTGGTGGGCAAGGCGGTAGGAGAAGGCACCCTTGCCTTGGTGCAGTGCCCAGAGCAAGCATCGGCTGGCAGCGAGAGCAGTGCCACCAGTTGAGCCCACACCTGAGGGCTGCAGGCGCTGGCTGGTGTTTAGAGGCTGGATTTGAAGAGCACAGTGAGTGCAAGGGGGAGAAGACCCTCTGAGAGGGTTACTGTGCATTGGAAATCACTGGTGGGGACTGGGAAGACCCCAAGTAAGGTGTTTCTAAGGAAAAGGCTCCTCTGGCACTGTGACTGTGGGTATGACTTTGCTTCTCAACGGCATTTATGAAGCCATTATATGAGGCCATATCTGCAGTGGGCGTATTTTACCAGCCTGGGTTCAACAACACTGGCAAGGCATATGGCTTGTACTGAGCTTTGGGTCAACATTGTAGAGCCACATGCATCTCCCTGAGCAAAGCTGAGCAAACTATTGCAGCAAACTGGTAGTCACTGGGCTTCTGCTTAGGCAGTTTGCAAACTGTCTTGGTGAGGATCACACCTCTTTATACCCCAGCTTAACCCAGCAGGACTGCAGTATAGACAGTCTGCATTAATCATCCTCTACCTGTGCATGGACACCTTTTGAAAAAAACCTTAATGCTTTTGCATTTTGGAAGCCCTTTACGTGCAGGATGCAGGCAAAGTAGAGTCAGAGAGTCCTGCAAATACTGAAGCCCTGAAAACAGAGCAGGGCAAAACAGTTCCTGCCACTATGCGGTTTGATCTAAGTCCTTTTCAGATTTTGCTCTGAATCACAAGGTTAATACAGGTCTTACAGCACAGAGACATTTTCAGTAGAAACTGAGTAGTTTCAGTTAAAGTGATATACAAATACAGTGGTTTCATATCTATGAGGCAAATTAAAAGGAAATGCATTTTTGGTCAAAATAGCTGATAGATTCTTTGATCAAAAGTAATTTTCTGATGAGACTGCAATTAAGGTACACCTACATTGGAGGTGAATCTGCCAGGACCACTCCCAAAGTGTAGCCACAATCTGCTCTGTGGTTCTGATCTGATGCCATTGATAATCTCTGGGCTTTTTGAGATAAGTCATGGGACTGTGTGCAAACGCCGTTCACTGGCATAGGGTGCATTCACTTCAGAAATAGGAAGTAAACAACAGGTCAGATAAGAACTGTCACATGTTATTCACAAACAGCAAAAACAAAACTTAAATAGGACAGTTTTTTGTAACATCATGTAAGCTACAGCTCCGCCGTCTGTCAATAAAGGCATCCTTGAGTATTTACTGGCACTGAGGGAGACAGCCAAAACATTTTGCAGTTTATCAGCCTCTCTGTAGGGTGAATATTTGCACATGGTAGAGTGCTTTCTTTTCTTTTTTCTTTTCTTTTGTTTTCTTTTGTTTTCTTTTCTTTTCTTTTGTTTTCTTTTCTTTTCT
>JAVJGG010000059.1:8313375-8328007 GCA_035590195.1 Aviceda cuculoides
CTTTTCTTTTCTTTTCTTTTCTTTTCTTTTCTTTTCTTTTCTTTTCTTTTCTTTTCTTTTCTTTTCTTTTCTCTTTTTTCCCTTTTCTTTTCTTTTCCAAAATCTACTGAGAAGTGCATGGTTTCTCACCGAAAACATCACCGGTTTCTGCAATTCTGCCAGAGTCAATCAATTCCAGCAATGCCTTTTATGTGGAGATGTGTTAGTGAAGCAAACTCACGGCAGTCTGTTTTTAATGCTTTTGGCATGTATGCTCTCATTGGAGAACAGTGGAGAGAGGGAGACAAAACAAAAACACAAAACGCATTTTACATGACACCTTATCCCACCCAGAAGCAGAGAAGCACTTAAATCTCACAGTTCCTCTCTAAATGGTGCTTCTGTCAACAGTTCAAAGCAACATTGCCTAAAGTGGCATTTATCTTTGGGGCTATCTATCAGATTCCTTTCTAATTCTGCTATGTGCGTGCTCCTTGCTGTTTACGCCGTACATGGTTAAAGGGAATCTTTGTTGCTTCTCCACAGGTTACGGCAAGGTCAAGACTGAGCACTGTACATCCCTTCACTTCCTAAATATCAGACACTTAATCCCAAAGGCTCTGTCACGGAGGTGGAAATGTACCTACAGGGATACGGTCTCTCCAGTCTGCCCATAAGCTTACCTCATTACGCAAAACCCGGCAGCCGCATGGGAAGCCCTCTCTGGAAGCCTGCCCTGAGGTCTGCAGCATAAGGATGAGTTTATGTAGGATTTCAGGCAGAAACGAACCAGTTTCTTCCTGCTTTAGGTTTATGTTTAAAGCTTGGCGAGAAGGGATTTATCCTTGCACTGACCTATTCCAGGGACTTCTGAGATAGGCAAAGCAAATCAGACCCTGGAGTGATCTGGGTGGTGGTCCCAGCTCTGGCCAGGGGCTGCACAAGGTGTTCTTGTCAACTCAAAGCCCTCCTCCAGTTCCCCAAGGTGTGCAGGGTTGTCCCCTTTGCTGGACATTTTGAGAATGACCACACAGTGCTTGCACATAATGAATTTGCAGCCCATTAAAACCGGAAGGCAAATCTCCACTGGCTTTGGCTTGTCAGCAGGCAAGTGTTGGCTTCCCTAAGGTGGTGGAGGGAGGTGTTATGATTTAGGTGTTCAATAACAGTTTCTTCGCTCTGGCCCATCAGACGAAAAGTAAGGCCTTGATGAACAACGTCAACCATTTCTAGTGCGTTACAGGGGTTTGCAGGCCAAGGAGGCCTATGCCTCCCTTCTCTCCACTGCTCCCAGCAGGAAGGTCCAAGTGCTACGTGGTGTCACAGCAGTAGCAGTAACGTGCCTTAGGAGACAAGTCCACATCTACCACTGCTGTTTGAGAGGGACAGCCTTAGCAAGCACAGCCCCGGCCAGGCTGGGGGAGCACTTGGCAGAGATGGAGCAAGCCCACGCTTCATGCCGGCACACACGGAGCTGAGTCTCTGTGGTCAGTTCATCCTCAGGAAACCCACTGTCCTCTGCCACTGAAAGGCAGAAAACCAAAGAACTGAGCAGGACAAGTGGTAGCTTCCTTCTTTAATTCCCTGATGGGAATTACTTGCCCAGAGGAAAACCATTTGATGTTGAATGCCACCCCAGGCCTCTTAACCATGATACACAGATGCATGGAGAACCCCTTCTGTAAGGATACCTCTGCATGTGCCCCACTCACCATGCAAAAGGCCAGGCTACAATGAATTGTCAGGATGGGGGAACTGAGTTTAGGTTTTGGGGCAAAAGTTAGTTACACTTATGATCCTCCAGTTGAGGAGACAGAGGAATAACCTGTGTTGCCAAAAGATCTGAGGAAACAAATTAAGAGAAAAGGAAAACACCATGCATCGTCCTCAGCTCTCAGAGCTTCTCCACCTCCTTGAGGGACTGTGAGAGCTTGATTGATTCCTCCGACTGCAGGAGAGGAGGCAACCGGGGAACACTATTAATACCTCTGACTCCAATTGGTGAGCAGCCGTGGTTTGTGTCTCATGAATTTCAGTAGGAGTCTGACAGAAACAGAAGGCTCCTTTGCTGTTTATGGCACACAAACAGCTGTTTGAGAGGAGAAACATCTCTGCAGCGGATGAGTCTGCTGTAAAAGTCATCCCTAGATTTTGGGGAATTTTTGGCAGTTGAATCCCTTCTATACCACAGTTGTCCGAGCAAGGCTGAATGCAAACACATACCCCTCTATCTCAGACGGACACCTGTAAATCTGATAAAGAAGGCAAAATTAACACCAGAATAACCTAATTAACTTTAATGAAGTTACTTCTATTTTACAGCTGTGCACCCAGGAGAAGAATCAAGACCTGTACGCTGAAGCTATTTCACCATGTCATGGTTTTGGAACACTAGAGAAGAATAACGAATATACAGTAAACCAGGGGCAAATGTCTGTGAACAGCTTCATGGATAAATGGTTAAACTCTGGGCTGTTTTACAGTGGTGTAAGTCAAAAGAGACAGCATTACCATTGGTGGCACCTCTCCAGCGGAGCTCTGCTGGTCCGACTGAGGTCTCATACTCACACCAAGGTAAGCAGGAGCAAAAAATAGCTGGCACTGTTGGCCAAACAGCAAATAAGTTCAGATATCCCTGCTCCATACCCGCTCACAGAGGATAACATTTCCAGCAATTCCATTTATTCACTCCTGTGCAGTAGGCTCCAAAATCTTGTAAGAGCCATTGAAATCTGGCAATGGGCAGATTAACAGGCACCAACAAAATAGAATGACTGTTGTTTCGCATTTAACAGTTAGGAGAACTATTAATCCACACATGTCACGGGGTGGAATAGCAGCCTTTCTCCTACGTGAACAGTTTCACAGGGTTTTTCTCAGCTCTTTGAAACATCTATATGCACATCGATGTGTCTATGTGGGTGTGTAATCGTGCCTCTGTGCAGAGTGGGACATACAGTGAGACACGTCTTCACTGAAGAAAGACAGGGTCACTTACAAAGGGGTTGGGGTTTTTTTTAATCTTTGCCTGACCACAGCAAACATTTAAGGGCTGTGAGAACTTCCTTTGCTACTCATGTGCCTGGTAAGGACACGTTTCTGAAACAAAAACTGCAAGGGCGAATTGCCCCCCCCCCGACAGCCTTGCCCCACCAGGGCTTATTCCTCCTGCCCCACTGGGGCAGTCTCTGCTGCAGCACTTTTTGGTGACTGGTTTTTGCTACCTCCAGGAAAGCCAAGGCAGCGTTTTACTGCAAAGCCCTGTGGGTGCACGTGTGCATGTGTGCAGCTGAAGGGGACTTATTTCTGATGGGAACTCCAAGTAGGATGGGTGCAAAAGCTGCACAGCCATGTGCTTGGGGCTTGTAGGAAGGAGAGCAGTGGGAATCAATAAACAGAACAGGAGGATGAATGCACATGTCCATGCTCCCTGGAAATCCCCGGGCTGCCAATACAGACTGCCTAGGGAAGAGTTAAAAGCAGAGCTCTGGAAAGTTTGGCCAGATGACTTCCTGATGGAGTTTATACAAGTATAGTGTGCACAAGGACGTATGTGCCTACGTGCCACTTCTCCCGAAGCAGCCTGAGCTGAGCAGAGGGAGGAAGAAAAATAATAAAAACATCACTTGATGGGTCCAGGCTGAAAACGAGCATCTGATGAATGTGCAGGGTCATCACACCCCTCTCATTACAAACCCGCCAGACAAATCTGTATGATGCCTCCTCTGCTATGCAGCCCCTTGCTGCAGAGCAAGAGCACAGAGGGCAGAGGCAGGGGTGAGGCAGGGCAGGGGGGAGGCAGAAGAGGACATTAGCACAAGGAATTCGCAGTATCCCAAACCAGCTGCCAGTTGTTCAGCTCTCAGGACATCCCCAGCAGTCAGGGAGATAATGCAGTCATATGCAGTCACTGGGATGCCGGGGTGATGCAGGGGTGATGCAGAGGTGATGCAGGGGTGATGGCTGGGAGATTCCAGGGAGATACTGGGGTGATGTCAGGGTGATGCCTGTAGGCACAGTCAGGAGGTATGATGGTTTGTAGGTACATACACATGAGTTGGTGTCCTAAGACCTAGCCTGGATAAAAATATCTAACACAAGCTTGTTAGCATGGATTGTACAAACCTGTGCAGGACATTGGTACTCAAACTGTCCCCTCTTCCCTGCTAGCTGTGCATGTGGTCTGTAGATGACAGTTCCTCAGGGTTATCTTAATACATGAATATGCATGCCCTACTGAGGAGTTGTGGTAGCCAGAGCTGCTAACCATGACAGAAATAAGCATAAGCACTGGAACTCTATTCTCACTACCATGATTGCTTCCAGGGAAGGATTTTCAGAAATGACTAATGATGGTTTTGGTCTTCTTGTAGCTGGATACCCTGCACCCGTTTCAGCCTGGGCTGTACCTAGTACCCTCTGTAGCAGCAGGAATTAGCTGTTGCAGCCAAGCGGACAATAGTTTGTGCGGTGATTTGCAACATACTTGCCCTCCAGCTCCTTACTTCAGCTTTGGTTTAGAGTTAAGACTTCAGCATTGCAGCTATATGGAAGTCAAGGTATCTCCTAAGACATCTCAGCACATGTATGAATAGGGGAGCACAGAGCTGGCACAGGACCAAGGCAACACTTGAGATTATCAGCCTTAACTGCCTTGAGACTGTGAGCCTTTACTGCCACATGCAGGGTAGGGGCCATTCCCGGCCTCCCCAAAGAGAGGAGCGGGGACAAGGAGGTAGGGACAAGTCAAGGACTATGTAGAGTGGCCTGATTGATAGCCTGGCTTGCTCTAGGCAGGTCAGTAAGAAGGCAATATCCATATTACTCACATTTAGCAGTAGATCAACCTTATCCTCAATTATGTCATTTCTCTAGAGCACATTTGCCTCCTCCTCCTTCAGAGCAGGGTAAGAGGGCACCATCTATGAAAGGATTAAGCATTAGTCCCTTTAGGGACGCTTAGTCAGTGAACCCGTGCTTCTCATTACATACTTTCAACCTGCTGTCATTTGATAATCATCTTGTGGAAGGGTTTACAAGTTTGTGCTGTCTCAGAAATTTCTGCTTGTTCATTACAGCTGTACTCAGAGGGGATGCTCTGTGCACAGTAAGCCTCTCAGTGAGACCATGGCTAATTGCATCAGGAGGTCAAAAGGAAGGTCTTCTAAAGTGCTACTGTTGCAAAACCCGCCTTCATTCCCAGAATCAAGCCAGGTTGCTTACGATCCATCATTAGCACCAATAACTAAAAAGCCGCAGATAGAATTTACACAATGTGAAGCAAAAATAAAAAAATACAATTCTTTTCCCAATAGTTGTGCTGACTTTGGAAAATAAGACTTGTAAATAGTAGACATTGGCCATCTAAAATGAGCATTTTATTCATTGATTTCTTTTAGATCAGAATACTAACACTGAATACTATCATTTGACTGTCCAGATTCCAAAAGTCATGTTATTTTATTCAGCTGGCCCCTATTTCTTTTTTATTGAGCCCATAAACTTATCTTTGACTGGAGCAACTACATATCCTAAATTCTTGAGTGCAATTCTTTGGAAGGCAGTATGGAATTTTTTTACTTACTCTGTCCCTTTCCTGGATATCTTTACATTTCTATCAAAGATCGCTGTCATTTCCGTCTTGTTTCTCTAATGCCTAAAGCAAAAGAAACCTGTTGTGTTACAGTCCTCAGTGCAGACAGGGGAATTAGGAGGAAGATATGTTACATTTTGCATCGGTAGCAAGAAGTCTGCTGAAGATGAGAAGCCAGGGAGTTGATTTTTGCAGCAGCAGTTTCAGAGCTGATTTTCTACCTCTTTGCATTTCACCCTCTCTACAGACTAGCACAGGCTCAAGTCAGGCTGATTAGGATTAGGATGAAATGAGGAAGTGGAAAAGATGTGATCTGATCTCAATGCAAGCATTTCACACTGGATTGTCTCCCACTTGAGCTGATGTGTTAAAGAACAGAGCTGTTTACCTGTGTGTGGTAAACTTAATTTACACTGGGTACACAGCCTGCATTGCACTGTAACCAGAAGTGTCCCTGCTCCTGGATCGTTGCCTGAAACACAGTCAGAAAGCACAGAGCACGGTTCAGTCTCTTTACCTGAACGACAGACATCTAATGCCAGCCACTACAGTGGTTTCCCTGTTTGGGTATGAAGATCAGGCAGCATCAAACAATGGGTGGATTCATACCAGATTTATTCCAAAACCTAAGAATCAAATCCATCTTTCCGAAGAAACAAGCTCCCTTTTCAAAAAGAAGAGTAATTTAAGGTCAAATACTTTCATCCTAAGCAACATAAAATGAAGAATAGCAAAATTTGGTTGGCATCCTGTGTGGTTTACCAGCGGTCCCTCGGTTCAGGGGAGGAATGCAACGTCCTGCCTGCACAATGCAAAGGCCAGCAAGCCCTGTCGCAACACCGCGTGGCAGCAGAATGACATCAGGTCACATTACATGGGAGCGTGCCACATAGAAAAGGTCATACCCTGGGCTCCAACCCAGCCTGCCCCACTTGGAAAGTGGGTTTCTGTACCCGGCACTGGCTGCCTTGTTCTGGAAAATGCCTGCTCAGGTTCAGCTTCCCGCAGCGCTGCAGGCAGATGCCACCCGAGCCCCCGACAGCAGCTGACCCCAGGGGAGATCTGAGCAGGCACAGGTGGTAGGGAAAAATAAAGAAGTCAAAAGGGAGGGCTTGTTTCTTAGAAAGAGAAGAGGAATGGGCCGCTCTGGGTCTGGCCAGCCAGTACAGGGTGTTTCACAAACACCAGACCTACATGAACTGAAGTGGATGCCAAGAGCCCCCCAGAAATGAGCTTGACCCTCTTAGGACAACCACAGATGACAGTGTCCCTTGCAAGACAACTTCTCCCTCTCTTTCTTCCTTTTGGCATATTTCCTGAGCCACTGCAAGCTAAACGTAGACCCACAGGGGCTGGCAGATACCAGCAACGTCTGGCAATGCCTCCATGGATACAACCAGTCACATCTGTGTCCTCCCCACCTGGTACGAATTGCCATGTGTCACCGTGTTATAAAGCAGCAAGCGGCTCTGTGTCCCTCACCCATCCGTTAACCCCTTTGCAACAGCAATGAGGTTTGTTTCTGCCCAGCCCCACAAACCCCTGGGAATGGTGGGCAATGTGGTCCCCAAAGCGTGGCTGCAGGGCGCAGGTCAGCATTGCCAACCCAGAATGGTCTTGCGAAGTCTTGAAGTGAAAACCAGCCTTCTTAGGCAGCAACCGTGCGTGATTTCGCATGAGTTATCTGGGCAGCGGCTGCCACTGGGAGCTGAGCTGGTGGTGCCACACTGTGCCTTGCTCCCCTGCCCGTCCAACCATTGGTACCCAGAGGAGTACGTTTCCAACCTCAGAAGGACTCTGCCCTGCCTAATTTGTTAGTTTTGTACCACCAGAGTCTCACTAAGAGATTGCATCCAAGCTAGGCTTTGGCTTATCCCCATTTATTAAAATGCCTGCCAGTTTGGATGCTTGTGGACCTGATGGTCTTGCTGCTGCAGCGGGTTGAAAAGGGAAGCACATCCTAAATTCCCCTAGGTTTGGGGACATAACAGGGCTCATGTGGCTAGTGATGAGGTCTGGTACATCCAAGGAGTGGTTCAGGGCTCATGCTGTAACACTCAAAGCCTTGCTTAGGGCAGGAAAAGGAAACGTAGACACAAAACCACTTGCACTCACCATCCTTAAAAATGCCTCATGGCTTTCTTCCCCACACAAGGTGCAACACAGTCATTTGCATCTGTTAGTCAGAAAGGGAGAGAGGGAGGACACCTGAACATCTCACAGGGGCATGTTTCTCACCCATTTGCAAATGGTGATGCCCTGGCAGAGTGCCAGGCTCAGTGACCAAGCCAGCAGAGACACATTGTCAGGTGCTGGGACCCTAAAACAAATAGAATAGAATAGAATAGAATAGAATAGAATAGAATAGAATAGAACAGAACAGAACAGAACAGAATATTTCAGTTGAAAGGGACCTACAACTATCATCTAGTCCAACAGCCTGACCACTTCAGGGCTGAACAAAAGTTCAAGCATAGAATCATAGAATGGTTTGGGTTGGAAGGGACCTTTAAAAGTCACCTAGTCCAACCCCCCTGCAATGAGCAGGGACATCTTCAACTACATCAGGTTGCTCAGGGCTTCATCCAGCCTGACCTTGAATGCTTCCAGGGATGGGGCATCTACCACCTCTCCGGGCAACCTCTGCCAGTGTCTCACCACCCTCATTGTAAAAATTTTCTTCCTTATATCTAGCTTGAATCTACCCTTTTTTAGTTTAAAAGCATTGCCCCATGTTCTATTGCTACGGGCCCTACTAAAAAATCTATCCCATCTTTCTTATAAGCCCCCTTTAAGTACTGAAAGGCCACGGTCTCCCTGGAGCCTTTTCTTCTCCAGGCCAAACAACCCCAACTTTCTCAGCCTTTCCTCATAGGAGAGGTGCTCCAGCCCTCTGATCATCTTCACGGCCCTCCTCTGGACCCGCTCCAACAGGTCCATGTCTTTCCTGTGCTGA
The DNA here is from genome assembly GCA_035590195.1 of Aviceda cuculoides. Lineage (NCBI taxonomy): Eukaryota > Metazoa > Chordata > Aves > Accipitriformes > Accipitridae > Aviceda > Aviceda cuculoides. Next base: position 8,321,904 of record JAVJGG010000059.1, read on the forward strand.
GGGCTCCAGAGCTGGACGCAGTACTCCAGATGGGTCTCACCAGACCGGAGCAGAGGGGCAGATCACCTCCCTTGAGGTGTTATTAAGGGCATTGTCCAAATGCCTCAAACACTGACAGGCATGGGGCATCAACCACCTCTCTAGGAAGCCTGTTCCAAGCTTCCTAGATATCGGCTCCATATGGGCCACCAAATCTAGCCCCTGCTTTCACACACAGGCACCTTTCACATACTTTTTCATCCCTTCCTGATGCAGCATGGCACCTGCACCCCAGCATCCCAAATCCATCTGCCTTCCCCATACTGGACATTTAGATGGGATACTTGGCTCAGTGCTTAGGCTGCTCAAGGTGGGCTGCAGATGAAGTCCTGTCTCTACTGAAGTCAATGGCAGTTTACCTTTGATTTCAATGGGGAGTTAATTTTGCCCTATACGGTGATGACTTGCTGTTTGGCAGCGACCCTGCAGGACATTAGGCAGAGGCCACGGCCATTCTTGTCCCCATCCTGCTTTGACAAACAACTTGCTGTGTAACTCACAGTCACACCACTTTTTCATGCCTCAGTTTCCCCCTCTGTATTTAAAAGGAAGCCCAAGTTGAAAATGCACCTTCCCCTTCTTTATGAAGTTCTTTGATACAGAGATCTAAAGTACAACATAAGAGCTAACATTGACCTTCACTTTCCTTTACCGTGCCCAGACCTATTTAGTGCCTATTTATGGCAACCTGGTCATTAGCACTACAAGAACAAATTCAGCACAAAGAAAGCTTTAAACCGCTGAAGTGGGGTGTGCCGCGCTGTCAGAACAGCTATTGTACAATACTTTCCTCCTTGCTCTATCAAAAGACAAAAGCTGCATTTGATGATTGAAGATGCAGAAACCAGAATAGCAACAGGAGCTCCTCCTGCAAAAAGGAATTCCGTATTTCCTAAACCCCACATTTCTCCTTTCCTTCTTGGACCTTTCCACAGGGGGATCAGAGCAGGACTCTTCCCCCAGCTTGCAGCTCTTGCAGCCCCTCAAGTCAGCCCTGGGCTAAGCTATTCCAGCAGCGTCAGAGCTTGTGATTTGCACACTTTTTTGTTGTTCTGTTTTCAGATAAACAACAGAGCAGGCAGCTGATGTGAGATGTGGACAGTCTCTTTGTTGGGCAGGGAGCTGCTGCCACTTGCTGGCATCCTGTCATGTACAAGTGAAAAGTTTTTTCCATCTTCATTTCTTCCCATGGAAGGTTTCAAGGGTGAAAACACATTGAAAGGAGGTGATGCACCTCCTGCTGAGCCTGGAGGAATTTTTCCTGTATGATTTCAGGTTCCCTCATAGCTCTCTTAGCACCCATTGGCCTTACTATTGCACATTTCCTCTTATTTTCTCTCTGTCCCTCTTCCTGGAGAGGGCTGCTCAGCTCTAGATCTAGAGCCAGGGGAAGACCAGATGCCTTTGCCTCACTGAAACTCAGAGACAATGAGAAGACCTGAGTTAACCAGATCTTTCACAACTCTCCCTCTGAACTAAAATCAAGCTGGAACAGGATATTCATGTTCAGATGTGAACAACAGTGAGATTTCCTCAGAGAGAAAAAAACCCCTAAGAATCCTATTGTGAAAACATAATGTCCCGGTGGGTTTCATTTTCATGAAAACAATTGTGGTAGCAGCTTGATATCCCTTGAAAACACATGTGCAGGCACTCACTGTACGTACACTACATATACATTTTGTCACTCCATCATTTCTTGTCTTTCATTCAATTCCATTTCAAAATGCCCATCTGGCTTATGTTGCTGGCAACATAGCAAAATAACTCCAGTCTTGATCAGTCCTAGGGAAGTACCCACAACTCTGTGTAAACAACACTGTAGAAGACATGGGTTTAGTAATATTTTCCAGCTTGGATGTGATGGAAATGGAAATCCATACCCTCCTCAAAGAGGCACTAGGTTGGGCAAGTAGATGCAGCAAGGAGGGAAATATAAAAATGCAAAATAAGACTACATCTTACAAAATGAGCATTTATTTCAGGTGTCAGACCCTGTGGATGCCTGGAGGATGCTGTACTGTCCGAACAGACCTCTTCTGGCACCCGTGTTTCCTGGAAGAAGAGGCTTAGAGATATTTTATGGTTGACACAAATAATCTGTAAAGAGGGGATTCATTCCTCCCAGAAAATGCACCACAAAATGACTGGGGAACACCTTTCTGCCCAGGAGGTGAAACTATGCTGTGGATCATGTAAACGCCAGGCATATCCATGCTGAGAAAGCTCTGTTTGTTTGTTGACCATTGGTTAAGCTGGAGATTAGATAAAGCTTAATTAATGCAGACAAGTTCTGCTTTCTAGGTTAAATTCTTGACACACAGATAAAAATTATTACAGAAAGTCACAGGCTTACTCCATCAGAAGTCAAGGGAAGAAAGAACATTTTAACGGCTAACTCAAAGGGGCCTTTTTACAAAACAAACCTTATTAGTGAGTTGTTATCTGGTCCATGCTCACAGCCTCCTTTGCTTGGCAGACCAAGAGTATCACCCTGGGAAAAGCCCCAGAAACAATCTCTCAAGTGTGCCCTTTTATGACCCCAGATATCTATTTTCTACATTCATTGGCAAATATTCTGCAACATGTTGAAGTTGGCCTTTTATCATTGGGAAAATATCAATTCATTTACCCGTATGTTCACATAATCACAATGACTTTGCAAATGTCTTATCAGAAACCTTCAGGGTCACTGTGACCTATAAGTAGGTATTAATGGCAGCCTCATTCACAAAAATCTTACCAAAACCAGTTACTTTCTGAGCAGATTCTGATCAAACAAATTAATGCATCACGAGCCCTTTCACCTAATTTACAAACACAATGCCATCTTCTGGGACAGAGCAAGTAATTCCTGCTTCTGTTAAACTGATCAACCAAGCTCCCAACAAACCCAGAGACCAATTCTTTCTGAAGCCTTCTTAGGAGTCAAATTCCTGCCTGGTTATACCACTACAGCTACCCAAAAATTTTGTATGGTCAAGTGGCAGCCAAATGCAAAAGAAATGGACTGAAACCGGGAGGGTGACCAAGGGAGACAATAATACTAAGTACTTGAGTGCCTCAAGCTTCCCAAAACACCTGTGGAAAGAGGACTAAATAACAAAAAAGTACCCTGAGGTCTGAAAACCCTCAAGATTATGAACCAAAGCAGGCAACATGAGGAAGAGGAAGGGACCTACACATAACCAAAGGCAGAAGCAGTTTGTTGAGCCCTTCCCCAGAGAAAGCAAAGCCCACAACCCAGGGCTGAGGATAGCGAGGCAAAACGCAGCAGAAAGAAGGCGAGCAAAAAGAGAGGCTGGTGCCAGCTGATGCCCAGAGCTATGGCCACAATATCAGTGGGAGCAAGACCAAAATGATATTAAATCTGCAGAAGCATTGTCGACATAGCATCCCCCTGGCTGAAATGCCACGAGCCCGAGAGTCAGCTACTGCAACCGAGCCAGGCAGTTCCCAGGGGGGACATGTTCCTGCACATCCAGCAGACCTAACTTCAGCTACACCTCCTGTTATCACGCCCAGCGCTACGTCAAACCATCCAAGGGGACCGCAGCACCTTTTAGCGGGACGAGAGGGTGACTGGAAGAGCATGGCTCATGTGGCACGAGCCAGGGAGCATGAGTTAGTACCTGGCGATCTACCCCTGCTCTAACTCTGCTGCGTTTGTAACCGAGCACATCCCTCCCAGCACGGCAAGGCCAGGTCTCCCCAGGAGAAGGGCCGGCTGAGAAGAGGAAGGCATTCAAAACGACCCGAGGAGGCTGTCCGTGCTGCCTGTGGAGCTGGCCAAAGGAGTAGAAACTGTAAATGGGAAGAAATAATGATCAGTTAAAATATTTGTATTACATGTGGAAGAGAAGAAAATTGAAAGGGAGAGAAATTATGTCATGCTAAGATTGCACATAGTAATTTCAATTTTTCCTCTATAACACCCCCCTCCCCTTTCTGCGTGTTTTCCTATGGCAACAAAGCACTCTAATCCCCTCCCCCAACTTTAATAACTTCTGAACTTATTGGCCAATTTTGATTAAATTTACTGAGAGTCAGTGATATCAAAGATGATTTCATCCCCATAAGAGTTGCCCTGGCCAGGCTGAGAAAAGAATTTATCCTGTTTAAGAGACCACTGTAAACTCACCATTTACCAAGCAACAAAGAATCCATGTGTGCACATGCTTCTGCAGGGCTGAGGAAGAAAGAGGATGAGAGAGGTGTGCAAACACCAGTAAGAGCTCTGGCCAAGCTCATACTGTCTTAGACATCAAGGCCAACCAAGCACTAGACACGGTGTCTTGCTGGTAATGTGTTTGGGAGACGTGCTACTTGCAACAGCACAAAAGAAGCTCTCCTTTTGCTTGCACGTGCATCACAGATTTCAAATTATGCTCTCAGGTAGGGTCAGTGCTTGTAGGGTTGGGGGAGCACTGCCCTAACCACCCACGTGTAGGCATCTGCCTGCCCTTTCTACCTGGGGGCAGAGCCCCTTCCTGCCTCCGAAGCACAAGCACCAAGCTCCCACCCACAGGCGAGTGGGAGGCCGCTCGACGCGGGTGCTCTCCTCCTGCTTTTTGGTTGTATATAGGCAGTGCTAAAAAACAACCTGCATAAACTACTAGAATAGGAATGGAAAGCGTAACAGAATGATCATATGCCTGGTAGGAGGCCAAATGCTGACAGCTTAGAAGCCTATACGGGCTTGTTAACCTACTAGAATAACATAACTCTTTCCCCACCGGCACATTCATACATGACTTTTGCCACAACAGGTCAGTAAAGATTTATTTACCAGGTCTGCGACACAAAGGGTAGGAAATGCTAGCTGGACCCTGCTGGGAGGCTGGGGAAACACACGGTAAACAGCAGCAAACTTGTGCTGGCAGTGACCATAAGCGCTTCAGTGTTTTTCCTCTTGCTGAAATCTCCAATGGTGGCTATAAATCTTTTGCTGCCACTTGCAGTGGGTATTTACTAATTACAGCATCAGCACATCTTGTACCAGTCCGTGGGTCCTCGGGATAGCCTAGCAAAGGAGCAGAAATAGTTTTGCAACAAAGGCAGGTTCAAGGAACGAATGCCTCAGCACTGATCTCTCCACTGCTCTGGCAGCAGTGCTAGGAAACTAAGGATCACAATACAGAGAACAAGGATGTTAATTCTGCCTAAATAACAGACTGCATTTCCTCTACCCGGCTGTTCTGGGGAGCTAATTACACAGATTCCCAAATCAAAGAAATATGAAACAGTCTGCAAACGTTTGCAATGTTGATGTGTTGGCAGTCCAAACCATGACATATGGTCCTTCAGTATGCCATCCTAGAGAACAGGCTCACGAGCAACACTCATTACGCAAAATAATGTCGTAAATAACAGAAAGAGGCTGATTTTAGAAATGTGCTTGAGGTGGCCTCCCTGCTTCGCCCCACCAGAAGACAGTGTTTCACACAGCTGCTGCCAGCCTGGTGATAGGTTCCCAAATGTACCTCCCTTGAGGGGGAAGGAAGGTGAATCATATCCAGACAGGATCCCAGCTCAGTCAATACCCACACACGAACTTTGCTAAAACAGCACTAAGGTTGCAAAGTCAAGATTTCGGCACTAAGGCTCGCCGAGCACCGTCTGCATGCGTGTGTGCCATCAGCCCTGTTTGGGGAGTGCCCTGCGGCGGCATGCCAGCCCTCACACCACTCATCAGCGGGATTTGGACCTCAAAGTTCACCACCCGGATCCCTGCCGCGGACCTCGTGGAGTAAGGGATGCCTACACAGACTGTCTGTAGGCCAGGAGGGAAGAGGGGCTGAGACACGGGCACCCCGAGGGTTTTCACATGCCTTCTCCCACAGCAGCCGCATGGAGGTTCGGAGATCTGCGGTCCCAGCTGAGGAGGTGAGCATCGCTCCCGGTGGCACGGGGCTTGGGCCATTTCCCAAAAGCGAGACCCTTCCTCTCTTCTCCTCCTTCACGCTGCCCTTGCCTGAGCTCTTCCTCTTCCTCCACCCCGGCAGTGCCTCGCTTTGTACCTTTGCAACCTGACCCACTGCCACCACCCCACTGTGCCCCCTGGG
>JAVJGG010000059.1:8328017-8354614 GCA_035590195.1 Aviceda cuculoides
CCCCCAGTTTGACCTCTATCCCCCATGAGCACCCTGGCACTAGCCCAGCCAGCATGCCTGGCCTCGAGCAGAAACCCTGAGGACCAGACCAGCGCTCCTCCCTGGCAAGCTCAGAAGTGAATTTCCTTGTGCAAAGGTTAAGGACAGAGCTGATTTATTTTCTCCTTACCCTTGGGGCTTCAAAGTTCAGCTGCACAGAGCAGCATCCCTGCATCGAGCGGCTCAGGGCATTAAGATCAAGATTTTGGCCCGGAAAACAGGTAACCCAGGCTCCCCTGCCTGCATCCTCGACCTGCCCTCCTCCCGCCCCATCAGCACTGCAGGGCAGTAGGGAAAAGGCAAGGGGCAGTGAGACCCACCACACCACTCCTCCCTTAAGGTCATCGTTTTGCTGCTTCTTGCCCTGGGCAATGGATTATTTTTATGTGCCCAACACTCTGGACCCGAGTCATTTGCTGTGGAGTTTATCGTTCCAGGAAAGGCTAAAGGGCCACAGTGCCATTGCACTTGCCTGCCTTACTGCACACTGAAATCCCAAATTCTGTCGGGCTGAGGGCCCTAGGTTGTCTTCCTTTCACCCTGCCTGTATTTGGCCTTCAAACGGGCAAATATAACTCCGGTAGCGGCATAGAGGAAAGCTTGGAGAGGCCACACGAGCCTTGTGCCCCTTGGGAAGGAGGCAGCAGATAAACAGGATTAAGGAATTTTGCATAGCTCAACCTGCCAATTTCTGCAAAAAGGAAATGCAGGCAGTGCCTGCAGCCCTGATTCAGAGGAGAAGCCTTTGAAATGCCTGCCAGGTAAAACGTGTTAAGATACAAGCTGCTTTTCCTCTGTAACAAGGTGCAGCACAGGGAATAGCCCTCCTCTGCGGAGCCCACCCTGTGCCAGGCACAGTTTGTGGTGCGTAGCCGGACAGGGAGAGCCCTGGGAGCCAAGGAAAGCAGGCCTGATCCTGCGTCACAGGCTCCAGCTACTGCCGGCATTCAAAGAGGGAGGTCAGCTGCAAGATGTACTGTTATGGGCCAAACCGAAAAATTTCACGAAGATTTGGTTTCCTGGGAAAATCTTGATTTTTTTCACCTTTTTGTTGTTGTTGTTGTTGTTGTTGAAAAGAGCAGACCTGAAAACTCAACTACTTGAAATGGGGCAGAAGGAGTTGGATTTGGGGTTTTCTTTCAGAAAGTGTTTGGATTTTCAGGTGAAAATGGTGAGTTTTCAACCTTCCATTGGAAAGGCAGCTATTCCATGGGGAAATACTGGCGTGCACCTGCTAGTTCTGACACCTAGTCTCACAGCAGCAGGAGCATTCTGCAGTGGTTAGGGCTTCACCCTGCAGGAACATGATATTAGAGGGACCAAATCAAACCCCAGCACATGTAAACACACAAAAAAGCTGCACTCCTGGAGTATTTAGTTGTAACCAAGTCCAGCTAAAATGAAGAAAACTCTAAGCTTTTAGTTCATATATGTTTTTTTAATTATTGATTTGCAGGTAGTGATTCAAAGTTGGTCTGGACAGCCTTTTGTTAAAACTTTCTTTTCTCCTGCACAAGTGGCATCCACCACTAGCGAGTTATATGAGCAAAGAATTAAGTGAGGAATCATGTCTGGTTTCCCTGCATCTGATCTGCATTTTCTCTCTTTCACATTGTATGGTATTTGTTCTCTCCCTCAGGGTACTCTTGTCCTTGGATGAGAATTTAGTGTTGCTCTTAAATCCTGTTTGGATGGACTTCCAGCAAGCCCCAGAAGCTGCCAGCTTGGTTGCACAGCATGTGAGATAGGACCATTTGGTACATGGCGCATGGAGCAGGCATGGGGAGAACCTACCGCTTCAGACAAGGTCTCATGTGTGGTAGGCAGGTTTCCAAAGCAGCCCACCCCTTCCCTGCTCTCCTGGGCCTCGGAGGACGCAGGTAACCTGCTTCGTTGGCCCACTCCACCGAGCCCCGTCTCCAGCCACATTGCCCACCTTCATGGCCCAGCCATCACAGCGTGCTCAGGCAGGACCTCTTGGCTCTCAAGACCCAGCAAGCGCAATGCCAAATCCGCAGAGGCTGGCGGCACCCAGAGGCAATGCCCAGGGCTGGGAGGAAGGTGGAAGACCTGGGGTAGAGGAAGCGATGGTGGCCCCAACCATGCAGTTCGATGACATGCCTATGGAGATCCTGGCAGCAGCCGTGCCCGCTAGCAGGCCGAGGGATGGCCATGCTGGTCAGCAAGCTGAGCTGCGCCCTGTGCTGCCCCGAGCACCAATGCAGTCGGATGCTAAATGTTCATAATCGTTAGACCCGAAGCTTTACCCTGGATTACGCCCTGAGAAGAAACTCAACGCCCTCTCTGAGTCTTTCTCTCTCGAGTATACTGTATATCAAGTTACATCTACACAGAGATTGCTTCGGACATTAGAGACAGGCAAGACAAGCTGTAAGTAAAGAAAAATTATCAAAGAGAAGTTAAAAAAAATATCAAATATCCCACAGCAGCCCAAAGTAATTGTTCGGCTGCTATAAAAGGTGAAATTAAACAGGTCAATTTGTAAAGCTGTGTCATTTTATGCCAGATAAAGGAGCTAGTTTCTCATCTGCTAGACTATTTCATAATTTGCTTTTCCAAGAATCCATCTCTCTGCTAGTAATGATGTCAAATAAATCTTCACTAAAATGCAAAAATGTTTATGATTATACTTACTGACCTGTTCCTTTATTAAATGAGGACAATAGGATGATGCCCTGATATTTGCTAATGGGTTATTCCCATCTAACCTTTTCTTGTTCATCCAGATCATCTGTTTTCATTTCATCATACAATAGTTGCCAATAAAATCAAGTCAATTAAGTTAAAGGTCTATTACATTCTTTGAAATCAGGCTGAGACCTTTTTTCTTTCTTCAGTCAATGCTCTGAGAAGATTTTTGCTAGGGCAGCTGGGAAATCTGGAGCAGATTTTCATCTGCTGTAAATTGGTTTAGCTTTTCAGATATCAATAGAGTGGCATCAGCTAACCCCAGTTGAGGACCTGAACCCTGATGTGTATGAATAAGCCTCAAGCCTGTCTTTGGGCCAAAATTTAGATCTGGATTTACTCCCACATGCAATCTCAAAGACCTTGTCTACTTATCAGAGTGTTCGCAGTTGCCTATAACATAAGTTCTGTAGTTAGGTATAGCATTAGCAGCCAGGTATATGGTGCAGTTACACCATGATCTCTTCCCTATGTAAATACCCCTATTCCAGTATAAAAATGACCTTTTAGATTTAACTTTAAATGTGAGCTATTCCCAAGAGGCACAAGTGAAATCAATAAAAGACTCTAATGGCACATAGCAGTGTCTGCATGAAGCTGCCTGCTCTGATTTTCTGATATAAAACATTTTACTGCTTTTTTGTTCCAGTGTAGACAAGACCTTAATATCTCATTCAGTGATTATTTAAATAAAAAGGCAAACAGAGGAGGAATGTTCTACATCCTAGCAAAAACCTAAGCTCTAGCCTTGAAATGTCATTCAAGTACCTTAAGAACTAGTAGTGGATATTACAACTATAAATGGTCTTAATTTGAGGACAACTCATTCACTTTGCAACATCTTTGAAAGTGACTTCTCATTTCTGGGCCAGGCTTCCAGTAAATTTTTGCCAAAATCAGCTGCTTCTTAGGAAACACCATTTAGCTATTTAATCCTTAATGAAAAGGCTAAGGCTGATAAGGCCAGGTGCCCACAGTTTATTCCCCTGCCTTACTGTGGGACAAACAAATCCTTTGTGAAGAGCCGAACGTGCCCCCCGGACAGGATGTGTAGGTGGGGGGAGCTCAACCGCTTCGAATATCCCCGGCGTGACTCACCGGCTGGTGTGGTCCCCAGTTCCGCCTCATCTTCTATTCGCCCACAGTGCCTCTGACATGTCTGATAAAGCCACGATGGGGGAACGGCCTCTCATGTGGTGGGGCAGGATGGATACCTCCAGCAGTCAGTGGGAGATGCTATGCTGCAGCCAGGGGTTCCAACCCATCCAAGGGAGCATCTTGGGGCAAGACGTCTCGTAGGAGACATACAAATTCACCTGTATCTCCTAAGTAGTTGCAACTGGTAGGTAAGCCATTACCTACCACGGGCATGGCTTGGCAAGGATTGGGGGCTGCAGCAGGAGGCTGGAAACCTTGTATTGCAGCCTCCAGCAGCAGGACGTGTGCCCCGCCTGGTGAAAACCCTCCGCTGTGGCAAGCACAGCAGGGTGCGGGGATGAGGGAGCTCCGTCTCCAGGCACAGATGAGTGACAACCACTTGTGCAAAAGGCCACATGCTGGTACATGGTCAGGGGAGAGAGGAGAAGCTGCCAGAGCAGCTGGGGACTACCTTGAGGGGGCTTCCGAAAAGGTGTTGGGCTGCAGTCCCATAGATTCCTGGTGGAGTGAAGGACACCACCTGGGACCAGTCAAGGGGTTTCCTTCAGTCTCGTGTCACAAGGTGGGCATGAGACCTGTCTTTCTACAGCCCCAAATGTCAAGCCTTGGGAAGACAAAAGGTTTCATATCTGTCTTAGAGGCCCAAGATATTCCGATTAACCCTTCAGATGGCATAGAGAAGTGAGTTTGCTCACATCACTCCAGGATACATTTTCTTTTTTTGTGTTTTAGTGTCTTCCCCCTAATAATAAAGAAGGACTACAGATCTTCTCTGTGAAATTCTTACAGGGTTAGTGAAAATTTCACAAATAAACCTAACCAAGACACCATCATCTAGCTCAGGTCACAGTCTTGGATGCTTTTTTCAAAGCGGTGAACCTCCCTTAATACTCTGAATGCTCTGTCAGAAGTCAACTGTAAACTCTTAGCTCGTCATACCAGTACCGCTATTAAATTTGGATCTCCAGCCCTCTGTTAGCAACCACACTGAAGAGCTGGTGCACAAGTAGAAAATGTTTTAACTGTCATCCTGCAGACTTGATGGCGAAGTCAGCACAATCCCCACCAAGCCTAGACAAACTCTGCTGTGAAAGGAAGGCAAATAAAGACCTGGAAGAGCTCCTTCACAGAGATTGAGAGGAGAGAAAATGTTTACCCGAAAACCTTAAAGCAAACTTGGGAATTAACACTGAACAGCTTTGTGTGTATTTCCAAGTGAGAGACTTTGTAAGCAAAGCTTTATTTAACTCTCTGCTGTCACAAATTCAGTGAAACAGCTCCTAACCCTAATTAACTCAAAATGTTTGACATCTTAGAAAAGCTTTGAAGCACAGAAGGGCTCCCTATCAGCCAAACCTACAGTGCAGACCAGAAGTTTCCTTATTCAAACTTCAAAGGTTTTTTTATTGCATCAGGCATTGTATAAACTACATGAAACCTCACCCAAGATCCAGCAAGGTATTTTGGTCCTAGAGTGCATTTTTCTAGGATAAAAGCTTTATAGTGATCTACACATTTCTAACTGTAAACAGAAAATCACAGCTTCTTTTCAGACCCAAGGGACATGAAAATCAATATAAAAGATGCGGTCACACTGTCAAAAGGCAAGGCAAAAATGTCCCTTGCATGGTGTTGCAAGGGGCACGGGATAAGAGGTCAGGGTCAGACCTTCCTCTGAGGTATCTCCTCTCTGCCACTGAGCAAGGGATGGACTGGAGATATCCCAAAGTTTCTTGTCACGGCAGTCCCTACTCAGGCTAGAGACTGGCTAAGGATAGAAAGTTTAACACTCTCTTCCCTCAAAGGATCTTATCTTTCCTTTATGGGTTTCCAACTCTAAACAGTCTCTCAAACTGTGTAAACAAGACTTGGTTGCTCGTTGCCTGTTAATGACCCTGGTGTGTGCAGTTTCATCACCTCTGTGTAGAGCTAATTTTTGCTGAACAATCATGGCTAAGCTGCTGGAAACCCACATGTCATCAATTTCAAGAACCGTAAAGGTGAGCTTCCTCCCAGGAGATCCACGCCCCTCCTGTAGTTAATGGAGTTACATTGGGGTAAAAGTGATGTGAATTAAGAGACCATTTGCTTGGCAATTTATGTGCTGTATCAAGAAAATGTTATCACTTCTGACATCAGGTGGATTCTCTGCTCACTGACACCTTTGTAACACAACGGTGATTTTGATGAAATCCTTAGATAATGATTACATCAGGAGAGTTACACCACTGAAAAAAACTACAGCATTTTCCATCTGTGGTGTACATTAAGTATCAGCGATGATGACTTGCAGGGGTTATCCCTGAGTAGAAGTAAACAGCAGAGCTCTGATGCCTGCATTTTCATCAAGGCAATGCACAGCTTTCCAGTTACTTCCAGTCACTCACACCGAAACAGCATCTTGAGGTGCTTTACTACATTACAGCTTACAAAGCAAACAGTGGTAGTCACACTGGTGCCACAGGTAACTATACTGCTTCTCATCCTGTGAAGCCTGGGAGCCACAGTCAGGAGAGCTTGGTGTCGGCGAGAGGGAAAGAGAAGGCGATGCTTATACCTGATGGGCTCATGGGAGGAACAGGGTTTGACCAACAGATGCAGCAGCAGAATGACTTCGCCATCTCCATATATGCATCATGTCTACGATTCAGATTCACTCACGACGGTGGGTTTTAACAGGAAGTAGAAGAATAAAAGTACAAACTTGCTGAACAAGGTAATCTGAGTTTGCATATAGCAACCTTTGCAATCCACCTACCTTTTCCTTCTAAAGAAAGATCTTTCTTTAGATCTTTAGATCAAGACCTTTAGATCAAAGTGCCCAATGAGAGTTAATGCTCCCTTTGACCAAAACTGCAGTGTTGCTGCGATAAGGATTAGCCTGGGGGCTGTGGAAGAAAGGGTACCACGCTCCGGGCAGAGCAGGGCGGCGCGCTCTGTCGGGGGGCTGCCTGAAGGGTTTGCGGATGAGGGACATCTGGACTGTTAAGTCACACGTGCGGAGGGAGCCTCTGCTGCAAGCAATGGCCAGATGGCAAAAGCATACAAGAAAAGCTGTGTCCCATGTGCCTCCCATGCAGGACGTGGGATCTGACAGTATAATAGAGGAAATCTGTGTTGGAAGGGGTGGCTGAGAGGCTCAGCCCTGACTGATGGGCGAAGGGCATCCATTGCTAAAAACGGCAGAGGTGTGCGGTTCCTGTGCTGGATGGGGCGTGCAGCAGCGGCTCCTGCCCATGGGACCCGTGCGCCCTGGGGGGCCTGTCCACCACCTGGGAAGCACCCCATGTTTGCTGAGGAAAGGTGCTGCAGGGTATCTGTGGCCTCTCCACTGGGCTCTCTTCAGACCAGAGCAGCCAAGGAGTTCAGCTGCCTATTTGAAGAGGTCTGCCTTGGCTGGTCTCCTCCCCTGGCTGTTGAGGCTCAGTCTGGGCCCTGCCGCATCGGGCTGTGGGCACCTCCGCATGGGGAAGGGAGCACTTTCCCTAAGGCTTTCTCCTGAAAGAGTGGAAAACCACCAGCAGCTTGCAGCAGGAAAGTGCAATCGTTGTAAGAGAAAAGAATTATGAGATCATGCACGGACAGGGGTGGGCGGCAGTGAGAGAGAAGAGCAGTCATTTGATAGTCTGATTTATTGAGCAGGGGTTATTTACAACAATATCCACAGTGGATATTGGATGGAGCTGTGGCTTTTGTGGGGGTGACGTGTCTGAGCCCACTTCTAATAGCCAGGGAGTTCCTGTGTCACAGGTCCTGGTTTTCCTTTCCTGCCAGGTAGACTGGACACCTGGAGTGCTTTTTTTTCCTCTTCTCATTTGCTAATGGGAAGATGAATTCCATTGCATTAATTTGGGAGCAAAATCCAAGAGAACAAAAAGCAAATATTGCAAGACTTACTTACAAAATTACAAGAGCTGGCAGCACTGCATAGGTTTGTCTGTACGTTATTCATTCTAGAATAATTGGGAGAGACTTAATCAGCCCACTGGCAGAGACAGGGACACATGGTGCCTTGTAAAACTCAGAGCAGAGAACAAACTGAAGAGGTAGCATAGCCCAACCCTCTGCAGATGCAGAATTGCAGCGTGAGAGTCTTGCAGATCTAGGCCCTCTCTCTGAATGCCCTTGTTCCCTGCTGTGTCGCCAAATCCCTGCAGATTTCAGCACAAACAGGTACTCCCTGAGCCTTTTACCAAACTACAGGGGAAACAAAGTCCATATGACAAGAGCATGAATTAAGAAAAAGGGCTTATTAACTCCCGGCAGTCGCCAAGTCAGTGTTTTTAGACTGCATCCAGTAAATGCTGCCTGTGCCATGCGGGCAGACTAGCTTTGATTCCCACTGCCTCTGGCATTTCAGTGGCAAGCAGCATTTTGTGGTGTAAACTTTTCCTTAGTTCACTCACAGTTCTCTGTGGTTCTCTTAGGACTTGTTTGATATAACATGATCTTCTCAATGTCACCACAGTAAGGACCTGTGAGCCACATCCTGTGTTCCTCATGCATTTGATACTTTCTGGGCTACAGAAATATCCACTTTAAGGCTAACATCTCAAAGAAAAAGCTAAAGATACCCTTTCAGAAAAATATCATGGTTGGATGCTTTGAGTCTTCTCTCAAGTCTGGAGCTTCAACACCAGTTCCCCGTATGGAGTCATGGTTTAAAGGAGAGCAACAGTTTGCATTTTGTTTCTAGACAGCCATTTATTAAAAATGCCAAGACAAGTAACTTTTCAGGGAATCACACTAGGCCCGTTTCTGGCTGCTGAAGGTCAGCTGTCTTAACCAGCCACCAGTCAGACCTTTCCCCATGGTAAAGCCAAGCCTAACAAGCCTGCAGCATCTAGGTCTCCCCTCTTTCACTCCAGTCTGGGTTAGGAAGCACTGAAAGAGGCTTGACTGACATGAAACTCTAGGAAACAAGATATTCTTAGACACAGTGGTTATGGTAATATGGTACCTTTGCAGGACAGAAATAGGACAATTTCTTTTGACAAGAACCATCAGGACCATTGACACTGGCAAAACTGGCCGTGGCGAAGAAGTGAGAGCCATCTGACAAAGCTAAGTAAATACACTACAACAACCAAGACAATCCCAACGACGTGGTGGGTAAACAGAACAGGTTTTTCCCTGTCTGTACATACACACACATGCACATCTATATATACACATGCACACATGCGAGTATATATATTCAGGTAGAAGCATTATTCTGACAGAGGTCTAATTTTAAGCTGATGATGCCCATTAGTGCAAGGCGTAACCAGCTGTTTGGAAGCACTTGGAAGCATCTCCTTTCATGGGTGTAGAGCTACTAAATTGCATTGTAGAGGCAGCAATGGCTCTCTTAGGGAGGCTGTGCTGCACAGCCCCAGAAGACAGGCTGGTGCCTCTACTTCCCCACATGCTTTTCATTGCAAGTCAGAGCTAGGCTGCAAGTAGGATTTGCTGTCTTATCACCTCCTCCTGCCCCTTTCACTGGAGTTTACATCAGCCTGAATCTGGCCTGGCTCATTTAAACAAAGCCATCAAAGAAAATGTCACTGTGTTTTCCTAAGCACAAATGGATTTAGAGAGCCAAGTGTAGCAAATAGCAATGTAAAACTCACTCGCTTTACAAGTACAATCTTGCTGATGTAAACCAGAAGACATATGCCAAGGGAAAGTTTAATAGTCACCTGGAAAAAACATTAACTCGAGTTACATCTATTTTCTAATGGCATATTGTGTATGTAACAAAACACCCACAAATAATTTTGGGACCAAGGATGTTCCCCCTTCTAATTGTTTTCATCATGGGGGCCGCCAGGGCTCTTACGTGCGCTTTCGACTGCTGCTGTGAAATATGTGTTCCCTGTTTGTTCTTGTTCTGCCTCTGCAGGAAATCAGAGACTCTGGCTTCCTGTAGGCTGCAGATGCTTTATTCTTTGTATTCTCCAAATAGGAAGTCCTGGGGTCATTCTGCCAAATATATGGAAACTTAATTTCATTTCAACACAGGATTAATCACTAGGAAGTGTCAGGACATTGATGGTCTGATAATAAGACAGTTACAGCAGAAACCTTTTATGGGCACCAGGGCTAAAGCATTTGGCAACAGACATGAAGCTGTGTAAGTCTCTGCATCAAATGGGGAAGGAAGGCTACCTGATGAGAATTAATGCCGGCAATTGTAATAGCAGTGTTTTTTTAATGCCCTGTAAACCTTACCAAACTTTTAAGCCTTTTTATATTTTAAAAGGAAGGTAGATTGTTTTTGATGACTAACCCCTGTTTTTGATGACTAAGCTCTATGTTTTTTCTCTACAAATCATAACAGTCTGTGGTGAACGTCCTCTCACTTACCTCAGCCCAACAATGGCACACCTCTGCTTAGTTGAAGAAAACGTTTCTGATTTGCACCCTTGGAAGTCACAGATCAGTCCCCTACTGCCACTGCATGTCAGAGGGGGTGCATATTTCTCAGGCTAATGTATACAATGGGAACACTGGAAAAAAACGCTTGCTAAATTTAAGACCATAAGCAATTAAATAGAGTTTCACCAAGTGTGCTCAGACTTCCTGTTTAAAGCACTGTTTAAACACAGCCAACGCCACACTGCTGGGAGGTTAGCAACTATTATTATTCCCATTGTAAAGGGTGGGAAAAGTGAGGTGCAAAGACCGAGAGCTTGGTCTGTGCCCACAAAATTGAGCTCTTCGTCAACACTCTGGGATTGACAGCATCAATCTTTATGCAGCGTCCAGCTTTTGCTCAGGGCTCACTATGGCTTGCAGAAGAGTTGCTTTGCTTAGCATCCAGTTTTGACGGATCAAATCCCAACAGCATGACCTTCCTAACAGCTCCTCCTGTATTCCCTTCTGTATGGGCTAGCTCTTACAGGCCTCATCTCATGCTGCACCCTGCTCAGCTCATTAGACATTTTTACACTTTTTCTGAGGTCGAGCTTTAGGGACAGGTACAACACTGTTTTATCGTGATACTGGGCTGTGTTCATCTTAGCTGCAACGGGGACAGAAATGCAGCTCTGTAAGGGATTAGCATGTTTTATGGCAAGCAGTTAAGGACAAGACAGGGCTGTGCAAAACATTTCATGAATATAGTGTCATCTTCTGCCTCAGAGGAAGAGATCTGTCTAAATCATAGGACTTTGTGAAGACAGCGTGCTTCTAAAAACATATTCAGTTTAGCATTCTCTACAAGGAGGAAACAGGGAGGGAGGAATCTCCTTTACAGAAAGCAAGAACCCCTTCACAGAGACCAGTAGGCAAGTGGTGCCCTGCCCAAAGCGCTCTTGCGCAGTATACGAATGGAGCTGTCGCCTCCTCCCTTCTAAAAGCACACCGCAGCGACTGAGTATTTCAGTTTCTACCCTTCTGAGCTTGTGTGAAATCTGCTACGAAAAAGCAGTCAGATCAGCCCACTGTGCTTCACGTGCCTCCTCCAACTCCACCGTCTGAAGCCGGAGATGAGAAAGACCGGGTGCGTAGAGGGATGCCCTCTGCATGCCGCATGGGATCACCCAGGTGCCATCACCCTTCCCACGCAGCAAAGCTGAAGTGCTCACCAAGGATTTGAGCAACCCCACAGGACATTTCCCCTGGCAAATCCAACACTACAGAAATGTCCCTTGATGAGCAAGACTAAAATATCATTAACACTATGCCCTGGGAATAAACTGTTGGATGCACAACTGGTAGAATGGGGAAGCCTTGGGGCAGGAGTCCATCACTCTTCTGTCTCAACCCAGCTCAGCAAAGCTCTCCCCTCCTTGTAATTAATCCCATTCTCTTTCAGTGATGTAGTGTGGATATTCACCTAAATCCAACAATAAGCCATGGGATTTGAGCATGAGTTTAATATTAAACTCATGGTTAAACATCCCGCTGAATAGAAATGAAGCCAAAAATTGGCTTATGTGCTTTGCTGAATAGGAATGGATTGCTGCAGTTCAGCACCGGTGAAGGGAGATTACTCTGTGAGGATGATTCACTTCACTCAAGCCCAGGCAACCCCGAGCTCCGCAAGCCAGATCCCACCCTGCTTGTAAAGGAGGCTTGAGAACACAAGAGACTGGAATCGAGCAGTGATGCATATGATGACTGCCAGGAGACACCCAGGACGTGAAAATAACAAATGCAAAAAGGTTCACTGCAGAGTGTCACTCCCTCGGGGGTCTACATGAATCTGCAGAAACGCTGCATGAATAAAGCAGTGACCTTACCTAACTGACATACGGCAATTGAGTCAAACCACCAGCACTTTCATCAGCTTCACTTAGGAGCACTTGCCTACACTACAAAGCCTTTACCAGCAGCTAAGCTGGCTGATTTATGTCAGTGGCATCTCCTAAAGCAGACTAAGCTTATATTTGGAAGGGGGTGATTTGGAAGATTTATCTTAATGTCCTCCCTGAATAATATAAGCAGTGTTCTGCTGCCGGTCTAAGTTCTGCTTACTCAGCGGGTTTTCCTGACCTACCTAACCTGGTTTGGGAAATTATCTTTTTCCCAGAAAAACTTCAGGACATCAGCTTGACTGAGGAGACCGATGCAGCAGCAAACACACGTAAAGAGGGCAGCCTAGGAGAAATGAAATATAAAGATGACAAGAGGCAGGAAATTTGGGATAAAAAACAGGCAAGGAAAGGTTTCCCAATGGTAAATCATTTTTGTTACAGAAAAAACCCAAAGGAAAAAAAGCTAAACAGCTTATCACAGAAAGAGTCATGCTAAAAGCCTGTCACAGAGAGAGTTTACATTAGGGGACAAACAAAAGACATCAAGAAAGGCGTAAAATGTTGCCCTGAAGGACATGTCCTTTTCAGAAATGGCCAGGCTCTGGAGGACAGAGCAATTGGGGATGAGAAGGAAGCTGAGAGACCTAGATTAAAGGATCCTGCTGAAATCTGTTGAGATATCTGTTTCAGTATTTAAAGTCTGAACTGGAATAGCCAAAAAAAAGAGTGAATAACAGCATTTCTTCAACTGAAGGGTTTTACCAGAAGCCCTGTGTTGATTTATGGTGTGCACACGTGTAGCCCAGGGCATGAGCTGGCTACAGCCCCCGGTGGTGGGTGCAAGTGGGCTCTAGCCGGCTTCTGTGCCAGCCAGTTGGAGCTGCAGCAAGCAGAGATCTCCTGAGCATGGGAGCTGGCACTAGCGAGGTGCCTTCAGGGCCAGACCAAGCCCCTGGGGTAGGCTGTTCTTGCAACTTCACTGACATCTTCATCTTTGCGCAGCTGCGCAGAGCTGGGATCGGGGATAGGGGCGAGGGGATATACTGAGAATAAGATGACCAGTAAACAAGAATCGCATTTCACAAGAAAAAAAAAAAAATAAATAAAAAAGAAGGATTTTGACACTTGTTCCCCATTCCAAGCCAGAGCAGGAACTTAATTTTGGATGGCCCCAACATGGGGAGAGGAGGGAGGAGAAGGGAGCAGGGGAAAGGGCGAGGGGAAAACATGGAGAAAGCCAGAGAGGAGTGCCTTGGCAGCAGGTGGCTTGGGCTGGGGTAAAGCCAGCGTGCCTGAGGTCTGATGTGAGGAGCACTTAATCCTCAGCACGGCCTTTCATTTCCTCACTGTTTAAAAAAATACATACATTTACAGGACCTCTCAGGGAAGTTCAGTGAATCAGTGTCTGACTATTAGTTGCTGACCCAGATGAAGGCATTAGCAACTTGGAAAGCCCCTTTCACATCAGCTCCCCAGGCATCCTGTTAGCCGTGTGCCATTAGAGCTAACCTCACGCGACCTTGCAGCACTGTCATGTTGACATAGCGCTAGCAATGTCTCTCATGGACCCGAGCTCACCTCGGGGGCTTTCTATTCCTGCCTTGAAACTCTTCGTTCAAGGTCCTCAGCTTGTTGAAGTGTAAAATCTTTCAGCTTCATGATAGGAAATTCTTCCAAAAGGAGGTACTTTTTCTCTCTACGCCACACTATCCTTGGAGCTTCTCGCAGCAACCAAGTTCCTACCCTAAGGTGCCTTTGATCGTATTGTTCTGCAGAGCACCCCAAAATATATACTGCCAGTTTCCAGGAACTATGGATTGCCAAAGGAAACCCTGAAGCTGCCCACATCCTGCTAGGTATTCAAGATGCGCTCCCTTACACCTGCGAGCTGCCATCAGGCTCTGCAGCACTTCTCCCAGGCTGATGGGTCACATCTGACTTCAGCCTCCGTCAGCGAGGCCTCTCCTGTACACCACAGCCCTGGCCCCGGGCCAGAGAGGGGTGGTATTCAGGCAGCACGGCCGCTGCGGCTTCCCTGAGTTCCTCGTCCCTGCAACAAGGGAAACCCTTGGAGAAGGGCTGTTTGGAGCCCTTGTGAATTAGACAAGTCTTAAGTTTTCCTGATGGCATCTTCCAAACTGCCAGCCAAAGGCATCCCTGGGAGATGAGGATCAGCAGGTCAGGCCACTCCAGGGAAGCATGGCCACAGGGTAAGGTGACATTTGAGTCTGTGGAAGTGTTGGAGAAACTTCAAAATTCAGGTGGTTTCTGGTGAGATTTAGGCACCCGGAGGCACATTTGTAAAGGCAGCCAGCGAGGTTTTCAAAAGATCCCAATCTCCCAACGCATTTATTTCAGTGGAAGTCGGGGAACGAGGGGCTTCCCAAAGCCCCATCGCTCCCCCCACCACCTGGAGCTCATGGCACATCTGGCCTTTGCGAGCCGCTGGCATCACCCACCAGCAGGCTTTCAGCCCCGCCACCGTCAGCGTCAGCTCTCCGCACCAGCAGGTCACCTGGCGGGACAAAGCTGAGCCCCAGCAGTCACGCTCACACAGTTGCCTCTCTGTCAAATTAGCCACGACACATGGCCCAACGTCCGTGCAGCTTTACTCCATCACCCTGGCCTCCCGCCAGCTTCAGGAGGACTTGTAGCACCTGACCTAGCATGAAAGCTGCTTTAATAACATTAACCCATCCAAAAGTACATTGTCCGGTGAATAAGAAGCAGCAAGGGGATACAAAATAGCAGCTCTCGGGTTTGTGCTATATGGTTGCAATGGATTTGGGTCAGCGCTAAGTGCCCTGGAAGTTGATTTTCTATCTCATTGAGCTACGGCCTCTGCTATTTGTGAAATTTGAATAATATTTCCAGAAGTACCTAAGTGCTCCTGATAAATTTCACTGCCAAAAATAAATTTCCTTCATTTCCTCTTTTTTGTCCCACTTTCTCCCTTTATTCCCATTATTGTTTCAGGAGCAAATAATTGATGTCGGTGCCATGAATAGCTCTGAATTCATTTGCTTACAGCTTTGGGTAGGGAGATGATTTTTTTTTTTTCATCAGAAGGTTTTATTGCATTTATTCTCTCCTCCTCCTTTCTTGCACCCATGCCTGGCCTCTTCCTCCCTGAACAAGCATTTCAGACTCCCCCTCAGCTGTTCTCACAGCAGAGGCATAACTACTGAGTCATCCCTTCGCATTCAGCTCATTGCTAATCCACCTCTTGCTGTTTCTTTCACAAGGGTTGTTCACTTCTTCCTCACACCCATCCCCAGTGGTCTGCGGTTTGGGCATTTCTACCCGCAGTCACTCCCGTTACCTCCCCTCTGAATTTTCTCTCTCCCCTTTCTCCGGAGTATGCATTAGTGAAGGTGGCACCTGCCCTTTTCCCCTACCTGCTGTTTATTTGAATGCCTCCCTCAGATGTCCTCCCAAGCTTCTGGCCTTCCCCCACTATGAAAGTAGCTACCTTATCCTCATCTTTACAGTTCACTGTGAATGCAGCAGGGACAGGCTTGGCAACCTTTCGTTTTGATAATTTTCCATGGGAAACAGATTTCCCTCTTTTGTTTTTGCTTTTGGTTCTCTGCTCTGGCCACTGGAGTCCTGAGACCTCCTCCTCCTCCTCCTCCTTGTTCTCCTCCTCCTCCTTCAGAGGCAGCTCCGAAGGAGGCCCAGCCGCTCTTGGAGGTTGGTGACACAGAGTCAAAGTCTCTCCAAAAGCCTCTCCGTGCCTTGTGCTGTCGAGGCCGACTCAGGAGACAGCCGCAAGCAGAGCTCCTGCGCGAGGCATGGGAACGGGGAAGGGAGGAGGCTGTTCCCTCCTGGTGCTCCCAGACAGGCTGCTCCGGTCTGCGGGCAGCTGCCTCCCTGGTCTCCAGCAAGGCAGCCGAGGTAGGGTGAAAACCGCTGCCCCGCACACCACGGTGTAGTCAAAAGAATTGGTTTTAGCAACATTACATATGCTATGTAGCACATCGCAAGGACTCTATGGGCAGGTTGCTTGTACTTAACCAAAAACCTTGGGTTTCCCACCTCTCCAAGAAAGGAGAGGACATCACAGTCCTTCAGCCCTCCAGGTCCTTCCCCCTCCCCTCCTGTTCCTGCAGCTCTCTGCCTGTGAGCCCATCTGCAGGGCTGGGGACCCTGAGGGTTTCTTCCTCAGGCTGCCTCTGCTCAGCTGTCTGGAAGCTCAGAAATACCTGGG
The DNA here is from genome assembly GCA_035590195.1 of Aviceda cuculoides. Classification (NCBI taxonomy): domain Eukaryota; kingdom Metazoa; phylum Chordata; class Aves; order Accipitriformes; family Accipitridae; genus Aviceda; species Aviceda cuculoides. Next base: position 8,344,377 of record JAVJGG010000059.1, read on the forward strand.
ATGAGCATCACAGGAGGAGGAAATCATACCGAGTGTCTTTCAGAGAGGAGCTAGGGCTCCTTTGAAGAGTTTGAGTCCCCAGATCAGAAGCTGGTTGTTATTACCACAGACAAAACGCGCTTCAGAGGAGTGGGCTGCAGCCAGAGACAGTGATTGATAGCCAACAGCTACAACACAGGAGGCTGCATGCTTTTTTACGTCAGGGTCAGGAGCATTCATACCACATCCTCAGGGAAGGACTGAGACCACCATCAAGATCAGACCCTTTCTTGTCCAAGCAGCACCTCTGCCCTCCAGCACAGTTAAAGCCTCCAGAGCAGGAGAGACTCTCTGTGCATGAGCACATCAAAACAGGCTGTCACACCACTAAGCATGCCTGTACCAGCATCTTCGCAGGTGTCACTGGAGAAGTTCAAAACGCAAAATGGAGGTAGAAGAAAGATAGGGAACAGGATGTGCTCCTCTTCCAGCTCATCCAAAGACCTTTCTTTCAGAGCTGTACGAATAGTCTGTGTAGCCAGGACATCAGCTGGCAAAACTCAGTCAGCCAAGTAAAAGGGAAAGTTTTAGGATGTTTTGCCAACAAAAAAAAAAAGGAGGAAAAAATAGATTTAAGTGGCAACAAATAATTCAACCAATAACAGCAACAACCTTTCAGCAACTTGCTGGCTATTCAGTAGCTTTTGGTGCCATTTCTATTAGCCATATAGGATGGAGATTATATGATCCTATCCAGGTAACACCATTAAACCAGAAAAAGATACTACAGCAAAGCAGCCTTTTCTGTGGCTTAATTATATGGCCTTCAGCCAAACTTCACTGAAGTCAATAAGAATCCTTGCCACTGACTTTTAAAGACTTTGTACGACTGAATACTCCCAGCAGGGCTTTAATAGGAAAAAAGACTGGAGTTTAAGATACAAAATACAGGATATAATCTGTACAGCAGGAAAGCTGCTGAACATACTTCCATGGCATAGGCAACTGTCATTGATGGGAAAAAGGAGATTCTGACCAAATGGGAGAGCTTTAGGGTTTCCATCTTCATCTTCTGTTTATGGCCTTAAGGAATGCTTTGGGATTTACACTAATAAACCGGTGCCTAACTATAAAACGTACACTGTCAGAGGGCCAAAATGCATGTCTGTGCATCTGGGAGAGGTTGAGTATGTTGACACCCAGAGCTTGTTTTCTTACTGTGCCAAATCTTGATTAGGTTGAAGTGAATGGAAACACTTCCACAGGCTGCAGCAGGACGGTGATTTAGCTCTTTCTCTGGAAAGGGCTGGCACTGTGGAGAGAGCACTATTGCACGCTCTGGACTGACTGTCGCTTTGCAGAGTCCTTTCTACAGATGCTTCTTGTTTATAAGCAAAAGTACTTACATTAACGTTGCAAAAACAAATAGTCTAATGTTGTTACATTTTAAGGGCACATTAACTTGAAAGAGCAGCCAAGTTTGTTGACTAAAATGATTTACACAACTCTAAGGCCACTGAACAAGTATTTCTCAATGTCTCATCAGCTGCTCAAGGGAGCAGAAGCTAAAAATGCCACAGCTCAACAAACAGTTCTGTGTTCCTACTGTTGATAGGTACATCATGTTTCTTTGCAAATAAAAGACCATCAGGGGTTGCTTTAAGAAAAAAACCAAAACAACAAACAAACCAAAATAAATAAATAACATCAATAATTTCTAAGTACATACTGTCCTCTTTCCCTCCTTCCATTTCCCTCATATAACTCCATTACAACATCCCCAACAAATGATCTGCAGTATGTCCAGGATTCCCCTACTACCTTCAAACAAGCTGCTGGATGGCCAAGAGGCAACCCCTAGTGTGGCCACTTCAACCCAACAGCCCTTTGCTTGGCAGGGCCAGGAAAGTCCAGGTGTGAGTAAATGCCATTTACACAAGTTGATCATCCAAGGTACCCAGGTTGCCTGAGAGATTCTGACTGTCTTCCACCAGCAAATATTTTGATGGGAGGTGAGTGAGTTCAGCATCACACAGACATGGTAAGCACCTCACAGGGGCCAGCCCTAAGAGCACAAGCCTACGCATGGCCCTGGGGCCTTATGTGTAATTCCAGTTTGCAGATGCACCCCCTGACCTGTCAAGTTGCAATGGGAATAGGTCCCTGTCAAAGGCTGTCGTCGATTAAAAGCTCAGTCAGGATCTCTACTCAGCTCACCAAAGGGAAGTGTCCAGGTGTCTTGCCAAGGAAGCAGTATAAAGTGGAGATGGTTCCTTAACAAAGCAGGCAAGGGAGTGGTAAAACAAGCAGCTGGAAACTGAATTCAGGAAAACATTATGCTAGCAGTCATCTAATACAGAGAGCAATCAGTCAGGGGACTCATTACCAAGGGACACCGTGTAATCCCCATTACTTGATGCCTTTATGTCTAGACTGGCAAAACTTTCATAAGAGACACTGTTCAACCAAAAGCTGTTGTGCTTTTTTTTAGGAACTGGAGGATAAAATTCAAAGTCCTCCATCATACATGGGTCAAACAAGGTGATTGCAAAGGATTTAAAAACATTGAAGACTATGAATGCAATCATTTAAAAGATTTGAAGAGTCTTCGTCTCTGTCAAAAAAGTTGGAGAAGCAGAATGGGAGAGTGTGCTCTGCAGCTGGACTGCAGGCAGGGAAAATACCAAGAAGCACTACACTGCTCTGTCTGTTTTGGTAATTTCCATGGCCATGGTTGCCAAACAACAGAGATCCTCACTGATGTGTTGACTCTAGCAGGCCTAGTGAAGCATGAACACAGCCAGCTTTCACAGCTACAGAAAGAGATTAGAACCAGTGTTTTATGTCATCCAGTCACATAAAACATAAATATGTCCTAATGGAGGCATGCAAAGTACTTGCCTTACTTCCTCTGCTAAGTCATCTGAGAATATGTTTTGCTGTTGCAGTAAAAATGGTCAAACCGCTGAATGTCACATTTGGGGCATACATCTTCCATCATACATAGTCTGTCTTTTCTCTTGGTTTTCCTTCTTTTCTCTGTAAGGTAGCAAGAAAGCTTCACTGTAAGTAGACAGATGTCTTGGCATCAGGTCCTATATCCTTACCATGCATGCTCATTACACAGATCTATTCTGCCATAAGAAGATGGCTGGTCTTTTGCCTGTGATATGATCATTTGCCAGAAATTATTTTAAATAGAGCAGACAATGAGCCTGTTACTTAGAAGTGTTTTCTGATAATTATGTTCTGTCACCCTGAGTCAAAAAGATGTAACATCTGTGCACAAACAGTTCCTACACAGATGCTGTCTGAGACCTGTTTTCCCTCTGAACATTTGGTGAACAGTGCAAGGCAGAGCAGGAAAATACCACTTTGTGTAATATTGGCAGTATCTCCACGATGCAGGGAGAAGTCCATGAGCTGAACTCTCTTTATATAAACACCAATAGGGGATAAGTCAGTACTCTTGAAATCAGTATGTCACCTTATTTCAACATCAGACTAAAGCTTGATGTGAAAGTTCAGTCAGAGCTGAATCTGGCCCCACGATTTATAGTGTTTGTTTAACTTAGCAGCCAGCATGATAGTAAAATATCTCAGAAATCTCTTTAATCTGGATGGTTCATACCCAAAATTACATTTAACTGTTGGAGGATGAGAAGGAAGGAGAGTCACAGTTTGGACCAGGTTTTACTGGGTGCATTGGGAACTGCCTCTTGGATGCCTGTCCTGGGGAACAAGACCTGGAGAGCAGCTCCAGAGTGGGAACCAACTTTGGCCTTGGAGGCCAGAGGAGAGGCAGGAGAGGAGCGGGGAGGGAAAAACATGTCTGTAGAGAAGGGCAAAGGCACTTGGGATTTCCCCAAAAATGTATGCTACAGGGCAGGAGGCTCAAATGAGCAAGGCACAGGCCAAGCTTGGCAGAGGAGACAGCTGGATTGACTGCACTGCCCTGGCAGCAGACGGGAATGGCTCCACAGGCGATGCACGCTGCCTGCACTGCTCAGCCCCCTCTCCTGCCCCTTCCCTCGCTGCCGAAGGACACCATGCATCTCCTCTGCAAGGGATACAGCCCAAAACCCGTGGGCCAAGCTTCAAAACGGTGAGAACGTGTCCTCTGCTGCAGGCTGTGGAACAGGGTCCTGCCACCATAGCCGGCGGGACTGACCCCTGCTTCCAGAGAGGCTGCTGGGGGGCTGGCTGGGCACGGGGGGCACTGAACACCCCCGGGTGTTCAGTGTCTGGCTGTTGAGCCACATGCAGCCCCTGATGTAAAGGCTGCTGTTATTCTGGATTCGTTAATGACTGGGCTGAAAGCTGCTTCAGTAAGGAATTATATCCAAATCATCTTCAGTTTGGGGGGTCAGCAAATGAAATCTCAACAATTTGCAAATTTCCCCTCTGGGACACATAGCTGTGCATCTGGATTTTTAAATATTAATTTGCACGTTATCTATAATATAAACATATATTTACACACATGTGCATATAAAACTCAAGAGACTTTTTAAAAGACATTTAGTGCAGCAGAAAGTTGTCCCGCTTCCTTTCAGGCAGGGCCCTGAAATGCCTCTCGAGGCCAGATGGTATTCCCTGCCTTTCTCCGCAGACGTCTCAAGAAGGCGGTGGAGGTCTGTTCTTGCTTGAGAGCTGGAGCCCCTTGGGAACAGCTGAGGGACTCGTGCTGCCCACCTCATGCAAGATCAGCAAGGAATGGACCTGCCACAGCTGAAACTGGGCGAGATGAAGCCAGACGACCCCAAGGCAGGAGTGCTGCTGTGTTTTATACAGAAAAAGTGAGGCTGTTATCCAGAGGGTGCTGGGGCTGAAGTACTTGCGTGCACTATCAGGGTTGACACGTTTCAAAACTGCCACAGGTCCCAACACAGATCTGCTGAGGGTGGCACAGGTACAACAGTACGCTTGGACCAAAACTACACCCACCCACAAATGCCACATTGAATGGTTTGGTTTGTTGGGATGGTGACGAGACCTAATGAGGCCCAAGACTTGCTTTATCCATTTGCTTGGTCTTGGTCAGCCAGTGCCAAGATCTCCCCCAGGACACCATGACAAATACCTTGTCTAATGGCTCCCCCTGAAAAGCCAGGATTTTCTGCATTCTGAAAACAGTCATCACCAGCCAGCCTAAGAGGCAGACCCAAGTGATTCCAACAGCGAGCAAATGCCAGAAAGGGGATAATTTAACTGCATTATTGAACACATATTCGACAGATAAGCCTAGCAACAGGGACCCTGCCTCCAGGCTGACTCCCAACAATCAGCTACTGCTGTAGCTCCCTGTCATTCAACTGCACGGCTGCAAACTCATGAATAAATAAATAATCTCCTGTAGCATTTGTGCAATAAGCAGAGTATTAGCATGTGGCTCTCAAGACGACCTTTATCAAAGAAAGCAGCATTTATACTGGAGAAACTTATCTAAAAATAAATGATTATCACTCATATATGCATAGAAATACCAAGGGCAAGTTATGACTTTCTATAATGTGAAATGACTCATTTTCCCCCTGAAGTTGTAGTGAGTGTCAAAGATATGTACTTCTAAGAGTGAATCACTCCAAATGGCCACTGGGTGACTGGCTGAGTTTGAACTTATCTTGGGGAGGAGAGCTGACGTAAGGGCCAAGGGCCTGGGACTTGGAATGCATCGGCTATTTGCAGGGCAAGGATGGCAGACGTTAGCACTCAGTTGTCACTAGTAAATCTCAAATTGCTTTGACAGGTGGCAGATTGAGAGACATGAATGGCTACAGCTTCCAGAATGCTTCTTTTCATGGAAAGTGGGATGAGGCCAAGGGAACAGCCCGTATTTCTTCTTTATATATATGTGCGCGCACCCGCAAACACACACACACACACACACATATATAGCTGTAAAAAATAAACCACCTCTTTTATGGATCAGTAAACTAACTTGAACCCCTCATTTATACTTGCTAGCTCAACCCTAAAGTAAGAGCTCAAGCTTTCTGGAAGCATGGCTGGATTGCCAACCTCCAGAACAAGCCCAGAAAAGTTCTGGTGAGTTATCAACAAACTTCATAAGCCTGAGAGAATTCAACAGCTCTGCAGATATTCACAGCGGAGTGTGGAGCCTCCTCTCGCTGGGTTCAAACCACTCCTGGGACAATCAGTGACCACAGTATGATGCCTAAAGTGGTTTTTTTCCAGTTACCCAGTGAGATTTGTCCTCTGTGTCATTCGCAGGTGTCCACGTCAGCATGGGTGCTGATCAGCACCCCAGGAGATGGCACGAGCCCTGGGGAGGGGTGGCATCCCCTGTCTTCCTGGATGCAGCCAGTCTGGACAGCATATTAGTTGTGACAGCAGCAGGGGAAGAGCTTTATTCTCTGTTCCCGGTGGCATAGATGGAAATTGAGGGTGGCAGGACTGAGCAGGCATGGCTGCAGTGTGCTAATTGGGCACACAACAAACTCCTGACTCACTTAGGAGTGCCTCCCCCAGGGCACAGGCATTACATATACATAAATATCAGCTTCGTACTGGAGACATATCCCAAGGAGGGAAGCGAAAGAGAAGTGAGCCATGACTTTACAGATTAGCTCACAGCTTTTCGTGTCTCCCTTTAAACAGTGATTAGAGCAGCCTGAATGCTGAGGAAGGAAAGATCCCCAGAAAGCTCTGCCTTCTGGAGGAACTTAGCAGCCTCCATAAGCAATGTAAGTATAACTGTACTTGGCAATAACACACGCCAGCCATGCAACATGTCACACAGTTAAAATGGGCTGAAACAGCAATGCACTGATGCCTCAGAAATGGCTGCACATGCAAACTCACACATTACAATCCGCTGCGTATAGCTCCCAGCATACAGCCCAGTGCCTGACGCCTGTGCGGGTTCCTCACGCTCAGTGAAGTCAGTTGCTGAACCAGGGTCCCACACAGGCTTTACACCTTGCTAAGGGGCTGGCTGGCTTTCATTTTACACTCCTAGACGGAACAGTCAATACAGCTTGCCCTGCATTTTATAGGGAAGTTCCCGAAAACTAGTCACACTGGGGTACAAGTTTTGTTGCAGGCTGTAAGAAAAAAATTAAAATCAAGCCAAACCGATTCATGGCAAACTTGTTATGAAGAAATGTTTCCTCAGAGGACAGAGCTGTCAAGCCAGAGGTCTTTCAGACAACAGGAGAAACCTCTTTTGACTAACACAGTCTGCCAGAAAGGATGAAATCCTGGAAGGATTTTGAAAATGAGCGGGAAATGTGGGTATTTCCAGTACAGCCACAGAGATTTTGTGTGATCTTGAAAGAGTGGTTTAACCCCCGCTTTGAACCATAACTTCTCCCTTCCTCCAAAGGCAGAGAGATGACAGAACGCCTGCAGTTCCTTCCACTCTATAAGGGCATTGGTAAGTCTAATAGACTGGACAGGTAGGGATTTTAAGCAGATGAATTATTTGCTATGATCATGCTTTTCCACATTGCTGATTATTCGCATACCTACTTGGATGGCTGCAAATTCACTCATTATTATTAAACAAGAGAAGGATGCAGCTGTACTTCATCCTGTATGCAAACTCTTTGCACAAGGATGGAGTCAGCCCTTGTCCTGCTGCAAGAGCTGTGCAGCTGCACAGCCGCAGCCATCTGCTGCTAGGGGAGGGAAAAGGGTCGGGATCTCTTAGCCAGCCTCACACAGGAGTAAAACAGGAGTGCAAACCACTCATTTTTTTTTGCTGCCATGGAGTTACTCAGTTGCATTTCCCAGTCCCATGGTACCTGATGGCCAAAGCCACAAATGCATGCCAAACTAACCTTATGAACCCTTCCAAATATTGGTAATTTGCATTTTACCTTCTTGAGAACAATCTCAAAAAACATACAAACTCCTCAAGTAAGTGGAGTCCTCAAGAGCTAGTAACTCCTGTGGTTTCTAATGAAATTAAGGTTTCTGGGTCCTTTTGGGAAGAACTTAAACCACTCTGCTTTTAGAGTGATGCAGCTTATCTAGAAGGAAAGATACTGTATAAAAACACAGATGAGCTTGTTTCAAATCCCACTGCACTCCAGCTCTCCTCTGTGATTTCAGACAAACCAGGTTAAGCGTTAACTACAGTTTCCACTTTCCACCAGAGGACATTCAAAGGACTGTTACACCAATGACTGAGAACAGCTCATAAACTACACAGATGAGATCTGTAACCATTTGAACAGGTGAGGCAGGAGACTTCAACATAACATGCCTATTTAACAGAGAGCCAGGTTTCCTCTCTTATAACAGCCAATAGCTGATACCCGAACAACAGATTCTTGCATGAAGAATTTTGCTAAGTATATTCCATTTTCAGTGGCTGAGATTCTCCTCTGGAGAATAATTAAGTATGCAATATATGGTCTAAAACAGCCAGGAAAGAGACTGAAAATATAGAAAATTGAAAGGAAATTATTTCAAACTGGAGTGCTCTGACTCTGGAAACTAAGTTATAAATGCTTTTGAGAACCTGCATTTATTACTTGCAATAAATAACTTTTCTTCCAAACACGCCTTTGTGTGAGAGACAGATTAGCAGTGCAAGTGGAGCATATTTCTGCTGTGCAGAAGTTACTTATTTTAGAATAATGGACGTCACAAATTGGCCCTGCATAGCAACACTCATTGGAAAAAGATCACAGTTCCACTTAACACAAAAGTGCAATCTTGAAGCCCATTGAAACTGAAGTCTCTTCACAGGGCAAACACTGAAGTAGCTCCTCATTTGCGTAAAGCCGGACAATTGCTCCACTTCCATACACAAAAAATTGCTTAGATATCTGCTGTGCATGGGGAAAGGCTCATTAATCACATTACAGCAAGTGAACATCCCAAGGTTAAACCCTGCTGCTGTGGAGTACTTTAGTGTTTTATAAAGTCATCTGAACGGGATTTATATCTGCAAATCTTCACGGTGCGGTGAAGATTTGGAGCTTACCTTTAAACTCGAGGCACTTCTTTTTCTCTGTAAGAAAAGCATGGGTTTGAAAAACAAATTTAGATACATGAGGTCTAATTCTCCACTACATTAAGCCTGTTTTACTGTGTCACTGCAGTGAAAATCAATGGAGTGGCACTGGTGAAAAAACCCCAACGTAATGACGAGGAGAACTAGCCCAGGCTCTTTAAAAGAATGTTCATGCAGCCATTCCCTCAGGTTTTCTTCAAGTCCATTTTGCTAGCTGCTACATGGCAGAAGGATATAGGAAAAAAAGGTCATGAGATGGCAAACCTTTCCACCCTTGTTCGTTTGTTTTATGGCATTCCTGTCTTTCTGTCTGCATCATAACTCTGCTTTCCTTCAAGGAAAAGAAAACAGTGAGACCTAGATTTATCCTCACTAAGCGAGATGCCTTTCCTTACAGTTTTTTTCTGTGAGAAGCAATTACACCTGAATTTGTTCCAGTGCTTCTTACCACCTGGGAGGAGCATGGGCTGTAAGCCAGCATAGCTCGAAATGGGACCAAGGGAACAGTGATGATTTACACCCACAAAGGATCTGTCTCATGAGGTTTGCTATCAGGCATGTTATTTCACTTCTGGAGTCTCCGCTGGCAGACACTAAGTTTCCCCTCAGAAGCCAGCCAAAACTGCTTAAAATCTTGCAGACCTCTTCAAAGTCACCTTGAAATCGCTTGTGAGCAAAAAGAGGGCAAGCCGTCTGCTTGTCATCAGTCACTTGCATCCCTCCCAGTGCCTGCTGCCTCCCACCCAGCCCACACCAGCTCTCACCCGCACTCCTCCAGGATGACCCGTGCGGGGCCAGATCCTGCCTCACCACCCCATCCCAGACAGAGCCAGCTGATAAGGCACACCTGCTGGGGTTTCTCCTCATTCATCATACCAAAAGCTGCTCTTACATGGCTGGGGCCCAGACACAGGAAGTCTGAGTTGGTGTTTAAATTTGCGACAGACTCCCTGCATGAGACATGGATTTGATGGATGGACCACTCCATGGATAAGGAACTGGCTGGATGGCTGCACTCAGATAGTTGCGGTCAACGGCTCAATGTCCAATTGGAGACCAGTGACGAGTGGCATTCCTCAGGGGTCGGTACTGGGACTGGTGCTGTTTAACACCTTTGTCAGTGACGTGGACAGTGGGATTGAGCGCACCCTCAGCAAGTTTGCCGACGACACCAAGCTGTGTGGTGCGGTCGGCACACTGGAGGGAAGGGATGCCATCCAGAGGGACCTTGACAGGCTTGAGAGGTGGGCCTGTGCGAACCTCATGAAGT
>JAVJGG010000059.1:8355315-8408056 GCA_035590195.1 Aviceda cuculoides
TGTCCCTGCCCATGGCAGGGGGGTTGGAACTAGATGATCTTTAAGGTCCCTTCCAACCCAAACCATTCTATGATTAGGGAAGACGGCTGAGCCCTCTGTGTCTCAGTTGCCCATCTCCTATGGGCAATGCTGACACCACAGCTTGTCCTCTCATCCACCCTCTGTCCAGTGCATCAGCTTTTGGGGACAGAGGTTTTTTTATGTGGTCCCCCTGTAGGGGGGGGCCCATCCCACTTCACTGCATGAAACTCTATTCAGAGCCTGAAAAGTAAAGGTGGGTTGCACACCTGTGCCTGCATTCGCTTCCTTGGAACAGACACTTTTCCTGAGTTTGAGTAAAATGAGGCCAAGTGGCAGGAGAGCAGGCTGGGTGCTGGGACTCTGCTAAGTGTCAACAAGCCGAGTTGCTGGCTGCAGAGGAGGTTGGCACAAGATGGCTGGCAGCAAGGAAATATCTGAGTCAGGGGAGCATCGGAGCGAAAGAAGGTGTGTATGAGCACAAACTTGCTTAAAAGAGGGGGCCATGGCTCTGGAGAACTGAGAAGGGAAAGGAGCTAGGATGACTGAGCAAAATCCTGGGGAAGAGTCAAGACCCATGTAGGCACAGAACAGTGCAACACACCAGCTTGAATTTTTCACATCTCTCTGATTTAGCCAAGCCTCTTAAGCACTTTGTGTCACATGGCCGCAGTGTTCTTTTGCCCAGGACAAAGTGCTCTAAACCCAGATTTGCCACCTTACGGACACACGGCTCCGCAGCTGAGGCTGTGCCCATGCTGGAGACAGCCCTGGGGAAGGGGGAGCAGGGTGGCTCTCTGATCGCACCTCCAATAGGCGCTGCTGCAGCTGCGATGTGTACGTGTGACTGGCAGAGCTGAATCACCCTTCGTTGGATCAACAACTGATTCAAAGGCCACGCAGCTGTCATATCATCCGTCCCATTCCTGGGGTGAGACTGTTTTAATTTTAGCACCCCCACATACCTTCGGAGCTACTTACAAGGTTAGAAATAGGGGGGTTTCCAAGTGAAAGCCAGACCAGAGCTTCTTCGTTCTGGACATGATGCAGCTAACTGGACATCAGCAACTGGAAGACACAGCTCCACGAGGTGGCTGTGAGTCATCTGCCTGGGGTTTCTGATTTGGTTTCCCTTTGTTCAGAGGTAAAAGTGAAGTGCCATTACTCCCAGTAAAATGACAAAGCACAAAGATGATCAGCCAGTGACAAAGTAAGGAATGAGGCAGGGAGGAAACTCTGCCTGGAGGACTCTTCTGTTAATCTGCAGGTGGATGACTTACTCTTGCTGATAATATGCACACATTGTCCACCGACAACAGGGTGGGCTTGAGATTTTCTGCAATGTCCAACAAAGTATGAGATTCAGCACTAGTTTGTGGGGATGCGGGGCCACGTAAAGGAATGAGGTGAATAAGTGACATACCAGGAATAAAACAAGGTAAAAAGTTAACTTTATCAGTGGTATAGCCAGAAGGAAACACAGGTAAACACAGCTTACCCATTTCTAATTCAGACACTTCCTTCCTTCATGTATGAGGAAGCAGCCAGACAAGTGAGTTTACCCACCTCCTTCCTTACCAGCTCCCACCAAGCTACACTGTATTATATTTAGTTGAACAACCAGCTCCAGCACTGACCTTTAAAGCACTATACAACTCTTTGTAACCCCCCTGTAAATTAAAGAGCCTTCTAGTCTCAGGACAGGCAGCTGGAGACACCCAGGCTATGTCCACAACAGCGTATCAGACATGCCCAGGTCTGTCCTCTGGCACTAAGGCTAGCCAGCATGAGATACTCCACTTCCAGACTATTGAACTTTCTTATCTGCCAAAACAAGGCAGTTTCATCTCAAATGTCTACTGAGAATAGTCTCCAGGCCCTACTGGCTTCCCAAGCCATGTCTGGGAAACATCTGAAGGACCACAGATGTGCTTCGGACATCCTAATAATTTAACAGTACAGATGACTCAGTCTTAATGTCTGGGAATGTGCCCTGGCACCACTTAATTAAGTAGCAGAGAAGTAGCTTGAGGTGCTGAAGTACTGCAACTCCAGCTAAAACCAGGGTACAGTTTCAGGCAGCCACTGGCAGTTAGCCCTTCACTGGTTTAAACTGAGCGCCAGCATGGAGGCAACAAGAACAAAGCAGCCTTCTAAAGCCTCTTTGCTGTGATTGACTCACTCAAGTAACAGAAGATGTGTCAACATCACTGCCCCAGCGCATGTCTTGAATGTCTCCTATCCCTACTAGAGAATGATGTGGGAGTGAAACATCCTTTCTCTCATCCCCATTGCACCCTAGTTCCCACACAAAGGAAACCTGAGTGCACAAGCTGAGCTAGACCCATGCCACAGCTTGTGGAAAATGTAGCTGCAGCGATCCAGAAGAACTGGGAAACATCCTCCTAAGAGCTCTACCTCTCTTCTGCCTTTCGCCCCAACTTTCTGGACAGTCTCCTTCTGTGGCTAGGTCATGGAATCAACCTGGAGCTTAACTGCACAAATGACAGCATGCAACTTGCTAATTAACGACAGACATGTCAGGCTGCTTGTATGGAGCTGCACACATGCCGTGCATTTTTAACATCGCTTAGTAAACAGTGGTGATGAAACGTGATGAAGAATGCCAAATGTCTAGCACTGATATGATGCCCAGACAGGTTTGAGTGCCTTTGGCAGACAAGGGAGAGGGTGAGCTCCTTTTCTTTGCCATCACAATAACCCAGTGGCCTCACTAGAATCATATCTGCAAGATCTCAGAACTAAGCAGGATGTCCTGTTCATAAATCAAATCCCAGCAGACCTCTCCCTCGACAGGCTTTTCCCTTCCTGGACTGGACTTTCTGGAAACTTAACATTTAAGATTCTAATCCTGCAAACATTTGTACACATGTTTTCCTACCTTGAGGCCCCATTATTGAAGTTAAATCTATGCACGAATGTTGACAGGACAGGCCCATGCTTAGGAAGAGATTTTGTAATGTTTCTTTCCAGCAAGTTACCTATTTCTAAACAAGCATTTGTATTTTTCCACATGACCTCATAACTCTGGGGCAAAAAGAGAACCGTATACGCCCACTGAGTGATATTATAATCAGTTGTCTTAGCAGCCTTGCCCTACACCAGATTTGGGATGTGCCCTACGAAGTACCTCAGATATTGCTCAAGTCTGTTGCACTTCCCTCACTGTTATTTAGGCAATAATAGCTGATGGGGAGGGTATTTCCTGAGAGTCATCTGGAGAAAATGAGGTCTCTGCCTTAGGCCCATAATTCAGCGAGGAATGTACCGCCAGGAAATAAGTCCCACCCTGTCCCCCTACACTGGGACCCATCGCTATTACAGCAAGCCAGTAAGTGGCTGCTTCGTTTGGGGTTTGCAGGTGTAAAAAATATGTCAGACCTACATTTGTGTTTTCTTCAGTGAGCTATTTCTCAGCTTTCCAGAGTGACTGGTGATTTTGGAGACACAGAAGGCTGCTCCACTTACAAAGGGAAATTTTGCCCCAGAGGGTCAATGAATCATGGGATGTCAGGCTGCAAATGGGGAGATATACAATAGACAATATATACAATATACAATAGACAAGATACACAATCAATACATGACTGCTGTCACGTGTCATGTATTGATTGCTGTGGCCTTCACAGGACACACAGGAAGGTTTCACAAGCAGCAGGGGGCTGCACTCTGCATTTGAAAAACCTCTGCTTTATATAGGGACGAATTTACTGATCCAACTACACACTCGGAGCCACTGCTCCGAGCCATAAAGCTGCGTTTATGGCTATACTGAATTCCCAGAAAGCTGCAGAGCAATCAGAGCACACAGAGGAGTCTGCTGCAATTATTTTATACCAGCATTTCTTTGACCGATGTGTTCTTTGCTTTTCATAGAACCTTTTCTTGCTTAAAATTGTTACGATTGCAGGAATTATTCTTCTCAGCGGTTATATATATATACACATGCATACATACATATGCATATACATATATAGGTATATATTTACTTTTTTCCTAACAGAGAAATAAAAAAAAAACAACCCAGGGATTTTAAAAACCTTGAATTCAAACCTGGAAAAATGCCAGTGGATGTGCTGGGTAGAGTTTTGTTAGCTTTATTAATGTGAACTGTGAGAAAGAAAAAATATGTTTTCAGATCTGTACCTGTACAACTACAAAGACTGCAGCACTGCTCCAGCAGCCTGCAGAAGTCATGGCCACAGGACAGCAATGTGTTCACAGGCTGGGTAGGATTGATGTGGAATATTTGGAGCCATGGGATATTCTCTAAAATTACTTGTTGCTGCTGCAAATTAGCACACTTCTCCTATCTTTACCAGAGAGCTGTTGCCATCAGCTGAGGTTTTAGCTGCAAAGGTTCCTGTGGGCATGGTAACACCAGGACTAACAGGCTATGGTTTCACAATACAAAGCCATCAGTAGCAACACTGGCTCAGGCAATTAACATTGTCCTCCCTTCTTGTCCCCTGTGTCATTCCCTCATACTACTGCTGTCTGTGGGGCCAGGTTTTGAACTGGCTTAGGGAATGGATCCAGCAGAAAAGTAATTAAAAAAACCCACAACAAAGAATCCTTGGGTTTTTACCCAGCTCAGGTGTCCCACCTGCTTGACAGCACTGGCCAAAAGCAGGCGGGCAGCACAACAGAAGGCAGGCGAGCCCCAGTGCAAGGCGGAGGTGAAGAAACCAGGGCGTCCACCACTGAAGCCAGCAGTGCTGCCAAAGACATGGCTCTCCATGAACAAGGCAATTGTATACGATACCTCTCCTGAATGCCCTACAACCGCTTGTGTTTCAGGGATTTCCTGAGCCAGCCGCAGTGGCTACAACCCTTCTGGTGGCGCTCAGTGGATTTTCCTCCACGAACTTTTCCAACATCCTCCTGGATCCACACAAGCTTCTTCAGCAGCTACAATACCCCCCGTAAGGGAGAGAGCTGCTCCACCACCAGGTCACGGGATGGGACAGGACCACCCGCCGTGTGATGGAGGGCCCAGGCGGGGATCGTGTGCCTCCCGGCAGGACTCAGCAAGGCCCTGCTGAGGGCAATGCAGCACAGACCATGGGTCAGGCTCGCATGGGTACCACGCATCAGACCATGGGTACCCCTCGCATCAGGCACGATGGTACGAGGCGTTATGGGGCAGAAGAGATGCCACAGTGCCTTCTCCTGCCAGAGCACAAGGTAGTGGCTGAGGAACACGTGGCAAAGGCCAAGAGTTCAGATGTACATGCTTCAGAGTACAGATCAGAGCAAACAACGGGGTCAGGAGGAAGCGTCCCATCCCCCCCATCCTCCTAAGAAATGTACCTATTCCGCAGATCTTCAGCATTTTCCCGGTGGTGCTTCCTGCTGGAGATGAGATTCTGTCTTATGGATTGTGATTTTGCCTGATACAGCTGCCGTTCTTTGCACAGTCTCTACCACAGAGGAAAAAACCTGCCTGCGGAAGACACAGTTCTTGCTGTTTCTTTAGTGCTGACTGACTGCACATTTTGGGTGGGAATGTCTGGATTACAGCTGATGTGAGTTATGGCAGAGTGTCAGGTCATTAAGCATCCAGAAGGTTTCGACATCTTGCACCTGCCACTTGGACAGCAAACCCTGGCATTTCACATTTCCACCAGACAAAACTTTAAGCCCTTTATAGAAGCTGAATTTTCAAAGACACCAAATCCTCTAGCACGACAAAACTGACAGTATTTCTATACTCACTACAGTTTGCCTCTCTTTATTTGAAATTGCATCTACACCCTAGCATGGCCAAAACTCTGGATGTACAAATCAATTGAAACTGAGTCACTGGGCCTGATAAAAGCAAACAGACGTCATCATTATGGGAGTGAAGCCCCACTTCAAGCCTCTACCACCTTGCTGAGTTACAAGATTAATTAAAGGAATGTATAAAACTGTAATGAATGAAGCAACCATTACACATGTTGCTAATATTTAAAAGAAAACTGGCTGAAAAGAAAAACTAACTAGCGGACTAACGTTTACATTGTAAAATGTAAATTTACAGAGTTAACCTTCTCCAGAACGAACAAATATTTTAAGCAAGCAAAAAAGAAATGCACATACTTTCAACAAACACTGACATCTTCTTACACTGGGGAAATTCTTGTCATGCTTAACCCAAGTGTGACACAATGCCTTGTAATAATTATCCATTACTGAAGCTTATCTGGGCTTGCTGATAGCCTGGTGTTCCTGCAGCACATAAAGAAGTGCATATTTCACCCCATTTATCTTGGACACCAAGCTTATTTAATCCACCTACCACCTTAGGGGGTCCAACTGCCTGTATACTCAGCATAAACCAAGAAATATTTGGGGGCTTTGAATGACTCACTTGGGGCTACGCTCAGCCTTTGGAGAGCTGACAAACCTATCAACTCAGATGCCTAAAGTAAGGCAGGGTGAGTATCTACTAAATATCCATCTCAGGAGCTGACAGTTTGGATCCCCCACTAATAGTTTCACCAATGGGAAAGCCATTGTAAGTGACTTCCCCCAAATCTTAAAAAAAATTACCCAGAAAGAAGTCAGGGTTTCTTTTAAACCTGTGAATCTGTGCTGCCCCACAAGCAGATGCTCTGGTACTGCTGCAGAGTGCATCCTGTGCTGAGAATGGGGGAGAGGAAGGGTAGATGATGACAGAGGAGGAGAAAGCCTCTTATTCGGGGAATCGTAACACAATATCATGCCCTGCTTTCATGCATCCAGGGAAAAACAGAAGAGGTCTTGACTAAGACGACCTTCATGGCCCATTAAGAGTGTGCCAGTGCTCCCAGCTGCTTTCACAGTGGTGACACCCGACCTTGTTGGAATGGACCAATATGGGCCACAAGAGAAAGTTTTACTGGCAAAACCATGCTGTGCCCTGAAGCTGTGGTGCCACCACTATTCTGATCTTCAGAGATCCTCTTCAGGGCAGCTTGAAGACCACCTAAAGGGAAGTCTTTTTCTAGACCACTTTAAAATGTATCAGTGACCACAAATACTTGTGGCAAAGAGCCAGGCAGATGCCAATGTTCCAGCAGCGGTTGGGCTGGATGGCCTCTCCCCATCACACCGCATGGCAAATGCACCCCACAAAGCAGAGCTCATGGGGACACAGGAGGGCAGGGGACTTACAGTCCTCTCGCTCACATTCCTCTTGCTCCCCCCATCAAATCCCTAGCAAAGGCAATATCTATGTGTTTCTCAAATGCCCATTTGTGACCATGGGTCCAGGCTTGCCTCCACAAGCAAAACACTGGCAAACTTGGAATTCAGTTTTAAGTGTAGTTATTGACAGAACAGACCTGATTCGAGTGATAAAGGTTTCACCTGTTTCTGCCTTTTTTGGTCTGGAGAGCATTTACACCAGGTTACATTAGTGGGCCTGTGTCTTTTCTACTGATGTGGAGAAGGGATAACTCTTCCCACCTACCCCAATTCCGTTTATTGGGAATAATAGCTTAAAAATATTACTTATTCTCAGAGCAAAAAACATTGTTATCAAAGCTCAGCAGCAGAACCTAAAGTTCTTTGGTTAGGCCTTTAGTCCCAGTCTGCAGTCCAAGAATTTAAAGATATCGGTGAGTAAGTCAAACAGATGTGTGCATGGGGAGCAATGAGGAGATAGGGAACAGAGTAGAGAAGATAAACAACCATGTTATACTCTTCTCACTTCCAACAGCCCCACATTTTCAAGCCACAGAATGTAATTTTCATGCTGTCTCTAGACATAAGGATAACTGCTCTTCAGGAGCTACTTTGTGTGTTAAACAAATACGACATTTACAGATTGTTTTCTCTCACTATTTATTTGCTATGTCCTGAGCTAATGACCTTAAAAATTGCTCTCTCTGATGGCATTAGAGTGAGACGATTTCCAAAAAGCATGAAATTGCAATAAACTGTCAAGTTTGCACAGGTGCATTAGAGATTAAGAGATCAGCCACAGAGCCATTAAGATCTATGGCAAAATGCCCAATGGGACCAAGATCAAACCATCAGAGTGTTTTTAAAAATGTCATCATTAGTAGAGAGATGCCCTGCCTGGCAGTCCCAGGAGTTCAACATAATGCTGGATTTTAACCATACCCTTCTGCAGTACTCCTCTGAGGTGGCAGCTGCTGGAATTTCCTATTCATCTCAAAATAGATGAAGCAAATATTAATTCTGCTGGAGCAAAGATCAGTGAAACATCCCCACTGAGATGTTGGTGTATACTATGGAAGCCTTCAAATTCTTCCTAACCTTCAGGAAGAGGGCACCTTACAGGCACAAGAAGCCCATTTGCACTCAGTGGACAGGACATATTTTTACCTACTACAAAAAACTCTAAGGAGCCAGCTCTTGTGAAAAATCACACCGGCTATCTGTCTTCTCTGTAGCTGTATTCTCTGCAGTCACACAAGAGTCATTCTTACCCCACTAACTTTCCACACGGAAGGACTCTGGCTTGGGAAACTTCTGCTAGCTGGTGTGGCCAAGGGCAAAGACTATGTCCTGAGGTGCCTGTCTGCACAGAGAAGGTGTGAAAAGAAATCAGTGTTCAAAATCTCCCACTGTTTTCCCTGATCTTCTTCTGGAAGGACAGACAAGTTTTCTTTTAACTGCCTGGGAAAGAGCTCTAGAGCATCTCAGTCCAAAGAGCCATGAGATACTCTCGAGGCATACACGGGAAAATGCAGAAACGTTGGTACTGCAGGAATACAGGTGGAGATTTGCTTATCAGTGCTCACACATGAGGTTGACTCTGCTTACACGATAGGTAAGGAGCAGAGCATTCGTAACAGCTTGGGAATGCCTTTCAGCTCTTCTCATCTGAAAAATGACATCATCAAGGCTGAGGTTACATTTTGCTTCAGTTCTCTATTGGCAAACTCCCATTTCTGTCCTTTTGTATTGTTGCTTTTGCTCTGTATCATTAAGTCTTACCCCACAAAGTAAAACAAAGAGAGAAAGAATAAAAACTAATCCAACTTTTTTTTTAAACTTTTCATATTGCTTTTCTCAAGAGAAAACCTGGGATGTTCACGGAAACCCATACCCTGTATCTTACTGTTGAGCACATACTTTTGTTAGTTCTTCAAATATTTTTCCAAGACAGAAAAGTCAAGCAGGAGGCGGGAAATGACTAGATCTGAGGGAACACATGCTTAGCAAGCTGAGTCACCTCTGAATCCAGCCAGCTGCCTGCAGACAGCTCCTCTGCTGCTCAACTGCAAATTAGTTCTGGCCTTGTGCAGAAAATCTGTTAAACAATACATAATAGGTGCTACTTTTGTAACACTTTTTTTGTTGCTGATGTTGTTCTCATCCCCTCCCACTGAGGCCCAGGCACCTGAAGCCCTGCAGTTGATAGCATTATCTGCATGATACTGAAGGTGCTTTCTGCCTGCTCATTCACACCAGTCCAAATCAGACAAGCATCAGGTCTAGTACTGCTGACAAAAGACAGGTATATCCCAGCCGCTACAGCAGTTTTCAGCCTTTTTCAATACAAAGGCCCATACGCATTTTCTAATCCTTAATGCCCAGGAGAGGAATGAGGGCAGAACGAGGAAGGTGCCTATCTTTGTGGAAAGGAGTGAAAAGGACAAGAAATGGAAAAAGATTCTCATCATCAGTCAGAGACACCTAGGAGATCTTCTGTCCTGTCCCTGTTGTTGCATCCTTGGCCTTGGCTGCTATTCTGAATTCAAGGACAGTGAGATTTTCAAAGAAAAAAACCAAAGCATCCCCTGCAGGGCAGAGGAAGGAAGGGAACCACAGCGAGCTCTTAGGAGAGTGTCAGGATAAACAGAAAGTCAGGGTACCTACCTGTCTGCCTCCCTTCCTCTCTCTGCAGGTTGTGGCCATGGAGCAGACAGAAGGCGGCACCCTGCCGCAGCTGGGCAGCTCCTGGTGCCGTGGTTCAATTGCTCAACACAGGCCACGTAACTTTGCATAGCACTCTGGTCACTGCTGCTGCTGGTTTCCCTTCTCGATTCTGCTCTGTCCCCTGCAGCAATCCCATGCTCATTGCTGATGCAGAGAAGCTGAAATATCAGCCTGCTTGGTTAAGATGGGATTTGCAGCCCCTCGAGGATAGCATCACTGCAGCTACCCTGCTGTCAGCTTATTAGATACACCATTAAAGCTACCAGCAGGCTCAGCGGTATGGGGAGGTTGCTCTAAGACCTTGTGAAATGAAGGAAGGAATTTTTTGAGACCTGACAGGGAGATGAGGGCTGCAGGGGCAGCACTAACACATGCTGTGCTTGGCTGAAGGTCTGGGAGATGTGCTGATCCGCAGCCAGAACGATGCCATAGACCCAAACAGCTTCTCCAGGCTCCTGCTAGCAGCAGCAACAAAACACACGGGACATTTTCCAGTTTCCAAGACACACTCCAAGTCTTAGGTTGCCTGCTTCCTGACTGTATCTTTTACTTTCCAAGGAAGTTGAGCTCTTCAAAAACGAACAGATTCAATACTCAAAAAGCATCCTGCCCTGATCCCCCAGGGGAGGGAAGGGAGCCAGGGCTGGCTGTGCTGCTGCATGAACGAGTGCGTGCATGGGCTTCCTCAAAGCCTGGCCCACAAACAGCAGCACACCAGTGCCATGGGCAATGCAGCCACAGACAGCGGTTTCTGCTTCTGGGAGACAAGCTCCCCAGGAACAGACCTACCTCTTTGTCCTGCCCCAAAGGACAAGCTTTCGTTGGTGAGCCGCTTCTTCCTCCCCCACTCTAATTTCCTTTCTCGCTTCCTCTGTAAACAGAATCTCCTTCTTTCTAGTCACTGTGCTTAAGGGTTGAATCCTTGGAAGCAAGTTTCTTTTTTCTCTTCCTCTTGGTGCCAGAATGCCCTTTGTCCTTTTGTCTGCCCTCAAAGTATCCAGAAAGGATTGCTTCATTCTCATTTAGGATCTTAGCAGTCTCCCATCTAGAGGGGCAGAGGAGCACAGGGCTGGCGTACTTCTCCCTCCCATAACCTACGGTGGTGAGAGCAGGAACACCAGTTTTAGCCCTCCCTGCAATACAGGAGCTGCTCCTCTTGGCACCCACATCCTGCTTTCACAGCATGGGCCCAAGAGAGCTCCCACTGCCCAAATTCAGACTGCTATGTGCAAGCTGGGCTGCAGATGGGCAGAAGCAGCATGCCCAGGGCCTTCTTTTCCACCGAGCTCTCTGTAGCCTGGCAGGAGCCACACCTCCTGAGCTGGAATGGACTTGTAGGACTTTGCAAAGATGGGTCCTCTTAGCAGCTTGCGTGGGTCTCACTCATTACCCATGGGTGGATTATCAGGTCGGCAGAGAGACCATGCCACAGCTACGCAACCAACTGAGCCAGGAGCCAGATGGAGGCTGGGGGCACTAGCCTGGGTATCCTCAACACTTCAGGCTCCCTCTCCTCCTTCCCTCTGCCACCCATTACTTTGACTACAGCACTAGCCAAGTAAGATGACAGCCCCCTTGTGTCTGCCAGGTGCCTTAGATACTTATCCCAAAGACTTTTGCAACCCAAATAAAAGTGATCAGACTAAGGCAGAAAGGAGGGGGGTTACATGAAAAGAGAACCAAAGCAGAAATCTCATTTGGAAGACTGAATCCTTCAGCATACTCCCTCTGAAATCAGGAGTGCTCCAACAGAAGCTCAGCCCCTCAGCAAAAGTGGTCCACGTGGCTTACCTGGGCACACAGGAGGCTTGTGACTGCACACGGAACCGAAAGCACATCCCCTGAGTCCCAGATAAGCCCAGCAGCTACACCCTACCTCGTCCTGGAGGGCTGTATTTCAGGCCCCAGCAGGAGCCACAGAGACAATATCTCCTGGCCACCAGTGAAGCACAAGCTGTACAATCTTCTTCTGCCCAAAGAAACTGAAGTGCAGTTCTAAGAAACTATAATTTCGTAGCAGAAGAGCACTTCAACAGAAATACTCAGTTTGTGCAGTAAAGTTTCATTTTTTGTGGCATTATAGCAGTACCTTAAAAACATTTTCCAGTCCTGTCCACTGTGCTCCTGTTGTGACAGCCTTATCAGTGAGAAGGTTGCCAGCAGGCCACTCCATGCTGTAGACAGCCTATACAGTAGAAACTACCTATCTCTACAGAACACTCCATTATAATTAAAAATTAATGGCAAATGCACTTTCTCCCTTTCTCCACCCTGAAAAATGTGTATCATTCTGGGGCCAAAGGCTTGTGGGATACCAAGCACTTTCCGTTACAGGCTCAATGCATCGCTCAAAAGCTGCCTCCTCTGTGGCAGCTCCCACATCAGTTTCACTGTGCTCTCATGCTTGTAATCTGCCCTTGAAGCCTCCCCTCTCCCCAGGCCACTTACAGCAGCACTATTGTTATTAGCAGTTCAGCTTTTCAGCTGACTTTAAGATCCCCAGAGGCAGTCTCTTTTTTTCTGACTCTGTTCCAGGTTGCCATTGGTGCTCATGAAACAACTCCTGCACCTTTTGGTCCCTTGCCATTTACAGCCAAGAGGGTACCTCCTTTCCCTTGGCTTCCTTACCCGAGATCTGTCTGCTGCTAGATTAGCTGCCTGGGCACTGGAGACACTGGCTATGTCTGACAAGCAATCTCTGAAGGTTTCCGGGGCAGTATTACACACTGTCAGCATTGTTAAAGCTGAATAGCCTCGGCGAGGGATCAGGGCTGCACAGGACATCATTGCTAGAGAGGCTTCCTGAAGGGGCTTCCTTACTGGAACGAGGGTGACTCACTCCTACTCAGCTGCTCTTGTTGCAGACAGATTAAGCTGCTGCTGCAACAAGGTAGTAATGATGTTCATGAAAATCACTCTGCAGGACTAAACAGTTACTGGAATAAAAAGAAGAGAAAGGCTGTGTTTGGGAAGAAGAGCAATCTCTATCATAGCTTCTTGCTGCTGAAAAATTTCTGAGTGCACAGAGAGCTCTGTGCTTCTTTGTGTCAGGCACAGGATGAAGAATTCACTGCATTTTCCAAAATGCAGCTGCACCCAGCTAAGCTGTGAAATGCAAAAAGCAGTCATGAGAGCACATCTATTTATGTATATGCATGCTGGGGATCTTGCAAGCACTACGGCAAGCCTAAACATGCAAAGCAGAGGTAACCACCTGCCAATCTGCCACACAGGTGTTCTGACTATGGGCCCATTACACATTACAGATCCCCCAGAAGTCCCATTTTCCCTGTGAGCAGCTCTGCCCACACGCCTCCAGTGCCAGCAAGGTCTGCCAGGGCGGGCTGGGGAGCTGCTGGGGACTGGCTGGAGCCTTTGCTTGCCAGCACTCGGGGTTACAGTGTCTGTCTGCTCCTCAGGACGGCCACCTCAGGTCCTATCCTTCACCTCAGGTTTGTTTCTCAGAAAAGGCATCCTGCATAATGTTAGTGCCACTTTCCAGCACAGGCAAGGCCCTGGTGCTTTCAGCCACACCCCCCAAAGTAAGGCAGCTCAGGAAATTTCATTCCGGATTGCATGCGCCCGTGCCCCCCACCCAGGTGGAAAAAAGCCTGCCCCGCTGCTGGGAAAAGAGCCGGGAGCATCGCTCAAATCCTGGGCATGTCCGCCCCCGCCCCGCTCGGCTGGTCGGCCCTGCCCTGCCTGTCGCCTCCTCAGAGACTTCGCTCCCTCTTATCGCTGGCGCCTGGCCCGCTTTCAAGCAGCAGGGCCCAGCCACAGCCTGGTATGGTGTCAGGAGCGCCTGGCTGCTGGCTGCGGGCTTCATGGGGCTCTGCTGCGCCGACTAAGGCTTGTCTTAGTCCTCCTTCATGGCCGTTCATGCTGTGGAGGCAAAAGCCGCCTTGGCTTGAAAAGCTTTGGACAGCTCGCCCGCACGCAAAGTGGTCCTTTTGCCAGAAAACCTGCCTGATGTTTTCTCACAGTGCCATCAACAGTGGCGTCAGTGCACCAAAGCCAGCTGACAGCCGCTCAGCAGGGCCCCAGGGTGCCAGCAGCCATGTTTAAAAGCAGTTGAGGAGGCAGACGGGGATGGAGCGAGGCCCAGTGGGTCCGCGGAGCCATGTGTGCCAGCTCCTCGTCGCCATGCCACAGCTCCTTCCCGGCCTGCTGCGGGGCTGAGGCAGCAGCTCAGCTCTGCTCCCCACCAGCAGGTTGGCTGTGTGGAAACCTCCCTTTCAGCAGAAGCTGCCTTCCACCCACCTACCCACCCAAAATCAGCCTCTGCACCCCTCATGGCAGGCCAGTGAAGCCCCACTGGGAGCTGTGCAACCCTGTCAGCAGGAACAGCGTTGCCTCATGGGGCTCCAGGGCTCCCTGCCCTCAGCATCCCAGTGCTCCACTCCCTGCTTAGACCAGCCTGAAGACCTGTCGCCCCCGTTTCTCCTTCCTTGCCATCACCTCATAGATCTTCCACGCCTAGGAGTACTGACACAGACCCAGACTCCCATCGCAGTGACTCGGAAGACTTCTTACCCTAGCAGGAGGCCCTGACGCTCCTTAGGGTTTGAATGCCCACCACCCTCTTCCCCATGCCAGCAGCTCCCGGAAACCCCCAGGCTGAGAAAATGGCTGAAGCCCTCCCAAAGACCTATCCTTGTGCTGCACCGAAGGCCTCGGTGAGCCCTACGACAGCTGTAAAAATGCCAGGAACCACAGTAGCAGTTCCTCTGGTAAAGCTGCAGTATGCTGGCAAGCAGTGAGGGGCTGGTCGCATTGATCAGCTTTCACACATGGCATGGCTAAGCCAAAGTGCCCTTGAAATTGATTCTGGACACCACAGATCCTGTCAGGAGGAAGGGGCGCAGACCCAAGAACTGGGCTTTTTTTCCTACATTCTCCATTTTCTGTTTTGTGCTAATACAGGATGACTGCTGCACTTTATTTGACCTCAGCAGCTACACAGCTACAGAAGAAAGGAGGCATTTATCTCTTTGCCAGAGAGCTTCAAACAGCTCACTTGCTTCCCTAACACCCAGCCCATTCTCCTATCTCAGTTCAAAGCAAGACCCAGGTGGCATGAAAGCCACTTACGCAGCCCAGTCGGACCTGACCTTCCCCATCCACCTGGCAGAACCACCCAGGTCGCACAACATCTTTGCCCTTCTCCAGCCGTTGCCGAGGCCCACACCAGCCTTGCCCTCAGTGATTGCTGCCTCTCACGACTGCAGCACAGAAAATGAAAAACGCACGCATTCATAAAGACTGAGCACCTGGCATTAGAAGTGCTTTAACTGCAGTCGCGCCCACAGTAAAAATTATAGTCCTATAAATTACATGTGAAACTGTAATTTGGTCAAAGTCTTTTTAAGGTTTCCGACCAAGCAAGTTATAGGTTGTAAAGGTCATCATAAAGCACTGGAGAATTTAAAATCTGTATGACCTCAAGAGCTTTCTAATGACTTTTTATCAGCTGTAACTTGTAACTCACATATATGAGAAGCAACTAGCAGTTGCAAAAGTTCCTGCATACAAATCAGAAAATTACCTACTGAACAGCACAGATATGGCCAGATGCAGCTGCAAATAAGATGCTATGAAGGGAAGGGGAAGTCATGCTTTGCATATCCCTTAACTTGTAGCATATGCATTGGGCACGGATAACAGAGGTAACAGAAGTTCCTTATTCCCCCGTAAAACTCCTTTCTCCTCACCTCCAGCACCCTTGCAGGACTGGAAACAGTAGAGGAGATGAATCATACAACATTCCCAAGACGTGTAAAATCTCGTCAATTCTGAAGTCCAATTTGTGCTAATCAGTACATATCACAAGTGCAAATGTTAACCCAAAGGAGCAGCTAAATGACTGGTGCAACCAGCTGAAATTGAATCATCTGAAAGTTCACTCGTGGCTGTGTGACCAAATCGCCACCCTTTCCTATTCTTCCTCCTACTTATTTCCCCCCTCTTAAACAACCGTAACAGGAGGATGTGTCTTGAACTCTAGTGCATCACCTTTGTCATGAGCTCCTGGGAGCTCGCCAGCGTGGACATGCGACCAAACACCAGCTTCTCTCAGGAACTGGGCAGCTGGTTGCCATTCTCATCTAAGATCTCACAGTCCTCTTCGGAGATGCCAGGCCACTCATGCTGCCATGCCCGCCACTCGGCACAGGGCACAGAGCCACTGGGGAAGGACTGCTTTCACACTGGGCCTTGCTTTCTACTACTGAGGTTTTCCAGTTTCTTTTCAGCCAGCTCATAGTCCAGGTCAAGCATCAGCCTAAGATACCACAGGAAGAACTGGTGGGGCAGTACATTACATAGGTAAACTTCTTAAATTACAGGAAACACATTTAGTGGATCCTCATTTATTTTTCCTTTGCATCTAATTGATCATCAACATCAAATATGAAAAGCCAGTATTGCCCAGGAGCGTCAGCAAATGGACGTCATTTCAGCAGCTCTGTACGCAGTATATAAAACTGAAAGGAGTAAAGTTCAATTTTAATCGTGCAGCTGATACTGTGAAGTAAACAGGCGCTTTCTTCTAAGGATTTTTAGAACAGATTTTTCATCTTTTGAGGCGGCTTAGCGTGAGTCAAATTTTGCTTTTGGTTACGCGAGTATAAATCTGGAGTAACTCTGATAATCTCAAAGCAACACCAAACTCACATTTACTTCTTCACTGAAACTCTGAGATTGTGCAACAGAGGAAATGGCAACGATCGAGTAACTGCAGACTTTGAGCTGGGCTAGTGAAACTAGTGCTTTGACTGTGTGAGCCGCCTTTTCTCCTGCAAGCTAGTAATGCAATTAATCGATTACTACACATAAGAATCCATAAGAATCCCAAACTTTCAACAGGATCCAGAAAAAGCAACGTTCTAAAGCCGGTGTTTTCCAAAGCATGTGCCGAACTCTTGATTTTAAACCACTAAAACTTCCTAATGGCCCACAGTTTCAGACGGAAGCAAAACTTCACAGCAAAGTAAAACCAGAGATTTATAATGCATATGCATATAATGCATATGTTATGCAGCAGCAGCAGCAGCACCTTATAGTGTTATATTGTGTTCTGTACATCGCCCCCTGTTCAACTTCGTAAATAAAGCTCTGACATGCTCTTAAGTTTCTGGAGCACTGCCTGTTATTTAGAGGCTTTCTTTTATTCATAAACTGTCAAAAAAGGGAGAGGGAGACTCAAAGGAGATCCACAGTTATTTAACAGCCTAATTTCTGGCACTAGACACATGAAGACAAATTAAGACTTTAAACGCTCTTCTCCTCCAAACAGGGATTCTCAAGCTTATCAACAAATGAAATTCTAAAACACTGTTTGCAAACAGATGGGTAATCTGAAAACTTGCTCTATATCTGTTATTGCAAAATAGACACCAAAGGGTAGGATCCACATCTCACCTAATTTTAGCTGTCTAAACAGTTGGCACCTTGTCTCAGCAAGTCACTGGAGCCTTCTCTACAGCCAATGGCATGAGAGTCCCACCAATTTTAGCATGGAGAAAGAATAAAGAAGGCATTGATGCTACTGATTGGAGAGTACAGAACATTAGTTTATCATAGATGCCAAGGCCTGGGAGAATCCCACTATGTATCCATAGGCTATAGCAGACACCTCTATGGAAAGCTGCAGGCTTCATTCCCACAGCAAAAAGATTCAACTAATTGCAACACAGCCCTAGACCCAGAAGAGCAGGAGAAGGGGGCTGGTCCCTGGCTCTATCAAATGGGGAACAAAGGAACCTGAAAAACAGCAAAAAGATGTAACAGCTCATAAGGTCATCTGCAACTAGTAATGTCCAACTTACTTTACTAAAATATTTCGGTATGAGAAACTTTAATAAAACTTCAAATATTCTGAAATGTTAAGGGCTCAGGCTTATCCCTGGCTTGTACCCACTTGCCTTACTTCAGCACAATTTGACTCCAGTGACCCCCCTTTTTTTTTTCAAACCAAAAAGTATTATGAACTTGCTTCCCTGTGATAACAAGTTCCCCTCAAATGTTGTCTTTTTCTTTTCCATAAACCCAAATAAAGAATTAAAACTATAGCATTAACTGGAAACACCTAGACAAAGTAAATTTAGGGAAGATATAAAGACTTTCCTAGAGGCCTGTTTGTCACAGGTTCTCTCTGATGCTTCTGGTATTTTTGCTGTCTGGTATTTTTGAAGGTACACTGTGTTTCACAGATGGGGTGACTTTTTCTTATTTATTAAGCTCGCATAATGAAACACTTTGTACGGAAAAAAAGACTTCCTCAAGGTTAGCGGATCATTATGGCTTGATTCTGCAGAAACAGTCCTGGTGAGCTACACCTGAAATGAAGTCATCTGGGAGACATTCAAAGAGTTATCATCAGATCTGAACAGCTTGCTGGGGAAAAACTGTAGTGTCTCGAACCACCTATTTTAGCATGGCTTTTAAGTGCTGACCATGCCAGTAGACGCACAATTAAAATGAGCAGTCCTGACTGTTTTGTTTCCTGATTTCATACAGAAATTAGGTGCAATTGCATCACCGGTCCCTCTCATAACACTGAATCTGTCAGTCAGCTCCCAGTGAACTTGACAGAGGGGAAGACTTCTCAAAGACAGTTAAGCTCCCTCAAGCTCCATGACCAGCCAAGGTAACAGCAGCAAAGACCGCAATTAAAACCTTCACGAGGGCAAAGCTGGCAGAGTGGCGCACACCATGCTTGGTGGCAGCTAAGCAGCCCATTGACACGGCCCACTAACCTGGCCACGAGCATTTGTGTCCCCTCAGCTCATGCGCTCCATGCTGCCCCGTGGGTGGACTTGGTTTCAGGGGGAAGGGCTGGGAAGGACAGGGAAATTTTCAAGAAATATCTCTAATCCACAGGACACGAGGCTTCACCAGCTCTTCTGCTCATAGAACTACTTTTTTCTTTTTCCGTTATTTACTGGCTTGCAAAGGTTTGATGAAAGACCTTCCTGAGCAGTTCCCCATTAAATGGAAAGTAGATGCCCTTTAGTGTTTCTTAAAATTGAACACTTTCGTGAGTTGATATTCCAGAAAATTACTGATTATCATTTTGAGCGCTTTAGGATTAAACTCTAGGAGGTTTAACTAGGATAGCAAGATAAGAAAACAAATCCAAAGAAAGCATACTTCAAAGAAGATTTAAAGCCTTCCAAAAATCTGCACTTGGTAAGTTCAATGTAGTGTTGAATCAGACACAGCAGAACCCTATACAACCCTTTCATCTATGTGAGATTTGTATCTTAATCTTCATTTTAGACAGTCCCAAATCAGACTGCTACCATTTGCAGCATTTGAGCCAATTATTTCAAGTAATTTTAAGCTGATTTATAACATTTCTAACTGAATATTCATCATTCTGCAAACAGACTAATGAGAGATGACCTACACCTTTAACTTCACATTTTACAATAGTCTTCCTCTAAAACTGTGCCAATTACAACATTTAAATCCTATGAAGTTTACTTCGTGTTTTCTATACATTTGGATTAGAAGTCCACACTGTATTTTGTTAATACATTGGGTTCACAGCCGAGGTACCATAACTTCAGTATGGAAAAAATTGCTACCACAGCATTGCATTTCTCATTTGCCATTCCCTTGAATAGCATCACCTAATTGGCTGGGTTTCTCTCATCACAGAAATGGATGCTGGGTTTTTTTATTAAAAATGTGTAAATTCTAGCAATGCAAAGCACCCAAATGTTTATGTGTACCACCGAGGTACGCAAGCTGTACACAGAAGCTCTAACAAACACCACAGTTGTGAGGGAAGGCAATGATGCTCATGACAGAGCAGCAGTTCATTTTAGCCTCTTCAGTGCACAGTGAGGTACCATGGACAACAGTAATTCATTCCCTTTTTTCAGGGTTTTTCAATGGCTCAGTTTCTAGTATGCCTGACAGCCACAGATGGGATTGACTTGCAGTTCGAGTGAATCTGAATGCCAATTTTGAAAGCAGAATCCATTACATGCTACAGAATTTAAGTTTTCTTTTATTAGAATAGAAAAAGAGAGGTGAGAAACAGCAACAATAAAACTGGAACTTGGGAAGCATTCTGACACAGAAGAGTTAGGAAAAGCAACAAAGTTTTCCTCACAGTACAATAGTTCTTAAGGATGGACCAAAAGGATTATTTACTACTGCAATAAACTATATATTATCAATGAATGAGGTGACTACTTTACTCCCTATATATGGCAAATAGACAACATAACCTGGATCATTTTGGAAACCCATTATCAACAAAATCCTACTCAAAGAAATTAAGTCTGCCCCATCTCTACCAGATCACCTAAGATTATATTTAGGCACCTAAAACCCAACAGATTTTCCCATGTATTATTTTAGTTGGGTTACCTAGTTCCTGAAAAAGATTTTGTCAGAGGAACTTAGGCAGAGTTTTTTCAGTCAAGCCCAACTCCAACAACTCTTGCAGCATAAAAATATAGGAAAGACGTAAGCAGTTGGTGTCATAGAGCTCTTCTATGCTTCATACTCAAGTATTTTAAGATCGTCAAGTAGTTCTTTTGCAAGTGCTTGCAGTTCTGCATTGCGGCTCTTTGACAGTGCAATGATACGCTGAAATGGCAAGGTATCACGCATCTCCGAGGCTGACTTGGCTAATACTTCTGGCTCCAGAATCACAGACTGGAGGAGCCGCAGAGCATGAAGACAAACTTCTGTATCCGGGTCTAAAAGTGGGGGAGGAAAAAATCCAGTGCTTATTAGAAGCGAGTCCAAAAAAAGTAGCATTAAAGCTCTACAGTGCCACTCCTCATAACCCACCAGGCAGACAGGGAATAACTGAAGTTTCATAATTCACAGCTGCCATTTGGTGCTGGCTGGCTGGTTCTAGAAGGAACCTGAAAACAACACCTTTGCCCTCCTCAGCAGCTTGTGCTCAGCAGTGTTTGGGAGGGAGAGATAACCAGGGACCTTTCTCTTGTTTTTCAAATGTTGAAAATGCTACAAATCAGGGAACTTATTAACTTGAATTTATCCAGTCAGTAGCCAAGATATACTGTTGGATGCAATCCAATTTAAGAGCAGAACAAGCTATATCCCATGACTATTCAGACTTAAAAAACAAACAGACCAACTGATCAACTCTGCAGTAAATTACCAGGCTTTTCTGTAAGTTCTTTTTATACAAGCCTTCAGATTTCTTCAAAGCTCAATAAAATATTAATCTTTATAAAACTTCCTGGTAACCATGTACAAACCTTCCAAGTGAATTCAGTCTACACAAAATTGAAATGGGTACTGAAGCTAAGCACTGCTGCTTAGGAATGCATCAGAAAAACGTAGCAAAGACCTTTGACTGACTGAAGGTAGGAAGACATATAATAACTCTACTGTTAAGAACACAGGATGCATTTTTAATTACTGAAACATTAGGAGCATTATATTTTAATCGTTCACAACAGTCCATCTGCACTTAATTGTTTATAGCTTTATCAAAAGCATGTGGTAGAAAGCCCCATTTTTGCACTTCTCTTCTGCATATTCCAAATGAAAACATATATTTTTATGGCTGAAGTAGTTATTTGTTCCACATGCCATGCATTTTTTATGTGTTTGTCATTAGCATACCTAGTCTTCAGCAAGCTTTTGATAAAGCGTTGTGCAGAAATGTTGAGAAAAATTAATTCAGATCACTTTGCACACAAAATCACCACAGAGACCAAAAACCTAACTGAAGGAGTATAAATGCAGTGCAGCAATAAACCATACTGTATTGAGTTTGAAGGAAGCATTTGGTGGGCTGAGGCAAGTTCTTTCCTTTCCTGGCTTACTTAATACCTAACACTGGTGACCTGAAAAAGGACTAAGGAGAATTATTCATTAAAGCATAAGGGGAAATGTTGAAAGCACCCGAGGGAGAAAACGGAATGTGATGGGCAGTGAAGACGACTATGGCTTTAAGCATGAAACTGACTGTCGAGATGAGAATTTTTAAATAATTCCCACTAGCATGTGGCTGAAGTACAGATGTCAAACACAAGACTGTGACATCTGATCTACACCCACAAGCCAGACACTATCTCTCTCTTTCTCCATCTTCCATCATAAATGAGATATGCATGTATTTTCTACCAAACCTCCTTCCTTATTCAAAGTATAAACCTCTTCAGAAAGGAATTCTGCTTTCCCCTGGGAAACTAGCAGAGTGGGGTATAATCTGAGGACACGGGAATTGTCCAAAACCAAACAATAACATGCATCTTCTGATTTTCTGTGCAACAAGAATCTTAGCTATTGACCATACTGGACAACTTTAGACATTCAAATCAGCATTTTAAAAAAAAGACAATGGTTAGTGCTCCACACCCTGCAGAAGTGGCCATACCCATAGCACAGCCACCCCTGTTGTTGCTACCTGGGTTGAAGGCTCTAAGGAGTATCTTTCAATCATTATCTCCAGCAATACCTGCAGGTGCAATTTCTGAGTGATGAGCAGTCATAACTCATGGAAAAATGCTACAACTCAGCCTCACAGACAGCAAGACTTTATGTCCAATTTCTTGGACAGCAACACTTCCGTGAATCCTTTTGAAAAAACTTGGGTGCAAGTTTTGGCTTTTCAGATTTATTTTGACCTATTCAAAATACGACTAAAAGCCTTGAATTCATCCTCCCATTCCTTCTACTTTTGTCTTCATGCCTGCCAGAGTTGTTTTTTTAATTCCTATTTTTTTTTGTCAGATATAATGTTCAAACTCCACACATATCACCTGCTCCCTTTCTCTGTACTTAGTATTATTCTACATTTATTCACCAGAAATAGCAGCAACAAACCATAGTCCAAATAGGTAAAAAGAAAGAAGCTTTGGGGAATGAAATCTATGTAGTTCATTACAATCTTCCTCCGCGTGACATTATTCCTCCATGAAATAAAGCCATTAATACTTTTAATGGCTTGCAGTACTGCTGGGAAGCTTCATGTATGTAAGATGTTTTAAATCCCTGGATGAAAAGTGCTTTGTTATTAATACCGTTACAGGCATCTATGTTACTGTTATCTGCAAGTGTTCAAACGCTGTAGAATAAAGAATTGATCAGAGAAGAAGCGTTAGCAGGGGAGCTAACAAAATTAGGATCTGTAGGAGATCAGGAAATGATTTCCAGCTTGACGAGCAAGAACAGTTTCCAGTAAGAGCAAAGAGGTTCTAGGAAGAATCTCCAGCAGCAGCCAGGGAAGCTCAACGGCTTGAGTCACTCAAATGAAGAACAGATTAGGCACTCAGGCATACAGCAAAGGAGGAAATGATCCTGCACCAGAAGATGACTTAATACGCATTTAACCTCTGATTGCCATTGTTTTGCATGTATTCTGAGATGCTTTGAGTTAAATAAATACATATGCCTTAAAATATACTTCCTTAGGATTACATGTGGTTTTGAGAATACCACTTATCACGGATAATCATGTTTTCTAAGAGGATTAAAAAAAAAAAAAAAAACCCAAAAAAACCCTAGAAGTCTTTCTCTTGTCTCTCCAATATCATTAGGGATTTTTTCTAAAAACCCTGTCTAAAGAATATCAGAAGAAATGTAAGGAATCTTCATTATTCAGCATTCTATTTATCTCAATACCTTCCAGATTTAGTAATTTCTACACTAGCTGAGTAACATTTTGTTTGTACAACATCAAAAAAATCATTTAGCTGTAATCAAATCACTGCATCATATCCTCCCAATAACTAGCACGCACATCTCTTGAACTAAAATTTCAAAACTACTATCATTATTTCTGGGGAATAGGGGAAGAAATCAAGCTGCTTGCCTCAGTCAGGGATGACAAGCGTAGCATAAGCCTACCACCATCATAAAATGCTGATGCAATTTTAACAAGGTGTTGAAACTGCTGGAGTCCGCTGACGTTCTGCTAGCTGCCAGCACTACCGTTTGATGTCACTGGCTTTCAGTCACTGACAAAAGCAACTGATAACGTGGACAGATTTTAGTCACATCTGTCATTAGCACCATGCTCTCGGATGAACTGTTCCCCACAGCAGGGTTTAAGTAATTGCATTACATCAATGCTAAACAGCTTATCCACAATTGGCTCTGAGTTGCGTGAACTCAATTTACACACACCCATACCATTCCCTGGCCACCTGAATGCAAGATTTATTACCAGTGAGCTGTTTACGGCTATGTCTATGTACAAGAGCAGTATTTCAAAAGCTTCCCACCACTGTCATAAATGTCATTCAATTCAATTACTCTAGCATGATTCTAGCATGAAGGGGCAACCTGCCACTCCTCCTTTCCTTTTTATGAACCTGTCAGGCTACCTATGATCACAGCATGTCTAACAGAGAGAGCTAGGGCACAGCTTGCCCCATGTAAGAGCTCTTTGCATTTCCAATGCTGGCAGAGCTGAGCCAGTACCTACAGCAGCAGAGATTTTTCTGGACATTTTCATAATGCTGATAGGTCTGAGGAGATCAGAAGTGTTGCAATAAAGACACCATGTGGGGAAGGAGCAGGGAGAACACCATGGCAGAAAAAAGACTGAGCTTTGCTGCTGCAACTCCTATGGATGCAAACGCACATTCTCTCTGCAACATATATGCCCCAGCTCCCGTAGAACAGCTCAGTTTGCTTCGTCTCCTTCCCAGCCAGGTGACTGTTCTCACTGTCAGACACAGAGTTCAGCTAACCAGAATTCCCCACTTTCCTATAGACACATGCTTGTCATGCTTGTATCGGGGAAATCCTTGAGAAAGACTCGCAGGGTCCAGATCGAAGCAGCAATTCAGTCCCAATTTGCCTGACTGCTACTTAGGGGCTGTGAATGAAAAGAAGCTTGCACGGACATCACTCTGCAGCTGGCAGATTGGTGAGCTGTTGGATACGTTGTCCAGCTCCCATCAGTCCTAGCTTGGGCTTCTGAGGATTCTCACGGTAGCTACTGAATGAGAGTAACAACATAAGAACAAACCAATGCTTTACAGTGACAGATGCATTCACCAGAGTTAAGGTTTCTTACATATATTCACAAAAGGAGAAATACTGTGCTCCTCAGGAGAACATCAGTTTGCATGAGTCTGCTGTTAGGCAGGGTGAGGACCTAGTCAAGAAACTCCTGCTCAGATGGCAAGGACAGCCACCCTGCACCCAGCTGGAGCTCCATCTACGCAAATATCATTTGCAGCAGCTGCTTAGAGAAGAGTATAGAAAAGGGCAAGCATTCAGTGAGACCTCCCCTGGCCACTCTTCCAGCCTCTCAGCTAACTGTGGTTCAGGGACTTTCTGCGTCAGAGCTGACATCTTTGCATTTAAGAAAATGGACACGGTCTTACAGGGCAAGAAGGGCAATCCTCTTTTTAAGACTAGTTTCATAGCCTGACGAGTATGAAACTGTTGTGCACTTGAAAGTCTGCTAACTGAGGTTTTGATTTATGAACCAAAGTTTCTTTTGATACAGTCATCATTTTATAAATAGGGGGGGTCTGTTTGTCCAGATGTCTTTTAAATAACATGCTGCCATGCAAACAACCTGAATTTTCAAAAACTCTCACAGCCATAACCAATTCAAACAGAAAAGCAAGACATTAAAAACCTTCAGGGTTAGTCATGAAAAGCAAATATTGAAGGTTGCAGGCTGCATTAGCAAAATGAGAATGTGCTTCATACAGGCATTTATAATAGAGACTGTCATTTGCAAAGAATTTGGATAAACAAGGTTAGATTTCCATGTGGAACTGTGGTGGAGGAAACTGAAGGGCAAGATCTAAAATTAGTCATACTTCTCTTGTTGTCTTTCCTTTAATGAAGTAACTGGAGCAATTTCCCAGCTATAGATGAGAAATGTCGCTGACAATCTCTCTGAATTCCACACTTTCTCATGTATCCAAGAAGAGCAATTTTTTTAACTGCATCCAAAGGAAAGAAAGTGGGGAAAACCAAAATAAAGACACAGGATAGCTAAAAGAACCCAAACAACCACAGAGAAGAACCTAGACGCATTTTCTCCAGCACACATTTGTTGGTAGATGCTCTGTATGATCAAAAATGAAAACCAAAATCTAGTCTTTATTATTAATACCTGAGCTGACTGTGTCTTCTTATTCTTCAAAAGATCTTTGGCAGAGGAAAGTCCCAGTCTACCTCTTTGGGAATTACAGAATGAAAGTCTTATTGCATCTGTAGATGTAAAGCACCAGAAAAAACTATCGACAAGTCTCAGGTGGATATCTACCCAGAATTATATAACTTCTTTTTCTATTGCTGAGGACAGGGCTTCTTTAAATCTGAAAGTTATGCGAAACCTGTAGCCAAGACATCAACAAAGGGACAGCAGCTGATGGGGAAAACGAAAGCTGCCTATTTTCTCCAAGATGGGAACAGCTGCTCTGCAAACAAATGGTGCTCAACAAGACAAGAACTCTACTGATCCCACAAGTTGCTCCACAGCCAGAAATCCGAGCCATCATTCACATGTTTTATGCTGGCACCAGGCTGGGAAGGTTTAGGTAGGCATAGATGATACCTACACAAGAATACAACAGCTACATAAGCTATCAGAGTATCTTCTTCAGTGATCAGTGCTGCTTATTAAAGAGTGCCCATCTTTTAGACAGTGTTTAAAAAGGTGGAAAAAAAAAGAAAAAAAATAGCCCACCTCATAAAGTGCTAAAACTACAGAGATCTGCATTACCTTCAAAAAGTGTGTCAAACATCTGGTTTTCTCCTATTATCAGTATAGCCTCCAGCAGAAAGAGCTATTAAGAATTCTCGTTAGCAAGTGTAAAGTCATACCAGCTCATCTAAATTTTCTAAAGACAGTAGAACAGATGAACCCAGTTTGCTGTTAATGTTCCTGCTCTACTAGAAATCTTTACAAGATTTTTCATCCTTTCTCTTACCATCTAGGTATTCAATATCAAGGCATATTTCTGCCTTGTCAAAAAGCCCGGTAGACAACCTGAATCAAATCCCTCTTTGCTTCAGATACAACAAAGGGGAATAAAGAAAATCAAGTTAATGATTTGGTCTCCTCACTTAAGGGGAAGGACATTCCTCAGCAGACAAGAAGACTGGGCAGAGACAGAATTCAGAGAAGGAATTTGAGGGATTTATCAGCTGCATACAAAACAGTGGGAGAAAAATGGCCTTGAGGTATAGGCTGAGGTCACAGACACTTGTAGATTGACGATGGAAAAGCAAACAGGACGATTCTCTGAAAATAAAAAAAAAATTTAAAAAAAAAAAAAAAAAAAATAGTTAGAGGATGATTTCTGGGGCCTCTCTTAGTGGGAATGCTGATAAAAGCTTACAGAATTGTGGAAAGCTGAATCACCTCATAAGCCCTAATCAAAATACTCTTTGAAAAAGCTTCCTGGAGGAAGGCAGCATATACAGGATACCCTGCCAGCAGAGTGTAGAGCTCTACTCTCTTGTATGGAAAAAACTGTAAGACCTTATGCTGTAGCAGCTCCAGGTGTTTATAAACTGAATCATGGCTACCAGAAGCTGAAGATGCTGGCCACAGAAACAGGAGAGGAGCAAAAGTGGGAGGAAGCTACTGAGTTTTACAAGTTGAAACATTTAGAAATAGTTTAAATGTACAGAAAAGTACAGCGATCTCATACAAAATGATTGGAACAAGACAGTGTCTTGGATCTGACTTCTCATCTGATATACAAACTAGTCAGCCATCCCCCTTGACAGTAAGCGGACTTCCTCCAAAGTCGGGAAAATGAACCAGCAGATGTGGTTTATATCTGAGAATCTTCCTCCTTTGCTGTAACTGGACAAATTTATCATCAAAAAGTGAAGGAATTAGCCATGCCTGTCCTTCCTTCCACAACCCAGCTATATACAATTAACACTTTCAAAATGCAGAGTAGCCTTTCCATATCTTATTTCCATTAGCAGTTGCAAATTAATTATAACTGTGCCACATTTCATCCTCTTATGTGACCTAGGAGCCTTCTTCAAACAACAGACTTCATCAAATGATTAGCTTCTTTGTTTTATCACATTTAGAGGGGCACATTTGGGAACTCATACTTAGACAGGGATTTTTGAGGGTGTTTTGGTTCTGTTGTGGTTTGGGTTTTTTTGCTAGAACAACAGCTTATGTATATATTAGCCAAACAAAGTAAAAGGAAAATCTGGACTAACATATGTTAAATTTCTAAGCACAGCAGAACAAAGGACCATGTATTCAGAATTCTCTGAGAATATAATTTTTCTCAAACTATATTAAAAACAAACTATAAAACAGGTGTTTTCCAACAGTCTTACAAGGATTACTTAATTTTCTGAGATCTCAGAAGAGTGAGCCTATGGCACTGCAAAGCAGTCAATTATTTAGTGAAAAGCACAACTACCTACATTTTCTGTAAAATAGTTGAGGGAACTGTAAGCAATACAACTAGCTTCCAGCTTACCAGCCCAAATCAAAGCTTTTCCAAAACTTCAATACGAAATTAATTCTTTGAAAAAGCAGATGGAAGCTCTCTCACTCCGGCTGCTGTTAGTATTTACTAGTTGTATTACAACCGGGTTTTGCATAGCAGCACAGAGCGCCAGGATGACTGACCTCTCCAGTCCTGTGAACTGCACACCAAAATCTCATGGACAAGCCACAAAAACTTGAGAAAGCCAAGACAGAGCAACTCTAGGAGCAGTTCATAGGCAGGACAGTGTCATGGCTTTGTCCTTACTGCTGTCCTCACTGTCCCTTACAATCTGCACACACAGCAGCTGCCAGCCAAGTCCAATGCGCACTGGCAACGTCAATCTCTGCTGGCTCCTACGCAGGGATTTGAAGCCTCCAAAAGAGCAGAGCCTTGATGTCACTCATGTACCTGACAGTGGCAACAGAAGTCCTTGATGTCCTTGAAGTCCTGCACTGGCCAAAGGCAAAGCTGGGAATAGTTCTCAAGCCCAAATCCTATTAGAGCACAGGGCCTCTCTTCAGCTGTAGAAGGGGTCACTTTTGTCACCGGTGAGTGTAGTTACAGAGGTTGGCTTCTTTCCCCAAAATGTGTCAGAACACAGTTACATTTTCTTTTGTTAAATGGTAGTGATCTGATACATAGTTTCCCCTCAGGGTTTATTTTAAAGTTGGTATGTGAAAATGCAGGTGGCTTTTTTTTAATCCACTTCATCAAATTTCTCCATTCCCTGTTTTTAATTCTACCATCCATAAATGTTATATTAATGGAATATTATATACAGTGCCAAAAACGTTGTGGGAAGTGTGTATCTTCTCCCTCTAGCTATTTGCCCTTTTTGTTTACTGACAAAAGCTATACATAATCAGGTTACCGAGATAAATTCCTGTTTTGTTATTTGCAACACCTATTGCCAATCTACAATCCCCAAAGTCACGATTTACAAAGTTCTTAGAGCAACTTACCATTCAATAGCCACCAAAGCAAAGGAATAAAACCTGGACTTCCACTGATGTACTTCAAGCCTTTCAAGTTGATACTCACATTGTAAAGTGACATTAGCATTAGCCTAGAATGAAAGAAAAAAGATATGATGTCCTTTGATTTCTTTGCATGTTTTGGCATCTTTTGCTATTTATGCCAAGCATGTACTGATGCAGAAGCCTATTTAATAATTTATATTTTGATAAAAGAGACAAGTCTCAAATTATATGTAAGCAATGTTGTGCAAAACCTTATCTCTACTGTTAAATCACATATTTCAAACATATGGACAAACATCCCACGTGTGAGTAAGAAAGTCTCTTCAAACTCCGTGAGGTCCATTACATAAAATGTGCAAAACCAGGACTTGGCTTTATATGACCACTCGACCTATACAATAGAGCTTTCGTAGTGCCAGTCCCCACTGGGCAGACAATCATCTCAAATAAGCTGTTTGACCTGACAAATAAAAGGGCCACTAGGAAACACAGAAAGCAAGACTGTATACTGAGTACTAGAAACAACATCAAAGGAAGTCTCTGCTCCATCGGTTGTGCAACACCAGCCTTTCTGTACACCGACCCTCTCCAGTCAGCTGAAACACAGACACGTTGCTTATGCCGTCCTCTTTCAAGCATCCTCCTGTTCCTCCTGCCTGCAGGAACAGAGGCAACATATAGCTATCATACAGCAAACACCAAGCTAGTCTCCCTCCGCTGGCAGGGGAAGTTACTATGCCTACAGAAGCATTTGGAAGAAGGGGACAGGCCTGAAGGACAGAAAAGGAAGGTATTAGTAGTCCCAGCTCAGCTCAGCACACTCCCTCCTAAGATAGACTTGTCCCTTCTGCTGTGGGGTGCAAGGCAGAGTCAGGCAGGGCCATACGATCTGGGCCATCGAGTGACACCGTGCTGTGAAAAAAACGACTGCTTGTCTCTTAAAATGCCATCATAGACTTCCCTGTTTGCTTTGCCTTCAGGAATCCAGATTGATTATGTTCAATGTACAACTGGAAATTTTTATTTTTTATTTTTTTAAGGTCAATAACACTGGAATTCAATTTGGCTGTAAACTGTGCTCTTATCTTAGCATAGATCAACACCAGGATAAGACAGGCTAAATGGTACTCTCACCTGCACCTCTTCAAAACTATTTCCAAATAACATTTGGGCCCACTCAAAGCCATAATTTTTTCTACAAGGTGAATTCTTTTGGTCTATTATGGTCATTGATGTTGAAGGAGGACAGAACCCATAACTTGTTTTCCAGGTGACAGAAAAGGTCTATGGCCTGGCAGCTAGAAAACATTTCCTTAACTGAGCATTGAAAAAAAACTAAGATGACATCTCTGACAAACTGAAACCATGCATGTCCATGTGTAAATGACAAAATAAAAATACATATATTAAGTGTATGTTCATTTCAGCCAAATTTTCAAAAGCTTCCAAAACAAGGATTTCCTAATTTGTCAGCCTCCTAAAATAGGAAGTTCATTAGTCATTTTGGGGCTGCGTACATCACAGGTTATAAATTAAACCAAAGTCTCAACTTTTCTACAGAGAGAAAACCAGGTAGGCTGGAGAAGGCTCTGCATTTTAAAGGACCGCTCTAGCCTGCCAATCCCACCAGCTTCTCCCACTGCGGCTCATGCTGAAGTTACTGCAAATATGAAAAGCTTCAGTACGATCAGTGACTTGCAAAATCTGAAACCCATCAGGGAAAAGAGGTCTGGCTACTGGTCTAGGCTACTCAGCCTTAGCTGTGACAGAGCCAAGGTGATTTTGTAAGGTACAGGAAGCTGCACGCAGAAATGGCAGCTCTGCCTCTCTACGCAGAGAAAGTGCCTGGGTCAAAATTTATTTTAAGCTGCTTTCCACTGTCAGACATGTATGGCAACTTAGGGCTCAAAACAAGCCTCCCTTTCCAAAGCTATCCAGAACAATTGCTAATACTCAATGCAGAGCATTTCATTGGGATTAAATCTTCTCCTGCAGTTTCCGCTGAACTAAGTTCTGCTTTCAAACATTTGATGTTGCTACTTCCACATTGCTGATACAAGTTTTTTTATGGTTTTGGTGGGTAAAGCCTTCTTCCTCAGCTAAGCAGAGTCTCCGTAGGCTTGATGCAAGTTATTTCAATTTCCCTCTAACTTCTAGTAGGAATGGGACCTGATACTCAAAAGCAGAAAGCATCCAGAAAAAATCCCCACTGACATTAACAAGACAACTAATGCTCAGCCTCTTTCAGAATCAGATCACTGCTGTACTATGAACTTTGAGCCAAGAAGTCCCTGATGTTCCTGAAAAAAGAGCCATACTCTGGAGTCAGAAGTTGTCTTACAAGTTCTTTCACCCTTCTATCGATGTTCTCCTGTCCTGCCTTTTATGAAGATCATCTTTACAGCTGTGGAGTAGCTGGGGGGACAGGGCGTTAGTGTACTTTATGATGTGCTATGATGGATGCTATTACTTTTTATTTTACTTCTTTTCAAAGACGGTAACACACAAGTCAATCTTTTGGACAATGAAAAGGGAAGATGAATGAGCAGGGCTCCTAACATTTATGGAACATGTCATCATACCCACTCACAGCTGGGTGCCGGGTTGCATACAAAACACAGAGAACAGAAACAGGCTGGAATGTTCTCTTCCAATCTGGGTCCAGCTTGGCAGCTGCTATCTCGCATGACCATGATAAACCTGCATGCCACTGCACTGCCACCATTTCCAAGCAAAAGGGAAATAATGTTATTCCAAATGGACTTCACATCTCACACCCTATTCTCACAGTTTAAGCTACTATGCCACCAGCAGACTTTCGGACACTTTCCATGCATACCTTCAGAAAGCAGGAAAGAAAGTAACCCATTGCAGGCTAAACTGATTTTTTAAGAAGCCTAATTTATATTATGTGCTGCACCACTGTGATAAGCCAGAATGAAAATGATCAATAAAACAGTATCTTATAATGGAATTTCTTGACATTGTCTTTCACCCTTAATCTGTTTGACATTTGCAGTTAGAAATAAAGTGACGTAAAAAGATACTGCTATGTTTGTATTTTTATTTCACTTGTTTGCTTTGTGCAGACAAAAAGGGACTGGTGGTGGTGATCCAGGGAAGTCCTGTGATTTTGGAGTGTCGGAAGACGACAAAGCCCACCCCACAAGCCAATGTAGTAACATATTATTACTAATTAAACACACTCACCTGAGCACAACATAGAAGCATTTCCAGGCCCTTTATACCACCTTCACCTCTAGTACTTGCACATTCCAGTAAGTATTGTTTGCGATAATTATTGCAAAAGTGCTTATTGAAGCAAACCTGACACACATAATTACTGCATAAACAATACTTTGTTTTTTTGTTGGGTTTTTTTTTTAAATGTGGAAGGCTTTTTAATTATGCACTTCATAGTCTTCCTATTTAGGGAAGCCAAATTTAATTAACATCTTGTACTACTATATCTGTCAATGCTTTCTTTAAAATCTAGAACTAAAAGCACAGCTAAAGCCCCTTCTCATCTGCTTAATACATGGGATTAGTACATAAAATGTACTAATATGCACTAAAGTACATATTTTTATGGGGTACTTTCAACTGCTACATAAGCAAAGTTGAATATTCCTAACAATTTAATTATAGCTATGAACAACTATGTAAATGTTTATTGACTGTCTAACAATTACAAATGTTGAACAAACCCTACAGCAATGAGAAGAAAACCTAGTCTTTCACACCACTGCTATTTCAGAAAGGCAAAGACACCCATGAGATTTCAGTCCCAGCACTCACTCATGTAGATGCCTTGGATATATTTATTACATACTCATGGACTACAATGGATATTGTAGCAGTGCTGGAATGACAGCTTTTCCCTGTAAATTTTTTATTTCTGTACCGGTACAAGTAAAACACAGGATTGCTAGAACTAGAAGAGGAAAGAGAACTCTGCTGTTTATCAGCTTACTTTGATACTGCTCTGTGTAGAATTAGACTCACAGTTTCCCCTGGTTTGTCACAGAGTAAAGAAAAATATTTTTGAAAATAAAAGCAAGAAAAGAATTTTAAAACCTCAACACTGAGCAAAGGGCAAACATATCCTTGAAAATAAGCCAATTTTTTTCTTTAACTGATTAAATTTTAAGTTAGTGATGTCCTTCCATGTCATACCACAGTGATGTTTTTTCAGCTTTGCTCCATTTGTTAGCCTAAGAGGCTGGCCCCTGTTGAATCCCTAGCCACTTCATGGGATTGTTTTATGTATGTTTT
This sequence comes from Aviceda cuculoides, assembly GCA_035590195.1. NCBI lineage: Eukaryota > Metazoa > Chordata > Aves > Accipitriformes > Accipitridae > Aviceda > Aviceda cuculoides. Next base: position 8,388,935 of record JAVJGG010000059.1, read on the forward strand.
ACCAGTATTGCTGTATAGCAGCCGAGTTTATATCACCATGTGTAATTCTTTTGCAAAGCAGGCAGATTTTGAAATATAATAAAAACCCACCCAAAACATCCATTCAAAAGGAAGTCCCTCAAATCTGATTACATTGTCCAATTACATTAATACAATCTGAAACGATAAAAAATAACGTATCTGGACCCATAGACACACATTTGCTTAAAATTCAGAGTGTGTGTTTGTGCGTGTGTGTTTAAGAACACTTTCCTTTCCCTCCTCCTCTCAAAATAAAGTCCTCTCATAATTTTTTTTTCTGGACAGATTTTGAAATGGTACGGGCCCTCTTTTCATTTATTTTTTTGTTGTTATATACATGAAGGCATGAATTACCTTTTCTTTCTTAAGTTGAAATTCTCATACAAATCTTTTAGTTGGGGCTTTACAAAAACAAACCCCACTGCTGCAAGAGTTACCTACCCTGTTTTGAGCGCTGACCTTCAAGCCCAACACTTGGGAAACACAGTAAATGACTGACATCAAAGTATCTAACCACGGAACAGCACGGGCTATTCAGCTTCCCCCCTCGCTACCCAGTGGGGAAAGGCAAGCACCTTCAGAGGGCAACTCGTTCCTCCTAACACAGGCTGAGTGAGCAATCATCTGACAGCACCATCTCCTTCCACTGACTGGGAAGGAGCCCAGACAGTTAGCAGACACTTGACATCTAGCTTTCTGATAGCTGAAGTTAGGCAAGATAAAACCTATCCAAAGTTAAGACTGAGTCTGATTTCACGCCTATCACATACAACCTGCCTAAATGCGTGCATGGAGGCAGTCAAGTCACTGTGGCTGGCAGGGCTGCTGTTTGTCAGCTGAGCTGTGACAGCTGGCTTGGGTATGAATTCTTTGTGCGTGTGTGTGTGTGTCCCATTTATGAAAAAAACCCACCACTTAAGCCACCTTCATGAACAAATTAACCAGGTGTACTGGACAAGTGCCCACAGCTTATCGGATGAGCAAGTACTCATTAAGCCACTGTAATTTGCTCAGTCAAGGTCGTATATCCTCAGCCTGTAACAGCTCTGAGAAAAAGGCAAAGACAATAGTTTACTCAATCTCTCCATGAGCTAGCAAGTACAACTTTTCCAGCATCTGAACTGTGTAACATGGCCTGTTCTTTACAATGCTGTATCACAAGGTCCCTTTACTGGCATCACCTTTTACAAACATAAGTGCATGGTGCTTTTGGCTACTAAGTAGCATAAACTAATTTAATTTTTGCTCGTAGCAGATATATATAACTCACTTTCTTCACTAAGCAGATGCAGCATTTTAGTATCTTCATATTAGAAGGGAATAAATATGAGTCCACATTTCCCACATCCTCTGTTTTAAAACTTGACCTCACACCTTCCTTATCTGACCCTCAACTGATGAGCCTCTCCTAAGGTAGAAGGCTGCATCCCTGCTCATCTCTACAATATTATGGTGATTAAGAGACTTCCCAAGAGACACAAAACCTGGATGAAGCTAGCCTTGTAGCCAAGCCTGGCATATCTGCAAGGAATGCTACTGTGAAGAGTTTCCAAAAATTGTTTCCTCTCCAGGAAAGGAGATAATGAGAGTGGGAAAACTACTGTCATCACTGTGACCCACACTGCAAGATAATGCATTTCATTTTCAAGGAAAAAAAAAAAAGTCATCATACACTTTAAACTGGGTACAGAATCCTGGCTTCATGTCTCCCAGGAGGTGCATCATTGTGTCCAGTAATTCACGACTTGAAGTAACCAAGAACTCACGACCACATGCCAGTGCAGCCACATCTGTGGGAGAACAGAAAACATCACCATAAAAATCATGTTTCAAGCAAAAGTTTATGCTAATTATCAGAACCACTAAAAAGATACGTCACCCGTGAAGAATGAACTATGGCATCTATATAAACTTCAAACCATACTCATCTAAATAGCAAATACTGAAGCAGCAAATTATACTGGTCAAACTCCTTCATAATTCTACTTTGGTAATTAAAATATTTATTAAGAGTGGCCAGTATCCTAATAGTAACACAGTGAATTATGAAACAAAAGGTTGGATTAATCCACAAGTGATGTGGGACTGAAGCGAAGCTGACCGTTATAGGTCCCACTTTAAAGAAACAAGATTGCAGATTGTTTTACAATTGCTCAATCCAATACATCTGGTACATTGCACAACCAAAACTCTTGCGGACATCTACTCAAAAGCTCTTTTCCTGACTCTCTGCAAGTGCTGCATTATTCATGCACAAACCAAAAGGCAAAAACATTTCCAAAGACTACTGGTACAAAGCAGACTTTCCTTTAGTGTTTTCCCTTAGGCTTGCCCCATACTTTAGGGCATCCTTAAGCACAAGAGGTATCTTCCAGCAACCCAAGCTTCTCTGTACTGCGCAACTGGCTAAGCCTCCTCCAAACACATAAAGTGCTGTGTATGTAACTAGTGACAGAACCAGGTTCCCTGGCCTCCCATTCAGGGCAAGTTTGCGCATCTGCTGCATGATACAGTTCTTCCATTTCAGGCAGCCTCAGTTTCTCTCTCCTATGCACATTCATCATGATGACTTTTTTAACCTCAGAATAAGCAGAGGTACTATAGACACAGCATATAATTAAAGACTGTTATTGCAATGTTTGTGCACGCTGGGCTGTGTTATGTCTCAACTGAGAACTTCTGTTCTGGTGTTTTCTAACTTCTGGATACTTGGCACTTCGCGACCACCTCCTCTGTGTTCTTTTACTACCGCTTTCTAGTGTAATACTACTTTACAGTGTAACTAGGAGGATTAAACTGGTACCTTCTACATCATTCATCTGACTATCCTTTATCTCATTTGAGTTTCAGCAACCTTCTTTCCCAAATTACAGAGACAAAGTGACAAACCTTGGTAATATCAAATTCACTGGCAAAATTTCTAGCAGCTTCAGTGAAGCAAGATTTCATTCCACCATCCTGATTCCTTCTCAGGCAGAACTCCAACAGCCCCCGCCCCAGCCTTTAAACATTTTCTTTGTTCAGACTTTATTTTTGCTATGCTTTTTGGGGTTTTTTTTCAATGAAGAAATTGGAGAGAACTGGATTCCACCTCGGTACAGTGGCATAATGCATCACATATTGTTTTTTATTTCAATCCTTAATGGTACCACAACACCTAAAATCACACATTCAACAAAGCCATTAATGCAAGATTCACTTATTTGTATAAATACCCACTATTTCATCTATCTTGCATCATGTCATTAGTGTCATTTTGACAGTTGCACAGTTTCACAAAAATGCAGATGAAGTATCAATCCCATTTCTCACAGCCTTACAAGCCAAGGGCAGCCATACTAAGATCTGTGGCTTTCTATTTATTTTCTGACCCTAAACATTTGGTATGGAAGTCAGGTCTATTACCTTTTACTTCTCTTAGCACTATGGACTCAGGACAGTGAAGGTGGGGTCCATCTAGCAGCAAAAAATGCTTAAGCAGTTTCAAAATGCTGAGCACATACCTTAAGATGGGGTGGATCTACTTGCAACATCTGCAATTCATACATCTTGAAGATGTTAGCGTTATTGGCAATTCGGAAAGTAAATTGCTTGACATTTACAAACTATAGTGAGCATGGTAGAATGGTCTCTGCTTTACTCCAGACTGAGCAGATATGTTAGGGAATTTCAGAACTCAGTGGATCTTACCTGTCTAACCCTGAACTGTGTCACAGACAGTGCAATGCCTCACAGAAGTGTAACTGACAAAATCTGCTAGGACTTTGAAAGACTAGGAAGTCACCCAAGATATCAACACTGACTAAATACCCAACTTTGAAAAGCTGTACTTACTGCAGCACATATAAGGCAATATAGAAATTCCCAGTACACATGGAATGCTATTCTGAAAGATAACACTAACTTACTTGTTACGATCCCTGCCAAAGCTAATACAAACTGATTTTCATCAGAATCCAGATCTTGCTGTTTCATGTCTTCACTTAATGACTTCACAAAGCTCTCCATGGTCTGTGCAGCGATTGTGAAAAACTTTACTGCTTTACTCTGCAAGTGCAGAGGGAAGAAAAAAAAAAAAGATTATACATGCTACAGCAACTATGATTATTAGATACTACAGTAAAATTAGACAATCTTCAAAATTACTAAAACACCCGGTTACTTCAAAAAAACAACAGAAAATAACAGGTATGCACTAAGTGACATGTTTGATCCCCTAATATTTGAAACCATTACCTCAGAAGAAAGTGGGGAACTCAATGCCACATTTATTTATAAAACTAAAGCATTGCATATTTACCTCCTAAACCCACAATAATATATACCAAACAGCAGAATTATAGCTTATTTTCAAAAGTGAGGACATTCTTTCTTTGCTTTGCAATAGCTGCACCAGGTGTTTCATATTTACGTGGCCTACTACAGCAGCTTTCATCAAAACCCTATCCAGCTGAAGACTAGAAAGCAGCCTAACATAGTGACTTGACAGGAATTTCCTAAGAAAACCAGTGAAATACCCAGAAAAAAGCAGAACTCAATTGGATCCTAGCAGGATTCATTAATTGCTCAATACAGGATGGAGAACAACGGGCTAGGTAGAAGCTCTTTAGAAAAGGAAATGGAGGTCCCTCCTGGGTCACAGGTTGAATTTAAGTCAGCAATGCCACATTAGAAAGACTATCATCACACCAGAGGGTACAAAGAGGAGTACAGCCCATAATTATATTATGCAGTCTTCTCCCCTCAGCTGGAATACTAATCCATTTTGGGGTATCTCAGTTGAGGAAGCAGCCACCTGGTACAAAGCTCAGGGCAGGTCAAAGAGCCTGGTCAGAGGTGCAGACAGAGCCCACAAAGAAGGGCAGAGAGAACTGTTTCTGTTTACTAATAATTCTGATTTGTAAAACATTCCTGAAACACTATTTCACACAGACAATGCTGGATTTCATAATAAAAATAGCATAGCAGATAGCCCATAATGCCAGGTTTCCCAGTGTCTTTAATAATTTTGCCAGTTGTTCATGAAGCAGCTGACACTTTTAGTCATTCCCAGCAGCAACCAAATGGGACAGTCCTAGAAATGCCTGAATTTTTATTCATTTTGCAGTGACTAAAAATTTTAATATTTTGTCAAAACTACTGCTTTCACAATATGTGCAAAGCTACTGGTAACATTTATTTATTCCTCCACTGCTGCACATTCACCGCATCAAAGATGTACAGTTCCTGTGGGGTGACTCCAGCAAGTGGGCACAAAAGGCAGTGTCAGCCAATACTCAACATCTTCACAAATGATACTGTGGTCCCAGAATAACAGGAACGAAGGGATCATGGGGAAAGAGAATGGAAAAAAGTACACTTCTGCATGTGCTGGATGTGCTTTTTATACTTATGCGGACACCACACCTCAAAGATGGCCATTTTAACATAAGCAGTGACTATAGTTCAAGAAGCAGAGGACATGAGAGAAAAGTGAAGAGAGCCTACTAGAGCAAAGTAGTATAAGCTATTATGCTTAGAGTACTAAGCTCTATGCTTAGAGTACTAAGCAAACTAAGTCATTGGTATGTTGCACAGAAAACATGCAAAATATTCTATTTGCCAGTCTCTTGAGGTGCTGATGGTGTCCTCTGCTGAACCTTCTTTCCAAACAGCCATTAATTAACTAGCAGTGAGGTCTGAGGAGCTGCAGCAAAGACCAATCAGGTTTATAAATAGCAAACATTACGTACTTTGTGCAGTCTCTTATTAGCTTGACAGTATTTTCATGGGACTGAAAAATGTCTCACCCACAGACACCGAGATATGGACAGTTCTGAGAACCACCATTAAGGTGCTCGAGCTCAGATGCTGCAACAAACCCTTTGCTGTTCAAGTAACTCCTGCATGAAAACATCAGTTAATGTGCAAAATTGCTCCCTTAAAATATAATGGTGACAAACGGCTTAGCAGATAACTGAAGTAGCAGACCACCTTGTAGGATCCAAAATTTCTGAAGTTGAAGCAAGTCTTGATATTGTTCTGAAATCAAACCTTCAGTTTGCATTTCCATGTGAGAGTCCTGTCATGTGGATATCTCGTTGAAATTTTTTGAAAGACATCTAAAACAATCTCATGGGAATTAACTAACTTCTTTTTTGGCACATGCAGGTAGGCATCCTTGAAAACTCTCTCTCATGCTGCTTCTCTGGATGTTTCTTCAAGTTCTCTCTAGAAACATTATGCATGGACAGAAACAGTAGGCATCTCTCTCCCACTGCCTTGAAAACTACTGGTGTTAATTTCAAATTTGCTGCTCAAGTTTTGACTTTCCCAACCCATAAGGACACAAATGGTACACTGGTTCCAAACATCATTTCAGTCAATCTTACCTGCTTTCAACAAGGCTTCTACTAATTTTACTCTCATTTGTAAAAATATGGTCATTTTCATCACTGCTAGCATTTTGCTTGTGGGAAACATACCATTTCAATACTGTTTCACAAGTCAAATAACAGCTAATCACTAAATACTGTCAACTCTTACAGTTATAAACTGTTGTGAAAATACAGAATGTAATTTTATACTGGTTTTGTTGCTATGTGGGGGCTCTGCAGTACCCACCTGCCTTTTTTTTTTATTATTGTTATGTTAACTGCTTTATACAGTGTTTTTACAGACTTTTTTTCCTTAGTAACTGCTGCTGCTTGGATCTTGAATCATCAGATGTTATCACCAAAAGGTATTACTGTACAGCTTTCCAATACCCAATATAAAGTTATAATTGTATTTTGGTGCACCAAAACTGGAAAGCCTCTTACAAACACACTAGTTCACCACTTACTATAATGAACTAATCCTATTCACTCAGCTGTTCATCATGCTGCTGAAAAAAATCAAGTCAGAAGAAACTGTGGCATCACTTCACTCAGATTAATTACAACAATTCCTTCTCATGTTGGCTGTGACAAGACTGAAAATCATATTTTTTTATCAGGCCTGATCCTCTGATCCCTCCTAATTCTATCAGCTGCACTTGGCAGCAAAACTGTTAGTTGTAATATTACTATTGTCATTAACTGTTTTTGTTTTGGGGTTTGGTGATTTAGGGGTTTTTTTTTTTTTTCCAAATAAGCTATTGGTCCACATTTAGCACTGAAGATTTAATAAGATTCACTAGCAGGTAGGCTTTCTAAATTTCCAAGAGTCATGCAAGTATTAAGGCAGCACAAAGATTTAAAGTTGTGAATCGATGATCTGTCTTCCTTCCATGGAAATAGCTCCTCCAAGCTCTCTACAGGTATTGGAACTGCTGCATGTGCCCAGGAATTATTTTCTTCTTCTGTTAGCTTGCAAAGATATTTACATTGTGCTAGCTGCAGCCTTGCTTCCAGTTTAACTGTGTGGTGCAAAACAGATAATCCTTGTTTGGTAATATAAGGATTAATTACTGCATTTATTCCCAGACTGCTTTGTAACACTTTGTAGCTCCAACACTTCTTTAATGAGAATGGATTGTTCACAAAGAATATACAATTCAGAAAACATTTTTGCTGTCCAATTAGTTTCTGAAATATATCCTTATATTAAAATGTGTTACAAAGCAAGGTCCTTATTTTAAAAGGCCTAACAGCATTACCACCAATAAGTATTCACCTGCCATACTTACTCCTCCTAGAATGGTTTTAACAGCTTCCTCATTGCTAGATACACCCCATAACAATGTGCACACTGCTGCACCCATTTCTGTGCAATACTCTGCTTGCTGCAGGAGCTGCTGCTTGGCCTCATTCACCTGCTGGCGAAGGTCTAGTTTCTCCTGAAATAGCGCAAGGAAATTTTGGTTGCACTTCGTATCAGCCAAAGCAAGTTTCTAGGCTAAGGGACAGAACAGGAAACAACATCATGGCCGTATATGAAACGATGGGGGTGGGGGTGGCAAACCTACAGCAGTTACAGATACATACCTTCTCTCCTGAGCTATATCTAAGTAGTAAGTACATTGTGGAGGCTGATAGTAACCAGAAGCCTCTCCACAAGGTCAGACCAAGTGACCCACCGAGACTGAGTGGCACCTAGAGAAGTCTGATAGGAGAGTCTACTCCTCCTAAGCAAACAGCTACATGTCTCTCTGAGAGAGAAGGGATTTCAGCACTGATGAAGGTCAGCCTTTCCAGACACCTTACAAAAGATACTGGAAACATCTTATAGGAAGGGGTTGGTTTGGTTTTCAAAACAGACTTCTGCCTTAGCCAACATGGTAGAGTTGCTGGATATCTAGAATAAATACTATCATCTCTTCCAGCTTTTTTCTATTGGCATATTCCTGATCAGCAGTGGCAAAGTAAGACAGAGTCCCTGGAAAAACACACCTAAGGTTTGAAGTTTAGAGGGCCTTTCATACCAGAAAGCCCAGGCACCATTGTGCATCCATCATCTAAGTGAGCTGCTCAGTGGTGCTTGTCACAAAGCATAAAGAGACAACAGAGCAATCCAACATGACCAGGACACAATTTCAATTTGGCAGTGCTTTTTTCCAATCACATGGGAAGTTGGCCAGAAGAATATCATGAGATTAGGTATGATTCGAGGTCTCACTGGCTTCCTACCGACTGCCACAGGGGCAACGAAGCTGCTGCACCTCCCAGCTTAGAGCTAGTGTGGACAGTGAGATCAAGGCAGGGATGCCACAGTCTGCGGTCTCTCAGGGCAGATGGGGGCTCCCTGCTAACTCAGAGCGGGGTGGTATTAGTGCTGCAGGGAAATATAAAGAAGAATGGTGCTAACTCAAGTATTGAGAGAGAAAGAGAGGGAGAATCACAGACCACACAACATCAAAAGAACAGAAGGATCTTGTTCTGCCCATTTTGTGGGCATGGGATTTTCAGATTCACTGCAGAAAGCACCCTCCCTCAGCCCAGCCTCCCCTGTGTGTTTAGCTATCAGGATGAAGTATGGGGAAATAAGAAGGAATCTTTACTTGCTTTAAAAATTCACATAGAAAACAAAACAAAACTTTCAGCCATGTATTCCCATCAAGATTTTAAAATAAGTATCTTGTCATTTGGGGGGTTCACCTCAATGTTTTGTGATGAGAGTTTGGAAATAATAGAAACAAAGTCATCTGAAAATTTACATAACATGATATCAACCAGTACAAAGCTGGTTGTACTTTGTCATCAATTACCTATCCAGCCCCCTGTATCACACCTGACAGCCTGATTTGCATTGCTTTATCATACTGCTAATGGAATACACAGGCTAGGATTTGTAAAGTTCAAATTAAATTCATCAAGCAGACTCCTGTGCATATTTACTCTCTGGAGTCTCTTTCACCTTATAGTTTAATATATGCAAAACACTGACACCTGCTGCTGATTCCCTAGGCATAGAAGTCCCAGGAAAAGTCTCTTATTTCATAATACTTTGATAATTTTTAGGCAAGTTAGTCAAATTTTATATTTTGCACAACTCACTGCCAGACCTACCAGCTTTTCTGCCACCACATGCATCAACAAAATGTCCACATTTTGTTGCTGTCTAACCCCTATATTGTCCCTGTCTTTCTTCTCTGCACTGTCCTTGTCTTAGAAAAACATATCTTTTAATACATTTTATTTGCATTTTGCATTTGGATGCTAATACTGACTAATAAGACATAAAACTCTGTAATACCAAAGCTAGATCCCTCAACAAGGATGCAAAGCCAGCACAAGAAATGCCAGAATTTTTAATTGTTCTGATACTGCTTTTGATCTAAGATACGAAGCAAGGAAAACAAAATAGTACATTCAAGAGCCAGGAAAATAAAACGGAGCCTGCAAAAGCAAATAACCTAGCTGGAAGCAACACTCCTGAGAGTTCACATCACGAAGCAATCACTGTGCTATGCAACATCACCATCTTCAGGAAAGGGTCAAGGCACAAGACTACAGCAGCGCTTAAGTACATAAATATGGATAGACAAACAAGACATTGGCCAAGAATAACATGTGCACTTCAAGTTTTGCTCAGGTTCAGAAAGCACAGCAATGCCCTGATCAGTGTACAGCACTGCACAGAAATTTTGGAATGCAAAATGTTGATTTATGATCCTCTAAGAAGAGGACACTGCTCAACTAGAAAATGCATTTATTTTATGTTTGTTTCAGCAAATTGTTTCCTTTTCCTTCAGAAGATAAATATGTAGAAAATAATTCCGAAACTATACACAAGGATGCCTATAGCAGAAGAGCAGCCAAATGAAAAACACCATGCAAAGTGATTAACAGGAACAAAAAAAAAACCCCGACCCCCCCAAAAAACAAACAAACAAACAAAAAAATCACACATATACATACACCATCTTCTTTATCCCAAAGAGCTAAAGGATTTCACAACATACATAAGCACAATCCAGTCTGACAAATACACCTTTGTGGCATATAACAGAAGCCATTTAGCCAACCAATGTAGCCTGCACAACAGCAAAGATATGAAGAGAAGAGCTTTGATCAGGAACACCATACAACAACTACTCTTAGTAAACTATCCATGCTTTAAGTAAAATTTTCATCCAAAAGAAATCACAAACCTAAACCACCTGCCATTTATTTTGTAATATTAACAAGAATAAAGGGTGGGAGTCACTACATTAATATCTAAAACAGAAACATTAAATCTTACAGAGATTTTATCCTGGATGGTTATGTAACTAAAAACCTCAGTGCACAGCAAAACTAACCATGTACCTATTGCCAAACTGCAATAGCTACCCCAGAAGATACTTATTTTGAAGTCAGGAATAGACAACTATTCCATCATACTTTACATTCATACCAAACTTCATTCCAGAATGACTTGTCCACAGAGATGTGCCCTAAAACTGCATGTCAGAACTCTTCATTTATTCCTTTTCAAATGAAATAATTTCTGTAGATTCATCTGTCTTCATGCAATCCCAAGGCTGGCAGATGCTAACTCTAGAAACAAAGTGAGCTTCTGCTGACTACTGAAGATAGCCAAGAGCTCCAAGGAAATGAACTTTTGCAGCAAATAATCACAACTGATTCTTGCACCTCTTGGAAATAAAGCCACTAGTCTGTGTGATCCTATCTGAACCCCAATGGCTTCGCAGAAGACCCACAGGCTGGGAAGTCAGGGCCTTTGCTATTCTATTCCTTCATTGTTAAAAATCTCCCCTCTCATAAACACTAAATACAACATTGACAGAGCAAAAGGAGCCCTGTAATTGTTCTTTGACTCACAGCTGTACATGGCAATTGGATCAACAGGTGCATTGAGAAAGACTATTAAAACTAAACAAAGGCACACAGCTTACAGCAAGCCAAAAGAGAGGCCGGTTTCATTCTGTACATTGCATTGCTTACATTATCTTCTATTGTCCTCTTATAGTTACAATAACTTCAAAAGAACTGATTCTGCAAAGGACCTTTTGATGCCAGCTATACCACAATCTTCCCAAATACCCAATGTTCTACTTCAACATGTCAATATAAACAAAATGTTCATGGCTGATTTTTAACCTTACATACATCAAAACAAACCCAGCCAAGAAGCCCATAATGCAACCCCATACAACCGCACCTCACACAGTATGGAAGTTAAGAGACATCTATGCAGTTATGCAAGGGTTATGTGTGTAAGTGGGAGACAGACTGTCAGTTGTACCTCTACTTATACACACTGAATACGTTTGGGTACTGTATGGTATTATATTTTGTCTTGTTATAATATTGACCCTTTTGGTCTAGAAATATCAAGGGGGAAAAAACATCAGTTACGAACTTATAGGAATCCCAGATTGTTTTTCAGGCTGAGGATGTATTTTGTGACATGAACATGAAAAACTGATCATTACTCCTTTTGTTATTAAAACTCAAGCATACAGATACCAATATTCTGACAGCAAATATACCTTCTTCTCCCTCATGCAATCTGCCTGGGCTGTTTCCAGACGGGCTCTGAAGTGTTCACAATCCATTTTCAGCTGCTCTATTTCCTCCTCCTTTTTCTCCATGTCTATGATAGGATAAATCAGATAAACGAAGCAGTAAGTTATGACCAACGGGCTTGCACTAAAGAAAAACGAATCCATCGAGTGCAGCATTAATGAGGTGCTTTAACTATTTGCTTGTGTTCGATCACCTCCTCGTGGCTAAACTGGATATCGCAATTCACCACATTTCAACAGTTCTTACAAGAAACTAAACGAACGTGACATTTCCGACTTAAAACAGGAAAAGACTGAAAGAATCACAGCTAGCTGTTAAACACGGTGTGCCGATAAGATACCATTCTGGAACTGAGCTCGAGCTCCTTAGGGATTTTTAAAAATTTACTCAATTTTATACTTTTTTTGTTTGTTTTCATGATGGCTTTTGTGTCTAGTATCTTTGAAATTCAGTGAGTACAGCAAAAATCTAAGAAAAAGAATACCAAGATCAGTCAAAAATGAGTGTTTCATTATACAATGTACAAATTCTATGAACAGTAAGAATGAAATGCAACTACTCCAAACATTTTAAATTAAAAAGTATTATAAGACATTATAAACTATTTAAACATTATGTCAGTGACAAGCAAATTTTGATTCCCTTAAAAAATTAATCTCTGATGTTATCAGAAATACATTCCAATTTAGACGCTTTATTTTAGTGAATCAAAATCAAGTTAGAAGTATTATATTTCACAATCATGATGTCTGTTTTTAAAAATTCACTTTGAAGTATATTTTTAATAACCGTTGTGTATTGTATTTTACTTTAAAAAACACAGTTCTGGATGCTTAGTATTTATACTGGAAAAAGGAAACACATTTAAATAATTCCAAAAAGTAATGTCCAAACAGCATCTACTGTAATGTTGGTTAGCTTAAAAAACAAGTTACACCGCACTTCGAGCACCATACCCTTGATCATGAGAGTATGGTCTATGGCTTAAAACACTTCGAATACTTCCCCTTACATGTGGTCAATATTTTTGAATGTATTTACCAAAGAGCATATCAAATTCAATCACAAAAAGATAACGTCATTTAAAAAAAAAAAAAAATTATTATCCAAAGAGCTTGGATTCTGGCATTTTATTTGGTAATTCTACATTGTTTGGAAATAAAATCCTTTCTTTTTTGGTCCTAATTGACAAAATGTCATCATCTCAAATACACACACATTACTTTGAGCAGCAAGTATAGAGGAAGATAATCTAGCCACGAACAGCTTTCTAGAGAGGCAGAACGTATTTCCACTCAGCCCTTGTGCTATTCTAAGCCACGAACACTAGGACTTTTTAACAGAAACCAAAGAGGCAAGGAAAGGGTCCACTCCTAGGAAACATTGTATGTGCCAGGGAATGCTCTCCAAGCATTCAGTTCTTTTTCAACCCTGCAATCCAAAGGAAAAGAATGAAGGGGGGAATGGATTCATTGAGCTTTTGCAGAATAACCGGTCGGTGGCAGGAAACTTTCCTTCTGTCAAGTAAAGAACATACATTCCCATGCACCTATTACTCTGTAGGTGTGAGTCTTAAGTACTTGACTGAAAGATGCCTTGAGCATGAGTAGGGTATGCTCTGCTCATCAATAGCAGACCAAGAACCTATTTATCCTTGCCAAGTAAGCATATCCAGTGAAAATCTCTCTCACTGCAAGGAAACAAGCTCTCCTGTATGAGAAGAATCACTTCCAGCTTTTGAGAGGATGGATCCACCCTGAATCCAGCACCAGTGCAGCCAGCAGACACACAAAGGTGCCACATCCTTCACTGGCAGACTTCAAAGGTCCTGGAACCAAAACTGAGCCAGGAGAAGGGGAATAATATTAACTACTGAGTGCTAACACAATGCTACCTGGGGTTTTTTGGTTTTGTTGTTGTTGGTGGTTTTTTGGTGGGTTTTTTTGTTGGGTTTTTGTTTGTTTGTTTGTTTTCTTGAGTCCTCCAGATAAAAGAAGGATGTCAGCTTCCTCTAAGGCATTATGATGTTTGATGTCAAGGGGGAGGAAAAAAAAAAAAGAAGAAAAAGAAAAAGGGGGTAGCATTGGAAGCTGCTGAAGAGAGACCTACTTCTAGCTATGCCTCATTTGTGGAAACTCCTGCCATTATGCCCCGTCAGCCCTCCCAGCTGTGCATGCCTTTGCTCTGAAGAGAATTCAAGGTTGCATGCACCAGTCCTGACATTTGGCAGCCTCCTGACACACAGCAGCAGAATGAGCTGCAGACATTTCGCTGACACCGAAGACTGCAGCTGTGCTGCTCGCTCCTGCACACCACAGTCCTGAGAGGTTCTCCCACTGGCTGCAAGTCCCAGCCCCGGTAATAAAGTTCCTTCCCTCTTCGACACTAAAATCTTGAGGCTCAGACTGTCTACCTCCACCAAGTGAAGCAGCAGCTTTCACTATCAACTTGGAAGAGCAAAAAAACATGAAATGGCATCGTTACACAAACAGGAAATACATAACTTTACCACTGCAGCAGTAAATCAGACTCTGGGAAGAAGTCGCATTTGCTCCCGAGATAGACAGCAGACTCAAAAGCAGAAGGCAGCATTGCGCACAACAAAAGGAATCCACCTCATGCCTGAAATCTGGGCCTTTCTCATCCACGCTAGAGGTCACATCGGGAGATATTCTGGACCAGAGATCTAATCTCAAAGCTCTGGGAGGTGGAGAACTGAGTATAACTACAGTGTATGCCAACAAGTGATGGAATTGCAATTCTACTGATCCAAATGCTAGATCAATGTTAAATGCAATTTTTAACATTTCCCCAGTGGACCAAGTTCCACTAAACACACGCATAATAATACAGAAAATTTTTCTAAGATTCCTGGAGCCAAACACTCTCCCTGAGGAGGGTAGTAAGAAGAAAATGGATCTGTCTCTTTGAAATGAACAATTACCCTGGCAAAAGCCTTAGTGAAGACCCTGACACCAGCCCAAAAAGTAGGTGTTGGTTGCACTGACTGTTGCCAGCTCAGATCTCAGATACCACCTATGGGATGCTCCCATAGCAAATGGGTATCCTATTGACCTAGATATACAAGTGAAACATGCAAAGATCTCAAGGTTTCTTAAAGCTATTCAAGACGCCACTATTCTCACAACTGAATGGGCCAGAGATGCTGAAAGTCTCTGACTATAATCTGCACTTCTTGAGGAGCACGACAGCCTGCTCACCCCTTCATGTTTACAATACTTAGAAAACTGCAATAGCTGATGAAAGTCTCGAGAGATGTACGCATCACCCATTAGGCTTCTGTAACAACATGAAAAATCATCTCTAGTAGCTGGCAGGACTCCTGTAAGCTTCATATGCCAACAGCAAGAGATTGTCTTCAGTAAACAGCACCAGAAAGTTCACCATTCTGAGACTGAAGACTGCTTGTGTCCCTGTGATGTCCAACATTTTTGTGAACTGTATGCTCCAAAGCCTCCTTTCAGTCTGCTTTATTGCATGCTGCAGAGGCAGGGGCAGATTGGTGTAGCAAAAACCACCACCTGACTCGTCCAGCTGTAGGGGCAAACAATGGCAAGAGCCTGAATAAATACTCAAATGACTTCATTAACTGCAAGAGAAATCTCCATTGCGGGGACATACTCGAGTTCAAAGGCTGACTCAGCTTCAGGTACTCCTCCAAAGGACCCAGAGAATGCTGGCCAGGCACCAGAACATTTGAGAAAGTCTTAATATCCCCATGTTGATGCCACAAACCTGCTGTTGGAAGGGCCCAACAGTGTCTCCTTGATGCCTGGCACAAGGAGCGTAAGAAGGCTTAGTGAGAGAAATCTTGAGACTGAGCACTGATAAAAGTAAGTAAAACAAGAATCTGACTAGTTGAGGATCTTGAGTACTTAATGCAACTGGAAACAGTCCTTGATGCCTTGCAATAGCATAAATAGAACATTTCCAGATCCTGCATCACTTCTTGTGACACGGATGATGTCTTGACTGACAGCAAGAGAGGTCATACAGTCTTCTCATCTCTGTTAGTACTTGATGGCATGGAAGAATCTTCCCAAAGAGTGGATCACTGAGGCAGCTGGAAGCTCTACCCCAATGTATTACTTGGTATTGGAGACAGGCCTTGAGGCTCTACCTTACTCTTTCTTAGCCAGCTGTTGCAAATTAATTTTCAATTCATCACGTGATATTCTAGAAGAGATACACCCTCTACAATCTGTCTCAGTGCTTGTCCTGTGCCTTTTCAGACAAAACCAGTTCCTAGGAGAACAGGTGAATTGTACTGCTGCATGAAAGCTACAGGCTAGGGATGGAGCTGACTCCGATTCGGTCCTGATGGCACGTCGGGAGTGGTGTGATTGTAGAAAAAATGATGCACAGAGAATTATAACACTGAACACTAGACTTTGGGGACAGCAGTAAAAAGACCTTTGTAACAGAGAGTCTTCAACTTTTTTTTTTTTATTATTATGAATATTTAAGGCAATAAAAGCATACAAGCTAAAAAACAAGACAGGCTAAATACAACAATATTATCTCTTCCTTTAAATTTAACTTTTTATCCACAGCTATTTACCATGGGTTTTTGCTGTGCATCTAAAGTGACATTTTGAAAAACAGAATGCTTTTGCCTTTTCCTCAAAGAGGAATCACTTTTTTCCTGATACTTAGTTCAGGCAGTAAGGGAAGCTGTATGTTTTTATCCACAGTAAAATATTTTTAAAGATTAATTTGACATGTCTAATTATTTCTAATGCAGTTTGTAATTCTCTTCATTACAAACACATTAATTTACTGAAGCAGTCATTCAACATCATAGTTTAATCTGGAATACCTCCACAAACTCTACAACTTTTTTGTAGGGGCATGAGAGTTTGTTCTAAGTAGTTTTGGCAGAAACTATAAGAGCTTGTAACATGGTACTACTCACTTGATTCAATAGCATCCAGCTTCTGGAATGTTCCCAGGATATCCCCATTTACTATTTTGGGTAAGAAATCCCGCAATTGCATAACCTCAGTTGTCAGCCTTTCCAAATCCCTCCTTCTAACTTTAACAAATTCCTCTTTGGTCTCAGCCTTCTGAAATAAAATAAAAACAAACACAAACAAACCAACAACCAACCAAAGACACTGTTACAGCCTTGCAATGCTTTTCTGCTTGAATCCTTGACAATCTG
The DNA here is from genome assembly GCA_035590195.1 of Aviceda cuculoides. Lineage (NCBI taxonomy): Eukaryota > Metazoa > Chordata > Aves > Accipitriformes > Accipitridae > Aviceda > Aviceda cuculoides. The sequence goes on from JAVJGG010000059.1 coordinate 8,406,074, forward strand.
TCGGACAAAAATATTCCTTTGTATTACAGCATTTTAGAAATTCATAACCTTTTAAAAGAGAACTATCTGGTAATAACTAAACCCAATAGTCTCCAAGATGGACTCTTTGACTGTAATTTTTGCCACTCTGGCCTAAAGCAAATCATACTACCTCTCTGCATCTGTTTCTTCACCTAAAATGTGTGCAGCGTACCTTGGAATGCTGTAAAAATTAACACTCACATTTTAAAATGTGAGCAGCTATGCATATGCCAAGCTATTGTTTCAAGACTGTTGTAAAGGATACAATAACTCAGTTTTTTAATTAACTCAAGTATCTGCAAGATCCTCAGTCACCTTGCTAAATTACAACACCTCTTTTAGAGGAAATTGTATTTTTTCAAAGCAATTTATCTTTTGTGAAGAGCAAAAAATATTTGCAACTATTTGCAACCCAATCCCACAAAAAAGTAATTTAATCCTGACTTAAGTCAAAAAATTTTTATTAGTTTCCTCTTCTGCCAAGCTATTGCTATAAAATAACTTTAATTCCACAGTCCAAGACAATGAGCATTAATTTTAAAACTGCAGAGAAATTTCTGCACCAAAAAACTCCTAAACTCCAGTTTCTGATGTATGTACATGTGCACACTGCTGTAGCTTAAAAAGGCTACCATATAGACACAGACTGAAAAAAGGTTTACCATCCTTTGCCTAAAACATTAATTATCTAATTTGCTTTCGCAAAGTAAAATTATAATATGTCTTAGTACTGTTTTGCACTGCATTGCGAATGGTGCAGAAAAAATGAGATCCTTTATGTATCACATCTTATTCCAGAGGGAAGAGGGTACTACAGAACAACACAAGAAACTATCTCCTACAGGTACAAAAGATGTCATCCCCACAGTCCTCTCGAGTCCAGCTGCACAAGACAAACAGAGGTCATTATCACTGGTACATGCAATGCTGCCCTGGTACTTCCATCCTTTCCAACTTTTTCCTACAGTTCTCTCTTTCTGCTTCCCTACTTCCTCAGGTTAAACATTTCCTTTCGGTTTTGCTTCCTACTCTTTTTCCTTCCCAGCTGTCTTTCAAACCCAGACAGTTTTAGGGACAGAACAGGCCAGTTCCAGCTTTCCCGGTTCAGAGGCATCCAAGCCGCAGCAAACGTATGGAAGAAAGATTTTACTTTTAACTTGAATTGTATGCTCTAAGCTGCATTTAGGAAGGGCTTATGGCAAAGTCAGTACGGCCAAGTACCACCACGTTACATGATTCAAGAAAAATACAACTCATTTAGGTCTCAAGAAAGTATGGAATAAACACATGGCAACAGGACTCTATGTAAGAATACCCTCTTCATGTCAGCAAACAGGGCAGACAGAAAGACAATTCAGTACTGCTCAAAATCATGGAGCATAATTTGGTACTGGCATAAAAATAGCTCTATTCACTAGCAGAAACAAAAGTCAAATAAAATACACTGCTGAAGTACTGTGATTGAGATACAAACTATACAACAAGGAGAAAATTCTCATTTACTGTTCCCACTGCAAACACAAATCTTTGCAATACTGCAGTTCCAACAGACAAGCTTTATTTTCTCTGCTTAAGCAGCCACTCAACATCTCCCCCCACTACGACACTACGTTAAAAGCAAATACCACGGAGAACAGCAGCTTTCTGTCCAGCCCCTTACAGTAGCGACAGGCGACCGATGTAGGAAATTAAAACTTCAGTCCTCACCCACTTCTTAAGCAACGGCCCCGTTTCTAGTTCTCAGCCCTACTTAGCTCACAACCTGCGTGACTCCAATCCCCCTTCCCGGCCTTGGCAGGGGGCTGCACCTGGCAGTGACCACCCCACAGAGAATCCCAGCCAGCCCGGGCAGGAGCCCACCCGAGCAGCCACCGCGGCACCCGGAGGGCGAGCCCCGGGGGGCCGAGCTCCTGCGTGCCTCGCACAGCCGGTTCCCCGTGCCCCCGCGGACCTCGGCGAGCC
>JAVJGG010000059.1:8411817-8453443 GCA_035590195.1 Aviceda cuculoides
CCCCTTCCGACCCTCCCCCACTACCAAAACCCCACCACACAAACCCAAAACAGTGTGCAGATAGATGAGCTTGGATGAGTATGTTATTCTGTGGAAATGGTGTGGCTTTTTTCTTGTTCACTACCTTGAAAGAGAAGAAGAGCGTGCTGTACTGGGCTGAGAACAGGATATCTTTGTAGAGACATTGGTAAATGAATTGTTGAAAGAATAGTAAATAAAAGTAACTTTTAGTAAAAGAGGAACGATCGCTGGGTGGTTTCCTATCTGACAGAGCTGCACTTACTTGGGCCCAGATCTATAAAGGATTTATGTAATTTCCACTGAAATGTGCATGTGTGGATCTGGTCCTTGGACCTGATCTAGAATAAGAAAAATTGCAAAAATTTTAATGATAGCAATGCCAAAACAACATAACTCCCAAACAGAAATGCTAACAAGGCTTGCATTAAAGTAGCATGTCTTCGGTGAGTGGTTGTAACATTACTAGTCCGAGTTCCCACATTGTAGGTAGGGACAGAGTTACAATTCAAGCCCTAAAACCAAAATCTCTCTCAAGGTAGCTTTAAGATAAAGAAGGCCTTCAGTTTTGTGCACTGTGGTTGCTAATACTGTAGATTCAGGTTTTAAAATAACCTTGCCTGAATTATTATTGTTTGCCAGCTGTGGATGATGATGGCAGGGCACATAAAGTTGAAAAATGGAAAACACAATCTTGAAAATACTTTTTGAGTGACCAGGATAAAAAGCTTGCTCTAAAATCTTTTGATCAGGGTCCTTTGTCAAATGGACAAAGGACTGCCTAGGACACTGTAAAAAGCCCTCAATGTATGAAAACCAACCCCATGGAAGTCTGTGTTCCCTAGATGGGGAAGAACTCCTGAGCCATCTTTATAGGTAGCAGCTGACATCCCCTGGACATAAGCCTGATGTCTGATGCCTCTGCAGAGTTAATGCTGTGTGTGAGATTAAGGCTGCTTCTTACTGCTACGTATGTAGCACATAATTCTGTTAAGAAATGTTAATTTTAATATTTCAATGAATTATTACTTCAGTGAATCAAATTGTTTCATATTTAATCTTAACATTACAGCTAAATCTAAGTTAAATTTATAATTAATCCTTAATATTACTAGACATATTGCTTCCTACATAGTATTTTGCATATTTCCTTTGCTCAGCTCTACTTCTTTTCTTTTAAACCAAGCATGACTGTAAACAATTTAACTAACGTGTTTACAATTTTTTGTCTGAGTGGAGAATGATGCAGTAGTGATAACTGCTTTCAAATTAGTTGGTCCAAGGAGGTGGTACTCAATTTGGATCTAGCACTGGGTCTCAGGCTTTTTGAGTGGCAGACCCCCGAAAATTTTTTCAAAAGTGACAGTGATCTTTTTGGAGTAAATTTGAGCTTACTGGAGACTATTACCTTTCTAACGTGATTTTTCTTGAAATTACATGGGAATACTTAATAGGCCACAGTTTGAAAACAGCTGTAGTAGGTTATCGTAGCTACCTTGTAACAGTATACTGTTATAATTTTACTTCCCAGAAATGTATTTGAAGTCATGAATAATGCAGTTTTTAAAACATTCTTGAGCAACTATTACTGACAGTAAAATTTTATTTTCCATGTAGTACTTTCCTTCTGTAATGTGTGATTTTGACTAGAATGTGAATTTTTATACTGTTAATAGTGAAAATATTCTTTGCTGTTAAAATTCAGGTGATGCTGTATCTCAAGACTAACTGTAATGGAAGTGTCTTTATTATAGTTACTCAGGCTCTTTCATTATACATTTTAATATAGAAATAAATGTGTTGACTGCTATAAGTTTATTCTATCAAAACAAGCCCCTAGTAAGGAACAAAACTATTGGCAAAGTAAGACTTTATTTAAAACAAACAAAAAAACCCAAACAAACCAAAAAGCTGTGCCAGTTTTGTTTGATGATTTGCACATCACCTCTTGCAAAATTAGATATGATGCCCTCATTAAAAATATCTTTCAGACTTGGTGCTAAAAATGCCAGAGGGATTTATCAGAATTATCTTAGTATTCATCTCATCTCATCTGTGATTTCTTTGATATCTTTCTTACTTTGGTACAAGGTAGAAGCTTACAGTCATGGAATCACTGAACTGAGCCAAGTTGCCTTACAGTTAGTGTGCTTACAGTAGGAACCAACGTTTACCCAAGAGAATGTAACAAAAACAAAGAAGAAAGCAGGGAACAGAGGGAACTGCATGAAAATATTTTGGTGAAATCTTTTTTTTTTTTCACTTTCATTCAGACTTCTTCTGTATTTTAGGTGGCTTCAGCCAGGAAGAACTGCTAAAAATATGGAAGGGCCTGTTCTATTGTATGTGGATGCAGGATAAACCTCTGTTACAGGTAGAGTAACTGGTTTTATATTTGCTTGAGTGGGTCTCTTCTAAAATACGCTATAGGGATATACTAATTTAGAATAGTGAAAATTACCTTAGTGAGTTTTTGCTCACCTTTTTTTTTTTCTTCTCCTGCTGCCCATATGTGGCATGTGCAGGAGAGGTGACTGTAGGTCAGTGATCCTCACCATATGAACAGAAGCCTAAATGGCATCATGTTTGGAGTCACCCTCTGAATGGCAGGTGTAGCTGTTTACCTTCCAAAACCAGCAGTGAAATATATACAGTTGTGAAGTGCCTTGATTTGGTGCAACTAAAGTAGTAACAGTGGAACTACTGTATTAACAGTAGTAACAGGTTGCCCTTAACTGCAACTACAACGTACGCACAACCTTTAATTAGCCGAGTTTGAAAGATTCACACTTCCTTTTCTTTTGTTAGTTCAGTTGCACTTCCTCTACTGTCAACTTTGTCTCTACTATGGACTTCTGTCAATTACTACCAGTTTGTCTTCCTACTTTCAAAAGATACCAGTTTTGGAGTACCAGATCTTAGTAGCCTCACTTAATCAGTTTTCAAATCATTTGTCTATTTGCATGAACAAGGTTTATCTCACACATAGCACAGAGAGCTCTGCCTACAATTAAGCTGAAGTTTTACATCATTTATTAATTCAAATGCGTGGGATTTTTCTCCTCCTTATTTAATTTTGTCTGCTGTCAAAGAGATGATTTGTGCAGAGATCTGGTGAAATGAACAGGGCTTGATACCCTTGAATCTTCTCTTACAACTGACCTAATCCCAGTGGAAGGGTAACTGCAGTACTACGGCAGCTATTAAGAGAATATTTTTCATTTTGAGGGATGTTTCTTTATATTCATACTTCTTGCTGTTTTCTGGTTGCGTGTTGGAGTGAGGAGACCAAGCTCTGAACCTATGGTGTACTAACTATATTTATTTACTTTTAGGAGGAACTTGCAGACAATATCTCACAGCTTATCCATGTGATTCAGAATACAGAGGCTCGTAAGTACTGTTTCATTATCTGATGCTTTGTAAGGTACTTTCATCTTTGGTGATTTTGAGGCCACTATCACAGTGTCAGAATATAGACAGCCAAATAGGGGTGCTGCTTTGTTGGTTTTTTTCTTTGCTTTTTATCCAACTGGTGTGTGTGATTGCATTAAGGAAAGCATGAGATGCAGTTTGTTTCTGGTTGTTGCAGGGGAAGAGTTGTATCTCCAGTGTGATAAAGATGAGACTTTGCAGGGTGGGTAGCGAAGCAAACTTGTCCCCTTACTTTGCCATTCTGCATAGACTTGTTCCCTATATTTCCTACACAAAAAAACCCCTTTGTTTCATAAGCTGTTAAGCACCTAGTATTCAAAATGCACTTGAAATAGAATGCTTGGTCAATGACAAAACTTGCATGGATAGAAATGAGTGCAGAATGGATATTTTGTTCTAACTTGTGTGTATATACCACAAAATAGATACAAAGCTGTCCCTGTAATTACACTTGTCTTTAAAAGTAGCTGTGTGCCTTTTCTCGTATTCTGAAGTTTAATTGACTTGTCCTTGTGCCTGTCTCAAGCATGTCTTCCCATAGCTCTATTCCTGTTACTAGGCAAATCCCTAGGGAGATGCATCCTTTTCTCAAGTTGAAGCGATTTCTTGAGATTCTTTTAGGTTAGCAAAATAAACCGTTGTGCCAGACATGCAGCTATTTTTTCTTACTCTCTTACAGGACACCTGTTCATTCAAACATTTTGGCAAACTATGAACCGTGAATGGAATGGGATAGACAATCTGCGTCTTGATAAGTACTATATGGTAATACTAACTTTGTTGTAGATCTTTTCTACAAGAAAAGATGTGGTGGTTGTGTGCTGGAAGGCAGCTTTGCACATGCGTTTATTTATATTGTAAGAGAAGACAAGTGTCTATCTTCTTGATGCATTGCAAGAGATAGGCTTTATTTTAAAGGCTTTCACTCACCACTGCATAGCTAAAAGCCATTACGGGTTATGTCATGCTGCAAGCACTTTCTTGTTTGCCTTCCTTTATGTGGATGTTTCTCATTGATTTCTTTACGGAATATAAATACTGTCTCAGAGGACGCTGCATCAACATCAGTTATTTAGATCAGACTGTTTAAGGACATTTTTATGACTCTCTATAAAGTAATTGTCACTAGAACCCCAACTTTCTATCCCTAAAGTATCCACTGTAGTACATTCAGCCATCAGAATTCTTTCTGTAGGAAATGCTATCACTGTAGTACATTCAGCCATCAGAATTCTTTCTGTAGGAAATGCTATATTAAAACGAATAGTAAAATCAGTGGGAGAAGAATCTTAAAAGACCTACCTTTGTAAAGAGAAAAATGACATCGATCTTCTTCTTTGAAAGAAATCAATTGCAGGCACATTTCACTGCTGGTTTCTGTTTCTTAATGTTAGCAGAAACCAGGTATTTCAGTAAGTAAAGTGTTTTGAGGCAATTTAATGTAGCTGTTTTACATATGGCTGTCTCTTAGTGCAAGTTTCAAGTAAATTAAATTATTATTGTTATAATCTGTCCCGTATTGTTGTCTTCAGTTTAAGCTGTGGGGTTTTTTGAGATTTGGCAGCACTTAATGAAGAAATCAGGGTGATAGAGCAAGCGAAAGCTGTATAGTAGAAATGGTCATGGATTTTTCTGGGCTTAGGATATGAAAATAGTTTATTGTCTTTTGAGCTTCACAGCATCCTTCCATTGCTTGACATGACAGACAAGCCTGTCAAAATGTTGATATGAGGACACTGTCCACCTTGTGCTACAAAGAGATTTACTAAGAAGTCTATTCATATTATAGTCACAGTAACTCCTTTATCTGTTTTCATGAACAACATGTATAAAATTTTTGTACTTTGCAGCTAATGCGTATGATTTTGAGGCAATCCTTTGAAGTGCTGAAAAGAAATGAATGGGATGAAAGGTAAGCAGATTTCTGAATGTAGTTGCATCATAAAGAAGTTGCCCAATTTACCTTCATCGAATATATTTTCATTTAATAGATCCTTTTTCTCCATAGATGGCACTGCCATGAAGTCTTAACACTAAGGCTTATTTGTTCTTCAGATCACTTATGTAGTTTAGAAATGAAGTTAGGTGTTACACTTCATTGAGTTAAATACACACTGCAGTTGATAACTCTCATGTTCACCTAAGCCATTTAGTGCATGTTTCACAGAAAGAGATTTGAGAAAGTAATTCATGTATGCTTATGCAAAACCTGAACGCAGGAGCTTATCGTGTGGTATTCCAAGCAGTTGTGAAATATGAGGGCTCCAAATTTTTTGTGGAGTTTGCTAGATCTGACTGATTCAGCCAGGAGAGCTATCACCTGTGGAGAGATTAGACAGGGAACCTGCATCCCAGAAAATACAGAAGAGGAATTTTTTTTTTTGTTGTGTTGTTTTTCTGATTGGCCGTGACTTTATTTAATTTTTATTTTACTGTGTTTAATCATGGTGACTTGTCTTTTGATAAGGCAGAACTCCTTAATTGTAAACTGGCTTCCTGTTTGTTGTATACATCAGTGGTTTTGTTTGTATTTCTTCCATATTCTAGTAAATGGCAAGTAATTGCAGTCATCTTGCTCTGTGTAGAGCTCTTGTGCTACTCCTAAGCTTGCTCTGTGTTTAAACTGATGAAGAGCTTTAAGTCTTTTAATTAAAAGTGCTTGATAACCTAGTGTTAAGGTTATCCTTTCTCTCTCTTGCCTTCTGAAATGTGGAGTGCATATGGGCATGTTTTTGTGGAAATAGAAGCAAAGCTAAAGTACACCCCATCCCCTCTGTTCTACCTTAATTTTGCATTGGGTAAATAAATGCCTGCAGGTTGAAGAGATGAAAATGCTCCTTGACAGGCATGGGAAGTGTGGGAGGAGGTTTGATAAAGCCAAAGCCCTTCGTCCCCACACACATTCTCGTGGCAGAGACATGGTCACCCAAACTGATCTCTGACAAGGTTTCTTATGGCATTGGCCAGCCTTTTTCCAGCTTCGCTGGAAGGATGACCTGGAGGCCCTTCAGCACCAGAGGAGGCAGTGTGGGAAAAGAAGATCATGATCCTTTTCTCCGCAGAATGAGGGAGCTCAAGAGCTGCCTTTCCCTCCTAGGTGGAGCCTAGAAGCTGCCTTGCTTGCCTTGCATTTCTCTTCTAAAATGCTTTTGAAGAAAGGAGTATTAAAGTAAAACTGAAATAATCTTTATGGTTTTGGAATGCTTTAAATTCTTTTTGGAACTAGAAACTATTGTTCTGGGCAAAATTGCAGGAGGTACCACAGAACGCCAGAGGAGAAAGGGTGGAATATACAAAGCTTCACTTTCCTGAAAGATAGCAAGGATAGGCCTCCGGCAGGGAAGTCCCAAGTGCTGCTTAGATGCAGCAATGACAGCATGTCTTTTTGAGCCATTTCACTTCAGCAGTATTTGTTGGTACTCCAGAAGTCAGTAACTGAACAGAGCCACAGTCCAACTTGTACACAGCTCAGTCACTTCTGACTTGAGCTATTAGGGTGGTGATTTTTTTGTGCCTAGCTTAGCCCTTGATCTGTTCTTCAGTGTAGTTGTTTTGCTCTAAGGAACAGTGGGTAACATGCTTTAATGAAGGCAAAGTCTGCACAGGTGAAATGAATTTGAGAAGGACCAGTATTAAATTTAATCCTTGGGTGTGAACCAGAATGAAAATTGTCTCATAAAAGGGTACGAGGTGTTGCCCATCAAGGATGGATGAATGCGACAGCTGTGTCTTCAGAATGCCCTGCTCAAATGGCAGAATCCCTCCTCCTACCCATCAATGATATGACATAATAAACTTCAGTCCAAACTAAGGTGTGAATTTTAAAACACTGATTGTGTTGAGGGGGTTGTCTGATGTTACAAAATCATGTAGACTGTAAGGAGTTCTGATTATGGATGGATTTTTTTAGAAGTTTGCTTTTAAGATGTGAAAATTGGTCACTGGATTTATCTTTTATGAGTCTTGGATAGGTGTCTTAAAGAACTGGTAAAACTGAATGACTAGAGTGTGTTTTCAAAGCAAATAGAACATAAGCAATTGAATATGAATATCTTATATATCTTATTCTTTTTTTTCTTTTTTTTTTTTTTTTTTTTTCAGTCTAATTGAACCACTCCTGCAGCTACTAATGAAAGAAGTTATGGACCCAGACAGTAATGCTCCCACTGGGATAAAGTTACATTTCATTGATATCTATCTGGATGAATTGGCTAAAGTTGGTGCAAAGGAGGTTAGAAAATACATTGCAATCTTCTTCCCCATTAATGTTAACTGTAGCATGCAGCATTTTAGAAGAAATATAATTTTAGATTATGTATGTTTTAACAGTTTCAAATGTAACACAGCAACATTGAATAAGCATGAAGAAAGTGACTTATTACAATTTATGCTTTTACTTTTATTCATGTCTTAGTGTAGCCTGTGAGAATACAGTACTTTCTCTCAAGTTCCTGAGTACTGGTATACTGCTCCAAATTGAGGCTGGAAATAACAATAGAAAAGTTAGACCATTCTCATTTATTTGTTTCAACAGAAAGGACTTAATATCTTTTCCCTTGTGTGAACATGTTTGCCAGTCTTTGCTTTTGCAAAAACTGACATAAAGCCTGCTCTTGGCTGCTTGTGTAACACCTAAATAGAGGCAGAAAGCGAACTTTCAAAGTTGTCTAATATTTGCTTATTGCCAGCTTCAAACCTTATTGGCTATGCATTAAGCAATTTACCCTCTACATCCAGTTGTTCATTTTGCTGATGACATCTGTCTTTCTCTGCTGTATATTGCTGTTTCAGCTGCCCTTAATTGTGATTGATGTTACACTGATGCAGAGTTTAGCAGCAACTGAAAGCCTGTTACTGCGGCTGTTGCTTCTTCCAAAGAGTATTTCTCCTGTTACTCCACTAGGGTGAGCTGCCCGCTGCCCCACACTTCATTCCAGGCTTCTGCTCATTTACCTCCTCTTGTTTCTGGGATCTGACACATCTCCTTGCAATGGGCAAAGCTGTTAGCAATTTTCCATTTGTATTCTTTGCAGTCACTATTAAAAATAATCCAGCCTGCAGCTTTTGTAGTTATGGACTGGGGAGTGTGAGAGAGAAGATGTCTGCACAAGAGAAGTGCCTGCACTTGGAGCCCGAATAATTTCTTCAGCTCCATAGTCACAAAACCCTCATCCCATGGCTAAGCCACTCAGAAGAAGCATGGGGAATTAGTCCCCTAGACTATTTGAAATTACAGCTGATGCTCATAAATTGAATTTAGGGAAGGATTTTTATCTTTAGTATTGCTGACAGTGTTTTGGTCCAAGTGGTCCAGTTAAGAGAAACCCTGCTCTAACTCATGTCTGTTACAGACATTTTTTGTGAAAGAGCACAAAATTTTTTAAGTTTTCTCTGTCTCATGTTTCCATATCTAAAATAAGAAGCTTTGCTATATTTCTGAACTCAGTAGATTAAAGTCTGCAAAGCAGTCAGCATTTTTATAATGATTCCAGGGAATATCTGGAAGTTAGTGGTAGCGGTGGTAACAAAAAGTCACTGGATACTCCTGTCAGTTGGAATTAGACACTATGCTGAAAGACTTTGACTTAACTTCTAAAAGAAGATCCTGCCTACACCAAATATTCAAGGAATTTGAGGGTACACATACAATATTTACTGTACTCATTATTTTTTCTTTATAATCATACAGCTTACAGCAGACCAGAATCTCAAGTTCATCGAACCTTTCTGCAAAATTGCTGCCAAGTCAAAGGAGTAAGTTTAATGAAAGGATAAATATTTTTTTAAGAATTAAGAAATTCTGCATATACTACTCCACATGGTAATAAATGGATTGAAGAAGAGTCATAACTTTAGAATATAGAGAAAGAAGGGTGGTTTACTAACAATGTGCACAGTAATTTGTGTTTATCAAAGCTATAGATAATCTTCTTGGATTTATAAGAACTATATCAACTTCTGTTGGTTGATTTTGTCTGTGTTTTTTTTTTTAAACATGCATAGAACAGCTGAGCTGGTTAGATTCTTTGTTGTGGTGGTGTAATATAGAGCAACATATAAACACAGTGAAATTTAAGAGGGGAACGTTGGCAGGACACTATTTGGTTTAAAGAAATGTTTGTTTAGGAAGTAACAGGTTTCTTTCCTCATCTGGAGAGCTAGATGCTCTTCCACTTTCTTCGTTCTTACCCATTTTCCCTGTATTCCTCAAATTGCCTTTTTTTTAACGTGAGAGGGGAGGGTGTGTATGCTTCTGCCTTTCGACTCTCATCCCTGCTCTCTCATAACACAGTCGATGTATGCTGCATGCTGTTGCCACTGGTATCTTTGAGATCATTGTGGATCAATCACCCTATGCCATCGAGGACCTGATGAAAGAACTGCGTAGCAATAGTGATGAGGAGGATGTGTCTGAAGAAGACAAACAGGAAAATGAAGAGGTGCTTAAAACCAAAGGTGAGGAGGAAGTTCTAAATGGCCTTGGTAACACTTGCTAAGATTTAAAAATCTGTTTCTTAAAAATACATTTCTGCTCTGAACCAGTCAAACATACATTCAAGGTGTTGTAAGAATAATTTTGTTTTCCTGTCTTCTTCTCAGATGTGCTTAAACAAAGTGACTCCAAAAGAACATGTCACAAAAATCAGTGGTCTCTATAAAACCAGGCAATATCAGCTTTCTGCAGCAGTGCTAGATGATAACCCAGTCTGGCTTTTGGCTCTTGGATGTCCATAATGTTTTTTTAAGAAGATGAGGTTTTGGCATTCTGTGGGAGTTTTAAATTTAAAAAAAAAAAAAAAAAAGCAGCTGAGCAGGAAGGTTTTCAATCCAGATATACTCCGGTACAGAGACAATTTTTTAAAACGTGCTCAGATAATGCCACAGTTGTGTATTGCATGATGGTGACATAAAGTAGTTAAATCAGTCCAGGCTCACAAGATCGCATGAAGAAAAATGCACCTGGTCTTCTATCAGAGTAGGGTGTGCTATTGGTTTTTACAAACTAAACATTAATGTTCAGTCTTTTTTTATAATAGCAGACAGATGTTTGTCAAGAAAATCAGCGCAGAGCTCTGAAAAAACAGAGAATGTTTATGAAAATGCTGATGATGGTATCGGGACTGTTCTTCAGGTTTGTGGCTTGCTTCCTCTGTTATTGATACTCTCCCTCTTGTTTTCGTTTTTCCCATCCCTTCCAAGAGGTACAGAAGTAAAGGCTGTTAATCAGATAAACATGTTACAAATTTTTATCTCCTTCTGCTTTAATGTAAGGTGGTATTTATGTAATTTGTACTCTGTGAGTGGTTTATAAGAAAATAAATCCGTGTCTAATTTATGAATTCTTCTTTCCTCTTTCCCATATCTTCTTTTTGCTGCTCCTCCCTTCCTGTTTCAAGAGTTCAAAAATGTGTGGTAAAAGCCAAGTCACTGTGGGTGGTGAAGCAATCAGCCTAAGTTTCATTGACAATAAGAGCAAAAGTAATGGATAATGCAATACATAGGAGAGAGGGTAGCATGTTGCAGTTTGGGTTTTTTTAGACCCACTTCCAGTGCAGTGTAGTGTTTTTGACCGATCCACCCATCAAACAGATATGCAGGTAGAAACACTTCATGCATCTGTGGCTTTTATCAAGAATTAGGTTATGACACACTTTAAATTTGATATTTAGCTAAATATTTGTGGGTGTTTTGAAGTTGATTGGCTTCTCTTGAGTAAGAATTAAGGTTAAGAATGTTTGAGAAAGTGGTACTGAGTTCAACTGTTCTGTTAATGAAGCAACCATCTGTAAAAGTCAGTATACATGTGTGAAGGTGGTTTAAATTTTAACAGAGGAAAAATACTTTGTGTTTAAAGGAAGTGACTGTTTAAAGGATGTATGTGCTACTTGAAGTGTTGATAACATGAGTTGCATTGGGTTATCTTGCATAAATAAGCTAACTAAGAAAGGCTGTATCATACTTTCCTCCAACAGTTTGATTATAAGGCTGTTGCTGACAAACTCTTTGAATTGGCGAGCAAGAAAAATACACCTTCTCTTAACAGAAAGCGTCTGTACAAGCTGGTCAAAAAGTGAGTTCTGTTGAAATACACCTTGCATATGCACCCTGTCCTAAACAACTTTTACTTTGCTTTCTCTTCACCCTCGCTCGTCCTGGTGACAATGTCACGAGAGCAGGCTTGTCTCACAGCCTCGGATAACATGAACAAGGTGCCTGAAGCCTGTGCTACTGTTCCTCATTAGACAACTGCAGCTAGCTGAGGTGTATCTGCACTGGGTGGATTTGTACTGCAGGATGTGACATTAAATTGTGTGTGATGCAAATTACAGATATGGGAAAAGTGTTACATTGCTCTTTTCTCAATATTTTCAGTGATTTGGTTTGAGTGTTAGGATTTCTGAGATAGATCTTTTCTGGAATGAGCTCTTTGTAACTTCCTGTGTAAAATATGTTGTTCCTATTTAGACAAAACCATAGTAATACCAATAGTATTAACAATAACAATACCATAGTACAGTGACACTATGCTGCTAGTGTAATTGTTGGTACTAAACCAGTAATGCTGTTTTGTTTTTCCTTCTCTCCCTCCCTCCCTCCCCACCTCCAGGTTCCAGGACTTAGCAGAAGGTAAGGACTGAGCAGCATACAGAGACAGTAGTTTCTTTCCATTAAAGGGTATATTATGTTCTTGTACAGTGTGTATTGCAAATCTTTTTTTCCTTTTTTTTTTAAAGTATATTTCAAGAATACTGTTTTGGGGGTTTGGGGTTTTTTTTTTAAATCTCATTAAGACACATTACCTGTTTTGGGTGAGTTGGCCAAATCCCCTTCACAATTTGAGCAACCCTGTACTTTGTCCTTAAATGAAAGATGATTATTTTTACTTAAACAAATAGGAATCACTCATATGAATTTCTTTCCGGTTGAGTGGGGAACAAGCAGTTGGTTTTCTTTCTGTAGGAGTTATGCTGTGTATGAACAGATTAACTGTTCATAGAAATAGAACTACTAGTTTTCAGATATATTATCCTGCCTCCTCAACAGGAATTTTCCCCCAAGATTTTCCCGAAGATGTTTCTACAGATGAAGATGATGATGAATTCAGCAGGGGAAGGCGAAAGAAAAAAGCTGTCAAGCCCTGGGAGAAAAACAACTTGGAAAAAGTAAAAGGTAAGGCAAGATTAACCTTTGGAAGAGAGACAATCTGCAGTCACTTGTGTAGTTTGGCAAAGTATCAGATATAAGCTGTTCTGAAGAAGGCAAACCTGTTGTTCAGGATGTGTGTGATTTGTATCATGTTGTGATGAAGGTTAAATGTGAAATTAAGGGCTCTTTGGAAGTGGTGGGAATTTTGTTATCAATTTTGAGGCAAGCATCACCTCAAAATTTCAGTCAAAAGCACAACTGGAAGCAGTTGTTCGCATTGCTCCATCAAGCAGTTCCGTTTACTGTAGGAAAACAGAAACATGTCAGTCTTCTTAAAATAGGATGACTGTTGGAATACAGGAATTTGGGGGTGTTTCTGGAAAGGTGAAGACACGTGCAAGTATCTCTAGCATCACGGCTTATATTGACATGGCACATGCCCAATCATACCAAAAATACCTCACCAAACTACTGAGCCCCTGAGTTGCCCTTCTGATGGGCTTAACAGGTGGGTAATAACAACTTTTCCTAGCCATATTGTTATATGAAATAGGGTTACCATGGGGAATGGCTTAGATGTTAACTGTGACAAGATCAGCAAAATATTAATTAGGCCAGGCGTCAGAGGAATGCAATGTCCTGGCCAGCTGTAATAGTAAAACTGTTGTGCTGGCTGATAGCAGGAAAAGGGTATGCCTATTTTAAAAGAAAAGGGAAGGGGGGGGGGAGAAAAAAAAAAAAAGAATAGGATTCAGAGTTCAGTTGTTTTAAGTACATTTGTGTTTCACATCTGTGTTATATGGCATTCTTTTTGGGGTGGATTTAGAGGATGAACAAGAAATGTCAAGTGTGAAGGAGGAATCCGTTCCGCAGAAGAAGAGGAAAAAAAGGAAGAAGAGGGATAGCCCAAGTGCTGATTCTGGAACAGCTGATGGAAATTGTGAGGAGGGAATAGCTGAAGCATCTGGGTCTAATGTTTTTAGCCTGGGAAAGGTGCCAGAAAATAACAAGGAAAGGAAGAAAAAGAAATTGCTAGTAAATGAGGCAAATAAGACCACAAATGTAGCAACTGACACAAGAGAAAATCACAGTATCTCTGCACAGAACAGTCCGACTGATGCAGAACAGAGTAAAAAGAGTCAGTTGAAGAAAATGAATCCAAAAGTGCAAAATGTTCCTGTAAAACCAGCATGTCAGAATGGACCAGCTAATGCCAGGGAGGCAGAGGATGTCAGCCCATCTGTCACACCATTAACTCCTAAGGTCGTGAAAAAGAAACAGAAAGCAGGGGCTGTCTTAATGAATGGGGATACCAGTTTGCAGCAAACTGACATGAAATCCAAAAAGGAGGGCTTGCTGGGGACCCTGTCAGGAGATGCAGACTCTGAATCTGCGCCCTCCAGAACGGTCAAATTGAAGACAAAGACAAAGCTAGTTAGTTTGGGAGGGATGAAAGTCCCCAGCCAGAAAGCAGCAACCTTGAAAAAGAAGAGAAAAGTAAAAGAGGTGCTAAACTCTGTCGAAGACAATGGAGTTCTGGAGACTGCATGCAAGAAAAGCAGGAAGGGGGTACGTATATCTCATTCTTTTCTCTGCCTTCTTCATGAACTGCCAGGCTCGTTTTCAAATTTGGCTTTTGTTTTCTGAGTGTGGGGCTTCATGGGCAGGGCACGTTCTGATGTAATCATGCATTGTCACCAAAAAGAACTCAACTCCCCAGAAGTCCACACCCACTGCCACGGTCTTACACCCTCCTTCGTCCTGTGCAACAGCACTAAAGCCTGTGCCAGCTACTCAGCTGAAAGAGCTCACCTAGCTGAAACTTGGGTTGTTAGGGTATGGGGTTGTCTTTTTTTTCTTCTTTTTTTCATCCCTGGGTTAATTATTCTTTTGCATTGGGTCTCTGGTTGAGCTTACAGTATGTTCACAAAGGACGTGTTTTGGCAAAAGGATGAGAATGGAAAGATGGAACATCCCTTTTTCAGCAGCAGCAGCACACACTTAGATTACTATAAGCTTCTTGTGAAATTGCCCACAGAAATTCCAGTAGCGGCTTCTTTTGCTAGCTCACTTCTCCATCTTAAACAAATTGTTAGTGCTGTATGGGGAAAGTATTTGGGGAAAGAGCAAACAGAGAATATGACACTGTGACCTTCAATGTCATCAGTGGCTGTATGATCACATTTATGAATGGTCCAGTTTCATATAAAGACAATACTGGGGTTTTTTGCTAGGAAGGTCTGATTGTAGCCTTCGAAAATGTATGTCTTGCAGTTTGGGAACGAGCTAGTTTTTTTCCCCCTCTGCCTCCCACCCCCATTTTCTTCTTGGCAATAAGTAGAATAGAGTTGATTTTCCTCAGCAATTTGAGAGTCAAGAAGCATTTTGCACAGTATATTTTTGGTAGTGTGGCTAAGAGAGTGAGTGCAGGAGTTCTTCCCTCTCCTGCCACTGAAATTCTTTCAACTGCTCATTTCCTGTGTGTATATTCACCCTAACACATTTAGGAGTTCAATTATATTCTTGGAAGTCTTGCTGACAATCTCACTTGGGTGGAAAGAAAATTCATAAAGCATAAATGAGATTCAGAATACAAAACAACTCTATCTTCCTCTGACCAAAAAGTGCGTGTTAGTAGCTCACCTCTGACTTAAGTTTAAAACTATATGATTAGTTAAGTAGTGCAGCCTCGTATATGAACTTGATATAACCACTCAGTCCTTCAAGGGACAAAAAATATATTTTGAAACATTGCTTAAATAGTATTAAAATAGCTTTGACATTTTATATTTTTTGATGATAAAGTACTGAGAGGGAAGAACCAAAACATTGCTCTTTCCCCAGTGTGCAAACTGCGTTTTTCTCACTGCAGGGCTTCCAAAGTAGGACCCGTTGGCTTTGTCTCCCTTTGCCTAAATATTCCATGTTGCATACCTCATCTTTCTTTCTCTATAAAAGTTTAGTTTCTAAGAAAATATGATTATGCCACCCCCCCATCTCTGTTTGTAAAACTTTGCTGCAACTGAGAAACAGGTTCAAAGAGCCACGATAGATTCAAGATAAAGTTCCTGCAAGCTTCATGGAAATTGGCACAAGTTAGCATGGCAACAGCATGACCCCAGCACTTGTCTGTTGGCTGGCTGGCCAGTCAGTGCACAGGCTAGCAGGCCACTCTTCCCATGTGTGATTAGAACTACAGCATTTGCTGTTTCTTGTCCAATCCAGGTAGCTGTGTGTATATGTGTGTGTTGAGTGGGAGCTGGGGGACAGAGACATGGAGAGAAATTTGGGAGTTAAGTCAGGAGGAGAATGAGAGTATAAGAAAAAAGAGGGCAGGGTAAAGTTAAAATGCACAAATGTGGAGGTAATTAAGCTTTTCTAAATTTGTTTTCATTGCTTGCAAAATAACATGTTGTTTTATTTCCTGGTTTTACTTATGTAATACTGGTCTTGTGCCCAGAAATCATGAGGGGCATGTTTTGATTCTTAATTTCAAAGACAAGACACCCCTTCAAAGAATTAGCTTCAAATATCAAGAGGAAGGAGGAGGGGGAGAAGGGGAAAAAACAGACAAGTTCAGAATTATTTCACAGTTGTCTCCAAAATTCAGAAAGCTAAAAGGCTTATGCTCTTTCACTTTGAATAAAGCAGAAGTGATTTTCAAATCAAAAGAGGCCATATCCCCTAAGCATTTTCCACAGCATGGCTGCAAACTGCTTTCAGAATTTCACATCTGTAGGTTGATGTGAAGCATAGCTGAACTTCCCCTTGCAGTAGTCTACAGATGCCTGGAGCCCATAGATGACAGATTAGAAAGCTCTGCAGTGGTGCACTACAGTAGTGGCACTGCCAGTACAGGTCCTAAGAATTGCCTTGTGCTGGAGAGGATTGCTTGAAATGGCAATCCTCAGTATAATTTTGAGGCAGCAAACTAGCAGCAATACACAACAGCTGGATTTCTGAGAGTATAGACAGACTTCATACTCCACTTTCTTTCTCCAAAGTCTCTATCTTAGCCTAAAGCTGGGTTTGTTCATTAGTTGGATATCTTATGTATCCAGAGGTACCACAGAAGACATTTTGCTTAAGGGCAAGCTAAAAAAAAATCAGCACTTGTGTGCAGAAGAGCTGGGTCAATTGTAAGGCAGCCTCATGCACATGAAGAAAACATGTTTGTTTGCACTCTGATGGGCCTGGCAAATGTATTACAAGCTCTTCCTTCTTTGCTTTGCAATAACCTTGCAGAGCTTGCCTTAAACTTCTGTTTTCAGTCATGCTAACAGCAAAATTAACTCCTGAGACTTAACCTTGTTGATTAGCTTACATGAGTACCAACTAGCTCTCTGTCAACTGTGGCAATATTTACAGAAACCACATGTGGTAAGCTCTGAGCACTGATCGCTTGTACTAGGTATAGTTAACTACAGTACTTTTATACCGAGACCATTTTTTTTTCTTTCCCTCCTTTATAGGAAAGCAGTGCTGCTCTATCATCATTAAAGAAAAAGAAAGCAAAACCAGGAACTGATTTTGTAAAATTTGAAAAATCAACTTTACCAAAGCCAGTATTCTTCAGGAAAGCCAGAAGCACCATCTCTTCTACCAGGGTATCCATGCAGGTAATGTGATCTCACAGATGGCAGCTGAGTCTGGGCACAGGTCTCCTTCCAAGCTTCCTATCCCAGCAAAGGGTTTGACCTCACTCATGCTGTCTCTTCCACTCTGCATTAGTCTCCTAGCACGGGCAGATAAAACTGGAAATGCCGTTGCATTTCCTTGTAGACAGAGTCACACATGGCTCCAGAGTTTCAGCAAATGAGTTGCAGGCATCTTTAAAATCTCTTCTTCCTTCCCCCCTGCTTTCAAAAATACCTTCCTGTTGAAAGGATATCATTCTGAACATGCTTGTTTTGCAAGAAAGCAAAAGCATAAACTGACTTTTGGTCTTGCTAAAGGACTTTGAGCCTCCATTTCTTCCCGTTTGTAGAGGCTGGCAACAGTACAAGGCTTCAGAAGACTGCTGTCTTTTCTAAACCTTTTTAACATACAATATCTTTCAAGGCCTCTTTGCACTTCAAGGCCTGAGTGCAGTGGGACCAGTGTATTTAATACACAAATATCTTCTTGTTTGTTGTTAAATTACATAATGACATTAAGGAGAGTATGTGATTTCTCTACAAATGGAATATGTTTGCTTTTGGCTAGAAAAACAGTGCTTTCTTAGCAGGGGTCACTGCTAGAGGACTGGGGGAGTTCTAAATCAAATGAAGAGAAGTAAGCTGCTTTGCATCAGTTTTGATGGGATGCAGGTAAAAGAACTCATAGCATTCATTGCCTCAGAAATCTTATTTTATTTCATGTCTTTATTTTGCTTTATAGCTGAACAAGCTGCAGTCATCCAGCTCCAAAAAAGTCACGTTTGGCTTGAATAAAAACATGACTGCTGGTGAGTCTAATACATCTGTGTGTCTCCACACTCTCTCTTGTAGCCAAGGAAGGGGGAAGCTGTACTCACTCATACACACCTATACTCTTCACTTCTCTAGAACGGGATGATTCTGATCCTTTTTTTGTCTCAATATTTGTATATAGTTTATAAACCACCTTCAACTTCCTGTCCAGAGGACATGGTAAAGTTTAGGACACTTGGCCCAACAGCTAGACTTGCAGATTCCAGGGTGCTGCATTACTGACTTGCAGATGGAGCCTTACAGATAGAAAACAGTGCAGCAGAGCAACAAACTCCCCTTCCTGAGCCAGGTTCTGCCAGGCACCTCTTAGGGAAACATGCACTTCACAGTCTTCATTGCTCACTTCTATTTCCCAGGGCAAAGGTGCTGATATGCTGATGAGTTCAGGCTGTGTAATAGCAAAGTTTCATTTTTTTCTTGGCTGCCACTGATTTATTATTGGTAATGAGTAGATAAATGTCAATTCCCTTATGGATCCCACAGGTAAGCAGACAGTGTTTTCCCTGTTAAATAAATGTCTTGCTACATAGCATAAAAGCTTATTCCATGTATTCATTTAGCTTTTTTTTTTTACTCTCTGATATGTGCTATAGGCCAAGTTCAAATGGAGAATAGTGGATTTTGATATATGTGTTTATGTTAATGTAATACAGCTGCACAAAGAGAACAAAAATGCTTACTTGCTGGCAGAAGGGATAACCAAGAGTCTCTAGAACAGTGCTGTTTAACAGTCAGAATAGAGCCACTTCTTACTCATCACCAGCTTTTAAACAAAAGTGTGGTGGTGTTCAGGATAGCTAGAACACTTGTTTCTGTCTCTGGTGGTCTGTGAAACTATGGGGAATGGTTCACAGCCTCTCTGTGGATTGCAACAGACCACATTCTCAAAGGGTCTCTTCTAAGAGATGTGCTTCACCACCATCTCTCCATTTTTTCTCAAAGTCCTATGCTTTTGATCTTTAGTGATGGTCTTAAGGATCTAAGGCAGACTTCCAGGGTTGGACAATCCCACAATTGATTGACATGCCCAATTATTCCATGGGGTGGTATTTCTTTTAACTTGTTTGCTTGCTTTTCAACAGAATTCAAAAAGACTGACAAAAGTATATTAGTGAGCCCAGAAGGACCCTCCCGTGTGGCTTTCAATCCTGAACAGAAACCCCGTCATGGGGTGCTGAAGTCACCCACAGGTACCCCGGCAGGAGAGCCTCAAATGAAGAAACCATTTACTGTATCAGCTAAGAAGAGACCAACTACTATGGACTTCTTTTAAACCAACAGATGTGGCCTACTTTTGTACAGGACATTTTGCTAACCTAGAATGTTCTCTGGAGGTATTTTGAACTTCCTTATTTTTTTAAGTTAATACAAATTGTATATACAAAATTCTGACTGTGACCTGGAACATTGCTATTTTGACACCACTTCAGCTGTATCTTGAAATACTTGTTTTGTCTATTTACAAAAAAGAAACAAAATCCAATCTCTACTCAGGTTTGGTCTACAAAAAATAGGGTCTTTGCCCATGTCATTCCTGAGAGACTTGTTCGTTTAGTTAAGGAATATTCAGGGTTTGATTGTTCTGGTGATTTTTTGAGCCAGTTTAAGAAAACTTGCACTTCATGCTATTAAACTGTCTTTCACTGGACAGGGCTTAAAATGGAAAAAGACACTGGACAGGGCTTAAAATGGAAAAAGACAGTGTAGATCTTAAACCTAGTAGTTGTTTGTGCATTTTAAAATTTTATGCCATCCATTTTCCTGTGCCAGCTTTGGCATCCTGTTAAATCTTCTTCTGGAAATAATGATTACCTCATGTCTCTGTTTAATAACAGCTGCACTTGGGTAGCTTCACAGATAGTAAGCAAGCTTTCCCTGGGATAGTAAATGCCTAGCTGCTCAAGTGGTCAACCGTTGCAAGTAAACCTTCACAGCTGGTTGCCTGCTGAGTTGGGAACAGTCACCCCATTATTTTCAGTAACACAAGTGCCAAAGCTGGCTTACGCTTCTCATATTGTAAGCTGGCTTCTTCTCTTTACTGTAACTGAAATAATGCTCTCGCACAGGAGAAATCTTTGATATTTCCAGGTCTTCCCCTGACCCCCACTGCTGTCTTTCCTGAAGGTCTGACAGGACTCCTAGTTTTTTTCTTTAGCAGCTGGTGTCACTACATTTTACCAGAACTTGGATCTCGTTTAGTGAATGAACCTCTGATTGTCCTAAAGGGAGCTAGATTGGTGTAGTGCATCTTTGGTTAGGACACACATCTCTCTGTAAAAGCTTTGGTGCCTCTCAATACAGCATAAAACTTGACAGCCCAGACACTTTGGTTTTGATTTTGATGTAGAACCAGAAGAATTCTTCTTGCAACACTTCCTTGCGTTAAGTTTTTATTTGGATCTTTTATTACTACTGTGCATGTTTTGTTTTTTCTATGCTTCTTTGGTAAAGAATGAGATGTACTTCTGTGAGACACCATTGTTGTATTCTGAGGGGTAACTGTGAGGAAGGGGAGAGCAAATGAAAATAAAAAGCTTTTTTGATATGGTTAGAAGTTTTGCTTATGCAAATGAGGCAAAGTCTTTGCAGCAGATCTCTGCGTTAGAGCTTAGCTTCAAAGCACAACCTGGTGCCAAAGCAAAGCTGTTCATGAAGCTTCCCACCAGTTACTTCTGTGATCCTGTAAGAGAGAGGGTAAGCCTGCTTCATTGCCTTGGTTTGTGTTAACCAGTAAACATTTGGCTACTTCAGCCAGCAAAGTTAAATTTTGTGACATGATATATTTGCATACTTCATTACTACTTTTTACCAGTCTTTGATGCCGACTGTCCTCTGCCAGATCACTCACTGTAAGCAACTGGATTGAAACTGCTCTTTCATAGCTCATCTAGAATGTCTTCAATATGCTTGTGTATTTGTAGATTGCTGGTTGGTCTCAGTTGCTCAATTCTAATCTGTGCCAGTTCTTCCACTAAGTTTGTGACAGTCCATGGTTTGTGGTACTGCCAGAATGTTGTTTTGCTCTTGTCTTTTCTCATTTAATTTGGTTTTGGTGTAGTTTGTATTGGTTTGACTGATCGGTAAAGAAATCTGGAGAATACATCTGATAAAATTAATAATACTTGCTGTTTGAGCAATTGTTGTTCATTTATTTTTAAAAAAAATCTCACTGTATATTAGCATAATGCATTTTTTGACAAGACGATGGTAAGTAGGTTTTAACAAAGACTATTCAATATGTTGTACTGTTTATCTTGTACTGTGGGTGAGAAGTCTTTTGTGGAATATGCATAAAAGCATTTGTATGTGCATGGTTGTTAAAGCATTAGGTTGAAGTTGCCATATTCCTCTAAGGATATAGATGCAAACAATCAGTAGGTGGATCTGGTATGCACAGAAAAATCCAGGATCAAGACACATTGGGGTTTGGTTTGGTTTGGTTTTGCTTTTAACACATACAGCCTTTATTAAAATGTACTTAAATGGTTCTCTGGATCTTTTTCTATTGGTTGTGGATCCATTGAACCTGTTGCTTGTCCAAATATTTTGTTGCCCACAGTGCTAAATGGAGAGGGCAGAAATGGCGGTCAGTTTTTTATCTAAAATGTTAGTGATGTGATTGCTTGTTGGGATTCATGGATAATCCATCTGTGCCATAAAACTGGTGGAATGTTTTGTATGTTTATGTTTGTGGTGTGTATTGTCTTCAGCGGTGTCTGGAATTTCATTCAGGACAACTTCACAAACAAAAACCAAGCACTGTCAATGCAGTTTAATTGACATTGCTGGGTTAAATTGAATACGTTACCCAAAATATTTGGATAGCAAAAATTCTGATAAGCATTGAAGACAAAAAAAAGGAGAAATAAATGTAACGTCTGGGATATCCACTGCACAAACACGACAGTACTGTAAGGAGAGATGTATCTATAGGAGGAGAGAAAAGAAAAATTGATCTGACCTGTTTGATGTCGCTTCATAGGATTTTTCATAGCGTTATTCCAACTCTGCAGCTGCCAGTCATGCTCTGAGTCAAAGTAAGTTAATATGGCGTACCTTTTAAAGGACAGTATTTTGTAACAATTGTCTCTACATTTTTGTTATGAGTCAGATCAACTTCGTACTTCTCAAGCTCTAATAGTTTATAATTCTTTATAGCTTCAAGAGAACTCAAAAGCACAAAATGAATTCAGCAAGGCAAGAAGTTGAAATTACACTGAAATTACTGGGTACGCAAGACCTTTTATAGTCTGTCAAAGCTATTTGACTTGGAAAGCATCAAATGTCATTTTTGTCATTTCTTTCCTGTGCTTGGACTTAATTACAGGCAGGAAAAAAAATCCATGTGTCATTTTATGTACCTCTGCAACAGCATTGTTAATACAAATACAGTGTCTAAGCATTACATCATTTACTCTAGTCCAATAAACCGTCTTTTTTTGTGGACATTGTATTCTGGATAAATTTGTAAATTTGGGGATGGCTGATGGGAGTATAGTATCTAAGGGGCCATTTAAGTTTTTCTTGCATGCGTGCACATGCTCTATTTTATTCTTACTGTAAAAATAACCAAAACTGATGAAGACTCAGATACATGTTGAAGTGAGTAGGGATGTGGTAGGATACACCCGTTCATACACCTTGAGCTTCTGACTTTTCTAATTGGCCATAGAATAGATAACAGCAGCTGAAAGATTGCTCAGGAGATACAAAGCATATCACACATAGTCATTCCTTGACAATTAAAATTGGTAATGGACGTGATAATGTGGCAAGAGGTGTACTTGAAAAGTATAATTGTGCAAGTGCCAAAGTAGGTAAGAGATTGGCACTGAAAGGCATTTGCATGTTCATTAGGAGCAGCATGCCACATGAAGTTACTTCCGTACCGGAATCCCACACACAGTACCGTGTCTCCTTCTTGGGTACTGATAGGCACAGCAACTGCGCAGGATCAATAAAAAAATGAATCGTGTTTTCTTGACAGGCACAGGATTTTCAGAAATGCAAAAAACTTTATTCAGACAAAGAAAAGTCATCTATCCACAGCAGTGGCACTAGTAAAATTAAAACATAAATTCTCAGGTAAAATGAAAACAGACTTCCTTCAAAACAAAGTCCTGTAAAAGTGACATTCTTGTTACATGTTTAAAAAATTCACACATCTAAGTTTCTAGATGGTAGTATGTTTTGACTGTGTTGAAGACACAGTCTGGTGTCTAGTGATAGCGTACAAACATAAATTAAGTGCTGCGGGTGCTTGTATTATACGTGGTGTCAGGTAGAAGTCCTCCTTTGTATTTAGCCGTGGGGCCAAGATATGACTCACTTATTGCAGTACCTTATCCCACCTTCGTGCTGTGTAGGATCTTAGTCTGCGCTGTACAGCAAACTGCAAGGGGTCGTTTTAAGATTCGATGCCCCTCATGATTCTTCATGGAATCCATGCAAGCAGGTTGGACCTGGACTGGCATTCAGCAATCCATACTGGCTAGTGTTTCATAGAATCATAGAATAGTTTGGGTTGGAAAGGACCTTAAAAATCATCTAGTTCCAACCCCCCTGCCATGGTTGCTCAAAGCCCCATCCAACCTGGCCTCGAACGCTTCCAGGGATGGGGCATCCACAACCTCTCTGGGCAACCTGTTCCAGTGCCTCACCACCCTCACAGTGAAGAATTTCTTCCTTACATCTAGTCTAAATATACGCTCTTTTAGTTTAAAACCATTACCCCTTGTCCTATCACAACAGGCCCTACTAAAAAGTTCGTCCCCATCTTTCTTATAAGCCCCTTTTAAGTACTGAAAGGCTGCTATAAGGTAACTCCCTGGATCCTTCTCTTCTCCAGGCTGGACAACCACAACTCTCTCAACCTTTCTTCATAGGAGAGGTGTTTCATCTCTCTGATTATTTTTGTGGCCCTCCTCTGGACCCACTCCACCAGGTCCACATCTTTCCTGTGCTGAGGACCCCAGAGCTGGATGCAGAACTGCAGGCGGGGTCTCACCAGAGCAGAGCAGAGGGGCAGAACCACCTCCCTTGACCTGCAGGCCATGCTTCTTTTGATGCAGCCCGGGACACGGTTGGCTTGCTGGGCTGCGAGCACACATTGCCGGCTCACGTCCAGCTTTTCATCCACCAGTGTCCCGAAGTTCTTCTCAGCAGGGCTGGTCTCAATCCCTTCAACCCCCAGCCTATGTTGATACCAAGGGTTGCCCTGACCCAGGTGCAGGACCTTGCACTTGGCCTTGTTGAACCTCATGAGATTCACACTGGCCCACTTCTCAAGCTTTTCCAGGTCCCTCTGGATGGCATCCCATCCCTCAAGTGTGTCAACCACACCACTCAGCTTTGGTGTCATCTGCAAACTTGATGAGGGTGCACTTGATCCCACTGTCTATGTCACTGATGAAGATATTAAGCTGTACTGGTCCCAATATGGACCCCTGAAGGACACCACTTGTCACAGATCTCCATCTGGACATTGAGCCACTGAATGGCAGATTGCTGAGATAGATATTAATTGAGGGGAAGACTAATAAAATGCAAGGCTTTATGCTTAAAGTAACTTAAAGAACAAACGATAGCACATGTGTGTGACAGAGGTTTTCGGGTTTGCCATGTAGGTGAATTGTACAAGGATCAATGTCTCTAGCAGTGATAAGTGAGATCTGTGTGGCTGATTTTGGTAGCAGCCCACTCCTCTGTTTTTCTTCAACCCAGTGTCTTGGACAGCACTGGAAAGCAGAAAGAAGTAGATTGGTTTTATGTGTACTGCCTGTATCTCATCTAGAAAACTCATCTCCTCCAGCATGCTGTATGATAAACCAAAAACTGAATCCGCTTTCATCAAATGCTTCTGTGTGATGAACCAGCTCAGGACCGTTCTGTTCTGTTCAAGGCATTTCTACAAACAGAAGAAGAATGATTGATCGACTCATTGCAAAATACATGTTGGGCATTAGGGACTGCCTTTCCTCTCTCCCTCTCCCCCCTTTCACACAGGCTGGCTGTGACTTTCCAAAAAGACAAGGCAATGTGACTATTTCTATTTTATTTTTCTGTTCCATTTGTTTTCATGAATGCCAGGCAGAGCCTTGTTGAGGGTTGAATGGGCAACCAGATATCTGGAAACAGCCTCTTAACATCAGTTTGGATACCCCAAATTCCTAAGATCGGGTGAAGAAACCTGATGGCTGCTTTTAGTTTAATGGGTTATTTGGGAGTTTGTCTGTTGACATTGCTGAACTTTCTGATGAAAACTTAGAATAAATATCTGTCACAGCGCTTATTTCTCTTTCCTATGGAGTTCAGAGTGCTCCAGCAAGGTGCAGCACTAAAATCTGTTCTTTACTTCACAGTGATGTAACTTCAGGGTTTCTAAATGTAAATCCGTGTGCTTGCTAAGAGGCAAAGAGACTTTTTGTACTTAATGGGTCTTATCAAAGCAGGAGATTAGAATTTTCTATGACTCGGTCTCTCCCTGTTTCTGGTAATGGTGGAAATGGAGAATCTGTCCATCCTCAGGATATCTACCTAGGATAAAATTTCATTGTCAGACCCAGGCATTCCCAGTACTGTTCTTGGTCAGCTTTGATAACCACTGCTTCTCATTTATTCAAGTCAATGGGCCCTTCTCTGGGGGACAGTAAAGTTTTTTAAGATGAAGGATATTTTTGGAATATGAATAGATGGCTGTAATCTGGCCATAAATTGGTTTAGGCTAGAAATTATAAGATTTCTAAGATCATGAGCATTGAAGTATTGGAAGAGTCTTCCAGTAAGAGTGGGCAAAGATAAAAGTCATATCTAGCTTTAAGATAGATCTCAGTAATGCTACTTTTATGGAATTATATACCTGCCTTTGGAAGCAGATAAAACATAAGGTCCCCTTTTACAACTAAACCTACTGAAATTTTGCATGCAGCCAGTGAAGAGGTCTTTGCCTCCAGCTAGGTAACAGGAACTTCAGTTTTAATTATGCAGGCTAAACATCTTTTAGAAGAATCTCCTGAAGGCGTAAAGGTTATTACACTCAGTGTTCGTAAAAAAAAAAATTGTTGTAAAAGGGTTATACAGGGCTGAATCCATCCTTTGCACATATTTTTAAGGTTGTTCAGTCAGGTTTATTCAAGAGTCCCTGGATTGCTGCATTTTAAACAAATTGTGTCAGCTATACCAGGTATATAATATTTCTCTAAGGATTTCTAGCTATCTCTCCTGTAGGCCAAACACTTTTCCATTTCAAGAGGCAAGATGTTAAGAGGACTGTCACTACAAGGGCAGCATCATCTATAGGCATTTACATTGCAAATGGTCTGTGTAGGCAAATCTAATTCAGAGCAGTTCTTTTTCCCTTACTGTTGTAGAATTGTGTGTTCTTGTTTCGCCAAAGTGCTTTGCTCTGGTGTTTCTACAAAGAGTCCCAGAGTCCTTTACAGAGAGTACCTTTGCCTATCTCCATAACAAAGAAAGATTGCAAAGGAAAGCCTATGGCTGAGAAGCTATTGGAAGAATATCAGACAGTTTGTTTTGTGTTATAGGACCACTATAGTGTAATCTGAATGCAAATTATCTCCAGATTATGTGAGTTGCAGATTTGGGTATCTAAAGAGAATTTGGTTACTCAATACATCCAAAGGATTGACAAAACTAGCTCAGAGTTTGAACAACCTTACTGAATATTTCCCATCTTTAATATAAATGATCCCTAGGCCGCAAGAGCAGTGCTGTTTGTGTGACAGAATTGGCCAGCTGTAAGCACCAAAGTTCGTCAAAGTCTTTCTGTGAATCAGAAACAGGCAAAGCAAGAATTCACTTCATCTAGGAACACACCTCGTGCCCTTCAATGGCTCATTGCATTATGTCAGTTCAGAGGAGGTTTAACACGCATTGGAAGGTTTGAGACCATTATAAAACACCAATTATTTTAGAAACTCTGCCTGGAGGAGGAAAAGCTGCCCACTTGCTACGTGATGCTTTAGAAGCCGTGGCATTCATCTAGTGAGAAGGCTGGGTTTGATTCTCAGCCTTGCTCAAAACCCCAGCTCCCAGGATGAGCTCTTGGCTGTTGCTGCAGATTCAGAAGGGCTCTCCTCTCTCTTGCCATTTCTGAACACAGGAGAGATGGGTGAGTTGGAAAAGAAATGGAGGAAAAGTGAGCATGGCTGTGTGGTGGTGGGAAGAGCTCTGAGTTGTAGGGCTCTGCTCCTCAGCAGATGGTGAGTGTAAAAAATTCCCAAGAAGGGGTACTACACATGCCAGGCAATTCCTGTTAGCTTCTTCCCTTTAGTACGCCTAATGCTGACTTTTTCAAGCTCACAGCGGGCTCAAAATGTTGACAACATAGGAATGGCAGTGCCTGGCCGGTAAGCAGCTGTGTCCTTTATTGTATCTGGCCCGGAGCACTTTTGAAGATTTGACCTATGGCACAGACTTGTTTAAAACTAATGCAGCCACTTCTTCAAATAAACCAATGAGAGGCATACGTGTGAAGATATTTAATATAGCAAGACTACTCTAAGGCAGGAAATTTCTTACCAATTATTCCAACAGAGGTGGTGCTTTCTGAAATGGCTGCTGCGGGAGAGGTGGTAGTGGTAGCTATATCAGCGCAGGTAGATGCAGGGGATGCAAATGACAGCTTCTCACAAGTGTGAAGAAGTAGCTTGGGTGCACAGGACAGCAGGTATGTTGATGTGGTGGGAATTGCCAAAGTAATCTCCAGTTATCTCATCCCAGCAGCAAAGGGAAAGCATGGTGCACATGAGCAGTAAGTCAGCAAACACCGTGGCTGTAACATGTGACTGGGAGTTAGAAAGCTGACTTCTGTTCCTGTATGCCATTCAATTTTTCAGGAGCTCTTAAATCCTTGTGTAGTATTGGCTGATTTTCCAGAAGATTTTGGTTATGCAATAAAAGCCGTCTGATACTGTTTCTACACTGCTGTTAAGATGAAGCATTCTTATTATATCCTATAAACTTACTCATGTTTTCTGTTCTTGATGGTTTTTCTAAGCCCTGGGCTAAAAGGCATTGTGATAGAAATAGTTCACCCAACAAAATGTCCAAACTGTGAAAGCACTAAAACTCCTGCCTTTTTTTTTCTACTTCTCAAAACAGCAAAGATAAAGCAGCACAGCTTATACTGCTTGAAAGAGCTAATATACGTTGAAGACTCAAGATTTTCATGGTTATATGAGCTGGAATTTCACATACCACCAAGCACACAGTTGATCTAAACCAATGCCTCCCCAGGGCCATGTATGCCCAAGGGATGAGCTTCCCTCGTGCCAAGGCTATATGCACATGGCCCAGTGCTGTACTCTAGTGAAAGAGCTGAGGGTACCACAAGTACTGTGTTGCGCTGATGCAGTGCCAGCTTTCAGCTGCTGCTCACTCATATTAGTCAGAACTAATTTGTCTACTGATTACTCACACAGCTGCAAACTTCCGGTTGCTGATAGAGGTTGTTCAGGACTCCTTTAGATATCCCTGCATGGTATTACAATATACATCAAAGAAATCATTACTACATCAGGCACGCAAAAAATATAAACAGTGCTGGACTCAAAGTTGCCAGTGAATCCCTTCATTCAACTTCTTGTATTCATTACTCTAGTTTCCTTGTGTGCCTTATGTTAGTCTTTAATTAAATGATTGCATGTCATTGTGTGGTTTTTTTGCACAGGACCCCTCTTCCCGTGCTCACAATGATTTAATCAAAAGCTCTTCAACCTTTCATTTTCCCCCCATTATTTAATGTATGGCCCTAGGCCTTAATCTGCACTCTTTTCAGATGCTGTTTAATTTTCTCATGGGCTCTTCTCTAGCACTTACTGCCACAGTATTTGAGAAATGCTTCTCCAAACCTAGTGAATTTGTTTTCACAGGACAGCTGCTGAGCATGAGGAGGGATTTATTCCCATTCCATAGATAGCTAATTGAGGAACAATTCTTAATGTATTGAGAATACCTTGATGTGGGGACTACTTCTATGGGAGTCCAAAACACAAGTCTGTGACCTCAGCGCCAATGCTGACCCTCAGCATTTCTACAGATAGTATCACAAGTTCCAGAGGTGAACTGTTGTGAAGTAACACTCTAGTTCTCACTTAGTGGAACTCAGCTTAAATGTTTGGCCCAGCACCACAGAATGTGATTGTACAGGAGACAAGGAAATCATCTGTGTCTTCAGGGTATCAGTCCACTTGCTTAGTCATGAAACTGTCCTTCTGCTTTGTTTCCAGTTCAGTGCTTCATTTACTGCATGCTGTTTCTTTTCAGCCATGCATGTCACCATGGGCCTACTAATTCCCTCATGAGGCAATGGCCTTTATAGTGGAAATCCCCGTACGCTTGAAGACAAGGCTAAGTTAAGGTTACATTAGACTATATCAGTTCTATATAGACCCCCGATATTGTGCCGTACTTCATTTTAAAGCAAGACTTGTAGGGAGAAGTAGTATCATTTATTAGGCTAACTGGTCATGAGCCCTTCAGATCTGAAGCCTTTCCTCTTACATCAGTTGACTTCATGACACTTCCTTCTACAAACCCCATTTCTTTTATGTCCTCAGACCACTGAGTCTACAGTAGCAGACCCATTGTAAAAAAGCAAACAGGAAAACAAGAGATGACATTACATGACAGCAAATGGACTCCCCAGTGATTCACCGGTAGGTTAGAAGTAGGAGAGTGTGCCCACAGACCGCTGAGTTAATGGAGTAACGGAGAATAGTTTTGTTCTCATCCTCTCTAAGAATTGGCTATTGCAGGGAAATAGGTCCATCTTTTCTTTGCAGTTTCATAGCTGTCAGGACACTGGAAATATGTAGTGACTTGGGAATGCTGAATTCTTTTCTGACAGCAAAGGGCTTATTTTGGTAATTCCTACCTGACTCATTAGGAAACTAGATCAACTGTCTCTGACACATTTCCACTATCTATTCCCCTTTTGCATGCATCTGCCTGTATTTCGTATCATGCTTTAACAATAAATTATTTTTGGTAGAAGTTACCTTTCTGTTGGTATTCATACAGTTCCTGGCACAAGAAGGATATGGTTTGTGCTGGGGTAGTTAGGTAAACTTAGCTGAGCTATTTGCCAAATGAACTGTAATTTTTTTCCAAACTCTGTAATTTCAGTTTTCATGAAACTGGCAAGGTTGTCCTGACTTTATGGACAGTTTTGGCAATAAAAATTTAATTTAGGCTAAATTAAAAAAAGATAAGAAAGGAGTTGTAGCAATCTGTCTGGATGGGTGAAATAATCTTTCAGAAAGTTTCCTAATATACTAAGACACAGGATTTTATGGGACTGCCTTATAGGAGCCATAACACCTGTTAGAGATAATGAAACATTCCAAGAAGCAGTTTTAAACCCAGGTATCCAATTTCCCAAGAGAATATGTTAGACCCCATGATAGAGAATTGTTATTGTTCTCTGACCTACATAATAATTAATACATGGAATAATAAGTATTGCATGCAAAGTGCATCAGCTCACATAGAAAAGAATGACAGTATCTTCTCCCAGCACATTTCCAAAATCTTTAGCCTGGGATATACAACGATGAAATTCCAGGTGGTCCAGCAGTAGAACAAAAACAACTAAGCTGAAAGAAGCAGTGTCCTCAAAAACATAAAGTACAACTATTTTTTCCATGATCCTTCTTGTTCTCATGCACGTTATTCTGGAATATTATATTATTCTAGCAGTTACTTCACACAGTTTATTTCTACTGAAGCATTTCAAGAGATGTTTATCTCTTGTATCTTCAGTGTTTTTATTCCTGAGAAAGACTAATTTAAAACTATCTCCCATTCATCTTCCTGCTCTGTGGGATATCACGTCTGAGTTAAGTTTAGGCAGAACTTCAGAGCTGATGTAACATACCTAGAGGATTTTCCTACTTTTAATAAAACAGAGCATCCTTAGGGTTTTAGAACAGTTCCTGGACGAGTCAATAGGAAGAAATGTTCATCATCGCATAATGGAAAACAGTAGTCCTCCTGCTAAGAGAAAAATGCAGCACAATAGATTTTTTTTTTTTATTATTATTGCTTTATATGAAAAAAGATCTGCTTCAAAATTCTCTGAGGCTGGAGAAACTTCATGTACCTGGAAAACAGATATTTTCCTGTGTCTTGAGTGGCTCAAAGGACTAAATTTGAGGAGGAAAATTAAAAGAAACAAATGCAGGTTTATGTCTGAATGCAGAAGAAATTATTCCTGTGTGTGCTCTGAGGACAGAAATGTCTTTTGGGAAGAAGATTTGCATAGAGTTGGCCACAAAGACGAAAACAAATTTAAAGTGTGGTCTGTTTGGAAAAAAAGCTTAGTAAAGGTGAGATTCCTGAGACTGTTAAGAATTCTTTCTGGAAAGAAAGTTCAATTTCAGTCTGTGGCCTGTAAATATTTATTAGTTTGTGTTCAGGAACAAAGGATTATGGATTTAAGATCAAACAGAGCAGTATTTGGTGCTATGTCCTATGCTAAAAGGAGTAGTTCTGAACTACCTGGTTCTATTCACCATTTTCCATAATTATGTTCAGTTTATGTGATCCTCAGGTCACAAGATTCTGCTGCATTAGAGCTGTGGTTTTGGGTGCAGATACCAAAACAACAAAGAACTTGGAGCTCTGAGAGCACCAGACAATATTCAATATTCCCCAATCACCCTGAGCTCCTGTGTTGGAAAGAACAAGAGTTTGCTGCATTGCTGGAAAAGTGCTGGCATATTTAATGTAGACAAGGGCAGCTTGCATGCCTGATGTATGCAATGAGCTTGCACCTCCCTGGTAAAGAAGAAATAACAGAGTTTAGGCACATGAGCTGTTAAGTGGCAGCTCTCAGGCAGTAAGTGCCCTGTAAAGGCTAAACTAATCCAAATTACCTTACATTTGCCATGGGCTAAGAATACGCACAAAGAAAGTAATTGCAAATCAGCTGCCAAGTGATAGTTGTATTGCTCACTGTAGCTTGCCTGTTTCCACCTGAGCCCCAAGGAACAATCCATCCTTTGGAGACAGCCTGTTTGCGTCTTGCCCAGTGGAGTCTTGATCTGTGAGTAGCACTACGACAATATAGTGATGGACTGAGCAGTGTGGGTGAGAGCTATCTGCTGTTCCACTTCAAATCTGACTAAACTTGTGATCTTCACTTGAATGTTTAGTTCATCAAGCATCAGTATGCCCTGTTGCCCTGTCCCTGTCCTAGCCTTCTCATTCCATGCTTCCTAATTGTTGATGAAGTATTGCTTTAATATGCCACTAATTTTGGAGCTGTATTTCTCATTTTCCCTGAGACTGGTAGGAGCCTGTCATGTCCTCTGCAGATAACCAGCTCATACTCTTTCTACACCTTCCCAGAACAAATGTCTGGATACCCCTGTGCTGATATCTGCAAGATTTCTCCTTCACCCAAAGCTTGTAAGGATACTTTACTGGCTTGGTAATTCCTCGTGTCAGTCTAGACCGGACTGTAGTAAGTTAAGAAATTGTGTGCTTCATATGGATGTGTTTGTCTACTAGAAGGTTAAATTCATTGCAATCATCTAGCCTGTTGTGGTCCTTCTGGTAGCTCACAGGTCAGATGTGGTCCATGAGATACTTCCGCCCATCCATCCATCCATCCATCCATTCATCCATCTCTTTTAGCCTAGTGAAGACAATAGGAAGGTGCTTGCTCAGGAAATGCTGCGCTTCCTTTGCTTATGGAATAAGGGGAGCTGCTGCTGCCAGAGCTGTGTGGGAGATATTGATGGAGCCAGAGCCGTGTCTCATCCTGTCCAGGCATAGTTCAGCAATGCATGGAGTATCGGTGCTGGCTGCGGCTGAAAGGCATCTTCAAAACTGCAAAGTGCTACATGATGTTGAATTGTTCTGAAGTTGTCTGACTGACACCTTCCTTCTGCAGGTCATGAACTTCCATGAATTATGCCTGCTTTGAGCTGAGGAACTGTTTGAGATAGAGTGTAATCAGAGAAAAATATCCGACCTGATCTGAGAATCCATCAAGCTGTTTAAGTCATGCAGTCGTTAATCACTTTGCTCTTAACTGTGTACCTCATTTTTCACCTGAATTTGTCTGGCTTCAGATTTCAAGCATTGATCTCTGCTGGGAGGCTGAAAAACTTTCTATCATTCAAAATATATGGTAGGGGAAGAAACTAATGCTTGATAAATGTGGGTCTGTGCTAATGTAACTTTCTTTTTTCCATTTCTTTTCCTACATTTGACATTTAATGTCAGAAAAAAACCCTTGACTTGCTTCTGCAAAGGTTTGGAATGGAATTACTGCAGCTGTGGAGGTAGAACTGCAGCTCCTGTAGGTGTAGCCGTGTCTGATAAAGGGCTATTTTGACTGGATGCCATTAGGAATTTAGTCCTGGCAGCACAAACCTCACTGTGGGCTCTTTATGGCTGCCAGAGGCAACAAGTTTGTGTTTGCGTGGCTGACCTTGCTGAACTTGCTGCTGGGACTTAACTGCTCCAGGGACCTGAACTTGCTTAGAACAAAGTGAGTGTGGGCTGCAGTCTCCTATCACTGGGTATGAAGATATACTGTGCTTCTTAATTTATTTCTCCCTGATCCATATTTCTTGTCATGAAATTCAAATTAATTCTTACCACTTAGGAGTCAGCAAATTGCCTGTTTATTGTCTATGGGACTGATCAGAATGGAAATTCTGTGGAATGATATTACTGAAGTTTGAATAAACGAGCTCACTTCTAGTAGTGTCTGCCTGTCATAGTTTTAACAGAAAACAAAGCTTTAGAATGTACTAATCTTTAAATCATGATAAGACATGTTACAAATAGTAAGAATATTTTGCTTAAACATTAGAGTCTGGTTATGCGACAGAACTGAGCTCCGCAGGGCTTTGGCATTTGAGTATCTCTGTGGAGCTGGCCTAGAATCCTGCACCTTGGGCACCAAATTGGTGGATTCATGGCTTCTGTGTGCAGATCCCAAATGAAATTCAAGGATAAAAGAAAGAAAAAGGGGGAGAAGAATGAGTAAGGAGGGGAACAGCCAGTTCTCTTGCCCAAAATATACTATAGGTGTATGATGAAACACAACAGCCTATTGAGAGAAAGACAGAAGCAAAAGAACTAAGAGAATAGGCTGGAAATACATGCAGAAAAAAATTTGGCAGGAGCCACTACTGATGCAGAGGGAGAGACTAATTTCTCCTTCCCGTTGAGAGGGTATGAGGGTAAATGGTAAACTAACCTGGATAACTTCAGGTGTTGTTGAATTGAAATTCATAGCTGCTGGAGAAGCTGATTTGCAGAGATGTGATGCTTCACCAGATACATCTGCAGGTCCTCAGCGCTGCAGCTGATGCTAGTTTTCCTGGTGTGCTTAGGTCTGCTTTTTAAATGGGCACTTCACAGGATGGCCTTAATGTTACTCCACTGGGAAAAATGTTTTCCAGCTTAAGTTCTTAACACAGCTGAACTGATGAGGAGAGAGATGAGACCAAGGAGGTTATCTCCCATCCTTCCAGAGCAGGCTTTTCTCCATAATACATTCTTGTGTTTGTCCAGTTTGCCTTTAAATTATTCAAAGTATGGGCATCTCTGAGGTAGCCTGTTTTGTAACTAGAATCTCAATGAGGCCCTCAGTTCACAGAACAAACCCTGCTGCATGCCTCCGAGAGCTGTGTGTGCTGATTTGGGATGGGCTATGCACTATGGAATATAAATTGTTCATGGCCAGCTATGGGGATTGAGCGTGAGTCTGTGATCTAAGATGTGGATCTCAGCTTAAAACAAACCAGCTGACCATGTGTGCATTAATGTCTCTCTGTAGGCATTTTGAAACACCATTCTGTAAGGGCCATGGGGGTGCTGGTTTCAGTGGAGCCTAGGTTATAGCTGCTGTATTTAGACACCATTAATGGAATTACGCATGACCTGTAAGTTGGCATTTTTCTGCCATTCCTCTCAACTGACAGTTTCCAGCTCAATGTAGAGAGTCATGAACTCCTTCCTTTTAAGGAGCTAAATCAACAGACATCGCCAAAGAAGAACTGGACTCATCATTGATCAGTTGGTGGTAGCAGGTCAGCAGGGCTTGTTGTGCAGCTTCAGCTGTGCATGTCTGTTTTGCCATCTGGAACAGTCCTGCACAGCTTGCTTTACTTCCTGGGAGTGAACATCAAGTGTGGCTGAGCTTTGCCAAATCTTTACTTTTCTGTTTCTGTCTTGCTGCTGGGAAGGTGCCCAGGATATGGAGGCACTGGGAAGATTCACATCATGATCCCTGTTGCATTGCAAGACTAGGTAGTGTGTCACGTGGCAGGACACGCGTGTGCCATTCTATTCTACATGTCACAAACACAGGCTGAGAAGAGCATCCAGAGCAACGCATAGCCTAACTCCTCTATTGCTGCTACCTGCCAGATTCTTCCTGGCACAGGACAGCAGGAGAAAACATCTTTACGAGATGAGCCATGCACTATCATGGAGAAATGGAGCAGATAAGTACTGAAACAGAAGATGTGCAGCACCAATACTGTTGATTCCCAGCATCTGTAAACTCGAGCCTCCACAATTTGAGATTTGCTGAAGGTAATCAAGAGCTTAAACGATTCTAAGACTCCTTAAGGCCTTTTATGATTTGCTTCTATGATTTCAGGCACTGGGGTTCTAAAAGAAAGCTGAAGTCATCAAGTAAATTCCAGTACTAAAACATAGTAGAGTGCATACTGGATCACACCAAAGGTCAAAAGAGTTTCTTTTTTCATCTCGTTGACAATTGTCAATAGCGGTTGTCTAGAGAAAGAGTATTAGACTAGTGGAAGCAGACTGTGTAGCTCCCCCTGAGTGTCCTCCCCGCAGCCTGTGCCCAAGGTTGTGTCACTGGATTTTTATAGAATCATAGAATCATAGAATCATTTAGGTTGGAAAGGACCTACAAGATCATCGAGTCCAACCATCATCCCTGCCCACTAGACCATGTTTTCATACAAACACATAAACTTCTGGCATACACAGCATCCTGGGGCAGTGAGCTTCACTGTTTAGCTATCTGTTGTTGGGAAGGGAAAAGAAAGAAATAGAGGTCTTTTGTAAGATGAGGAGAAAATAATAGTGGCATTGCTATTCCTGCACACCCGAGACCTGACATCCCCCTTCACTGCTTGCCTTACCCCTGCAGTGAAGCCATCAGTTCTGTGTTTCCACATATGGCCTGGTCAGCCCCTATCCCCTTTCTTTCTGAGACATCAGTGGGGTAATCCCTTTTTGGGGACACAGTGGAACAGTTTCCCTTATGTCCTATCTCAGTCTATTAAGGAACAGGGCTCCTCTCTGCAGTCTAAAGTACTGCCTAGCAAAGTGAGAGAAACTGGGACTGACAGAGGCTGACCCTGTGTCCAGTCAGAGCAATCCATGGGCACAACGCAATAAATTTGCCAAACTATTCTAAGTGAGAAGCCTATTATTATTTACCAGCGAGGTGAAGAACTCGGCCAGTTTCCCCCAAGTGACGGTCTGATATTCTGGAATTCTCTGGATTGCAATAGCAGTGTTGTTTGAAATACATGGCATGGGGAGTAGGGATGGGGAGGGCAGATGAGGTTACTGTGAAGTTGACGTGCCACTTTCCAAGAAGTGTGTGTGAGCCCAGCTTTGCTGCCTCTCTTGCCCTCATGCTGTGAGTTTGTGCTGGAGTGGAGAGAGAAAGCACCAGTCTCTACTAAGCAGTATGACGCAGACTTGACTTTGATTTGTAGCTCCCAGGTGAGAATTGTGTAAAACTCGCATGAGTTTCAAGCTGCTGTAGAAGTTCTCCAAATTTCCAGGAAAAGAGGGGAAGATAAAAGAAAGGGAAGACGAACAGAGAGTAAGGGACAATGCACGGAAAAAGGAGAAATTAATAGATTTGTGTCATTGCTCTTCATCCAAGTAGCTTTGCCACCGGGCTGGTATGTTTGTGCATTGTAATGCATTTTTCAAGTTATATGGTGATTTGAAGCCATGTCTGGTATCAGGGACTGGAATGAAAGTAAAAAGCTGTCTGCCTTCTGCCCTGAAACTCACTCCTTGCCTTGGCTGTAAGCCACTAAACCACAATTAAAATAGCATGAACAGGATGTGTCACTGAAATGAAGATCACAGTGTTCCCTCAAACCCTCCGGTTGTGCCCTCCGGAGACCCCATGACAGAAGGTAAGCCCTGCGTACGGCTTGCATCCCGTGGGCGCAACTGGAGACAAGACAATTACAAGTAAACTGTCTCTTCTTTCTTCTCCTTCCTTTTCCAGTACTTCAGTATTAAGAACAGGGCTCAGCATTGTCAGCAGTAAAGAAATGTTCTCTGTGTCTCCAAGCCATTCAGCAGGTTTTCAGTAAATCAGCAATTTGATGTTCATTGCAGCAGCAGAAACCCTCCTTTGCATCAGCACTGCCATCCCCAGTAGCAGATTACATGAGCTGATGAAGCCATGCTGTTTGTATCCTGACTGCAAATTTAGGGCCTGAGCTACTGTCTACATTGGCTGTTTTGGTCCTTCTGTACAATTGCAGTCCTAATTGTTAGGAGAGTGGTGCCACACACAAAAGATTTTAGAAGATCATTGTTTTTTGAGTTGCCTCCTGATGTTTCATCATCCTCAAGGCATTTGACAGTGACAGATCCCATCTCCCTGGCTAGTAAGATGATTTATCCTCCCGCTATGAGATCTTTCTGTAGAAAACTGTGCTGAACTCAATTGCCCAAGCCCAATGGCTACCTAGATGGCAGAGTGCTCTGGCTTCTCCCACTGCTCCAAGTGTGCCCCACATTGGCTAGTTCTCTGGCACCTGTTAACTGATGACACCTCTTCAGCTCCGTAGCAGATGGGAGCCTCTTCAGTGTCACATTGACTTATTTTGAGCCTGTGCCCACATCTACCTTAAGCATGCATCACTCGTGCCCACGCCCCCAGAGACCCCCAGAGACTGGGCAGGAGCTCCAGTCTTTCTTCATGGGGCTCTTGGCACAGCAGAAGACCCATGTTCTCACAACATACTGGTTTAAGCATGTGCTTAAAACCAAGCACATGTAAGAGCTTTGCTGAGTCAGGGTAAGTGAGAGCAAATTGCTGTGCCATGAGTAGCAATGAAAGCCAGAAAAGATTTTTAAGGACACCATCAACTTGAAAATCACACTCTGCCTGAAAATTGTATCTGTTCTAATTAGCAGTAGCCCCGTGACTGAGAGAAAGTAGCGGGGCATAAAATGTCTCTCCTCTTGGGTTGATAATTGTTCTCTTGATTGTGCTTTGGGCTCTGTTCTTACTGCCTTATTTGTTTTTTTGCGCCTGCTTTGCCTTCGCCCTATGCATTAGCAAGATGGCCTTGCTCTTGCATGTGGCACACTCCTTGCCTTGGGCTGTGCAGAAGGGCACATCCCCGGAGCAGCAGCAGCAGGACTCGCACCGTTTTTGCGGAGCTGGGTCTCTGCAGGTGTCTCGCTTTCCCAGTGAATGCTCTGAGGGCAGAGGAACAGCCTTGCTGGCTGCCCCGATAGGCCTGAGGAGCGAGCAGGCAGCCTTCGTTGCTGAGCAATAGTGCCTTTCTCTCCCTAGCCCATCTGCTGGATGAGGGTTAAGAGTCTTTTTCATTTTGGGGGTCTCTTATGGCAGTGATGGGGAACCGAAATGAATAAACTGTCAGCCCTGGTGCCGGGCTGGGAGCAGGGGGTGAATTCTGGGGCAGGGTAAAACTTTACTGGGGCTATTTCCAGCTTCCCTGCCGTGTGTCATCGTGTGGCCCCACAGACATTTGTGTGTCTGGCAGAGGATGGAGAAGGCAGGACGCCTTTTGGCTGTGGTGTCAGCTTAATGCCTTCTCAAACCGTCTTTGTAGCTACAGTGTTAGCGCCGGGGGGCAAATCCTGTTGTAATAAGAGCAATAGAAATGCAGTTAACCAGTTTTCCCAGCTGTTCCAGACTTTCAGCTATTGTCCAGTCCTGGCTAAGTGCTCTGTGGGTCACCTGGAGCCTGTATTCAAGACTTCTCTGCAACTTGGCACCCGACTCTTCCTCCACAGTGCAGCTCCCAGTCTGGGATCAGCAGGTTGTGGCGTGGAGCCATTGGGCAGGGAAGAAGTTGTGATTTATGGGCCTCTCCCCCACCTTTCTACCTGCCCATCCAGATGTGTCTCAGCATGACAAGCTTTGTGCCAGGCCTTGCTGCTGCCTAGTGATCTTCAGGGAAAAAAAAAAAACCACTGAAAATTCTGGTAACTCCTCAGTTTTGAAAGAGAAACGCAGTGCGTGCACCTGGCAGCTCTCAGCAGTGTTGCCAGTGCATCAGTAAACTCTGGCCACTGCTCTAAAAATCCAGTGACCTGCTGATCTCTGCCCCTCAAGTGCTATTTTGGTTTTGATGACTGCTTGGATTTTGTTTTATAGCAGTCGTAAAGGTATATATGCTACAGCCTAAGTTTTTGCACAATGGGAGGGAGGTGTACAGCGTTTATATGGTTAAGATAGAAATGTATTTTTGTGCTGACCTGATGCCTCTTTGGAAAAATAATTTAGCAAATAGCTTTAAATATAGCTGTTGAATATGAAATCTAAAAAAGGGCTTTTTCCAAAGATCATGTACATACCTGGATTTCACAATTTTCCCATTGTCTGTGGAAAGCTTCGATTTCTGATTATAGAAACATGATTAAGTTTAGGACCCTGGTTATGCCAGTCATTTATTGCCTCCATAATTTTTTTTGGCCAGTATTTCCTGGTGTCATGGTAACTTCAAAGTTGCAGTGCCCAGTGTGTGAAATGTATATCTCAGCTTTGGAGGTGTGGAGTCAGAGGTGGGCTCAAGGATATTCTTCTATACAGCAGCCTACCCGACTGAGATGTTTGCTCTTTCAGTGGTGGAAGGATGAGACTGGACAATAATTCTGTAGTACTGTGTGATCAGTCTGGAAAGAGTGGTTGTTTTCATAGAAAAGAGGGGTGAATACAACATGAACTGTTTTTGTACATAATGCACAGTGGTCCTTAGGGTAGGTAATATGAACATTTCTCTGAAACAGAAGCTAAAAAAAATTTTTTTTAATGAAGACTTTAAGAGGGAATAAATAAAATCCAAAGCATGCCACTGACTGGGTTTTGCCTTGCATTTTTCATTGCAAACTATGTGCAAATAGGCAAAAACCCAAATGTGCATATATGTATAGCACTGATGGCATTTAGTCAGCAGAGGG
Source organism: Aviceda cuculoides (assembly GCA_035590195.1). Taxonomy (NCBI): domain Eukaryota; kingdom Metazoa; phylum Chordata; class Aves; order Accipitriformes; family Accipitridae; genus Aviceda; species Aviceda cuculoides. The sequence goes on from JAVJGG010000059.1 coordinate 8,452,104, forward strand.
CAGGGTTTGCTGAGTAGAAATTCTTTCTGCTAAGAGAGATAAGGCTTAGGAAAGAGCTGCAGAGCCCCAGAAAGAAGGAATTTTGTTGATGTCAGTGCATTAATACTTATACTACCACCACTCTGCTCCCCCCTCCGCCCCCTTAATTCAGCTGTTCTCAGTTTCAGCTTTGGCTTTCTTACTTACATCTGCTTGAAAAAAATTGATAATTCTTTCTGGCTTTCCACCTATGACATATCACTAACTGTTCAGTTCAGTTAAGCTATTTAGGACATATTTATGAGCTTTGTAGGTTCAGGGACTATGTTTTAATTTTCATAAATACAGTTTTGAAGATCATTGCTGGCCATATTCTCTCTTTTGGTAAATTTTTAAAAAGTGGCAGACTTCAACAAGGTAAAACTGCAATACAGAAAGAGTCACAGGGAATTTTTTCTGAGCTGAGGTCAGGAAAAAGCCAAAACCTCTGGCAGGAAGGAGTTTCAATTACAGTGAACAAGAATAAATTCTCATCTTTCTTATCCTAGCATGGTTATAAGTACCAGACGAAAAGGTTGGGGAGAATATTAAGTATGTTGGCAGTCTTTTACCTGAATCAGTGGTAAAGACACTTAAGGCTTCAAACCTTTCAGACTGCATGTGGCAAATTATTGAGTTATTTATATTATCTGATATTGATACATAATACCCGTGAGTAGTGTGCTAGTAGGAAAGTTTGTTGAACTACATAAAAACCCCAATGTTTTCCCTTCTTTATTAAATTTAGAATAAATGGCACAGTGCAAGGTCTCATTCCTTTTAAAAATCCCAGAAGGAAAAGTTGATTACATGTAGGAAGACTTAGATCTGGACCTGCTAGCTTTAAAAGTTTCCCTTCAGCTGCTCTCATCTGTGGTTGAATTTTGATCAGGTTTACATGCGATTGCACATATGAAATGTGTGCAAGGTTATTTAGAAGAAAATGTCACTGGGAAGAAAAGGAGTCACAGTGACAACCAAGAAAATGTTGTTTGTAATCTCTGAAATACTTGTGATAGTTTATTTTTGTGTTAGTCTAATTCTACTTTCGTTAAACTCTGGACTGTTGCAGGTCAGTTTATATTGTTAGAAGAGTTTTGTCATTTATCAAAGCAGTTGAATTCTGCAGTAATGTGAGGAAGTGCTACCGATACTTCAGACATGCCTGATAGAGAAAGGATGAGAGAATTAGCTACTGTAGCTCTTTTAGTTTTCTTTTTTGTCCTGATGAGAGCCGCTCCACTGAGATCATAGAATCATAGAATCATTTAGGTTGGAAAGGACCTACAAGATCATCGAGTCCAACCGTCATCCCTGCCCAC
>JAVJGG010000059.1:8466071-8478332 GCA_035590195.1 Aviceda cuculoides
CGCGGGGCGGCGCGGGGAGCCGGGCAGGTGGTGGGCCGGCGGGGCTGCCCGCCGGGCTCCGGCGCCCGGGCGGGGGCCTCCGGCCAAGGGGGGGTAAGGTCAGGGCACGGCCGCGAGCAGCCCGCCCGGGCGCCCTCTCCGCGCTCTCGAGTGCCAGAGCGCGGGGCTGGGGCCGGGGGGGGAGCTCGGCGGCAGCGACAGGCCGGGGTCTCCGCGCACCCCGGCGAGCCGGGGCCGGTGCGGCTGCGCCTTCCGCCGGCTCTCTCTAACGTAATTTCTTCTCCCGCTGGCTGGGAGCTGTGGAACGGCGAGCGGGCTTAAAAGGGTGGGGGGTGAGGGGAGCGCTTCTGGTGGGTTTGCTCGGCGTCGTTCCGCCGGCGGCTGTGCCTGTCGCCGAGGCATGTGCTCAGGCGTCGGCCGGGCGCTCCCGCCTGAGGGGAGCGGGTACCGGCGCTGCTGGTGAGACGGGTGGGCGGCTGGGGTTTGGGTGTCCCGCGCTGGGGACGGGCAGCTCGGCTTGGTGCACCGGTGGCCCTGTGCCGGTGCGACGCGAAGCCCCGCTGGCCCTCGAGGGCGGTGGGGCTGGGTAAACCCGCACCCCTCGGGTGTCTGAGGATCGAGGGAAGCTGTAGTAGAGGATGAGGATCACTTAATGGGTGTAGAAGGCCAGGCCAGAGAAACTAGCTTACATGGCCCGGGGCTTGAGGGTATAATTGGATCTTGCCTTTATGGCTGTCATGCGCTGACCTCAGAGTTGCTTGCTAAGGTCTAGCTGATGGTGGGAAAACGTCGGTGTGCTTTGGGGCGAGCCTTTGTGTGTCTCCCTGTTCTCTCTTGTGAAGTGCCTGTACTGTAAGGGGCTAATGTGGGGCCTTACCATCAAGAAGTCTTTGTTCCTTGACACATGTCTGGCTGTACGAAGCTTGCTGTCTAAGAATCTCATTGCCAGAACACAGTGCGTTGTGACATTGGTTATCTTGGTACATGCTTAACAAACGATGGTGTAATCTCACTTGACTAGAGGCGAGAGATGTTGTACTCTGATAAATCATGCACTTGAGACCAGGCCTGCAATGGGCCAACATCACACACCTTTATCACCATCCAATTATAATGTAACCAAGCCTCTTGAAAATTAGTGTGTGGTAAAGGGCTACGTACATATGAAATCCATGTATTGTGGAAAAATCTGTGCATGTGGAGACCCATGCCTGAAAGGCTGTCGTGATCTGCAGGCCGACTGTCCCTCCTTTCCTAACGGAATGATTTCTAAATTGTGTGCCCCCTCCGCCTCACCTCCCCCAGCTATTTGTGTGCCCTTCTGCTACCGCAAAGTAGTACTCACTCCAGAAATCTCCAGTCTCTTAAACTGTTTTCTTAGTTTTAATTATGTTCCAAAGGTTCTCTTTACTCTTCTGTAACTCAACCTTTCTGTGGCATATGAGCCTCTGTATGGGTGTCTCATATGACTTGGCAAATCGGTTCCTGTAAAGTGTCTTTAGTTCCTTGACTATGACACTATAAAATACTGCTGTAGTTAAAAAGTCCTATTGATGTTGTTGCTGTATTCTGTTTAGGAGGCTATCATGCTCGAACTGTGTAATGTTCCTCAGCTTAACAAGAAGATGCTGGGGGGGGCGGGGGGAAGGTAGTTGGGGAACAACTGAACTCCTATCACTATAGGCTGCACTTGAAAATCCTATGTAGGCAACCTTAATGAAGCTGTGCTTGCTAGAAAGTTATTTAAACTCTGTTTTTACTAGAACATCAGATGTAGCAAATTGCCACCAAGTGAAACTTTTCTTTTTTATGTTTTCTTGAAACAAGGAAAGGAATTACGAACCCAAGTATTTACATATATATATATATAAAAATATATATAAAAGTGAAACCTGATGCTAGTCTTGAGGATGGGTGCAAATCTGGCATGCTTATGTTATTTCCCATTCTCTTTTTTTACTTTGGTCTTCTGAACCAATAATGGTTAAAGGAGGTTTCCTTCTGAGCACATCAGTATTGAGTTTGCAAACCAAGATGTATATAGATATGTGTACATGTGTGTGTGTGTGAGGTCTGATGGGCTGAAATCCTGATAGAACAGTTCAGGAATCTGCATTTGGACAGCAGCATCCAAATGGAAAACCAGACTTGGTTTCACCTGCTGTTTGCAGACTTCTGCAAAAACATCAGTCATGTTTGAATGACTTGATCTTTTGTGGAAGTCTATGACATTATTATGTATTAGAAATAGGCAGCGTAGCAATGTGCACAGCAAAGAACTCTTTAATGTCTTTTTTTAACCAGTTGGTTTTGCTTTGTTAGGCTTCCATTACACTAAAAGCTAAAGTATTTAAAAAGTAGGTGCGTGGAAAGACTTTCTCTGTGAAGTATGTGGTAAATGCTTTCTGTATAGCAAACACAGCAAAAAAGAGTTAGACCATATATAAGAGCAGTTACGATAATGAAAGTAATATAGCTGAGTGAGAAATGTTAGAACCCTTTTCACCATTTCAGGTTAAAATACATTTGTTTAATTGGTTTGAGAGTCTAGTTTAACTAATAAGTCTTGGTGGAAATGTGCACCTGGATTTTCCAGGTAGTAAAATGCCAGGAAGTGAACTGTCCTCAGCTGTGCTTAGAATTCTGCCTTGTCAAGAGTTTAAATAGTTTTTACTTGCGTGGTTTTACTATCTCTTTAAAAGTTCTGAAGGTTGTTCGTAATTATTTTTAAAGTAGTCGTAAGTTATTGCACAATCATGTAACCTGAGCAGCTTTTGGTCTCGGGAAATGGTTTAGGATTGCCCAGCGTTTAAGAGAGGAAGGGAAGAAGGGTGTACGTTAATTTAGGGAGTTGCTGCTGTCAGTCAGATAAATTATTTTAAAACGACAAAGAATGCTTCTCCTACTTGTGTAAGAATTATCATAGTTTTTATGACATAAAATAAAAATGTATGTTTTCAACATGCCATTCAACATTACTTTTATCATATGTTTTCTTTCTTATAGGGATCTCTTATTTGTTAATTTTAAATATCATTTTAACTTACCTTTCCTACCTGACCTTCTAGGTAGGTAGGAATGTGGGTAGAATGCGGCAATGAGTGAAGGGTGCAGTTCTGGCAAGCAGAGAGCTGCAGTCCTCCTCAAACCACAGAGTGCATACACAAGGGCAAGCTCATTTCTGTTGTGTAGAGGTACTCAATTCTGACCATCAGGAAAATTTTGGTAGGCAGATTAATTTAAGATTAATGTACTACACCCATTGTAATATCAGCTCTTGTGAATGAGTATTTCGGTCTGTATGTTCAGTCCTTTGGGCCTCTGAGTTTCCAAGAAAGACGTTTCAGAGTGCAAGAAGGGGCAGGAGAAGGTCCCAGCTGATTTCACCTGGGCACCGGACATTAGCATTTGGTTGCCATTGGACTAGGTCATGCTCCTGTCTGCAAGCCGGAGACTGTTGATCTTTGCTTGTATATAGGTAAGAATGAGATCCAGAGAGTTTTGTAGTTTCTGTTCTTACCTTGTGTTTGATAATGCTAATGGAACATGGTTATTGGTTTTTTTTGTCTGCCTTAACACAGAATTGGAGAAAATCTTGTCTCTGTTTTGATTATTTAATTCTTGATTTCCTTTTGTATCTGCTTACCTTGAAGAGGGACCTAAAAGCATGAACAAATACCACTGATTATTTGGGTCTGGAGAATGAAATGATCTGCTCTGAATCATAGGACACCACCACAACAGCTTCTACAATGCTGGCTAAGATGGTGTTTTGAAATTGGTTCAACGATATTCCCCCCCCCCCCCCCCATTGATGAATGGAAATAGTTGTCTATTCAGGTATTAATAAGGGTAGGTGAGTCTCATTCTTAGACTAGTCCTCAGTGATTCTCTTCTGCAAAATAAACAGTAAGGCTACACTTTTAACTTCTTTTTAATTGTAAAAAAGATGGGAAAACAACTTTGACCAGCACAGATGGTAATTTCTGTGATATTTAAGGATAGTCTTGAACTGCATTGTTCGGCCAAGGGTATAATTTGCTTTCACATGCTGAGACCAAAACCATTATCAACCTATCTTTAATGATTACCTGCTGCCCTAACAAAAAAATTTAAGGGTGTTTTTCTTTCTTCTGCTGAACAATGTAGTCAAACGGAGTAAGTGTTGTACAGTAAGAGGTAGATAAAGAACTGTTCTTTTTTAAGGTGATTGTTCTGCTTTTCAAAAACTACTTCTATTGTGTTAGTTATGAGTCAGAAGAAGGATGAATCAATCAAAAGTCTTTACTGAATAACAGTAAGAGATGTTGCTGCTGGCTAGCTTTTATTTTTGTTATAGATCAAAGGCTGAAAAAAGCCTAACCCTTAAAAAAAATAAATATGAAGATAAAAGAATGTATTTTCTCTTTGTAATATTCAAAGATTGTTCTAAATTATATATCTGAAACAAGAATTGTGGCTGTAGATTCATACTTAAAATGAAGCTTGCAGAAGTATGGTTTTCTTCCCTGCCTCTGTTTTTGTTCTTTTAAGCAAGGTAAACAGGGAAACATGAGTAAAAAAAAAACCAAACAAACCCAAAACAAAGAAAAAACCTGCAGTCCCTCTGGGAAGGCTTATTCGTAGCTATGTAAACAGCATTTTCTGGTTGTGTGGATGCCAGTATATGTAGTTGCAGAAGTCTGGTGAATACCATGTGCAAGCTGAGGCCCTGAAAATGACTTGTTATCCAAAAGGTCCTAACAAGGTGGTTCTTAGTAGTCTGGATGTCTAGGAAAAGGCTTTACCAGAACGTGCCAGAAGTGCTTGTCTAGATTAACCCACTTGTGAAAAAAGGATGGCTCTGGCCTTCTAGGAGCTCTGATGTACTGTGAGAACTTTAAACTTCTGAGGAGATTGTAAGAGATGGACTTTTGACCTGTGTGGTAAGCTGGAAGGGGAGTGAGTAGGACAGATCTGAGAGAGGACAAGAAAGTGGAAAATTCCTTGAAATAAAAAAAAAAAAAAGAAAAAAAAAGAAAAGAAAAGAAAATAGGGGTGGTGGTGATCACTCTTTCAGCTCTTAACATTGCTTGAAGACAGACTAAACTGAGGCAAACAACTGGGAAAAATAGTGGGATCTCACTTAACAGTAGGAGTTTACATTTGTGCAACACTGTTAACTAAGAGATCCCAAATTTCTTTACAAACTTTTTACAGAAATCTTTTTAACTACCAATGCAAAATAATCAGTTTGAAAAGTTAGAGTAATTTCAGCCTGCCTAAAAGAAGTGCTGCTTCTACCACTGCTGATGTGGTATGGACTCTAAATGGCAGGTTTGAATAGAGTCTCTAATAGAGAGCGAGGCTGACTGAATGGTCATTATCTGAGGTTGAGTCTAAGTGTGTGACAGTAGTATCCATAACTGTTCCTACAGTTCCTACTGTTCCACTTAATTGTGGCAACTTGTTAAATAAGCTTTTTCATGAAAATACAGTCATGAAAATACAGAAGCACTGAGGGATGTTCCCAGAGCTTGGTTGTATATTACAGCTGAAAAGCTGAAAAAAGCATTTTAAGAGGCATTAAAATTTATTTTCCAGTGTGTGTATGGGACCAGTTGACCAGTTGCCATTTTAAACTTTTTTAAAAATGACATGATAAAAATTTACAGTGATTGATTAGTATTATAATTTGCTAACATTTTCATGGTACATTGTGAAAATTGGAACTATGCAGATGCATAGGCTGATATTTGACATAATATTTACACTGGAGTGTGTGCTGTAGTGAAGAAATAGTAGCTTTTTTCAGACATAAAAATAGTCTTTTGATCTAACAAAACACAGCAAAGTAGAAAGATTAAGGGGGATCCCATTTGGTGTCTACAAGTACATGCAAATGTTTGACTTCACAGAAAGCAAAACTGCCTTACCCTGATTCCCCCGCTTTCTTTGGAAAAAAAAATCGAGTTGTCAAGAAATTGCAGGTCTTATTAAAAGACTGGAAAGCCTTGCCTAAAGGTAGATTTGCACTGTTTGTGTGGAGAATATCATGTACTCAGAGACTCAGTAGCAAGTGTTTACTTGCTTAAGGCATTTTTTAAATTAGGAAATGACCTTATGTTCTACCCTTTAAGCCTTAGATTCTTTTGATTGTTTGGATTCTTGCAGTTGTTATGTCTTATTTCCGCTCCAAATGAAACAGTTGAGAGAATATTTTTTCCCTGTATAAACAAAGATGGACAACAGAGTCAATATTGATCAGATTTCTGAAAAAAGTGAGCTTCAAGTTGAAGTTAATTTATATATTAAAATGTACTGAAATAAATTAAAAAATAAAAGTGTAATTTGAAATAATAAAGTGTGTCTTTTAATTGTATGTATGAGGATAGTACAAAGATACACCTGAGAAAAGTAGGTGACATACAAAGCTACTGATACTTCTCTAAAATCTCCCTTTTAGTGAAGTGTTGTCTCTTACTTTTTATTTTTTCTATTTATATCCACAATGGCGGTTACCTTTCCTTGAAGAACATATTTGGTCATTTTAGATAAGGGATACAGCATTATCCATGGCTGACTGAACACGTGCCAGGCAGGTATTTTTAGCCTATTTAGGCTGAAAAGATGCAAGTGGAACTTCTGCTTCAGTTGCTTGTGTTGTGTGGAAAACAGGCTTGAGTTGGTGAAGCAAGGTTAATGTGAGGAGTCGGACATTATTCCTAGTACATAAAATGTCCATTCTTCAGATATTACTATGGGTGGTAGAGTATGCAGCTGTATAGTAATCTACAGAGGAAGAAAAAAATTGATGAGCATGAAGTCTGAAACATGCCAAGCAGACCTATGTTGATAGATAATACATGCCCAACAGAAGCCAGACTAGTTCATCATCTTGTGGCTTGGCAGCAGTGGGGTAACTTGTCATTGCAAAAAAATATTACTGAACTGAAATTTGGCTATGCTGAACTACCTGAATTTTTTTAAGCCTTTGTTCAGGACTCTTATTTGTTGATGCTCATTCATTTGTGACACCGCTGAGCTCCAGTTCCCTTAACATCTGGAACAATTATCCATAGAGCAGGAGAGAGAACTGTGATAGCAAAACTTTTTACGTGGTTCATTTAAGACAAAACAAAACAAAAACCCCAACTCACTTCACCTTCTGTCATCCTATGTAAATTTTAAGCATATGGACTAGTTTGGGCTCAGTAGAAATCCTTCCATGGTGATTTAACTTTGCTCTCTTGAGAATGCAAAGCACCTCTTACCAGAGGGATGCGTGGGATTGAGGAGGTGCTAGAGCACACACTGAAAAATGTTAAGTCTCCCCTTTGTGGTAAACCAAAAGCTGAGGAGCCACTTTCTGATCTGTAGATGCAGTTGTTTCCGAAAACAGAGGTAAATGGTTTTCCTGGCCAGCAAAACGTGTCCAGTCTTATCACAGCTGTTCCTCTTCTCCTCACTGTGGGGTCCAGTTATGTTTTACCTCTCAGAAGAGGATCTTGTGGAAATCTCAAGCAAGGATGACACAGCTATCAAGGACATCAGTAAGCTGAAGGGAGGAATCCATGGCAATCTTCAATAATAGCATTCGTTAGATCATCATATCTGAAACTGTCAAAGAAGTGAGTGCTGGTCTGTCCCACAATATCAGAATAAGGCAACATTTTTTTCTTTTAGTTCACTTGGCAGATTGCTAGCCAATAAAGCGAAGTCTCTTTTCTTTCATACTCCCCTTAATAGTTCTTTACTTTATTCATTGTTAACACTAAATTACTTGTTTTCTTCCTGAATTTTACTGTGTTTGTGCATCGCTTCTGTACACAGTAATTCTGTCCCCATCTTCTGGAAGAGGAAAGAAATAGAAAATAAGTTATAACAGAAAAAAATGTTGGCTAAATTCTCAAAATTTGATACCGTTTTTGCAGAATTATATGCTGGAGTTTATGGTGATGTATTTCGTAAAGTTTGGCCTAAATCTAATCAGTTAAAGTATATATGTATTTTTTATAAATCTGTGTATCTTCATATATTCTACAGCATTTGTTTTGGGTGATGAATACTGCTGAACAAGTTTAGTCTGAAGGAGAACTCTCTTTCCATCCATCCAGCTCTTCACTGTGGTTACTCTTGCTTTTCTGTCAGAATACAGCCCCTGTCTCATAGGGCTGGGCACCATGTTACCTGTGGAAGCCATCAGACACTCTGAGCAGCTAACAGAAATGGAAAAAAATGCTTATAAAATGGTTAAAACTGTGGCCAGCAGGGATAGTATTTCCTGCAGCACATTAATTATTAGTTGTTGCTGGTTTTGGACAAGCACAAGCTACAACCTGTGTCGCAGCTCATTCCTTTCGTAGTCCTTTGGTAGTTTTATATTGGTGATGGTTGTTTCTGTTCTCACTGTAGTTGGTGGAAGTAACATTGTGCCTCTGCTCATTCATACAACAACCGAACAAATATATGGCAAATGAGTGGCAGTAGCAAAGTCAGCTTGAGAAACTCTTGCTCTTTCCTTACCAACAGCAGCTGGTTCTTCTACCTGCACTGTTTTGCTGTCCACTTCAACTCTTCAAGTAAAGTAGTTTTGTGAAGCCATGTGGTAAACTGCTCTCAGAAGCCATCCAGGTTATAAATAACTTGACAAAGAGGGGAAAAAAAGATGATGTTTGTTTATCGTGTGAGTCAATTTCCTGATCCAGTTCTGTAACGCAGCCGCGCAGGCAGCTCTTTTGGCATAACTGGGGTGCCAAAGCAGGCTCCTGCACCTGGCATCTGCTGAAGGAAGCATTCCTCAAAGTATGCTCTTATCCAGTACATCTGCTTGCTCTTGAGGGAATCAGTGAGACTTTTAGCTGTTCTTGAGAAGCTTCATTCTTTCCCTGTGGTGGCCCTGGTGTGATCTTTACATAATGTGGCACCTCTTTCAGGGAGTTTTTTCCTGTTTGTTTTTACAAGCATCTGTTATCTTGTGGTTTAACATCTAAAGCTTTGGTACGAGAGTGGGATCCACTCATAGTCTACCTAAGAAGGCCAAATAAAGCATATGTGCTGGATAAAACAAATCTCTTTCTTGTAGGATAACTCCACCTTAGATGTACATAATGTGCTTGCCATGCCTTGCTAATGGACTGGTGGTTAGAGAGCGAGCTATCCAAAATACGAACAGCAGGACTAAAAATAAAATAAAACCAGAGGAAAATAATGTGTTTTGGGGTCCCCCCCGTTTCATTCACTAAAATAAAAAAGAGATTAAGTCCATGCCTATTGAATTGGACCTATTGCTGCTGTATATGTCTGCCTCTCCTAATCAGTGTTTGTAAACTTCCTTGTGTAGCACTGTGCATGATTCCAGTTGGCAGGAGTTTGCAGTGACAAGTATGGTGTTTTTTGTCAAATTACATCCAAGTGTAGAAGGGAGCAGCATGAAGATGATGAATCTGAAATTTGCAGTGAACCTGCAGATTTTATAACTTTTCAAAAGAATATATGAGCTGCAATCAGTATCTAAAGTCATTGTTACCTAGCAGTAGACAGAATCTCAGGATGGGGAGGAAAATGTATTTCTTGGGTGAAAGGCAGTCAGACACCCACAGCACCACCTCATTCTCCTTTTTTATGTTTGTCCTTCAGTGGAAAGAATGAAGGGGGGAAGCAGAAGCTGTTATTTCCTTGCCTTTCATTACCTTAGCCCTTCTAAATCAGTGTCTTGCAGATCCATCACTTGATCCCACCCCAGATGGAAGGAATGACATCTTGCGCATGGGAAGGTTAATAGAGCAGCTATACTACAAATCTTTTGACACTGCAGTCGGGCTGATCCTGAACTGAACTGGTGTAATGCATGGAGTAATGGTGATAAGCATGTGCATCTTGCAGGCACAGAGGCTGTTTGTTTGAGTAGCCTATGAAAAAATGCTAGTGATGTAGAACAAGGAATTTCTTAGTGCTGAACAGAAGAGCTTAGAGGGAATTTTGATAAAGGAATGTATTTTATGTCTTAGTATCTTGTATTGAATAGTTGGCAATGCATATCAATCAGTCTGTCAGGTTTGAAAGTAAAACTGCGTGACCTGGTGTTATTTGCTCTGAAGCATTCCTGTGTCTCCAAGGCTTATTTGGAGGAGCATCTTTAAGGCACTATTATCCATATTTTGAATTTGGCCTGATTATGTTTCAGATACATACTTATATTGCTAGCCTTTTCAGAAAAATCAAGAAGTAAACCATTTGAGAACAAATTCACTGCAGTCTCAGGCTGTTCTGGTCTTTTCTGTTCAGATGGTCATGATGTTACAGCTAGATTAGCCCATCTGCAAATTTTCAGTAAGTACCAATTTTGCCAGAGCACTTGGACAAAAATTGCAGACTGCTCTGGCAGAAGAGAGAGGCGTTTATTTTCTGCTCCAGTCTTTAGTGTGTCCTTTGTGGTGTCCACTGCTGAAGTCAGCTTGTAAATCTGAAAATTGGTATGCAGTTGATTGGAGGTGAAAATGGAGTGTCACTCAAGAAACAGGCATTGGGATACCTGAGGTGATCATTTTGTCTTCTTTTTGCTGGCGTGGGGCTAGTTGTTGTTCGACCTGAGAACTTGTGGCTGTAGAGCAACAGTGAAGCATCAAATAAATGTGGCTGCAGTGTATATAAAATATCCCAGACTCCTCCACACCTAGCTTCCTCTCATGTATGTTCTTCGGTAACTGGAAAGCTAATTTGGGAAGGAAGACAGTTTAAGATGTGTGGAGTTTGACTTGAGAGTACAAGAAGTTGAGGTGAAAGGTAGGTTGAGGTAGGGAAAGGCATGGTGGTTTGTGGTTTTTCAGGGATTTTTTAAATTTTTTTTTTTTTAATGTGAGGGTGAGCAGTTCTAACCAGGAAGTTTGTTTGTATATTCGTGATTTTGTGTGTGTGTTCACATTGTTTGTATAGTCTTCTTATACTGTATTTTGTAGGTTTTTAAAAGAGTATAAAGTTCTGTTGTTTTTAACAAGTATCGGATACTATCCAAGTACTATTCTTTTATATCTCTTATAGCCTTTTCTATGTTTCCTGTGTCTGCCTTTGTCACTGGTGAAATAGCTTTTTTTTTTTTTTTTCCCCTCAAGATTATCTGCTGTATTTTTTTAATTGTCTGGTTTTTCATTGTCTGTTTCTAACCCCAGAATTCGAAGTGGCCTATTTGGTACCTGACTCCGGATTAATGAATCACCAACAGTATCTCCAGCATCCCTGTTCTGAAGCTAGTTTATTTGTTCATGTATTTTTATCCTGGCACAGTATCTCCTACATCTTAATGATTTTTCTTTGCAGTGCTTTGTCAAATGCTGAACTAAAATACAGCTATATTATACATACAGAGTTCTCATTATATGCTTGGTATGTTTTTTTAAAAGCTCAGAAAGCAAAAAAAGAGATTGGGTTAGTCAATAGCAGTTTCAGTTCGTTTTATCAACCCACGCCAGCAATTATGCCTGCTTCACTAATTGCCAGGACATGCCTTTTCTTTTTCCCAAGTTCCTTTTCTCAAACTGAATTTGTGTTCTAATTTTCTACACCCAGTACAGTGTATGTTTTTTGATTCGGTATCAAAGGGAAGGACATGCAATTAAGTGAAAGAGCTAGCACACAGTGAGACGTGCAAGGTGCAGCTGGGAAATCCTTTCTCTTTCTGCCCCTCCAAACTAATTTGATTACAGAAAATCAGCCTTTTAAAATATGTTTCTGTTCCATGTCCAAAGGAAGATAGTGGAGCAGTGATGTTCACTGGAACTACAGTGGCGGCTGGGTAAGGTAAACTTCCAAACTGTAGTACATAAACATCAGCACATACATGCAAACCACATGTAATACAATGGATACATAGAGTGTTTCATGGCCTGATTCACAGACTTTATTACAGGAAAGTATTGCTGCTATCACTTAGCAAAAAAAAAAAAAAACCAAAATCCCAATTACCTTGTTTGACAGGGTAATTTTAACTGTGGCATTGAAGTTAATTCTGTTAATGACTTTCAGTTAAGCTCATTTTTAATATATCTAAAAAAACTGGAAGAAATAGAATGGTTTTGGTTTATGTGATGTGGTGATTTTGGAGACAAATACAAGTATTGCTGGCTAATTCAGTTTGTGGATTATATACATGCTCTGCTAAAAGTCTGCAGTTTGGGGACTTACTACAAGATTTCTTGAAAATTCTTTGTAAGTAATTGTCCTGGTTTCAGCTGGGATAGAGTTAATTGTCTTCCTAGTAGCTGGTACAGTGCTGTGTTTTGAGTT
>JAVJGG010000059.1:8478432-8489889 GCA_035590195.1 Aviceda cuculoides
TATCGTTATTAGTTTCTTCTTTTCTGTTCTATTAAACTGTTCTTATCTCAACCCACGAGTTTTACTTCTTTTTTCCTTATTTGCTCCCCCATCCCACTGTGGGGGGGGGAGTGAGTGAGAGGCTGTGTGGTGCTTAGTTGCTGGCTGGGGTTAAACCACGACAGTAATGTGTGTTTAAGTCTCTATAGCCCTCTTTGTTTATGTATGTCTTTATGCTATAAAACTTGTCCTTTGACTGATGCATCTGTCAGTGTTACATTGCTACAAGAGTAATTTTCCTGCTGATGTAGGTTCTACCATATATGTGTCCTGCTAACAGCAATACAGCCAACTGTGATTGCAATGTGGATGAGGAGGGAGGTCTTCTGGAAGAAAATACAATCATACAGTGGGGCTCTTCAAGCCTTTGGTTTTGTGTTGCTGTCATGTACTCTCAGATAAAGGTCCTCTGAAGTTAATCACTGTGCCTTGTGCAGTCCTGATCAGGGCAACTCTTCTGCTTTTTGTACAAACATCTTGGTTCTGGCAGGCTACTGGTTAATACTTTTAAGGTGGTTTCCCCTTACATGGGGCACCAGATGCACTCTGTTAGTATACCTGTCTCCTTTTATCTTCTTTTTTTGGCCCAGATCCATTTGTTCAAGTGCCTTATGCCAACTCACCTTGTTGTTGAATTACCTTATGTTAACAGTGTTTGTGGAGGCAGAGGTAGAGACTGTAATTAGGAAATTGTTAAGTATGTTAATTCAAATTCATAGTCACAGTTAAGATGTTTGTGTTGTGATAAACTTCACATGTTCTTAAGCTTAATAAAAAATTGTCTGTGTTTTTATTTGTATTTTTGTGTGTATATATTAGAGATGTAGAATTTGCCCTTAAATATACGTTTCTGTTTTTTAAAATGCTACTGTATGCTTTAAATGATACAAATCAAAGCACTTTCCCATTACTTGGAGATCTTGGCTGGCTCTTGAAACTGAGGACTTTTGTTTTTTCCTTTCTGTAGAGCCCCTAGGCTTGGCATGTGCTTCCATTAACTTTTGAAAATGTAACACTACATTTTGTTTTGAGTATATTGGAAGGCTTCCATAAAAAGCCATTAATTTGTGGAGAAAAATAGAGTTTTTTGAGTCTGTTGTAGTTGTTGCAGTGGCACAGTCTGTGTTCTGAAAAAGAAAGTACAAGACCACACGTATTACACAATACTGTACAGATTGTGGCGGCATACAGATAGAGCACATATAATGCAGTATAATTGATTCTGCACAGCATAAATTCCCTAAGCTTTTCTTTGGCAGCTGGGGAAGGACCAGCGTCTTGTTCCTAGCTATATTCTTACTCTGTGTGTGAGGAACAGGACATTGGCTTTTACATCTGAGTTCAAGTGATACTAGTTCAGGCACAATGCTTTGCAGAGTTATGGTGTCCTTTCTTTGTCACTGTTTACTGATAATATGGTTTCACATGAGCATAACACTTACCTACTTCACAGGGCTCTATAAAGACTTATATTTTTAATGCTTTAAGGAGGCAAATGTGCAGTGTTCGAAAAAGTGGGTTTTGGTGGTTTTTTTGTGTTTTTTTGTTTGTTTGTTTTACGACTTCCATCACTAAAATCTGTTGTAGTGCTATGTCTAAGATAGCGGGATGATAGATCATGTTCTCCAGATGCCTGCCTTGTACTTCTTTAAGTGACAGCACAATGTTTAGAAAGGGTTTGGAAATACAAAATTATTTGGAGGTCAGAGTGTGATGATCTGCTTGTGCCTTACAACTTACGTATCTTGATCAAGAGTCCAGCTAGCTGAGAAATCCTTCAGTAGCGGTAACTGCTTGTTTTGACCAGCAGGATGAGTGCATACACTAAGAGGTTTGAGGGTAATACATTCTTTTAGAACTGGTTTAAAGCAACATCCTAACATCTGTCATAGCTCCTTGCTTCTCAGGCTCTCTGCAAGGACGTTTCCTCTGCAGAGACAATCACTCCAAACTCAGGCAAGAGATTTTAGTGGAGTGTAGGTCAGAGTCTGAGCCAGCTTGCAATAAAGACAAGCCTGACCATCACTTCTAAGTGAAAGCAGTGAGATCTGCCTGGGTTTCGTGACTTTGTGAATCATTCCTAGGCATCATAATTTAGTCATAAAGTAGGAAAGCAGCGGAAATTAGTGGTTGGTTCTGAAAACATACCTGTGTGTTGATCTTGCCCAGTAAAGGAAAACGAATTGGTAGCACAGCTGAGTTACATATCTGAATCCTTGATTTGGAATTCTGCGTATTATTCACTGTGCTGCTTTTTCAGGCTCTATCTGGGTGGTTTTGATTCACTTGTCTAGTCTGCATTAACCTTCTTATCACTATTCTTATTAATTACTGCTACTGTGCTCTAACTCGTCAGTCTGTTACCATCCGTTGGCACAAAGGACAGGACACATCTAGCTTGGATGGTTCGTCATTTGAATATTAATTGAAACAGAGTCATCCTTTTCCCATAAACTTTACTTATAATGCAAGTATCTCGTCACAAAGCAGGAGTTGAAGTGCAAGGAAGTTAAGTGTTGTAATACAGTGCTGCATTTATTTTGAGAAATAGCTGCATGAAAGTCAAATCCTCCTTTCAAAAGTGGAGTCTTAAAGGTTCTCTTCTGATTAGCAGAATCTTGTTCCTTCTTTCTTCTTAGCCAGTGCCCTTTTCCTGTAAAACTGCATTTCCCTTGGAGATAAGATCACCTTTTAGAGACGTGAACAAATGATAGAGTGAGATTTTCACGTGTGGCACATACGTAGCTCAGATCTGATGGACTGAGCTTGATTTGCAGCCTCAACCTCTGATATTTTCCTTGGATTTGCGGTTTACGAACTGTTTGGTTTGTGGGCTCCCTTGAGGAAATTGTTCTGGTACAGTAAAGCTAGCATTTTCCAAAATTAAGAACTTTGAAGGAACTGGAGAGTTTGAATGGAGGCATCAGCTTTGTTTCATGAAATTTAGGTAGCAACCTGTGGACATGTATCAAGGGACATAAATACTATGGAAGAAACATGTACGCAGTTTACAAAGTGTGTTTTTATACAATCTTTTTTTTTTTTTTCTTCCTCACACTGTCTACTTTTTTTTTCCTTACTCTGCCTTTCACTCATTGTTCCAGATTTTTCCTCTTAACTTGAGCTGCAGTACTGCTTTGTGGTTTTAGTTTCAAACCTTAAAATTGATTGCCACTGGAGGCATAAACCCAGTACCCAAAGAGGGAAATATGTAACGACCATGTTGCAGAATAGAGAGGTATTTTTAATTGAATTTCATTCTTGCAGAACTAGGTCATTGTTCTCTAAGGTTGTCTAAATTAAGTACAAACTCAAACATTCTGGTTAAATGATCCACTGATCGTTCTACAGCAAAGGACATATTATCTTTACTGACAAAACTGGCGTAGTTAATAGTGTAAACATACCATACCACTGGTTTTTATCCTTACAACCGGAACTTCAGGATGGGTAGCAGGTGATGATATTTTGTGTATTTTTACACATGGAGTTCTACAATGAATAAAGCTGAGCTGCTTGTACGTAGCGGTGTCATTGAATGATGGAGTGACCCAGGCTGGAAGGGACCTCGGAGGGTCCCCAGTCCAGCCTCCTGCTCAAAGTTGGGTCAGCACTATGTTCAGACCAGGTTGCTCAGGGCTTTGTCCTCTTGGGTCTTGAAAACCTCAAAGGACAGTGATTCCACAGCATCTCTCTCAGCCCCCTCCAAACCTCTCTTTCTCTGAATACGTACATATAATGCAATGCATTGGGAATTGTGGGGGTTTTTTTATTTGTTTCTAATGTTTAGTACCTAGGAAAGCAATAAAATGTAGTTCAGTTCAGAAGTTCAGGTAATTCAATTGACAGTTTTTCTTGCACGCTTAGGAAATTTAAGATATTTATCCCCCTTTTTAAAAAAAAAAAAAAAAAACCCCACAAAAAACCCCGACTTCCTCCCAGCCCCAAGCTCAATACAAGCAAGGAAAAAGGAGAACTTGAGTACTGTAAAGTGTGTGATACTTTTGAAAATTTACTTTTTTCCCTGCAGAAGCATAGTAAAGCTGCAATACAAATTTTAAACAGAAACAGTTCAGTAACAGCTTTTCACATGTCTCTAAGCATTTCTCAGAGTAAATAAAATTATTAAATGAGAATTTATATTAATATTTACTCTGAGGCAGAGCTAATCTTTGAAGTTAACAGTTTTCCATTTCAAGTGTTGTTAACAATTAATTACCAATTAGGATTAGGAGGTAAAAATGAGTACTTTTATTTGTCTTCACACCATTGGTACATAATGTAGATTACACAAATATAAACATAAAGCTTAGCAATCATTAGAACTGCATTCGAGATATTGCATTTGCTTCAGAATCTTCCTGTTAATTTCTCTGTTGCTACACTCACAATTTTCCATAATGCGTAATAGTTTTTCTCTTGTTTTACAGTCCCCTCCCCCCCTTTACATAACAGGCACAACTTAGACTGTCCTCTTGAAGGAAATGTATGTTTGTAATCTTTCATTTCTAACACTCTTAGGTACTAGTTCTCTGCGGCGAAGAAATAGCATGCTTCAGTGTATGTACAATTGAAATGTTTCCTGGAAGGGAGGGGAAGAGAGACTGTAAATTTTAAACAAAGCTCTAATTCATGCATTAACGCAGTGGCAAAGTCCAAAAGGTTGCATTTTCAGAGGTGAAGCAGAACTCAGATCTAGCTATATATGTAACCTATGTAACTCAGGACATTTTCTGTCTGTCTAGGTCTTTAGGTTTATCTACTAGTAAAACAACTGGTATCACTTGTAAAATTTGAATCCTGAAGGACACCCATTTTTTGTCTTTTTATTTGTGGCTTGGTGGTTGGATATAAGTTTAAATTACTTCTGTGCTTTTAGGAAAACTAGACTGTTGGTCCGGTTTCCCAAAAAAAGCCAACACCTTTAGAGGTTGTCTCAAAATACACCTTTAGATGTATTTTGAAGTCTCTTCCTTTCTTGTGTGTTGATTTTTCCCTTGAGCACTTGCTAGTTTGAAGATGTGCATTCTGGTAGTTCTGTAGACTAGGTGCCTGCATAGGTGATGCACCTTCTCTTTGCAAGGCTGGGATACCGCTTTCTGTGCTGTGAGAACTGGATGACAGGTGTCCCTTCAGGTATTTGTGTGGAAGAACTAAGCCCAATTTGATCTCATGCACAATGTTGAAGTATGTGTTTCTTCAAATGTATTCTGCTTCAGTGTGTGTATTTTGATTTAATCTTCCAAATATTTTTCTGAAATGTGTCATTCAGATCTGCCAGCCATGCCTTCCAAATACAAAACTCCGCCAGTTTTGATGTTTTGTGATTTGTTTTTAGAAATGTAACAGTTCTGTCTCCTTTTCCTGAAGATACTTAAAAAATATGTTGTAATTTCCATTTTCCTCTGAGACTTCAATCACAGAAAATGTCACTGTATGATGTGATATAGGCAACCTTAGTTTGAGTCTTAAGAACATTGACATGTGCTTAGACTGGAGGCTGAGAGATTTACGGTGAACTCAGTTATCTTTCCTTTGAAGAACGCTTATCATCCTTACCCGAAATGGCTATGGGTTGAGATTTGCCTGGGATTTGCAGTTCTGTGGGCAAATGATACTTACACAGAATGACAGCAGAGGGAGAGCGTGGAAACCAGGAATTGTTCTCTGCTGGAGAGCGTGTAAGAGACCAGATCGTCCAAAACAGGGGATAATGGTAACATAGATGATGTGTGTCTCTGGCAGCTGGAGCCCTGGACACTTGCAGAGTATCTGCCATAACCTACATTTCCAAAACCAGAGGCCGCAGTATCACCACAGGACTCTTTCTATAGGGAGCAAGGGAAGTAACACAGGTATAGACTGTTTACAAGCTGGTATAAAGAAGCAATAAATTAAGCACTATTGTGCATTTTGGTCAGCTCAGTCCTCATACTAATCAGATACGATCTGAAGGCATTGATTCTGGCATGGGCAAAATCCCAGTGGAGTGAGTTCCTTCAGTTTATTTACACAGGTGCAGGGAACATGTTTGTGTATACATGCACAGAAAAATGACGGTTTTAACACCCAAAGTTGTGTCATTTTGCAAATGTAGCAGACTGATATGCAGGGAAATTCAAGAAGCAAAGGGAAAGTGGTGCATCAGGGAGTATAAGGTGAAACTCAGTATCTCAGTAAAGGCATTTGTCACACAGGTGGACCTGGCAAAGTGCTACTTGTGGCTTCTGCTGTATGCTTTGAGCAAAGCGTAGAGACAACTGCATACTTCAGTGAACTATGATAAACCATTAGCAGCTTGAATTTGTTCTCTGTTGTCTGAATGCCATAAAACCACTGTATAGATCTCACTTTATATACCATTCCACATGCAGTCTTTGCTGAATTACAGCATTTTGATTGCTTGTGAAATAAGGAAAGGTGTTGAGGTGACAACTGAACTGGCACACATATATCTATATATCTATCTATACTTCAGAAACATTAAGAGGTTTGTTTCTGTATGTAGAAAAAACATCAGTAACTGAAGTGGATTGATTTTAAATCCATGAATTAAAATAAGTAATTTCAGTGTGTTTCATATTAACAAGCAAGAAACTTGATATAAATAATTGAGTTTAGTCCTGTGTTGAATTTGTACTTTCTAGTCATTTTCCAAAGGAAAGGTTGATTCTTACTGGTTTATAACATTGAAAAAATGGTTAATGCTCAGCTATATGCATAATTTTGGGTGGTTCTTGGTACTTTTGTGTACAAATATGAGAGTCAAGTGTTTCTTTATTTTGTATGATGATTTGCCTTATTCAATAAATTTTGCTCTGATCTCAGTTTTCTAGATCAGTACATACAAAAATAATGTATTTCTAATTAGGTAGTTAACTTTCATTTAAGATATATTTAACCTCTGGTTTGAACAGAACTTCTTAATTAAATTTAAAAAATCTTCATAATCAGTGCTTTTAGTTAGCTCCGCGCAAGAAATTAAAAATATAGGTATATATTAAAAAGATTTAAGAAGACATCTTTTGAATACAGCTGCCTTTGTAAGCAGGGAAAGTATTAATCATTTGGTGAACCAGAAACTGTTTCTGATATGTATGGTCCTTTAGATATGCAGGGATGATAGTTACTGGTACTGTTCTTTAATTGTTGGTTGAAGGAGGAAGATAACATTTCCTTATCCACTTTAAATGATCAAGTTGTTAATTTTGGTTTGTGTAGTTCATTTTAAGACAGGATGTTCTCTGTAGTGCTAGAAGAGATGATTGCTGTCAAAAGCTGCTTTTAGCACTTCAATATACACTGTTTTCAGGTCATCTTCTGATGACTAAATTCCACGAGACTTTTCAATTCAGTTTGCCTTGGTAGCAAACACTTACTGGCTGAACTTGACTTCATAATTCTTTTTATTTTAATGCTTTATACTAAGCCTAGACCTCAACATCTGTAGCTCTCATTTAAAAGGTAGTAGTGATTATGTTTTCTAATTATACTTTGTTTTTTAAATGACATTTTATGTCCTTTAATTACTCTCTGCTTTGATAAGAATCTTTATAGAAGGGAATTCCTTGAAGTAGAGTAACCGTGGCTTATTTTGAAGGTTGAATCCGAACTAGAGAATTGTGTAATTAGGTGTGTTAAATTACAGTTATGTACGTTTATTCAAAACAACACTTTCGGGCAAATTAGTAACTGTGATAGAGTAGACTAACACCAGTAGGTGATTGTTATGGAGACTTTTAAAGGTTTTTTAGCCTGTTTTGCACTGATGAGAAAAGTGAGAATATCAAGGTCCCTTGCTGAATTTGAGCTGTCTGTGACTTTTCCTCAACTATTCAAAAGCACTTTAAACTCTCTTTTACCAAGTGCCCAGCCAAGCTAACCTGACATGTAGCTGTCTCCAAGACATGTGCCCTCCCTTGTATTTTCCCTTCTGCTGTTTGAAGCAGATTAACTGGCCAAAACAAACCAAAAGTCCCTAATCCTACAGAAAAGCTTATTGAGAAATCAAATGATAGCTAGCACTGGTGGAGACAGTAAAGAAGGATTGCTCTTTCTGGTGACCATCAGCTGGTAGAGTGCTTATCCATGTTGTAGAACAGCCCTCCCTACAAGCAGTTGTGCATGCTCTTCTTCCCTAAAGCACTAAGTGTAAACCTGATTAGCTAGTAAATCATAGAAAGTGTGTTCTGTAGTCTCAGGTGTTAAATAGTTGGAGAGATGTGATGTAAATATTGCACAGAAATGGATTAATTCACAATTGTTACCAAGATGTTTGAAGGAAATAAATTCTTAGGTTTGTTTATTGCAGGGAGGGGAATTGAACATGGGATGACAGCCTGGTTAGAGGCAGTATTCTCATTTATTTCTTTGAACAGCATGTGCAAACATCAGGGTTCAGGTCATAACAGTCTTGCCATATTCTCACCCCTTAGTTCCTGGGTCTTTAAAATAAAATCCACCAAGGAGAAACAAGAAACTGGAGCGCGAGTAGAAGCTGAGGTTAATTTTAACTTGATCAGGCTGAGACAACCCACCATTCTGTCTTTTTATAAATGTAAGATTACTTTGCTTTCTGGTTAGGGATGAACAGGAACCTTTGTTATATATTGAAAGAAGAGATTTATTCTGTAAAGACCTGTGTTGACTCTGAGCTGTGAAATGACAGAAATGCAGTACTGCAGACAGAAGGAACTACCTGTTGCAGCACATAACTCCATCTTGTAATGGCCCAGGGTTTGAAATAAGGGGCTTACTACATAACATCTTTCATGTGTGAGAGAAAGTACATACACAGGGAAAACCTAATGTCTGGCACAATACACCCAGAGATTTTTAATATGTGTGAAGGAGTTGCCTTTGTGATAAAAAGGGAGAGGCGTGCGTCTCAGTGAAAAATGTGACTGGCAAAAGCTTCGCTTGTTCACCCCCACCCCTCAGCAAATTGCCTGAAAGTGGATCATAAACAGCAATGCATCATTAGTATTATCTCCTGATGTGACTCACTGAGCCATATTTAGCAGCTCATCTTTTGGGGAGAATTCTTACTGAGAGCAAGTAGAATGTGGAAACAAATATTAAATGTCAGACCGTTATGTCACTGTTGCATTAGAATTTCTTTTGTGGCAGATAGAAATGTCTAAAAATGGCTTGAACAGCAATGCATTAGTTTTCTCCTGATTCAGTGCTCTTGTTTTCATTATATTTATCTCTTTTTGGGCAACAAGAATGTGGTTTTTTTGATTGCACTAGCAAATTCACGGATGTTTCAGTGTTTGGATTGCTGGTAATGTTAGGTAGCAGGTGGCTTTTGGAGCATGCTTTAGGCTTTTTTTGCTTTGGGTTTTTTAAGAGCGCTCTCCTTTTGATTGCCTAATCATGCCTCAAATTAATTCTCTGTGATTTCTTTCTATTCTCTTTTAGTTATAAAGAAACTGCCTGTGACATCCAAGTATGGCTCATAATGTTGATCCTTTTTAAGATTCTTCTGTCCTCCTTTTAGAAAGATTGGTTTTCTGGAATACTAACAGCATCCTCCCACTGTATTTTGCATTAATTTAGTACCTTGAAATTTAGTCTGCTTTTCTTGACAAGAAATACTAACCAAGGCAGTGATTGCTACTGGACCAGCCTCTCCGTCCTTATCCCCAGATGAACTCTAGCCTGAGGATCCAGAGCTCTGTTTTTCTGGTGCTGTTGCCAGTGTCACTTTTGTTTCATGTCCGCTGCTGTAGTAAAGTACTGCGTTGTTTGTTTATGTTGCATGTATGTTGACTCAGCTTTCACTTTAAAACAGCACTCAAGATTTTTAAATATGCACTGGGAAATAAGAATCTTTTCTCGTGTTTTGTGATATTGATACCATATTAACAAAGTTGTGTTACTAAAAGAAATAATCCTGTGTTCTGTTACAGGTTTTGGGATTTGAAGTTGATACGGTGAACTCTGTCCAGTTTTCAAACCACACAGGTAAAATTTTACATATGTCTCCAGATACCACTCCAGTCACTCAGCTCTACTCAACATGTGGCTCACCTCATCACATGACAGTGGAAAGGAGATTGGTCTTATGTTTTCATTCACATTTTCAGGATACAGGACAGAAATGTAATATTCATGTTTTGATTCAAGTCTCACAGAAGTCTGTATTTGGGATTAGGGCATGAAATGATGTGGTAACATCCTATTCTGCTACTTCAGAGTGAGAGTTTCTTTTTTAAGCAGTAATCTAATTAACTCAGTGAAGTAACACAAATACGGCCATCTATGCAGGCAGGCCTGTGAATGGGGGAGTCTTCAGTACTGTTTTCTGTGCATTATGGCCCTATGACACTCATATTACCAACCCAAACAGAAGAATACTGAGCTTGATTGAAATGCAATGTTTCCTCTCTTTAGGTGCCCACCCAGATGGCTAGCAAGTATCCTAAAATTACATTCTGGAGGGAGGAAGGGGGTGGGGTGTTAATACATTTGGGTGTATTTTTGCTTGGGTTCTAAGCCTGAACACAATGCACTCACATAATACTTTCAGACTTCCTAACACTCACAGTGCTAGAGGACTTTTATTTTTCAAGAGAAAGCTGAAATTTATGTTAATTTTAGCAATACCTTTCACCCATACAGGAGGTCCAAGTGACTTGCTATTTTTGGATTAATAGAGACACATCTACTGTCATGGTGGTGGCAGGTTGTTTGAGGGGAGATCTACTCTGGATAAAGAAATTCTAAGGGTGTCTTAAAAAAATAATGCACAAACAGATTCTTACTTTAACATCTTGGAAAAGAGCAAAAATTGTTTCTGACAAAGAAAAAAAGACAAAAGTTGAGAGTTTCCTAGTATCTCACAGGTACAGCGTTGTTAATAAACTGCTAATTTTTGGAACAGAGAGCAGACCAGGAAGCCTCCATCCTCTCTTACTATGTTGACCTCCATGCAGCTTTGAAAAGGTTATAAGATATTTCTATCATGTAAGGAATTTAGTGTCACCCTGGGAAGAAGAAACGAATGTTTCAAAGGTAGCTAGAAAGCCATCTCTGCTTGTTGAGGAGAGGCATGAAAGAGGTAATAATTAAACAAGGCACATGGTCTTTCCTGGCTCAGGCAAAAAATTGCTTATTTTGTTTGTACCCTTTGGCACAGTACAAAGGTTCTCTCATGTTTTTAAGAGATACTTAGATGTGACTTATGTTTTGTTTTTTTTTTTTTTTTTAAGTATTTAGTTTTGAAGTTTGGGATTTTTTGTTGTTTAGTTTTTGATAGCTGGGTAAAACTGTCGTGGTTTAACCCCAGCCAGCAGCTAAGTACCACACAGCCGCTCACTCACTTCCCCCCCCGCTGCAGTGGGATGGGGGAGGAAATCGGGAAAAGAAGTAAAACTCGTGGGTTGAGATAAGAACAGTTTAATAGAAAAGAAG
>JAVJGG010000059.1:8490719-8523274 GCA_035590195.1 Aviceda cuculoides
ACCGTGGTCTTCATCACCACGGGCTGCAGGGGAATCTCTGCGCCGGTGCCTGGAGCATCTCCTCCCCCTCCTTCTGCACTGACCTGGGGGTCTGCAAGGTTGTTTCTCTCACATATTCTCACTCCTGTCTCCCGGCTGCAATTGCAGTTGCACAGGTTTTTTTCCCATTCTTAAACGTGTTATCCCAGAGGTGCTACCACGGTTGCTGATGGGCTCAGCCTTGGCCAGCGGTGGGTCCGTCTTGGAGCCGGCTGGCATTGGCTCTGTTGGACGTGGGAGAAGCTTCTGGCAGCTTCTCACAGAGGCCACCCCTATAGCACCCCAGCTACCAAAACCTTGCCACAAAAACCCCATACAGTATCACAGCTGAAGAAAGGTTAGCAGTGCTTCATTCCAGGTTTGGCAGACAAGGAAGGTGGTAGAAGCAACAACAAACTAGTGATTTTGCCCCCACCATAAGAAGACCTAAATGAACGTCCCAAAACCAAAAATGTCTCAAAGATCACAAGTCCTTAAAATATTTGGAGTTTTTATTTTATCTCCTGGTATTTAGAAGTCACATTTTTTTTTTTTTTCTGTAATCTTGATTATCTTAGTAAATATGTTAAAAATCCCAAAGATTGCTGCACAGCCTCATGATTTTGGGAAGCAGAGCTTTCAGAAGAAAATCACAGTTAGGTAAGTGTTTGGCACTTGCTAAGTGTGAGTAAATGAGATTATATTTAGAAGTACTGGTCATTGGGCTGAAAGAGGAAGGAATGGAAAAGGAAGATTGGCCACATACTCCCTTTTATGGCAGGTCTAGTTTTCTAACACTGCAGTTTTTTCATGAAACCCTTTCTATACTTTCTTAAACTGAAGGATAGATTCTAAGCCTGGAGGCTTTGCACCTCCCCTTTGAGAGAGCCATGTAGGAACATGTGGAATCCTCACATGAAGACTTTTCCAAGCTTGAACATTTACCTGTGCCTGCATACCAACTTGCACTAGTACCTGGAAATGAATGTACACTGCAGGGATTAATGAACAGAAACTGCCATGCTAGGCTGTGGCTTGTGTCTGGAGCAGTGCCACAATACACAGGAATAGCGTGCTGGATGAATGGGTGAAGATAACTTGATTTTCCTACTAATGTGACAGAAAAGGACTTAACTGCAAGGTTCAAGCAAACGACTTGAATTTCACTCACAGAATTAACTGCAAGGTTCAAGCAAATGATTTATTTGAACTTCATTTACAGACTTAACACACCACTGTTGCAGGTTTTACAGATACAATGGAAGAATGCACTATATTGCAATTTTTTAAGGCAAGAGTAGTACATTATTACAACCACAAGCGATTCACAGACAACCACAAGCACACACACGTTTACAAACTTAAAGCATAAACAATATTCACTTACACCTCCAGGTAAGGGCTTTCAGTCCCAGGGAAGTTACCTCGACTGGTGTCCCAATCAAGGAGGGAAGGGTTTCCTTCACTAGCCAACTGTATATTTGGAGAAGTGACTCCCCCATTTCCAACCTGAATCTTAGAGGTTTTATTCCCTGACTTGTGGAATGGTGTGTATGACTATGTCTGAGTGGATTATGATATATGCTTAAATGGATTATGTATATCTGAGTCTGAGTGGAGTTTCCCCTTATCTTTCCTTTGTTGGTCTGTGATTGTTTGAATACACAAGGTTGTCATTTGAAACTGAAGCTGAAACCCTCCAGGTTTGGGGTTTTTTTACCTTGCTTCCTCAGGCAACTGAATAGTGGTTGGGTTTAGTTTTTAAAAGAATGCCACATACCAGAGGGGCACAGGTAGCAAAGTGTCTGAGGTTTTGGATGTGGCGTTCTTTCTTTCCCCATGCCCATCTTTAAACCTGGTCTTGTTAGCAAAAGATAAAACCCAGAGAGAATTTATGACTAACAGGCTTTCTTGGGTGAATCATTATTGCTTTTTTTTGCCCTGTCTTTAAATTAGTGAGATACAACAGGCCTATTTCTGCTGACTCCCGCTCAGAAAATTCAGCTTTCCTTAGTCTCTGATAATCCTGAAATTCGGAAAATGTGCTTTAAATCATTCCCCTTGGGAGAGCAGTTTGTCATGTTGCTTGGTGAGGAACTTTTATGATTAGAGTGACTCACCCTTGAATGGCATCATGCTTCATGTACAAATAAAAGAAGCTGTCATGCAACCTACAAAGATTCTGTGCTTTCGGTTCTATTTTACTTTATTGTTTGCAGAAGCATCTCATTGTCTGATGTGCAAAAATAAAAATCTAGATTTTTTTTTTTATTGTATCGTTGATTTTTTGGGGGTCCATTTTTAATTCTTAAGTGATTTGCATTTTTATTTTTAATTGATAGGTTAATGGTAAGCATATAATGTGCTTACTTTTCCATCCAAATCCTACCTTTGAAACTGCTCCAGAACAAATAGCCTGGGTTTGTTTTTTTTTTTTTGTTCCTTTTTATTTTTAAGCAGAGCACTTTTGACTTCCACTTAGTGGGTGTGTAGTGGGTGGTTGGGTTGGCTGGTAGGTCTAATACATGAGAAATTATAATTATGTCTCGTTGATGTGATTCTTCACAGTCTACCACCCATATGCAGTCATTCACACCTGTGCAGTGTGGGACAGAAAGAAAAGCTCTCCAATCATGCCTAACACTGGTAGTATTTTACTCCCACACTGATGAGCTGTAAAAAATCCAGTGGGTAATTTGGTACTGTATTTCTGTATTTCTGGTTTTTTTGGAGGCCTCCTGGTAGCTGAAGATTAAGTCATGTGTTTAGAACAGGTTGTCTGCCAGAGTTTGTAACGGAATTTTGTGACACAGCTGGGACCAGATTACCTGACCGTCATGTGCCTTAAACACTAGATCTTTCTTCCTTTTTCGTATGTAAAGTACTTGGTTACTGAAACCACTTGGAATAGTTTTGCAAGGAGCACCACAGGGGGAACTCAGATCTCAGAACAGAATGTTCTGGGCTAGAAAACAAAATCTTACATCCCTTGCTGTACTTAAATGGTAGCCTGTTTTTTGCTTTTGTTTGGTTTGGGGGTTTTGTTTGTTTTCTTCTGGTATGCCTAGGATTTTTATTCTTTTCTTTTTTCTTTGTGTTTGAAAGTAATTAAGAGGCTTATAAATACATTCCAAAAGAGAAGAAAATGTACCAGTGGAGAAAGGCAAGAAAGAAATTTGTAAATTCATCTTGGGTGCAGTATTAGCTGCTTCTCTTGGTTGTGGTTTTAGTTTTTTTTCTTTTTCATACAGATGAACCAAGGCATTTAATTGGAGACTAATGAATACGTTTATAATTTTAAAGGGATAAGTGACAAGTGGCATTGTATCTTACCTGTTTTTCATTCCCTTATCTGCTAAAAGCAAATACATAACATTTAATTGCAATAAAAGGCTGTAACACAGATCAGCAGAAAGGGGTATACAGATGTTTAAATGTTTATGTTCATCTATGTGTTTAAATTTGTTACTAAACTGGAAGACTAATGGAGTCAGTCTGAGCCAAGTGCAGTTTTGGAGTGCTGTATCATGATTTGCAGTGTTCTCTCTGCTCTCTCAGTTCATCACTGAGGGGAATTTCTTGGTGGTTTTGTAACCAAAACAAGGAAGACTCAGCTTTCTTCCTCTGTGGAAGATACAAGCCAAGATCTCACCTTAATATCCAAGATAAAAGAGTAATAATTTGATCCAGCTGCCATGCCTAACCAGCTCTGTAGTCTCCAAATGGGATGCTGTTGTTCTGCCAAGTACAAACTTGAAACTCATTCTTTAATTTTCTTGTCTGTGGTTCTTCTATAATGTGTGCAAGCAACCAGGTACTGTGAGACTTTGAACTTCTGTATTGTGGAGAGACACAGTGGAAATATTACTGCAGAGTAGGAGTTATAGTAAGTGGGCAGTTAAACAGAAGATTTTAAGTTTTCTCTTGCTGTTTTTCAGATACTCGTATTTAGTGGTGTAGGCATAGGGATAACATTTCTAGGAAGCTGACTTTCTTCTAGGTCTTGCAAGGCAGCTCTGGGCCTTCAGATGTACTCATTGCCAGCCAAGTTCTTACGTCTAGCCAGGAAGACAGTGTTTTCTCATTATCATCCTTAACTCTAACCACTCATGCTTTTCCCTAAAGCCTATTGGACCTCAAATGTTTAAGCTTGCTGTTGGCATTCCCTGCTAACTAGCTTTGGGTTCAGAGCTATGCAGCAGTTTTTTGACCACACAGTATCTATCAGGATTTTTTGCCTTTTCCCATTCAAGATAGTCCCTCTCCCTCTTCCTGGGACCCCAAGGTATCCATCCTTCAGTTAGTGAAACCCTTTTTGAACATGAGTAACTGACTGCTTCTTCTGTCCCTCTACAGAAGATGCTTTTTGGTTGTATATTCCACCAGGAGAGTAGGATAAATGCAGGGTCGTGGGATTTGCCCCTTATTCATCATGTTACATGAAGTTACCCTGGGGAGAGGGCTTAGGATGGTTTCCATCTTGCTGCCAATTTTGATTTTGTTTGTTTCTTCTTACTCGAACATAATTCAGCTCCTAGTGAAATCACAGTTCTCTGCAGATCCAGTGAAGGCATTGCCCTTTTTCTTCTCTCTGGATAGCTGGGGCTTCCCTAGGGCTTTTTTTCCTCCGGTTATTGTGTGATTAGACTTTAGGTTGTATTACATGTCTTACCAGGTGCTGAAAAGGATCCTCTAGATACCCTTGGAAGTCATTGCTGCAGAGTT
Source organism: Aviceda cuculoides (assembly GCA_035590195.1). Taxonomy (NCBI): domain Eukaryota; kingdom Metazoa; phylum Chordata; class Aves; order Accipitriformes; family Accipitridae; genus Aviceda; species Aviceda cuculoides. The sequence goes on from JAVJGG010000059.1 coordinate 8,495,463, forward strand.
CAATGTCCCTGTCCCATGCGGGTAACTTAGCAGTTCTGAGCTAAGGCTGGGCTGCTATCTAACATTGTTTCCCTCCTTCAGTGGAGGATCAGTGTGACATGGACCCTGTGCATTGACCGTTTAAGACAGTTTGACATAGGAAGGTGAACTTTTAGTTAAATAGTGAATGTGCAGGTCCCCTCTGTAGGAATGGCTCCCGAGAGTATCTAGATTGTCTGGACAATCTATCGTAGTTATTTTTATGGCCATGTGTAAGATGAATGACTGCTCTTTTGCCAGCTGACCTTGACTCTGGATGAACACTGCATTCAGCTTCATTGATGGGCACAATGGAATAAAAAGGACTCTGTCGTGTCCCTGTACGGACTGGCACTGCTAATAGAAGTAGAGATTCGGGGAAGAGGAGAGGGCAGATTATTTCTCTCTGAAGCCACAGATGTGACAGAACAAACATCTACATGTGTGTTAAATAAGCCAAATACTTGAGTTAGTTGTAGTCAAGGGTTCCTCATACACTTGGGGCTAGACATGTGCCTATGTGTTAGGCGTTGCCGTTTTGAATATCATTATGTTCTGCAATGGAACTACAGCCCTAACAAATGTGAATCCTTCACTTTGTCCCTTTCTTCACAGAGACTTTTTAAAAAGCATTTGCTAGGGAGAGAAATGTAGTGGCTGATGTGAGTCAGTCCCCCAGCCAGCTGGCAGCGAGTCGTGTTTTAGAGGCTAGGCCTTTGTGAGCTGAGGAGAACAAAATGATCCATCTGCTCACCCTACTGTGGGTGTATTTGCATTCATAAGAAGGAAAACTGAAAATGTGCTTATCCTAGGCTCTAGGCACCTTTTGGCAGTTACTCTAATAACACAGTTTAGAGTGATAATCAAAGCCAACAGTTTTTATCACAGAATTTTCTAACTCGGAGAGCAGAAGTTAAAACAAACAAAATACCATTGTCTTCACACAGGGGTGGTGTGGAAGAAGATACCTCATTTAACATTTCATTTTTCCTAATTCCAGTTTATAAAAGGATAAGCTTTTTAACAAACTGTGAATTTATGGATGTTGGAAGAGTTAAATTGTGGGTGCTTCATCCAATATCCTGGAGGAAGCCCCATTGTTATATACAAGGGAGTGATGGCTGCTGTCTAGATGGGCAGACTTTGATGATAAGGTGCAAGGTGCATTTATGTTTTTCAACAAATGTTTAGAGTCTGTCAAGGAAGTTTAGTTTATTTTTTTTACCTTGAAATTGGGTGCCATGGAGCTTGGTCCGTTGTTTGCTGAAATCAGGTCAGTTTCTCCCAAGTAACTTCACCTTCCATCCACTTCTCAGCCAAGAATATTGACTTGTAGTTCTTGGAGATCATTCAAAGATAAGAGTGTATGGATATTCGTCTGTTTGTAGTGTCTTTCTTATACTCATTTGCCTTCTCCAGGATCCTCAGCATTAAAACTGTGCTATTTGTGGAAGAAGTCTTGTTTAAGAAATGTTTAAAGAGCATCCATGACTATGTTCTGCTGTGGTCACTCTATTCCTTGTATGCAGGTCCCAGTGAACGCGGTATCTAATGGGTGCAGCAGTGCTGCATGCCTGTGTCTAGACACATCCACAGGCCAGTTTAAGCGTGTCATCTAGCTCTCAATCCTTTGCTTTTTTTAATAGGATAAAATAATGAAAATAGATTATACTGACACCATCCTCCAGTAAAGTCTGGAACATATGTTTGGCCCCCTCCACATAGGGAAGGGATAGTTGTATAGGCTCCATGGGAAAACCTACAGGAGCCTGCGTGTGCTCTGCTCGATTTGCTGATAAATGGACAGTCTCAAACTCCAGCGTAGTCACTCTAGTTCCTGTGGGAAACAGAGGTGCTAAGAAGAAGGTGAGCATGTTAACTGTTCAGCTGACAGCAGCTTTCATTCGGCAACAGCATTTTACAGAAGAGGAGGTGTAAATGCTTTCTGGTGCTAATATCTGATACGGTCCTTCCAAGTATATAATCTGTGTGATCCTAAATAGAAAATGTAGCTCTTAAAAAATTATCTGGCATTTACTTTGCAGGTTATGCCCACTGGAAGGGTCAGGTGTTAAATTCAGATGAGCTTCATGAACTGTACGACGGACTTAAGCTGAACGAGGTCAACCGGTATGATTATGTACTCACAGGTAAGAAGAGCTTGTTCCTTAGAGTTCCCATAAGATGTAAACAAAAGTACATAAATATAAACCATATCCCTCCTTATTCCAAACTAAGCAATTACATTTTCCCTCTTTTGATTCCTCCTGCAATTTCATCTGTATATTACAGTCTTAACTGCTCATGCTGGTTAGTTTGAAACAGCCAGTGTTCTCCAGCCTGAAGGTCGTAATTGGGTGGGTAAATTGATCCCCTTGTATAGTTTACAGACTTGTACAGGCCAGTCATGTACAGGCTTAACTAATGTTTTGGGGGTCCCTCTACTAAAAAAAGGATGAGGAATGTCAGAGTATTGTTTATAAATTTATTATGAAGACATGAGTTTAACCCTTTCTCCTAAATTAACAGTACTGGCACTCTGCGGTACTATAACATGATTTTATACACAGTTGTCTGTCCTTGTTTTTTCTACTTGATCTTTAAGAGGTAGTGCTTTGGATACAGAGCAAAGTATAAGCAGGGTTGGATTTTGGTTTTGACTTTGTCATATTTCTTGATTTTTTGCTCTTGTTCCTATGTAGGTCCTCTGAGTAGGTACAGTTCTGCAGGACATAATGACTATTCAGTGTTTTCCTTTGCTTGCCACTAGGTGCAAAGTGTTTGTAAATACAGGCAAAGAACTTCTTGTAGCATACTTTATAGAAAGCAGAGATTTTCTGTGCTGTTCTTATTAAAAACTGCTCCTCATCCAATTCCTCTTTCTCAAATGTAAGTTACTGATCAGGTTTCACCTCAGTAAGAGCTATGCATCTGGTTTAGATTACAGTATAAATTTTTTATAGCAGTGAACAGTCACTTTTTAAAGGTAAACAGAAATATATTGCCAGATTTGATTGACTTCGTGCCTTCCACATGAAGGAAAGTGCTTTATACACAGGGAAAACTGGAGACGTTAACTGTATGGATTATAACCCCAAAGCAGTCATTCTGGCTTGAAGGGTATGGCATGTCTGAAGAGTTATGGTCAGTTCTTTTTCAGGGAATATCTCCAAAGTAAAGGAGGCTAAATAGAAAATAGACTGAACTAAGGTTAAGAAATTAATTTCAGCATAAATGGGTTCTTTGTGATTGAGAAATAGACAAACACCCTTTCTTTCCTTGAAAGAACTTGCACAAGAGGACATTTCCAGGAAAAGCACACTGTATTGTGGAAGTTTTCAGGAGATGTGATTGTGCAAAATTATTAAGTAATGTTTGAGTATTCTTTTAGCTGAAATGTTCCTTTTTTATTTTACTTGCAACTCTTGGAAGAGACCTCAGTTCGTTTCTTATCATTGTCTTGTACTGGAAAAACAGATGTAAGAGATTAAAAATGGTAGAAGGAAAACCAGAAATCTTCAGCAGAAAGAATTTTTTGGAGAAAAAAGGAATATTTATTAATATGCCTTTTAAAATAGGATTTGTGGGTAGATGGGTCACTGTGGTGTTCATGTTTAAAGATCTTTTCTGGAGTAGCTATTTTCAGTATGGACAAAAAGAAGGCATGGGTAGAAATGGCACTAATTTCTTAAGATCTGATAACACTCTCAGTGTTTTAGTATTCAGCTGGGCTGTGGCTGAACTTAAAATTCAGGTTTTTTCATTCAGGGCCAAAGGATTTTTCTCTTCAAACAGGAACAGCCATTCACTATAGTGCACAACTGTACTTTGTACCTCCGACAGCCTGGGTATGATTATTCAACCACTGAAAACAAATTAATTTGTCAGCAGATGGGATTTGACTGAAGTTTTATGTCTGATGACTACAGATATCTTGGCTGAGATAATAATTTTTATCTTTAGGCTGATTTTACAAAATAACACTTTGTTAGCTTTTGTGACTGTTACTTGTAGATCTTCACATATTTGTTTAATTTACAGTGAAAGACTCAGGGTAAGAGATAAACTCCAATTTAGTGTTAAATTTTTTTAAACACCTCTGTCAGTAATGTTAACCATACTGTGTATTTTTTTTCAGCCAGTCTGCCATCACAGGTCATTTTAAACAAAAATCTTTACTTGGCTTTTTTGACTGATTATCAGCATTTCATAGACATAAGGCAAAGCATTTTGGCCAAAAATCTTGGAAGCTTTTTCCATTTCTCTGCAACATCTCAGAATCGATCAATATTGCAAGTAAAAAAAAAAATCTCCAAAATTTATTTTAAAATATTTTAGTAGAGTGGATATTTCCAAGCTGAAGGTTTGAAGAAGCCACCTTGCTAAAAATAATACTATTAAATGGATGAAAATCAATTAAAATCAAATAATTAATAAATGTTTTAAATAAAGTTAATACATAAAATAAATATATAAATAAAGAAACATCTGTAAAATAATAAATTATTAAATAAGAATATTGTGGTGCTAGCATTGTGTTCAGGGCCTTGAGATATAATAAAGCTTATTTCCAGCTTATTTCACTGCTAAGCCTAAAAATAGAATTTTATTGATATATTGGCTGTTGCTCTAAAATACTTAAGGTTAATTCTCCATTGCATTAATGTATTGGAGTGTATCAGCACCAACATTAATAATAATAAAAAACCTGCTTCAAACCAGAGTATGAGAAACATGTGGAATTTAAAATATTTCTTATTTACTACATGATAAACAGTACTGATTCGGACTGCTGTTTTGAAGAAAAGGAGTGTTTTTTCCTTTCAGCCTGACCTTTTTGTATATATGTTCAAGCATTTTGAAGTTGTATGAGCCCTTTATATATAGTATCCGTTAGTAAATTGATTTTTAAGGTTATATTTGTAGGTGTGCAAGCACTGTCTGAATTTGTCTTCCACCTATTATTCCTGAATGAAATAGTAAGACGGCTTTGTTCTAAAAATGCACTGTTCCAAATAATGAGAAGTATGCAGCAATCCTATCCAAAATAAAAAAAGAAAAAACGTTCATGAAAACAGACTTCAGAAGTGTCTTTTTTTTTCCCACAAAGGATATACAAGAGACACATCATTTCTTGCAATGGTGGTGGATATTGTCCAGGAGTTGAAGCAACAGAATTCTAACCTAGTGTATGGTAAGGATGTGTATTATAATCCTTTCTGCTTCATCATTATATATCCCCATTATTTTCATGCTTCAGGATGAAAATGCTGTTCTGATGTTACCCAGCATTTCTCAACCATCTTGTGCTCTGATCTGTCTGGGACCAGCTGAGGCTCCAGTGAAGTTTCGTTTCAGCATTGCTTAAGTGTTGAGGGAGTTGTTGTTTTTTATCTTTCTGACTTTATGCCTTTCAGTATGTTTCTTGCATTATGCCATCCAAAGGAGAATGTGCCTTGAGGACTCGTTGTCTGTATCAAAGAAAGGCTTGTAAAATCCCAGCCGACTGCAGCTGTTCGTAGTTCAGAGGCGTAGGCCGTAAGTGCTGATAGCTGAAGCCTCTCCTTGATGTCCAAGTCAGTCAAAAGCAGGATAGACTCTCCTGTGTTCCCCTGCCATGGTTTCATGTTACATTGCAGAAGTGTCTAACTGTGCCTTATAAGCTTCGTAATTTAGCTTAAAACTCCAAGGCTTTTTTAACTCTGGTGCCTTCTGCTAAGATTACCTAGGAGCACTCAAAAGAGCTACAGACTCTAGCAGCTGCTGTCATTAACATGTCATGTCAGGCTTAAACCTGTGAGAAAAGATTCTCCTCTCTCCTTTCTGACTCTGTTTCAGGCCAGCACAGGCTAGAATTGAGCAAAACGTTTATAGAGTGACAGGCCAAAGTCATTGGGGATTTGGTGGGATAAAAAGCTGTGAACAATGGTTTGAGCCTGTCATCTTCAGGTTCAGTAAACTGTGTGGTCAGGAAACACCTAGAATGGTTCGCAGGATTTGCAACTTGTAATACTGTGGAGTGTGATACCTGACTTAAAATTTTCAAAGTACAGTTCTAATTTAGAAAAAAGTAGCAGAGATACTTTCATGAGCTTAGGTTTTGTTGCTTTTTAGCCTTTACACTGTTGCACTTCTGGTTCTCCAGAGCCTTATACTAGTAAGTGAAAGCTAAAAACTCTTGGAGTATGAGCAGGAAGAAACATCTAGCTGTGTAGAACAGGAAGGAAGTGGTCAGATGGTGAGAACACAGCTAAGTTTCTAAGATCCTTTGTATTTAATAAATAGATTATAATGTAAGGAAAATACTTTAAAATGTAAAAGAAATTGCCCTCTTTTTTACACATAAAAAGCACCTTAAATACTGATTGGACACTGATTTGGTACCTTTGGGTTTGTATTTCTTTTTTTTCTGCTAAAAGCTCTTTTAATACAATGAACAGTGTTCCTTTTTAAAGTACAAGGCTAGGCTGTTTCCATCCTCACTTTGAAACTGAAGGTGTTTGGAATATGTTGTTAATAATGATGATGATTCAGAACCTGTGCAAAATGTGTGTTAATATTATTATACCAAGTATGAGTTTATGTACTTTGGCATGGATTTTCTTCTTGTTTCATTATAATACACACAATTCTTTTAACATGTACACACAACATTTTAGTGTGTACGTTTGGCATGTATCTTTTTATGTTACAGTAAAAATAGGACTCTTCATAGCTATTAGCTTCTCCCATGTTTCTTCCCCACCATACTACTATTTCAGAGTTTTGGGTTGGGGAGTGAAGGGGAGGGTTCTCTGTGTTTTCCATAACAAAAGCCCCTTTACTCCCAGTGGTCAGACCCTCTCATCCTCATCACCTTCAGACATAACAACATGGAAGCAGGTAGGAGAGGGTGACTACAACCTTCTGACAATTGTATAAGACGCATGGCCTACTCTTTCAGAATTGGCAGCTACCAGTCATAAATTTCAGGTTGAATGTGCTGCAAGAGCTGTGAGAGTATATAAGCTATCAGGTGCTCAGTGCTGTTACATAGCCACTACTGTTATCTCAAACTTTTCCCTCCCACCAGGGTCTCTATAACTGTATCCCATTTCTAAAGCTAGATTTATTCTGTTCCAGTGTGTGATCCAGTGATGGGTGACAAATGGAATGGAGAAGGCTCCATGGTTAGTACTTATCTGTTTGGATTCTCTGTATAGTGAATATTTGCTGTATAAGGATGTCTAAAGATTTATTAGTTTTTAAACACCAAAACTAAGCTACTTTGCCCAAGTGTGGCTTTGGATCCCAGCATCAAGTAAGTTTGTGCTTTACTTTCCTGTATTTGAATGAGTTTAATATCTGGGAAGAATGGTGGCTGCATAGCCCTGGAATTATTTCTAACTCTGCTGAGACAACAGGTGGAATACAGACCCTGTCCACAGGAAGATATCCCCCTGCTACCCCTCATTGTCTCGCTGGAGTTCCCTCATCTTTCAAGAGCTCTATTTTGGCTGGTAGCCTGGCTGGCATTGTCAATGATCGTGTGAATTGACATACCACTTGAACCTAAATGAAGATGACTTATTTCGTGTGAGATCCAACAGCTGTTAGGCATTGGGCTGTGATCAGTGACAGAAAGGTTCTGTGTGCCAACACCAGACTGCATACTGACAAAGAAACATTCCTTTTTGATCAAAACTAGCAATTAATTTCAGTAAAAATGCAATGTGGGAAGACATCAGCAATAGTGATATTTTATGTTTTCTTCTGCCTTAGGTAGTCATGCACTATGAATTCCTCTTTGTCCTTGTACCTTTTTACAGTTTACCTGCTCATAAAACATCACATGAAGTAGCACTTAGTAATAAATTTGCCATTGCTTTTGTGTTCTATTCTTTCATTTTACATCTTTTGCAATATTTATTGTCCTTGGCTTTTTCTAACAAGGCAGAGATCTAGCAGCTGTAGAGTCACCTTGCATAGCATTAGCTCTTGGGAGAAGTCATAACCATGGGCCTACCTGTGTCTTTTGGGTGGAAGATAAGGTAGATGGAAGAAGAGGAGAATATTTAACATGCAAACCACCAACTCATTCTTGCCATGAAAAGTAATAAAATCATTATTTAAAATGCCTTGATTTAGACGTGACCTAGTCTTGTATTTCTGTCTAAAGGCAGAGTCTCTGTGACACCATTGCTTTACCATGGCTGCATGAGTGAGCTCAGTACCCTGGCCTGAGTAGCTTCTGAGACTAACAGAGAAAATAAAACATGGGCAAAAGGGGATATTAGTCCTGATTTAGCAAATGGGGTTCTGCCAAAGAACAGCTACTAGTAAACAATGAACTTTTAATAAAGGTTTTGTTAAACTGAGTTACAGCAGGACTCGGGAAGGTGGGGTGACCCCTGTACCCATCTAACCCAAACTCCTAGCTGAGCTCCAGTGTGTGCCAAAACAGCTCATGCTTTTCAGCTTTGAGCCTGAAGAGCATGCAGGTTGGTGGGCTCCTGTTATGTCTCAGTGTGTCACCTGCTTAGACAACCAATATCCCTTTGCTGATGGGCTGCATTTAGCTAAAGAAGATAGGATAGAGATGGAAAAGAAAGGCAGAAGGGGGAGCTTTGGCCCTCATTACTTGAAGAGCTGATTCTGCAGACAGCAAAGTCTGCTAGTGTTTTGTTACACTCGGGTGCAATGGAAGCGAAGTATTTTTAATGTCCTTATCGGAACTGCTTTATAGATTAAGTTGTACCGAACAAATTACAAATCTGATTCCCATTCACACATGATGTACAGCACACCCTAGAAATACGTCACTGAAAGAAGGAGGCAAAATAACACATAGCATGGACGTTGCTTGTTCCTAAATCCCACAACGCAACACAATCAGTGTGGGCACATGCTACCGCAGCAAAGGGCCTCTGTACTGTCGGTACAACAACAAAGTAGGTTTTTTTGGAGGCAGGGACATGAGAAAGGGTTCCGCATGTTGGGACACTGTATTTCCTCATGCTGCTGTGTCACCTTGGTGAGAGGGAACCCGAAAGTTCTTCCTCCAGGCACCATTTCCTTTTAATGCTGCCAGTTTAGGCGTGTCTGCTTAGCGGTGCCTGCTGTCGCCTCCAGTGAAAGAAGGGCTGCTGGTTGTACTGTCACCAGCTGGAGGATGCACTGCCACTTCAGCTACTGCTGCACAGCAGTGCACCGGGAGCCGTCAGGTTACTACTTGGTGACGGCATGAGTGGTAGCTGAGGGAAGGAGAGTTGCAGTCCCACATCTCAGATGCTGCTGACAACATTTGATACGGTTTCTTCTCCCCTAGTATGTACCCAAGGATCTCCTCCCAGTCTACAGGGACAAAGTCGTACCTGTTGCTGATATAATTACTCCTAACCAGTTTGAAGCTGAGTAAGTACTTACTCCTTTTGTAGCCAAATAAACCTGGGGATAAAATCAGGGGAGACTGATACCCATTGTTTTATTTGTCTCAGTACAGTGCCGTGGGTATGTATGTGTTGGGTTTTGGTTTTTAGCTGTTACTTTCAAGTGGTGCTTTTCAGCGAATCTCCAACTGTTCCATATTGAAACCAATTAAAAAATTTGGGAGTTACATGAGGAAAAAGATTTCTCTTCTTTTTTCCAGTCTCTCATTTTCATGATTACTTCTTGTTACCTCCAGAGGCCTGTATCTAGGGCAGGTTAAAAAAATACCTTTCTTCCCTTCCCTGTCCTTACCCATTCCTAGGAAAATTTTTATTATATGTCAGAATATCAAAACTGAAATAGTTTGAATCAAACCCCCAAAATTAGATTCAGAAATACCACCGTGGCAACATCGCATAGGAGTTAAGAATTTAAATGCCTCCTGCCCATCCTATCTACATAGCTCTGACTCTTTGGTCAGGAGATAATCTGTTGTGATACACCACAGGCTGCCTCCCTAAGGGGAGGGAGCACCTACGTGGAAGGTGGAGAGAAGACAGTTGTGAGGGAATTTTATGATACAGGGATCTCTACAGGAGGCAGGTTAGGACTGGTGTGAGTCCACTTCAGAAGCACTGTATATCTGTGCACTTAACTTTTAAACACAGCGGTCTGGTACAGCAGACCACGTAGCTACAAACCGTTTAGGCCTGTATGGTGCAGTCCAAGCTTTCTTCCTTTCAAAGAGTAAACAAAGCAGTCATTGCCCGGAGAACTTGTGCTCTTTTAAGATTTCTTTTTCATTCTCAGGTTACTCACGGGCAGGAAGATTCACACAGAAAAAGACGCTTTAGAGGTAAGTAGGCAAGGAGTAGGATGTGTAAGATCTCTTTCTGAATTCCTGCCTGCAATGCCGAAGTTTGCCGTTTGTCTTAAACTTTGACATCACTTTGGCCTCTGTCCTTTCTCTCCGTTTATCATTAAAGCTTGTGCACTCCAGGCGCAAAACATTTCTGTTCTAGTGTCAGACTTCTGAAAAAACCTCGCGAAAGAACTACAGAAGAAGGCATTACAGTGGTAGGGAGTGTGAGCTCATTCTCCTGCAGTGTAAGAAGGGTAGCAGCAGCACACATGGCAAGTAACCACATGCTGTCAGCACTGTGAAAATGCGCTGGTTGGGGTGAAAACCCCGGGTGACGCTGGGCATTAGAAACCTGCATGAGTCGCTCCCTCTGCTGTCCACATGTGAGTCGTGCAACAGCAGTGCTGAGTGTTAGAACAGTCGTTTCACATTCCTCCATACAGACTGTTTGCAAGGAAGAGAGCTACTAGCAAACTCTTATGAGGGTTGACTGAATACACTCTAAATCTCTTCCTGACAGTGCTTGCTGGTGCTCTGTTCCTATTCCTTAAATTGACTCAAAGGGGATGAGACCTGGGTTGCAAAAGGGTAGATTGCGTAGATGAAAAACCAGACTGGGAGTGATGGCCTTTGGGTACTTCCTGGTGAAAGACAGACAAATCCACAGCATTGATAGCTGCTGTCATCGCCATACAGAGGTGATAGGTGGTCCACAAATACACTGCATTGAGGTGTAAGGATTTACCCTTTTACACAAACTGAAGAAAACAAAAAGCTGCAGGTCATAGCGATGAAAGACAAAATAGGAATATGGTTTTATTGGTGTCTTTGTTTTGTTGACTAGTCAAGTGCTTTCGTAATGGACTTTGATGTTCAAAGGAACACAAAATATTTTAAACAAACAACAGCTGCAGTGGCACCCTGCAGAGTAGCTGGGGTCTGTCATCCCAAATGTTTGTTGTTCTTTTTACTCCAGCAAAGTCATGCAACATGGGCTGATTACCCTCTCTTCATGTCAGGAAGCAGCTCCAAAGATCTCAGTTCTTTTAATTTCCACCCCCATCCCAGTTTTACATTACCCCACTGTGCTGGGTGAGGGTGATGAACTGTGCTTCATGCCATTAGCTGCTACAGTTCTGTTCTCATTGTCACCAGTGGAACCACAGCCTTGAGAACAACACTGTTAGCTGAGCAGCCATTAGTTTTAGGTTTGCATATTTCAGCTGCAAACACGAATTGCATGTGCTAAACAATTTTAGAAGTTAGTTTTCTTACTGTCTCATTGATGTGATGGGTTTTAAAAAATCTCTTCTAAAGAGACAGAATTATACTTACGAATGGGAACATTTTTAAAATAGTTTCTTGCAGGATATTATATTTTAATCTGTCTCCCCAGCTGCAAGTCATATATAGGTCTATCCTTCTGAGTAATAATCCATGCTGGAATTTGTCCCCTTTGGAGGTCATAGGAATTCTGGCATCGATTTCCATGGTGACATGCTTTCCTTCATTTCTTTAGCAAGACTAGTGATGACAATATAGACTTTTAACATAAAATTGAATATGATGTAATATTAATGGAGAAGGGGCTAAGTCCTACAACTAGAAATACTGGTGATTAGGTTCTTGGTGAATTGTGACTAAGAAGTGAAATTGAGTTTAATGTTACTTCGCAGGTTGATTATGTCAGCATATGCCAGTGGATTTACTGCTTCTTTAAAACCAAACCAATGTCTGTGCAAAGAGGTCTGACAGTAAAAGAAACTTGGAGGCTTAGACAAGAAAGAAAAGCAATAGAGAATTAAAAAATAGCAGAAATAAATCCTTATCTTTCAGCAGCTCATGAGTCATAGCTAGCCTGAGAGGATTTTTAGTTAAAGTCTTCTGGGAGAATTAATATTTTATCTGTGTTTTATGCTAAACTCATTATTGAAGTCATTCTTTCTTCTGTGAAATCAAAATCACTTCTGTAGCAACCAATTGTGATGTCAGAAGTAGAGTATTAATGAGTTTAAGTGAGGAACGCACAGTGGAAATACACCTGCAAAGGTGCATAATTTACACATGTAATTTGGGGTTTGAAACAGAATGAGAAAAGAAGATTGAGACAGACACACTTGTACCTCTCATTTAGCTTTTTAACTCTTAAATTTTTGCTAACTCTTAAAGTAGTAGCTAAACAAGACTTCATGACCTGGAGTTATTGGCTTTCTAGCAAGTGTTTCAAGACGGCAGCTCAGGTGCATGTGTCTGTATATTTGTTCTGTTATTCTTTTGATAGTATGTTCTGAAAACATGATGCAGGCAAAAATTCTGATCACAGCTGATACACAGTGTTATTTTCAGAGGAGCATCCAAAGATAATACAGAGATGCTTATATATTTTAACAGATGTGTACATTTAAATAAGGATGTTTTGATTCCCCTATTTCAAATTAATTTCCCTAATTCAAGTGAACTCTTTGAGTAGAAACTGATTTTTCTTTTTACAAAAGTTGCCAAAATAAGGTGCTTGTCAAAAATCCTCAGAACTATGAATGACGCAAAGTTTAATCAACACACATTGCAGTCACTGATTCCTGCCTTTTTGCACATGGAAAGGTAATGGATATGCTCCATGCCATGGGACCAGAGACTGTGGTGATCACAAGCTCAGATCTACAGGCACCTCTAGGAAACGACTACCTAATTGCTCTGGGAAGCCACAGAAAAAGTAAGTCATGAACTCTGTCATTAAACTGTGCTTTCTTTTAACCTGTTCTGTGCTTTCAGTTACTTTTTGGAGAAGTAGTTTTCATCAGACCCATCTGTAGTGTGTGGAAGGAGCTTAGATCCTTAACTGAACTTCTCTTACAGTAATATCGGAGAGCGGTAAGAATGGGGCTGCTCCATGAGGGAGGACAGGCTGGGATCTGGGCATGATCATAACACAGGCAGAGCACCGCCCTCACCGGCAGGGCACAGGCCCACAGTATCTGAATAAGGTGAGCAGAACAGGTGGTGATGGCAGACAGGTCCCATTGGCAGTCTAGTGATCATCAGAGAAAGGAGAGACAAGCCAGGTCTGAGATTAATCTGGAAAATCTAATCAGTAAGTCAGGACAGCAGGGCTGTACACAAGTACACCTACAACATAGCTCAGGCAAGGATGCTTGCACCCATCTGTGCAGCTCCTGGGCAAGTGGGCAGAGGGTCCATGGCTGGAGGATGTCCTAGGTGAGGTTAATTGGGGCTGTTAAAGCCCATAGTAGTGGCCCTGACAAGTAGTAGTGGTATAAAACAGGAACTTTGAATGTTTTGAATGCTTTTATGAAAAGTTACACTGTCCTGTTAGCAGATTGTTCCTCCCCTGATAGGTTCTGCTGCTTCTTTGTATCCCCTTCTATACCGTCACCAAGATTCACTGTGTGTTTGGATTGTTGCAGGATGTTTTCACCTGAGAAGGGCATAGTTATGTGGCATGGTATATGATCTCTTTTTCTTGTTCATCTAAGGGATCTAAACGTGGGCATCACAATCTGGACAGCTGAGAGACTGAAAAAGTCTTGATATTCAAAACAGATTCCACTAAGAATCAGTCAGTGGGTCTTAGCACTTGCTACATGCCACGTCTGGAATGTCTGGTCACTGCAACGGTGATTACAATATGGCACATGGATCAGATATTCTCTGCTGTTGTCTACAGCTGCTCTTGTGCCTTCATACAACCCAGAGATACTCTAAATTACGGTTTGGGATGCCCCATCTAGGATTCAGCAGTCTCCATAAATATGTGGTTTCCTGAGCAAGCTGCTGCTGCTGTCTAAATGAAAATAGGTGGCTCTCAATCCTTATGAAAATGAAGGTGCTAGCTACCTGCCCCCTCTTAAGTGAAGTCTGTACAGTATATAAGTTGTAAAAGCTATCCCAACTTGGCAAAGTTTTGAAAGGTTGCACCTTTTAAAAGAGCTGGTACAAAGTTTACAGTGCTCCTTAGCATCTTTATGTTCCAAACAACTAAGAAATTCAAATCTGGTGATCACCTTTAAATTATAGTAAATGCTGTTGTATTAACTGCTGGTCTGTTACTTAACTGTCTATCTGTGTTGTAGCTAAAGCAGATGGTACCAAGATGACACAAAGAATTCGAATGGAGTCTCCTAAGGTGGATGCTGTCTTTGTTGGAACAGGAGACTTGTTTGCTGCTATGCTTTTGGCATGGACACATAAGCATCCAAACAATTTGAAGGTGTGGGAGAAGTTACGCGTCTCTGTGCAAGTTTAGACTATGTTTCTTTTTTTTAATTACTTTTAATCTATGACATTATTTAAAGACTCTCATCTGGTTTGGCTTTTTTTCCTCACGTCAGGATAAAAAGCAGAATTTCCTTTTGCCAAAACATTTTAGCTTGTACAATTTTGGACAGTCACATTTCAGTTACATGGATTTTATAATTTTACCAAATAAGATGTTCTCTCTAGAGAGGGAGAGACTGCATGCATATTTGTAGTTATATTTTTTTACCCTCACTTCATAATAAGCACTGAAAATCATTTATCAGATCTATTTTTCTATTTCTTTCCCTTAAGGATATAGAGTCATTGATATGGGTGTATGGTTTCTAATATCTGTTTGGGGAGAATTAAGAGAGTCTAAAATGTTTTTTTCCCCCAAACTCTACATTACATAGTTGTCATTCTGTTTGCGTCTCAGTCATGTTTACTGCTATTAATAAATAGCAGTGTTTTTGAAATAATATTAAACTAGGCAGCTGAAATTTTACTAAAGCCTGAATATATTATGTTAATGCAGGTGGCATGTGAAAAGACTGTGTCAGCCATGCAACATGTTCTTCAAAGGACCATTAAGAGTGCAAAAGGTAATTCATTCAAACCTTGTTCCCTTCTTCCGTCTGGATTTGCATCAGAAGAAACATTTAAAGAGCTTTCTGATTTCCTGACTAAAGGGAGCCCTCTGTGCAGAAGCAGCCAGAGAATTTACAGAATGAGATCTTGGTAGTCTTGTCAGTGCATGTTCCTTACTGTGTCCTCCAAGCCTATTTTTAACAACACCCGACTGAAGATGTCACTGTTCAGCTTGTAGTGGCACTACAGTCATGCTGACTGTGCTCGACTGCTTTGCAAAAGAGGGGTGGAAGAAATTGAGGAACTGCTGAGTTTGATGTGCAAGAGAGCTTCTATTTTAAGTGTAGCTCCATCGCTTTCCCTTCGAGTGTGTGTGTTTAGTATTGAGAGGGGTTTATCAACTAATAATAAACTGTCTGTCTGCTGTGTTGGGCATGTGAGGAGCAATTTTTTGTTTCAGCTTATGTCCCCTTGGAGTTCCCATATCTTTCAGTTCCTAATGAGATCCAGATGGGATCTGTGGGTTCTCAGAGCATTTCTATGTCACTTTCTAATAACAGCAGAGCTGTGTTTCTTTCCTGGAGAGAGGTGTAGAAAGGGGTGGTAAGAGATGACAGTGCTGACCTGGATCTTCCACCTTGGAAGCTTTTAGCAGGGTAGTAAGGGGGGTTAGTAAAGGAGATTGGGGAGAGGAGGAGCATAGAAGAAATAGTGGGGTAGCAGAACAATGTAACATGTTTCTTTTTATACTGCTGTTTTTAATGACATTCTGATGTCATCTTTTTAGCACAAGCTGGAGAAGGAAACAAACCAAACTCAGCCCAGCTGGAACTGAGAATGGTCCAAAGCAAAAAGGACATAGAAAACCCAGAGATCATAGTGAAAGCCACCGTGTTATAAAGGTTGTATGTCTCCAGTAACGCACAATGTATTGATGTCCTCATTTCTTTCCTGTAAATTGTAATATTTGCCTTAGATCTGTGACAGAAACCTGACTTCCATGAAATAGTGCCCAGCATAGGCAGATACCCACTCTCAAACATATGTGCTGGCCTTGCTCAGTTTTAAAAACAAAACAGTTAGTGTGTATTGAAGCATATTACCAGGTATCAAAATGGCTGTCCAATTCAGTTGGTCTGTGTAATTACCCAGGGCAAGAGAGTACAATGTTCCTGCCTTGCCAAAGACTTTAGATGTGAATTTGCGAATGGAATGCTTGACTGACTGGAAAATATATTTCAAGATGGCATCTAGTGCCAATGGAGCTGCCTCCATGCTCCCTTTTCCTGGAGATATCTGGTTACCTACTCTGGTATTCAGTATCTCAGCTGCTATGAAACTAAGCAGGGTTAAAACTACACACACAAAGTTCTGGTTGTGTGTAGGAGTACTTTGAAGATGTTTGGCATATAAGTTCTCTGAAGTGACCTTGAGATGTCATTCATGTTACTGATAACTGCTCCTGTTTCTTTTCTATGAACAGCTGCACAGTTTCATTTTTTGCAGGTACTGGCTGCTTATTTCTAATGTCTGTAGGTGCCCCCATGATTTTCTTCCAAAAGCTGCTCCAGAAACATCTTCATTAATAAGCTGATATCTTTATTCAGTAGCGCTAATTAGAAATTTGTAGTTCTAACTCTGAGGCCAGGCTGATTCTTTGTTTGGTTTTTAACTAAGGACAAACATCCTGTAAGGACAAAGGAGAAAGCAGCTCTTACCCTGAAAGCTGGCTACCCTAGTTTGTTCTTCATGGGTGGATGTATTTACAAACTATGTAGGGCACTTCCACTTAACGATAGTGAGCACTATTGGCAGGCTTACCAATGAAGCAATGTGGTAAAAGTAATATTTTTAGTTTAGTAAGTTACATATGTTTGCCAAACGCAGTGAAACGGACAAAATTAATTTGTTCATAATGTAAGTCTCTGCAGTCTACGCTGATTAGAGATGACAGAAATGCATTCTTATTAATGCATCTTTATTTCAGAATTCTGCTTCATAAGGCTTCAAAATGGGATTCTTAATAATTACAGCATTCTGTACATCACAGCTACATATTGTACCAGTAGGGCAGATAGGGTGACAGGTACTGACCACTTGTACTTCCATGTGATTTCTGTATGGTACTGAGGTTCTTGCTTCTCTGAAGGTGAAGTCTAGTCTGTTGTTAAATCCAAATTAAGTCGATGAGCTTTATTTGTATCAGACAGCATAGGGAGATTAAAATTGCATTTCTTCCTGCAGTGACATGAAGCAAATTTGCATTAGAGGAAAGGGCTGAGTTTTTCTTGATTACCTGAGTATGCCCAGGAAACTCAGTCTTGGGTATCTCCCAGATAACTTTCCTGCATCTTCCTCATCACACCTGCCTAACTAATAGTGTCGCTTGCATAGCTTGGGAGTCCCGAGGAGAGCTCGTTTGGAGATTGCTTTGGCCACTGAAGTCTTCACTTATCCCACCATTTTTGTGGATTTTCTGCCATTGTAAAAGTTAATTGGGTTCACCTAACACAAGAGTAATTTATCCTTAAAGTGAATTTTTAGCTGAATAGATTTTTTTCATAGAGTAAGATTTCATAATTAATACATTTCTGAAATCCCTCATTTTCAGTATCTCTGAAGCAAATGAAATTTAAGAGATAAACATGTTTTGCAGTAAACTTAAGAGGCAAACCTCAGGCTTTCACTCTCAACAACTAATAATAATTTTATTTCCTCTCATGCATTTGGCATTAAAAATGGAAAAAAAAATTCATATGACTTGAGAATGTCAAGGGGAAGAAAAACCCAAACAAACCAGAAATGACTTACAAAACGTGACTCTACTGCCACAGTTTTTAGTAACCACTGCCATGAAATAACTTTCTAGCAATAATAATTTTGGTGATGTGAAGAGTTGCTAAAATTAGCAGTCAGTAACAGAGATGAGCTCGTGGCTGATATCCAACATGTAAAAAGACAAGAACTATCTTAACAGTGTGTATAAATACCTGGTGGGAAGCAGTGAAGAAGGAGCCAGACTCTTCTCAGTGTGCCCAACGAAAGGATAACAAGCAATGGGCACAAATTGAAATACAGGAAATTCCATTTAAACATTAAAAAACCATAATTCACTGTGAGGGTGATCAAACAGTGGCACAGATTGCCTAGAGAGGTTGTGGAGTCTCCATCCTTGGAGATACTCAGAACCTGACTGAACATGGTCCTGAGCAACCTGCTGTATTTGACCTTGTTTGAGCAGTGGGGTCGGACTAGACGATCTCCAGAGGTCCCTTCCAACCTCGACCATTCTGTGATTCTGTGAAATACGATGAATTGCCTTTCTTGGCAGTGCTGTGTTTTTAAATTGATGCAAATACGTTTTTTTTCTTCCTGAGACACAAACTCCCAAACAGGCTAGGAAATAGCTCAGTATTAATCATTTGCCCCTCTTTTAGATAAGCTGCTTTTTGCTTGGGCAGTTGTGCCAGAAATACAGTTGCCTTTTTTGAGATAGTTGCTTTCGGCAAAAATACTTAAATACTGTAGCTGGTGATGCATTTCAACAGTTGAACACAAAAGTATTTTAACTGTTTCTAGCATTGATTAGAGAAGCGTTGCATGCCATATTCCAAACAGAACTGTAATTCTATGAGATGCTATGGGTCACATACAAAAGTCTTCAGGTGGCCAAGCTTTGAGACCTCTACTAGTTCCCTCGGATTGACAAGAACTAGATGAATCGCAGGAGCAGCTCACATGCAGTAAATGACATTTGATTTCTGCGGTCCCATGGCTCCAGCACAGATCTTAGCTGGGCCTGGAACTGGCTTCTGGTACACTGTCTCCTGTAGCCAGGGCTGTGGGTTGCCCAGCACCCCCTGCACCAGCCTTAGCTTCGTTGCCAGTCACGTAACATGGCCTGGCTTGGGAGCTGCCTGGGGCTGAATTGAGAGCCATATGGTGGCCATCACTGCACTAGTGCAGTGCAAAATTGAGGTTCTTCAGTTCTTCACATCAGAAGATCAACAGGAGAGAGAAGCTCAAAATTAACCTTTTAAGTTTTTTTTAAGCAGCAATAACAGTCACAATTTGCTGTCAAATAAACCCTACCTGTTGTAAGCATGTACTACAGAAAAGTCCTTTTAGTGTTAGACAGCACAATTTTTTTTTTTTTTTTTTTTTTATGCTTTCACAGGGGAATTGAGAGAAAGGCAAGGGCTGGTCTTTCTGAAATAAAGCAGCTTGAAATTTAGGAAACTTAAAGCTATCTTGTGAACAAAGTTTTATCTGTAAACCATAATGAACCATGATCTTACCATAAAAAAGAAAGTGATATATATGTTGGAGCAGCTTATACCTTTCAGGTGTGATCTTTTACCACTGCTTCAAAGAATGGATCAGTTCAGTAATTCACAGCTTCCTTAGAATCTGTGACATACCCATGATAAAAAAAAAAAAAAAGCATAATGATACTAATGTGCTCGATTTGCAAAAGTTCGTATTTTGCAGTAGCTGGATTCTGTAGCAGTGGGCTGCTAGCTGCTTCTGCTTAAGTCCCCAGGGAGTTGCTCATGTGATACCTGTTTTTAAACTCCTACTGACCTGATCTAAATTAGGTCAGGTTTATATCTTCAGTGAAGAATTGGGCTTAACATCTCTTGCCAGGAACAAACATCAGAAATTATCTGTAAATATATTCTGTAGCTGATGTTTTGTACTCACAACAGGCTAACAGGTATTTTTAAATGTCAAGGTATACACACTTAATACTTGGATGCTTTTTTATTTGTTCAGTTACACAGCACTTTTTCATAATGTTTGCAGAACAAAATTCAAAGACTCAGCATGGTTCTGTCCAATCTTTTACTCCCTCCTCTCCTCCTGCATATAATAATCTGTATCTGTTTCTGAGTTCCTACTGTCTTTCTGGTGCAGCTGGGAAGTGTCTCTGTATTAGACAGCTGCCCACTACTTATTTAAGGGCTTGGAGGAGACTTATCAGGGTTGTCTGATCCATTTGCAGATCCTTAGGTAGAGAAAAATGGTTAGTCTAAACTAGTTTAGGTCCCAATTGATTACAGAAGAACAAGCACTTTAGCCCATAGAGTGGAGTCAGTAACTAATGGCTAATCTTCCATAACCGTCCTAACAGCATGTAAGGTGTCTGTAACCCAGCGGTCCAGCATTCACCAGTTAGGGACTGCTGACTTCACTGCCACACATATGCCCATGTGTATGTGTGAAGTTAGCAGCAAAGGATGCTTCTAATGGTGAAGTGTATGTACGCGTGGGAACGGTGAATCCTTTGTGTTTGTGTCCACTCGACTTCCTCACTGTTCGTTCTTTTCACTTACGGGAAGTAATTTCTGCTGGATCCCTTTTTTCCGGAATGAACTTTGCGGTGTATGTCGTCAGCCATTTTGATTACTGCAAGTGCAGTCATTTGCAGAGCTGTGGTGCAGGAGAGACCAAAAGTTTTTTACAAATGATCTACTCTATTCTGGGCCCAGGTTAGTCTCTAAATGCTTTAAATTGCCATGTACCTCTTTGGGAGACGTGCATAAAGACATTGTGCTAAAATTAATGCTATTCACACTCTATATAAACATTTAAGAAATCTGCAGTATGAATTGTTAACATTAATGTTTGTTTGCTGATTTTTATCATAAGCAGGAGAAATCTATAATCAATGTGTTATACAAAAGAATTGGAGGATCAAGGTTTCTAGCTCCTCATACTACCTTTTTGAGTATCTTAACTGTGTCTTGACTGGTGTTAATTTGTTGTCTGAGACTGTTACGGTGATTGTATTGATTCATTTTAAAATATGTGGCAAGGAAGATTGTAATAAAAGCATCTACATTTAATATACCATGCACACACAAATTGTTCGATCCTATTTTTGAATATGTTAATCATTTCAGAATTAAACAGAACAAGAACAGTTTGATAGTCTTGCTGAATAAAGTGGATGATGTAATTAATGGTTTCCTTAGTTATATCCTAGTATAGAGAAAGGGTAGTTAAAGAAAGAGTGCACATTTGTGTACTGTAATCATCTCATTGTAAGATAGTAGGTATATGGAAGTGAGTAACATCCTTGTTGTCTTAATTTTTTTTTTTTTTTTTTTTAAAGAAGTTTCATGGGAAAACAGCTGTTGGCATTCTGCACCACTGCTCTTGTATGCATCTTACTTGGATGTGTAGGACCTCTCTGTGTTGTGCTCTTTGTTCCTGAATACAAGGTGAGAAGAGGGGCTTGGAATAAGAACCACAGCTCATTTTGAGGTCTGTTTCTTGTGCAGCATTTAGCTGCACTCCCCTTCCAGAATTTTCATCTTACTGCATAGGTTAGAGCATACAAGACTATATAGAAGGAAGTAATTGTTCCTGTGTGTCAGAACAAGTGCTTCTGTCAGCACCCTACAGTGTCTCTGCTATGTCAGTATTTTGCAAGAGGAAGAGAGCAGGTATCCAGTTTAATGAGAGCACTGGTTATTGGAGAAGGTGCTATGTCATTGTGCTGATGCCCACTGGAGAAGTTTGGCTTGTCTTTATACTAAACAAAACCACCTCTCCTGAGTACAGGTCCTTGCCCATTTAAAGAGTACTTTTAGAAGCTGATATAAGTGTTATAAGTTTTGGTCACTCTGAAACCAGAGAAAATCAAGTAAGCATAACCCCTTCTACATCCCATTGCAGCCTTATTGGGTCACTGACTAGTCATTCAACTCCTGTTAGAATCACAGGATAAGATTATTCAGTGAGCTGTTCTTCATGGAAGACATTTGCTTCTGGTAAGTGAGAGCCTACTGCTGAACAGTTTTGTAGCTTTCTAAAACACATCCATTAAAGATGCATATCAGCCATGGAAACTAAGGTTTGAGATGTTCAGCCACAACCCTGAAAATAGCTCTCCTCTTTTAAATAAATGAGGAAAACAGCAAGTTTATACATGCATGCAGGAGCAGATTTAAGGTAAATCCACGAGGTTCGATCAGAAACTGGAGGAGTGTGCCCTAAGCACCTGGCCAAGGGTGTTGAATGCAGAGTGCAAGGGAGCTGCTATTGTCAGCATGATTTTTCAGGATAGCCCAAGCTAGTTCTCACATTTGCCAGAAGGGAAGAATGCGGTTTGGTTTTCAACAGCCTAGGAAGATCCCGTCTGCTTCACTAGGAAACACAGTGCCAGGTGACAGCCCCAGCACCACCAGCCACCAGTTTGGTGCTTTTACTGCACCAGCAGCGATGGACCTCGAGGCAAATGGGATGTTCCCAACTATGCTCCTAAATAAGCATGCGTTCCTGTCTTAGTGCCTCCACAGTGCAAATAACAGTAATAAATCCACAACTTGCAAAGAAGTGAATAAGGCAGCACATTATTCAGATAGAGAAAACCAGCAATATGAGAAGGCTGTGCCATATGTTACCGCTGAAATCATATGTACTCCTTACCTATTGCCCTTGTGGTTGCATTGCTATTTAGAAAAATCTGTGCATAGAAGAGTGTAATATATGTACTCTGTGTGTGTGTGTGTGTTGAAGCTTTATTTGCAATGTGGTGGGGTGGGAAACAGAATTTGGGGGCTGGCTGTGTAGGCCTTCAGGATGTGAGCAGAAGGTCTTAAAGAATTATATTTTTATAGATTGTGCTGAAGCTTTGGGTCCCAGCCACACATAGCCTTTTCTTCCAGAAAAGTAAAATGATTTGGAAAGAGAGTTAGGTGGCTGTAATATAGTAGGGATAGTACAACCCCACCAGCCCTGGACAAACTGAATAACTTAATAAAAGATGCCTTTTTAAGTAATATTTTTTTAGTGCTGAATTGTTAAACAAATAAATATTTATGAGCAAACTTTCTATGTACTTAAAGTTTGTGTGGTGCTTTGTACTGACTAGGTGGACCTGTTATATGTTTACACATCTTAATGATTGTCCTTGAGGTGTATGTAGTAATTCAATGACTTTTATGTCAGAAAAACAGTGAAGTTCTGTGTACTAGCAAATGATATAATTTCTACTGAAACCGTAGGCTTTTGTAGTGTTTGTGTATTTTTCTGGTTGGCGGTTATGAGTTGTATTCTTTCTGCAGTAAGGCTTGTACGCTTGATTGTAGAGAGAGGCAATAGGATGGTAGATACCATTGTTTAAAAAGAAAACCCTAAATATTGCTACCTTATCCATTATAAAATTAGGTAAGTTGTGGCATAAGCTTGAAATTTAGATTTTGCATTGGAGTAAAGTGCCCTAGATGTATTTGGTACGTTAAAAATAGGTGAGGGATTTGTTTATTTAATTAAATAAGACTAGGGGATCTTACAAGTGCTTAATGACAACATATAAATGGACAAGCCAAGAGACTGGAACAAAACTAGCTCATTCACATTTTTGAACATTTTATGAATGTGGCTGAGCTAACTTCATAGCTTGTGCTCAATGTGTGCAACAGAGAGATGAGTAGGCTAAATGGGAGGAAGTAATGATTTTTTCCCTGGAGTTTGTCCGTTGTAATAATGTGAAGAATTTTAGTAGGGTGATCTGAATTTAAATTCATAAATATATTAGCTTTCAGAAGAGTTGAGTTACCAACAAAATCCCATTCAGTCAAAAGGCAAGCTGTTAGCATGTTTGAAAATCGGAGTGTGGTTTTTTCATCTTGCTATACTTACTTGAGTCTTTGTTTCTTATGGCTGGGAGACCAGGGCTAAAGCACAGCCGTCCATATATATGTATGTATTTATTTTTCGGGTGTCATTTGGGGGCTCTCTAGAAAGTGCAAGGGTCTGCAACGTGAATGAGTTTGTGGAGTATGGCCCTCTGCTGAATGTTGCGTTCCTGCTGCAACAGTTGGTGATCTGGAAAAACTGAGCATCATTTATTATGTCTCTTTTAAGAAACATGGCAACATCCTCATCACACTTATGAATAAATCACTACTGCAAAAAGTAGAGGGGAATTTATCAGAAGTTTTCTTCTCAAGAGTTCCTGAGTTCTGGATATATTAAAAGAGAAGTACTTCTGCTCTGCTGAGTTAGCAACAAAAATATCACCGAGGTTAATAATGCATTGTTGAGGAGAGAGGCAACAGAAGGGAACAGCTATGTTTTGGATGCTTTGCTGTGCCTGGCTTTTCCTCCCCTGGGAATCTGTGGGTGCGATATACCCGTGGTGGTGGCAGAGTGACTGTTTTGCCTGCACCCTGCCTTGGGGGAAACGCAGAGGAGTTGTTCTGAGCAAGTGGGAGGTGAGGTCTGTGTGGGGTTGTTGGGCTGTTCATTTTGAAGTGCCGCACCAAAGCTCTGGCTTAGCACAACTCTGTCTGCGCTTCAAAGCGTGCGATGAACAGCACACTGGTGTCCTGGCTGCAGTGTAAGGGGGCAGGGTATTCGTTCTCCTCCCTGTTTTAGGAACCTAGTCTAGCCATGTAATTTCCCTAGACTTCATCTATAGGCCATGGAGAACAAGAGACTCTAAAAGTGAATTATTCAGATGATTTAGGCTAGGCTCTGGCTCTTTGTAAAAGAAAGGTAGGGAATTATCCGCAGCTGTGATAGATCTAACTTGTCCAGCTCAGCTACACTATAAAACTGTGCCCTAACCTTCCTCTCTCACCACTTGTGCTGGCCCCAGTACTTTCCTGTCCCCATAATGAGTGAAGTGAAGGAGCTAAAACCAATGGGGAATTTATCCAGCCAAAACCCTTGAAGGGTTTGTTCCCTTAACCTTCTCATCCTGGAAACAGCTCAGCGCTTGTGCTGCTGCTAGGGAGGGGTTGGGAAGATGCAGCTGGACAACGTGGAGGAGAACGGGGTTGCTTCTTTTCCTGGCAGTGAGATGCTGGGTGAGCAGAACCTAACTGCAAAGCTGCACTGTTAGTGGTAAAGAAAAGTCTTTGTCAGCTAAGTACTTGATAGAAAAGCTGCAGATTTAGTAATCCGAGTTTGGTGTTCTCGATCCAGCCCATCCCCTGTATCGCAAAAACATTATAGTACTAAAAGATTTTGTTTGACTTCTCAATGATCTATGTGATACTTGTACCTAGCAGAGTAGAAAATAGCCAAGAATAAAGCAGTTATCTAACTGGGGAACATAGCCTGAAGATCCAGGTGGAGAAAGTTTCAATTCCACTTTCACAGCAGTTGAATGGTGTCAGAATAGCCCAGGTCTGGCTCTTTTCCTTTCCATCCCATTTAAGTAAGGAAGAAATCACATAAATAAGTAAGGGAAGTTATTTGGGAATTTAAGTGGCATTAGTATTTATTTTTGCCTACAGATTTTTAAATCTTACCACACCAAAGGTCTTTAGTTCATAAGGGATTTTCAGAAGATGTCTTGCCAAGTGATGTGATGCAGCTTGTCACAGCTGGCTTGGAGCACAGCAAGCTTCTTGTGATACTCCTGTGACAAATGGCGTTGGGATACCACCTGCGGACAGGTACTCCCGTCCTGTGGCCTGCCTTTAGTACAGCACCTGTATTCACGTGCCTGATGCGCGCTGCGCGTGGATACGTGCCTTGCTAGGGAAGAAAACTGTAGGGCTTGTTGCTGGAGATGCTATGGTGGAAGGAAACACTGGAGAATTTAGCACCATCCAATGATGTAATTTGCTAATTGGTGATTGTTAGTGCAATGTATCCCTTTCAGTATTGTTTTCTTTCCGGAAGATGCAAGGGTGAGAGCTTGTATGCCATTTTAACATGCTTCTAGCTGGCTGAATGGGAAATACAAATCAAGATTGTTAAAAATGGAGGGGAGGGATAGCTGTGAATTTGCCTAAGATTTAAGTGAGTAGAGAAAATTGGAGATTTGTCTCTAATTCAGAAATACTTCAATATTGACCAAATGAGTGCCATGCCTTCAACGGGGAGTAGCATCTGGAAGAGGCCAATATTTAGGGTTTTTGCCCAAAGCACATTTAGTCCTGCTCTACTATTTAGTGAAAGCACCCAGTGCAGATGCCACCAGAGCCTCATCTTGTGGAGTAACGCTGTAATAAAGAATGTGGTTTTCTTGTGAAAGTCTTAACCTCTTCTTATGAAAATAACACACAACTCAGTATTTTCATGGTGTATAAGTGAAATGTAATTTTTTTTTTTTTCAATAAAATACATTTCCTTTCCTAAATGTTTTTGGATTTGTTTTTTTTTTTTCCTTGGTGATGTTTCTCTTTCCCCAGTTAAGTGGGAGTACCCAGCTTTACCGGAGATGACAACTGTGGGATTCACGTGCTGGCATTTGCCCTCCTCTCGCAAATGCCTCCTGTGAGTTACCCGGAGGTGAGCCCTGTGCCCATCCTGCTGTGTGTTACCTCTCCTCTGCTTGCCTTCCACTTCTGGGAGCTGCAGCACGGGGCAGCCAGCTGGCCGGAGCTTTCCTCCCGGGAATCCCACAGAAGGAAATCTCACTCCCCGACGCAGTGCCTTGCTATTAACTGCCAGTTGTCCCCCAGTTCCTGCGGCTCTGGGTAATTTCAAGTAATTATTGTGAAGAACGCCTAAAACCCAGAAGGGAAGTATTTAATCCTGCTTGTGCCAGGACATTTCAAAACCTCACCGTGAGGAGTAAGGTGAGGTAAAACACACTGGATTCCTCTGGGGATTTGAGGCATTTAAATAGCCTCTGTTTGCAGTTATTGAGGTTTCGCTGGTTGTTAATTATGTGGAAAGAATGGGCAGTAAATCTCAGGCCAGCATCAGAAGGGGGACTAGCCTGCCAGCTGCTGCTGCATTAGGTCTCCTGAATGGTCTCCTTGAATGGCAGCCCAAGAGGAGAGGTATGACGACAGCTACACACCTTCCTGATCCTGTCTTGCAAGCCTTGGTTTATTCAGTTTTATTTACATCTAATCCAGACACTGTGAATGCTAATCCCAGGTATAGGTGCACTCTTGAATGATCAATGTCTCCCTGCTAATGATCTGACTACATCCATCATCATGGGAGAGAAACAGTGATTAGAATAGAAGTAGAATAGAACAGACTACTTCAGTTGGAAGGCTCCTATGACGATCATCTAGTCCAACTGCCTGACCAATTTGGGGCTGACCGAAAGTTAAAACACATTATTAAGGGCATTGTCCAAATGCCTCTTCAACACTGACAGGCTTTGGGGCACCGTCCACCTCCCTAGGAAGCCTGTTCCAGTGTTCAACCACCCTCTGGGTAAAGAAATGCTTCCTAATGTCCAGTCTAAACCTCCCCCAGCACAGCTTTGAACCATTCCCACATGTCCTATCAGTGGATCCCATGGAGAAGGCTCAGGACCTCCCTCTCCACTTCCCCTCCTCAGGAAGCTGTAGGGAGCAACGAGGTCGCCCCTCAGCCTCCTTTTGTCCAAACTTGACAAGCCCAGAGTCCTCAGCCACTCCTCCCAGGACATGCCTTCCAGCCCTGTCACCAGCTTTGTTGCCCTCCTCTGGATACGTTCGAGGACCTTCACAACCTTGTTTAATTGTGGGGCCCAGAACAGCACACATTACTCAAGGTGAGGCCACACCAGCTCGGAATACAGCGGGATAATCCCCTCTTTGACTGGCTGGCTATACTGTGTTGGATGCCCCCCAGGACGCAGTTTGCCCTCCCGGCTGCCAGGGCCCACTGCGGACATACCGAGCTGGCCATCGGCCAGCACCCCCAGATCCCTTTCTGCAGGGCTGCTCCACAGCCACTCCTC
Organism: Aviceda cuculoides; assembly: GCA_035590195.1. Taxonomy (NCBI): domain Eukaryota; kingdom Metazoa; phylum Chordata; class Aves; order Accipitriformes; family Accipitridae; genus Aviceda; species Aviceda cuculoides. The sequence continues at coordinate 8,523,251 of JAVJGG010000059.1, forward strand.
TCCCAGTTTATACTTGTGCCCAGC